>OZ024916.1:54230734-54848234 GCA_964017125.1 Flabesymbios commensalis | reverse complement strand
TAAAAATAAAGTAAATATGGGAAAGTTATTTGTCAAAACAGTAGGGCTGTACTATAGGCCTACACCCACCCGGTGAACCATTTGTGATGGTGTCCTCTGCGGGGTCAGTCACTTGACAGCGCTCAGTCAGTGGGTTGTGCATGTACTTGCTAGGATTATCGGAACAATCTTCCCGTGTTTCAGTTTTGCAGACGTAATATTGAGTGCAATCAGTAGGATTCGACCTCCGTCTGCTCGTATCGTCAGCACTGCAGTCTCCTGAATAATCTGCAATATACATTAAACCGTTAAAACGCTGAATTATTTGTATGGGAACCCAGAAACCAAAGGGTTGTTAAAAACAAAATTGAACTCATCATAAATGTCTTAGCTTTTTCCGCTTCATTTGAAGACCTGTGTTGTGAGTATACGGCCATGATAAATACAGTGCTCTTTTCAGTGCGGGGATCGACTTTATACGTCAGAATCTGACGTCTATTGACGTCAGATTCTGACGACTCAAATCAGTCCACACGCTGAAAGGGTTAATATAAAATCAATAATTAAACATTTTCATCCACTTTATATCTAGGTGACAATGACCGTTACGAACGCTGTACCAATGATTTTCAAAAAACTACTTCTTGCTAGTCCGTAATAACAAAATGTATTATGTTCAATACAGTGAAAGCTTCATTTCGATTTACTTCTTGAGGGCTTTGCTTCATCCAAGCAAGTGTGACAGAGAAATTGCAATTAAACTAGTTCTAACTCCTACTAAATCACCAAGGTCAGTAATATATTGGATTCCATCATAATGCTAAAGTGAAATCAAATACAACGCATCAACAGTGTTAAATTGGCAGCAGACAACAGCAGATGATGTTTGTTTTGCACGCTTCAATGATTGTGACAATGGCATTTTGTTGTCAATATCATCGATGAAGAATTATCAATGAAACACCAAAAAACACACCTTTTATTTGCTATATAATCACTTTTTGTTGATTCGGTTTGTGCTAGTATCAAACGAAGAATTATATGACAATTTATCTTAGGAAATTCCACAGTTATCGGATATAATGAGAACTACCGTCACTCACCCCTTTCACAATATGGGCCGGCATCAATGTAGGCATGGGGACATGTTATGTTGGGACAGATGCAGGTGAAGTTTCCATTGCTGTAATTATGACGCGTAGCACCTTCTGCACAAGGAGTATTATCCTCCACGGTAACTACAACAAATACAATCACAACACACACAGGACACAGGCGGCCCCATGTCTTGCTACCCTCAAACTGCTAAAATATATAATTTAATTTTGCACCCACTTGAAGTTGTGTCTCGCTACCGCGACCCACACATTCAAGTGGTTGAAAAATACTGATATTTGTTTAATTTGAGACCAAAACATTTGCAACTCTTGGTGTTTAAGCACGCATTTCGCTCTTAGTGGTGTAAGGGTTAATCTTGAGATAAAGTGATTGACTAGCTTAAAGATTAATTCACCATATCCCTTCCGAGGTAAACTATAGCGATGTATTCTTAGGTCAATGAAATTGAATATATATAATTATATAATTATATCATTGACTGAATTAACTTGTTGGTAACAACATAAGCCGGATCCACGCCACATTCGTAATCTGATTACATTTAACATTGTACGAGAAATAACATGATTAATGGGTATCTTTAACTGAAATAACAGTAATTTAAACTATGTTATATAATGGTTAGGTACCTGTAGTATCTATAAAGCTTAGAGTCACTGTAGTTGTGTCATCACTAAATGCACTAGTCCCCGTAGTCGTGCCATCACTGTTGGTACTAGTGCTTGGAGGCCCTGTAGTTGTGTCATCATTTGTGGTACTAGTGATTGGGGTCCCTGTAGTCGTGTCATCACTGTTGGTACTAGTGCTTGGAGTCCATGTAGTTGTGTCATCACTAATGGTACTAGTGCTTGGAGTCCCTGTAGTCGTGTCATCACTGTTGGTACTAGTGCTTGGAGTCCCTGTAGTTGTGTCATCACTAATGGTACTGGTGCTTGGAGTCCGTGTAGTTGTGTCATCACTGTTGCTACTAGTGCTCGGAGTCCCTGTAGTCGTATCATCATTGTTGGTACTAGTGCTTGGAGTCCCTGTAGTCGTGTCATCATTTGTGGTACTAGTGCTTGGAGTCCCTGTAGTTGTGTCATCACTGTTGGTACTAGTGCTTGGAGTCCCTGTAGTTGTGTCACCACTAATGGTACTGATGCTTGGAGTCCTTGTAGTTGTGTCATCACTATTGGTACTAGTGCTTGGAGTCCCTGTAGTCGTGTCATCACTGCTGGTACTAGTGCTTGGAGTCCCTGTAGTCGTGACATCACTGTTGGTACTAATGATTGGAGTCCCTGTAGTTGTGTCATCAATGGTGGTACTAGTGCTTGGAGTCCCTGTAGTCGTGTCATCACTATTGGTACTAGTGACTATATTCCCTGTAGTTGTGTCATCACTGTTGGTACTTGTGCTTGGAGTCCCTGTAGTTGTGTCATCACTAATGGTACTAGTGCTTGGAGTCCCTGTAGTTGTGTCATCATTGGTGGTACTAGTGACTGTATTCCCTGTAGGTGTGTCATCACTGGTGGTACTAGTGCTTGGAGTCCCTGTAGTTGTGTCATCACTAATGGTACTAGTGATTGGAGTCCCTGCAGTTGTGTCATCACTAATGGTACTAGTGCTTGGAGTCCCTGTAGTCGTGTCATCACTGTTGGTACAAGTGCTTGAAGTACCTGTAGTCGTGACATCACTAGTGGTACTAGTGATTGGAGTCCCTGTAGTCGTGACATCACTCTTGGTACCAGTGAATGGAGTACCTGTAGTCGTGTCATCACTGGTGGTACTAGTGCTTGGAGTCCCTGTAGTCGTGACATCACTGGTGGCACTAGTGCTTGGAGTCCTTGTAGTTGTGTCATCACTGTTGGTACTAGTGCTTAGAGTCCCTGTAGTCGTGTCATAATTTGTAGTACTAATGATTGGAGTCCCTGTAGTCGTGTCATTACTATTGGTACTAGTGCTTGGAGCCCCTGTAGTCGTATCATCAATGGAGGTACTAGTGCTTGGAGTCCCTGTAGTTGTGTCATCACTGTTGGTACTGGTGCTTGCAGTCCCTGTAGTTGTGTCATCACTAATGATACTAGGGCTTGGAGTACCTGTAGTTGTGTCATCACTGCTGGTACTAGTGCTTGGAGTCCCTGTAGTCGTGTCATCACTGGTGGTACTAGTGCTTGGAGTCCCTGTAGTCGTGTCATCACTGGTGGTACTAGTGCTTGTAGTCCCTGTAGTCGTATCATCACTGTTGGTACTTGTGCTTGGAGTCCCTGTAGTTGTGTCATCAACAATGGTACTAGGGCTTGGAGTACCTGTAGTTGTGTCTTCACTGTTGGTACTAGTGCTTGGAGTACCTGTAGTTGTGTCATCACTGTTGGTACGAGTGCTTGAAGTCCCTGTAGTCGTATCATCACTGTTGGAACTTGTGCTTGGAGCCCCTGTAGTTGTGTCATCACTAATGGTACTAGTGACTGTATTCCCTGTAGTAGTGTCATCATTGTTGGTACTTGTGCTTGGAGTCCCTGTAGTTGTGTCATCACTAATGATACTAGTGCTTGGATTCCCTGTAGTCGTGTCATCACTGTTGGTACTTGTGCTTGGAGTCCCTGTAGTTGTGTCATCACTAGTGGTACTAGTGCTTGGAGTCCCTGTAGTCGTGTCATCACTAATGGTACTAGTGCTTGGATTCCCTGTAGTCGTGTCATCACTGTTGGTACTAGTGCTTGGAATCCCTGTAGTCGTGTCATCACTAATGATACTAGTGCTTGGGGTCATTGTAGCTGTGTCATCACTGGTGATACTAGCGCTTGGTGTCCGTGTAGTTGTGTCATCACTAGTGGTACTAGTGCTTGGAGTCCCTGTAATCGTGTCATCACTATTGGTACTAGTGCTTGAAGTCCCTGCAGATGTGTCATCACTGGTGGTACTAGTGCTTGGAGTCCCTGTAGTTGTGTCATCACTGTTGGTACGAGTGCTTGAAGTCCCTGTAGTCGTATCATCACTGTTGGAACTTGTGCTTGGAGCCCCTGTAGTTGTGTCATGACTAATGGTACTAGTGACTGTATTCCCTGTAGTAGTGTCATCATCGTTGGTACTAGTGCTTGGATTCCCTGTAGTCGTGTCATCACTGTTGGTACTTGTGCTTGGAGTCCCTGTAGTTGTGTCATCACTAATGATACTAGTGCTTGGATTCCCTGTAGTCGTGTCATCACTGTTGGTACTTGTGCTTGGAGTCCCTGTAGTTGTGTCATCACTAGTGGTACTAGTGCTTGGAGTCCCTGTAGTCGTGTCATCACTAATGGTACTAGTGCTTGGATTCCCTGTAGTCGTGTCATCACTGTTGGTACTAGTGCTTGGAGTCCCTGTAGTCGTGTCATCACTAATGATACTAGTGCTTGGGGTCATTGTAGCTGTGTCATCACTGGTGATACTAGCGCTTGGTGTCCGTGTAGTTGTGTCATCACTAGTGGTACTAGTGCTTGGAGTCCCTGTAATCGTGTCATCACTATTGGTACTAGTGCTTGAAGTCCCTGCAGATGTGTCATCACTGGTGATACTAGTGCTTGGAGTCCCTGTAGTCGTATCATCACTGGTGGTACTAGTGCTTGGAGTCCCTGTAGTCGTGTCATCACTGGTGGTACCAGTGCTTGGAATCCCTGTAGTCGTGTCATCACTACTCGTGCCAGTGTTCAGAGTGCCAGTAGTAACTGTTGCATCAGCACTTGTGGAATCAGTGTTTGATGTGTATGTTGTTACATCTATGTCGCCGGCAGTGTTGATGGTATATATGCTTGTAACATCCAAAGTGATATCAGGGGTTACACTGTCAGTAGTTGTAGTTTCTATTGTGACTTTTGTATTAACATTAGTTTCATCTGTTGTGATAACATGACTGGAATGCGTTGTTGGTTTATTGTCACCGGATGTATATTCTCTGGTAGTGACTTCAATCGTTGAAGGATACGACTGGAACAATGCAGTATCTTCTGTGAACGGATGGGTTGTTGTGTCAAATAGTGAATCCACGTCGGAAACTGAAAATACATATTATTTTTTATTTGACTAATATTTTTGTCAGATAGACCACAATACTTTAAAAAAAATGAAAAATCCAAAAACTGTTGAAGTAACTGGCGAATGTCGACTGTGTGGAAATCATGTCTGAAATCACGTGGTGGTTTTTCTTATTTAAAGCCAGATATTATGATATTGTTTGATTTAGGTCTCACATGGAGATTGTTATTATGCAGCGCATTTACATGGCTGGAAAAACGCTTAAGCGTTAGCAACGTCAGAGACGCTTAACCTTCAATTACAACGCTGACATAGTTTTCTTTACCCTTTAAGCCCTCACGATGCATTAAAGCATCATTTTACATCTCTGAAAACAGACCTAATTTTCCTAAAACCCTTTGTTTTAGAACGAATATTTCCATGACACTGGTTTACCAACACATGGTAATTTTTTTTAATTTTTAAACCACATCAAATCATCTTCATCCACTACAAGTCGAGAATTGCGACAGCAATTCGCGGCTTGTAGTTGATGAAGATGACAATAGTAAATTCGGGCTTGAAAGGGTTAAAACCATGGAGAACAAAGGGGTTGTTTCAATTTAAAGTCATTATAAATGGCTTAGTTAGCTAGTTATGCTTCATTTGAATACTGGGTATACGGCCATTATAAATATTCTACTCTTTTAGTGCGGGGATCGATTTTGGACGTCTGATTCTGAAAGAGTTATTCTTCACTCAACTAGAAAATTGTCCCAAATGCTACCCATCTGTGTATGATTACCTGCAGCATAGACGGAGTAGGTGATGGAGGCTACCATACCGACAGCAAGTACTGCACTTATCACTATGGTAGCTTTCAGAGCAGATCCTCCCTGAGGTGGGAGTTTTCTGCCATAGGCTTGGTCTCTGGCATTGTCAGGTGAATCGACTTCTTCATCGGATAAATCCAAGGTGTAGCTCTGAACATCTGTGTTCTCCGAAAACCCGGCATCCCTCTGTTACAAAGAAAATTATGTACATTGAACCAATGTTGATTTAATGATGGGTCAACGTCGCAGACGATGAACCAACATTAAACTAGCATTTGTTCAATTAGGCGTAGCATAAATAATTTCAACAAAACATAGATTATTTCCTAACAATTTGTAATATTTGAATATTTTTTTAAATAATTAGGCTTAATGGCAACATGGGCTACATCTTTATAGATGATGCAACATGCCCAATGGGCACGCGATTTTGCAATCATGCGATTCATTTTTACTTTTCATAACACAACACTTTAATATAATCCTACAGTTTTTTTAAGTCAGGTAAGTTACAATAATTTACCTGGCTTAAAAAACAGTAGGATTATATTACAATTTCATGTTGTTTTATTAGCTAGTTAAATCACGGTTTATTGTGAACGAAATATCTTTTTAAACATCAATATTTGCAAATGTTTTCTCTCAAGTTAAAAAAATATGAGTAACTTTCACAAGTGGGTGAACATTTACATTATTTAATTTAGCGCTTGTGGGGTTAAAGGTGTGGGTCCTCGTGATTGATACACTTCATACAATGTCACTTCCTTCTTGATAGACCTGCATGAGCTTGTACTAAAACTCGTTTTTTCTTGCTAAACTACTCCAACAAGCAGTATGGCATGCTCGTGTGTAGATGTCTGTAGGTCATATGTCACATTTTTTTAAATGTCTTGTGAGTTGTTGGTCATTTTTCAAAGTTATTAATGACAATGGTTTTCAAACATATTTCATAAATAAAACAAATGAAGATTGAACAACGAGCCAGCCTTGTCTATGGGATCATGGTGGTTAAAGTTTACCATATAACATGGTAACTAACAGAAGTGTGTAGGCCAATATTATTTTGCAACACTGCATTTGGCTACTTGGCTACCAAATTAATATCTCATCTGTGAGTATGTTATTTATAAACGTAATGACGGGCTGTGATTGGCTGATCCCGTCATTTGATAGACTTAGCCACTCTTCAATTGGCCAAGGGTAGACTAATGCAATCACTGCCGTGCAAACCCAAAAGCAAGATCTGCATTTCTGCTTTGAAGAGCAGTGTAGTCAGTCATGCATATCTAAACAGTTTTTCATGAGCGTAAGACGGTCTCCAACTCTGTGAGCATAAATTGTTTGAGATATATATTCTCTGACATCAGACTGATTTAAATTGTTGCATTACAAAGTTTACTAGTAAAGAAAGATTAATATAAAGGCAGTGGCTAACAGCAATTCTTTTTTACTTTTTCAGTGCGGGAATCGACTTTAGACTTCGGAATCTGACGTCTGTAGACGTCAGATTTGATCCCTGCACTGTAAGGGTAAAAATATTTCCAAAGGCCGTAGACCCATAGGATAGATATTCTGATGAATTGGAAGGAGATAACTAAGACATTTATGATGATCTCCAAATTAAAAACCTATCATCTCCATGGTTCATAAAAAATATGTCAGCGCTTTAAGGGTTAATGTAATTCTATGGACAACCTCGTTTCCGGAATGACGATCAGACACTGACTGGCATAATAACCCAGCCGTAAGAATGGATATTCCCTATTTTAAAACTAGTGGGAGCTTATGTGTCACTTGGTGAGAAATCATTCAGGTCACACTGGTAGCCAGCGATGGCTGGAGTGGGTGATCAAATGAAGGTAAGTGGCCGTCACACGAGCCAGAATGGGAGGATGTATAGAGTAAATATTTCAGATACTTCAGGACTCACACTTAAAACAAACAAAACGTCTCAGGAACGCCCTTGGGTATGCAATGGAAAGAGTGACAAACTCATATGAAGTCATAGCGGTCCTGGTACAATGTCAAGAGCCTCTCAATACTTAAAAACCAAGAACACAGATTGGATCAATGTTGGTTTTAGACTGGGCCTGCTGGCCCAGCCTAATTACGACATTGGTGTAACATCGGAGACACATACGTATCAAATTTCACACTTGAGACTCGCAGGCTTCGTGAGCAATGTTTGATTCCATGTTACATCGTCAGCACAGGGCGTTAACGGGATATTACTTGAGGTTATTTTTTATTTCAGGGGACAGACATTAGGATTCATGATTAACGTAATAAAAAACGTGTTTCTCTATACTGTGCCATTACATTCTAAATGTTAAGGATGTACAACTGAATTTGTCACAGACCATAACTATTCAATTCCTATCATGTATGTCCTGAACCGACGTCTGCGTTTGATCATTTTTAATTTTTATTCCGAATAAATATTTTAATAAATTAGATATGAGATTTTTATAAAAAATCATGCTTTATGTAGTCTCTTGTTCAAAATAAACAAGACATACACATGATACAAGTTAGTTTTAATTTCCATAATTACACACACGAAGATTACATTATCATGATTATTTGTTCGTCATTTTCAACCGGAAAGCAACATGATCGAGTGCTCGACATATATTCGTGTAGGTGAGCCATTTTAGCGATTTTTTAGGAAAGACATTAAAAAAACACGTTATTTATTATGTGGTTTTCCAAATTGCCGAAATAACGCCGATATGAATCTATGTATTGTTAACCTATATTACCCAATGTATTGTTTCGATCTGCAGGATGTGTGTATTTTAATTTCATGGTAGAAATGGTAGGCTTATAGCTGTATAACTCGAAACACTATCTAGTTAAATCATGTTTAATCGGCCAAAATGCCATTGGGAGATTATAGCAATAATAGTTTTAGGCGATAAGTCGTCTAGCCATGATTCTACATAATTTTTTTTAGCTCATAGTAATATAAGTATAGATTCATTAAACCACTTCGAAATATTGAAAATGCAATTTCAGTTTTCATCCAAATATAGAAGCACGTTTAATACAATTATAATTTTGTTGAGATGCATATGACTAAATTGTTTAGCTATAATTTCAATCCCCTCTGGACTGCTCCCGGACAATAACTTCAACAGTACTGCATCCGACTGGAAAACTTTCAAGTACGGTAACTTACATGTTGGATTGGAGGCGCCACACGCACGTTATCAGTAACATGCCACAGAAATATCAACAACAATAACATTAATTCGTCAACATCACTATTCGTCCACCCTGTGATCCAGCATCCAATTGTTTTCTGACACCGCATACAGATCCATGTCAGTGTCAAGGCAGAGGGGCCTCCTTTCCCGCCTGATAGGAGCCTTATTTATAAGCCTCCCAGCAACCCAGCTGGGTTATTTTTCAGTTTTATTCACATTGGGTGTGGAGTAATTCCTCTCTGGGATTTTCACAAATTTGAAGTTGTGGGTGGCGGTAGCCAGACACAACTTCAAGTGGGTGAAGAAGGTGAATAATAATTACCTGATTCTAACCCTTACACCACTAATCACGTCAATAGGCGCTTTAACCCTTGAAGCGCTGAAATATTTTTTTTAAAGTCATGGAAACCAAAGGGTTTCTTTCAATTTGAAATCATCATAAATGTCTTAGTTAGCTCTTTCCGATTCATTTGAATACTTTTATTATGGTTATACAGCCATTAGAAATATTTTTATTCTTACAATGCGTGGATAGACTTTAGTCGTCAGAATCTGACGTCTGTAGACGTCAGATTCTGACGACTAAAGTCTATCTCCGTACTGTAAGGGTTAATCATTTAATTAACCGATCAAATAATTGTTATTGGGAACGAAATGAGTGGGTTTTTTATTTTAAATGTTAAAATAAAACACATAAATCCTGCAAATCGAAAGAATACATTGGTTATAATTGGTTAATCATACATAATTACATAAAATTTAGCACATGTTTGGTCCCAAATTACACAAATACGGGTAATTTTCAGCCACTAATAGTTATGGGTCGCGGTAGTGAGACACAACTTCGTGTGGCTGAAAATTGGAATTATCTAACTGAGCGCTTACAAGGTTAAGAAAAATGAATATATAAATTAAACTACATTCTGTGTGGTAAGAGATTTAAAGTACTTATCTACGCTTTAGTAACAAACACGCATTTCACGACAGAAATATCGACTGAAATTATCCAATGTTCAGGTGCGGGGCCCGTCTCTGTGAAAATCGTATTCCTATAAAATACGTAGAGTATAAATACGGCCCCAGAGCTTAAAGGGTAAAGTAAAGTTACTAATATTCGTTCAACACGCTCTGTTATCATAAAGGCATCCCTGTCCAGGGAACACGATACATTCAGAGCCACTGTTGGCCCACCGTCTATACTACGACGCTGGCCCAGCAATGGGTGAAAATATATTGTATAACAATGTAAAGATAAATCAAAGTAGTTGTCTGAATGTTGGATAAACGTCAGTATTTGAGAGGGATCAGCTTTCACGGGCAGACTGCCCCAGCAAACACGAGACATTTAACCACTGTTATTTTACTGCTGGCCCAGCGTCGCAGACGATGGGCCAGCAGTAAAATAACAGTGGGTCAATGTCTCGTGTTCACCACCGGGATGTACTAGTAATCTGAAGTCACCTACCTTGCTTTGGTTTATCGTCGCTCTCCAGAACTGTAGCAAATATTTGTCATCTTGGCGACTCCACACTGCATTAGCTGCTCATAAAATGGATATATGAATAAATTAGTACATTTGAATCATGTACGAGTAGTAAAGTAAAGTGGTACATTTGTTACTTAGACACAGGCAATAATGATTGAATATTATTGGTCACAATTAAACCGAGATGAAGATGATGAACGGGAAATAAAATATAAGTCCACAAAGCTACCAAAATAAAACGGCCGCCAAAAAATGTATAATATACACGTTGTTATCAACAAAACGTATTTTTATATCAAGCTTTTCATCAGAAGGTGCATTATGTATTATTTTTCTGGGTGAAACATATCAAAAATACCAAGTTTCCCATGGTACACTTTCTTCCTAATCTCTCCAGTTATGTGTTGTTTATGATGTCTGTAGCGAACTATTTATAATACAATTTTTTTAATACAATTTTTTGAATTCCAAAGGCATTATTTTTTTAAACTGGTTATAAGTCCTGTGGTACATAATAGATCGATTTTCAAAAAAATACATATACCAAAATGATCAAGAAAATATGTTATTTTTTGGAATGTTAAAAAAATTACAACAAAGTTTCGCGTTGGGCTTGATTTTGGGGCATAACGTCACATTGTAACCAATAAAGCTCAAAATTACGGAGGCAATTTTTAATCGCCTGAAGTTGTGGCTCGCTACCGCGACCCACAACTTCAGGCGATTAAAAATTACTTACATTATTTGTATAATTTGAATCAAGACATATGTTAATCAAGCAAATGTAATACTCATTCCTCCTTTAATGTTTTTTGTTTGTAGGAAAAATAAGCAGATAGATTAAACATGGTTGTGGGCGGATCTAATCTATCTCTGGATGAAAGCTGGATAAAACAGTCAGTATTTTATACCATTTTTAACTTATTTGGAATTTGTTCAAGACCCTAATATATTACACGTATATAAATTATTAAATGCTAGTAATATAACAGACATCTGTATTGGTACCAGAAATATTTTACTTAATCTGACTTTTCACACGAGTTTTTATCAAATTGAGTTGTACAATAATTTTCTTTTTTTGTCGAAGTAATAAGCTCTTACGCTGTTATTTTTATCTTTCTTTTATGATTACAATTTTGCTGTGATAGAAAGTTATGTGACTGTCTTACTCACCTGCCATTCTTAAAGTTAATATAATCCGTTATAAGTTATCCCTGCTTGATAGACTTCCTCCCTAAGATGTTGGCTACTGTGTGAATTGAATGCTACCTGAAGTTATATTTTAAAACAATCCTGTCTTGAAGTGGGTGATCCATCTAGGCCGGTAAGTGCTCTAGATCGCCCAAAAGACTGGCCTGATTTACATTCAACGTCGCGCAAATGTTTCCCCAACCCATTCAGTTTACAGTCACGGTAGTGGAACGGCGCCATGTGACAATACAAATATCTTGAGTACCAGCACACACTTTATTTTCACATGCCTCTCTTATATTTAATAGAAAAAAAGTTCGAATATAATATCGAAATTAATTTAAAGAAAATTTTAAAAATTCGCATATATATTTACCAGATGTATTTTGACCGTAATACAAGTACAGAGGTTGGACTACAATTATCAATCATGCTATGCAGATATGGACATTTGAACTCTCATTTAAAATTCAGACAATAAACCTGAATAGAGCCAATCACATCCAAAGTCTGCTAACAGTTAAAGAAATAGAAAGTTAAATTTTCACCCACTTGAAGCTGTGTCTCACTGCCGCAACCCACAACTTAATGCAGATAAAATTACCCTACATATATATAAATCGAAACATATGCTATTCCAGCAAGTTGTGATTAGTACTTTAGGATTGAAATAGGTTAAACAGACTAAACAAACTAATACATAAATGTTTTATGTTTTTTTATATCCCCGCTTCTGAAAACGTGGTCCTAAGTGTCTGTTTCCACCGACATCCTACACACCCTGTTTATGGTGGTGAACGAGTATTGTGGTTCATTGAGTGACTCACGGATATGGCGAGGCCCCTAGGGTAGTGGTTAGCACCTCTGCCTTTCGCGCTAGAGTTCGGGGTTCGTTTCCCGGCCTCAGCGGTTTAAAAGAAACAAAAAATTTCCTTCCCCCATCCAATCGTAAAAATCAGTATTGTGAGGAGCCTCTGTGACCGAGAGGTAGCGTGCTCGGCCTCAGACCGCCAGGGTTTGATTCTTGTGTCTGTAGGGCAGTGTCATTTTACTCATCTCACCATCCTCAGGGAGTTCTCCTGGCCCAATTTAGCCTGCATGTGCACAAAAGTGGTCTAATGCCCGATTCATTCCATTTTGCTTCACGAAGCCGTCTCAAGAAGCATAACAACTACTTACTAGCAGACACAGGACGTTGAATTAACGCTGGTTTAACGTTGATCCAGTGGCGTAGAAAGTGAACCAACGTTAAACCAACGTTGATTCAACGTCTTGTGTCTGCTGGGAATTGGTTATTCATGTTCAGACTAAAATAAATTTGACACAACGCCCTATTCATTTCGCATTAGCTTATGGAATTCTTCGAGTTGTTCGAGAGGAGTTAGTTTCAAGTACTCTTAGAGTGGGTGTGTTCTATCAACGCCATAATAAATACTGCCGTGCAAAGACAAATAGCACTAAATGCTTACTTTAAAAGTAAGCAGTTAGTGTTGTTTGCCTTGCAATATACTGAAGTTAATGGTGGTCATTATTGTCTAGATCGCTCTACACCAAGTGATGTGCGTAATATCGGGTAAGTTATAATCATGACCCCCCCCCCCCCCATGCCCCCCCCCACCCCCGCCTGGGTGGGTGGGTGGAGTACAACTAGTGTAGTATGTGAAGTAGCCTTTTGCTGCCACTGATATGTGAGAAATGATCGATGAGTGGCGAGTAGATTCATAGCGCATCCTATCAGGCATGTTACGTCATTTCAACGTTGTGTTTTGGTAGATATCAAGTGCAAGTGTCCACGTCATATCACTTCGGGTCAACGACAATTCTACGTTTTGGTGCCGACGTCATTGAAACTAACACAATCGCCATTGTTTTTACGTCGTTTTAGATCACCGTCACAACGTCAAAAATACAACCAATTATAACGTAACTTTATCATATTCCCGACATCAACTATAGCGATAGGGGCCCAGTGTTCTCGTGGTACGTCGTGTATTTTGGATTTTTTACTGGGAAAAACCGTTATAGACTTTTAAAATAAATTAAAAATACAACATAAATGAATTTCGTTGTGGTAATGCATGTTTCAATCATAACAACAACAATATATTCAAGCCTAATTTTGTTCCTGCATTGTATGAGAGTAGCTCTCAACCCACTGGGAACACGACGTTGTTGTAACGTTGAATCAACGTCGATGACGTTTATTCAACGTGGCAAGAACGTCGTGTACCCAGTGGGAATCACGGGGGTGTTGGGAATGGCAGTCATTATCAAGTACACGTATCTGGTACAGAGAATGATTTTCCCATGTAGGCCCTTACCCTAACCTTTCTCTTGCAGCCTGTTTTGCTGACTTGTCAGTACACCAAATTTAGTGGCAAGGGTAATATGACTAATATGAAGACATACATATCATCTTTGCCTAATTTATTTTATTTTTCATTTTAATAGGCTCACTCAACAACGGATCTCCCGAAACAGCCTAAATGGTGGGATAACATCTTCCACGTTGCTTCAATATTAACGAACGACGTTGCATATATTGCCTGAGACACCGATACAAAAGTGCAAAATAATAGTAACCGTAAAATAGAAAAGTAATAATTATTGACAATTAATGTCTCGTAAATGCTTCCATATTGGTAGGCCTACCCTTCATGATGGCGATTATAACAATCGAAGTGAGGGTCTCCACATCACATGTAAGGAGACTGTACACATATTGACAGCCTAAATCATAGTGCTAATGGTTCAACTAAAAGTAAAAACTGAATTATATCTTGCAAAACAAAAAATGCTTGCCAATTCATGCAAACGGACATTTAAAAAGTTGTGTTCCCAAAGTTAATCTGGTCATTACCTGAAACTAAATAAATATTTCATGCAAATGTATCCAAGACGCACTAACATTCATTTGTTCGTTGGATGCTATAGCACATAGAGGGTTGATTATATGGGGAAAATATCAAAAAAAATTCACAGGGACAGATGATGCTATGTCTATGTGAAGTATAAACAAACAGAAGCTAATACATTTGTTGCTATTAGAAAAATAATGAAGCGCCACTCCCCGTAAGGGCTGCTTATGCGTAATGCCATTAAAAAAATTAAATAATATCTACATAGCCGCATAAAAAAAAATAGTGACGACCTTTTTGATTTGTTCAAATCATGAACTTGGAGTATATTTAATTACATATATCATAGTACGTGTTTCAATACTATTGAATGTATAGGATTTTACGCGTAAAAAAACATTCTTATCACCTTTTGGACACCCAATTTTTTGCCTAATGTTGTGATAATTTTGTATTTTATGGACCATCCCTACGGCTGTAAGGAATAGTACAATTTACATTATACAATGAGATCAAAATCATAATTTGCGTAAGTTTTTAAAAATTCGTGTTGCGCATTTACCAGTTAAGAGAGAATTTCAGACATATCCAAAATAAGAAATACAGGAATAAGTGATACATGGGGCCTTCTGGATATTTGCAACGCTGCCACATCAACCCTAAATTTAAAAGACCTTCGCAATTCTAGTCTATGTATATGTTCACATATTATCAAGCAGCCAAAATAACATTGTGGCTTTTGGATGATTTTGGCCTGATTGTGTCGCTTTAAATATATACAATAAATACATTAATTAGACATTCTTGTGTTTGCCACGTATGTTGGCAAGTTCAAAATATTTTTTTTCCAAAAAGCGGCTACTTCAAAAATTCATTTCGTATTTTAACCATTCACATTTTGCCCATTTATTTTCTGACGAAGAGTACTGTTATGTGTTTTTGTATGAATTTTAGCATTTAAAAAATAAAAATTAATAAACTGTATCTACATTTGTGACGTTGGTTATTTTGAATTTTCAGTTCACGATCGCGTTATCTTCTTCTGTGGTTCTATGCCTTATGTAAATGTGCCATACAATCATGTTAATCCGGCACACCACCCATTAGTCAAACAATATGGTTGCCAGTAGAACAGCGTTACAATGTCACGCTTGGCTCAACAAATAAGTTATAGTTGTCCAGCCTTGCCTTAACGCTGGTCCGATAATGCAGGCGTTGCAATTGAGAGACCGTTGTTTTTATGTTAGACCGCCGGCTTCGACGTCGGTCCAACATCAAGACAATTTTGGAAAAAGGCCTCGTGTTTGCTGGGTTGCGTGTTTGTTGCCTCTAAAGCAGTGTTACGAAGCATGGCACATAAAATAGCATATAGGCCGCTACCGGAGCGGAAATACTGGATATACTTGACAATAACCCTTTCAGTGCGGTAACCGACTTAAGAAGTCAGAATCTAAAGTCAATAGACGTCAGATTATCACGTCTAAGTAAAGTCGATCCTCGCAAAGAAAGAATTACAGATTTTTAATGGACTACACTCATAACGTATTCGAGTGAATCAGAAAGAGCTAAATAAGACATTTATGATGATTTCAAATTTAAAAAAATTGTTTATACAAAAATATTTCAGCACCTTCCCATTTATCCTGCTAAGTTAATTCAATTATATTTTCAATCCTTGAAGTTGTATTTAGCTACCGCGACCCACAACTTCATGTCGATAAAAATTATTGATATTTTGTTTAATTTAAAACCAATCATTTGCAACTCTTGATGTTTAACCATACATTTCGTTCTCAATACATGTGATTTGACCTGGTAATAAAATAGAATAAAAACGGCAATAGTCTTGATCAGCAGGCTAAGGGTTAACCCCTTAACCGCCGGTGTCGCATATATTCGGCTTTTCATTTTTTATTAGCACATTAAGTACCACCTTTTAAACATGTTAAAGAGAAAATGTGACATCAATCAGCAATATTTGAAAACATTTGACCTCCATTTTGTCAAATCTGAATAATTTTCACTCACTTGAAGTTGTGGATCGCGTCAGCGGGACACAACTTCAAGTGGGTGAAAATTCAGATTAAATAATTTGGCGGTTAAAGGGTTAAAACAATAACGAGTGTACATGAATTATCAGTGAGTATTGTAACGTAAACCTAGTCTCTTTAAAAGAAACAAAATATTTATGATGTTTCACTCTCTAGAAGAAAAATAATCAAGTATTTTAGAATAATTTTATATTGCAAAAAAATGCTGATAGTTTTAGGATCGCCACTATTGTTTGTTAGATAAAAAAAAATATTCAATACTGGATTTCAGACCCTACTGGATATTCACCCTTAACGCCATTTACGTGATCGGTGAGTCACATTGATCTAGTAACAATGCGACACGCCCCGTCTCTTGAACATGGTAAACCTAAAGCATGTCCTTTGTTTTAAGTGGCTTATTGGGCGTGTTCGATCTCAGTGTTTGCAAATTTCAGTGTAAACACATACTTGGTATAGTGCATGCACGGGGAACTATGTACATGCTTAATTGACTCTCCGCGTTTGAAGTAGCAAGAATATACTGTAGTGAACATAATTATACAGAAGTCATTGTTGCATGACTTGTTGCATCATTGTTGAAAACTCAGTTTGCCACTAGTATTGATTAATTTAATACATATATACATGACTAAATATAATTATCAATTGTCCTTATCAATCATTTAAAGTCCTTTATAGCAGATACAACCAATGAGGCAACGACTTAGATAACGATATTTGGCTGAGGCTGGACGACCAGTCACTATATCCAACATAGTGTTATATCACGCATGCCATTTTAACAAAAGCGCCTATAGTAATCCTAAACTATTTTATTTTTATTTTAGCATATCTGTGAATAAAATCGTAGGAAGCTAATTTCAACTGCTTTGGGTGGGTACGGTATGGTGAATGACTTAAAAAAAGTAAGATGAGATAGGTGTGTTTGGGTATCTTTTTCATTTGAGAAAATCCGAAATGGCCGCCACTGGCACATATCGTCCTATAACTTTTGAAGCATTTGGCAAAGAATATTGTGTTAGATGTTTTTTCTTACTGATTTTGACCCACAAATTACAATAATATCGAAGAGCTCAAATGACGGGACGGAAATGTCCAGTTACGCCTTGCTGCTGATCATTTAGGTCAGGTGTGTGTGATTAAGGCCGCTATGTTTTTTGTTTCTGTTTCAGATGAGTGCACGCATTAGATTTATGCCGCGCATTACCAGAAATGTCTTAAATACGATATACATGTACGCCTCTATATTGAACATGTAGGCTACGCCTCTATATTGGTAATGGTCACACACAGCGTATTTTCTACTTTTTTTATCTAGAAGATGACCTTGAATCACCGAACTAAGCAAATAAACGTCTTCACCAGTCAAAATCACATCAATTAGAGGTATCACACTTCGTCCTACTTATGTCTGATGAAAAGCATGTGTTCACAAATGTGACCTTCAAATTGACCTTGAAAATGACCTTGAATCATCAAAATAATATCAGAAAAGTATTATCTAGTCAAAATAACATACAAATGACGTATTAAAATTGTTCCTGATTGTATTTGCTAAATATCATTTTTTCGCATTTTGACCCTCAAATTGGCCTTTTGACCTTGAAAATGATCTTGCATCATCAAAATAATATTAGAATCGAATTATCCAGTGAAAATTACACGGAAACGAGGTATTACAATTTGCTTTATTTGTTGAAAAATCATATCTTTACTCATTCGACTTTCAAATTGTCACTTAATCTTGAAAATGACCTTGAATCATCAAAACAATACAAGAAAAAAATCAGAATAAAATCATACAAAAATAACGTATTACACTTGCTCTTATTTGCATTTGCAATATATTCTTATTTGCATTTGCTAAATATCATTTTTTCGTAATTTTGACCTTCAAATTGACCTTTTGACCTTGAAAATGACCTTGAATCATCAAAATAATATCAGAAATCAATTCCCCAGTGAAAATCACACAGAAACGAGGTATTACACTAGTAACTAGCTTTATTGATTGGAAAGTCGTATTTACAATCATTTGACCTTTGACCTTGAATAATTGCGGCCATCTTGAAAAAGCCAAGTGGTGGTAATGTTTACACACAGCGGATTCTTGAACGGGAAGGTATGAATTTTTAATTTATATAAAGAAGTGCTTTATAACAAACAATGCAGGTTCCATCAAGTTTGCTACCGGACTATATTATGTCAAAAGTTGAAAATTCAAGTAGGCCGATATTATTTTATTTTACCTTGAGATGACCAGGAAACGTAAAAAATAGTGATTCAATAAATTCAACTTCTTAACCCTTTGACTTCCAGGCCGGAGTGCATGCCAGGATCCAGATATACTGGTGTAGGAGTTCTATTTTTCGTCATTTGAAGCTGGAATTGCTAACGCAATTCCCAGCTTCAAATGACGAAAAATACATAAATGTAGTATATATTTGACGAAAATTTGTGTCATTTTATGGTTACGTTCATTGACGAATGACGACGGAAATTTCCGTCATGTATGGTAGTGAAAAGGTTAAATTAGTACACAATGAAGTATACAACTATATTCTGGAACTATCATTTGAGAAATACCTAAAAATAGTCACAGGCCAAAAATAATGATTTTTATGTTGGATATTGGCAGCCATCTTAGTTTTGACCTCTGGATGACCTTGAAACGCAAAAATAACATTTTCAACGTAATCAGTGTACCCAGTGTCGAAAATGAGGTATTACATTATATTCTAGGGCTACTATGTCGAAAGTTACAAATTCAAGTTGACCAGTGGCGGCCATTTTGAATTTTGGTCGCCATATTGGATTCTGGAGCTGGAATGAAAACATCCATATCAGAAATTGATACTTATATACTTGTCAACATATGTGCAAATTTTGTTGCTTTTAGCAAAAAATGCAAGATTGTTGTGATATTTCAAGCTATGCCGCCCCACTATAAGTCTTTATAACGCCCTATAAGTCGTTAAGTCAACTTAGTATAAGTCGTTATAACGACCTTTAAGACGTTAAATCGACTTAGTATAAGTTGGTATAACGACATTTATTTCGTTAAATCGCCTTAGTATAAATCGTTAAATTGACTAAGTATAAGTCGTATATCGACTTATAAAACTATAACGACTTTTATTAAGTCGATTTAACGACTTATAAGTCGTTATAACGACTTATAGCTTACTAAGTCGATTTAACGACTTATAAGTCGTTATAAAGACTTAGATTAAGTCGACTTCACGACTAATAAGTCGTTGAAACGACATATGCTAACTCGATTTAACGACTTATAAGTCGTAACAACCACTTAGCTTATTCCATTTAGCGACTTATAAGTCGTTATAACGACTTATACTGTGTCGATTTAACGACTTATAACTCGTTGTAACGAGATAACAAATATTTTTATCATGTGATATATATGGCCAAATAACAAAAACACAAATTGGCTAAGATACGACGGGCCCATCAATAGGCCTACACGATTATAAACTAAACCTATATAACTTTAACTTAGCCTAGTTTTAAATCTGCAATTTAATCAAGTTAAGCAGACTAATCGAAAATGTATTTTATCACAATTTACATATCCAGTAGAACACATTACTATTCTATAAAGCCAAAAGTCAGTATCTGATCACTTTACAAGTAAGCAGATGCCGCCTTTAGGCTTTGTACGGCAGAATAGAAGTCATCTCATGATACAGAACCATGCTTTTCCACCATGACTCGTGCTTGCGTAATTTTTCCTCTCTTTGTAGCTCGTGATCATATACTATGACGCCACCCTGTTGTAAACCATCCTAATGGTGTCAGCCTCTGCTGTCCCATTTGAATGATTAATATAGATAGTAAAAATACTCGCCAATTAATACTTATTTGCTATATCAACTGTACCACTTTGCTCTTTAGAAAGCAGGACACTTGCTCTTAGAAAGTATGACATATCTCAAATGGAATTGCTAGAAAGCAGGACCATTTCAGCTAATACTTTGCTAGATATCGTAGATTTGGAGGATAATATTTGAGCAGGTGGGATGTCGATTTGATGTAGTCGACAAAATTGTATATTCAGAGGATTTTTTAGCGCGGTAGGTTTATCCATGTTGAAATAAAATCAACAAAAGTGTCAATTTGCATGCCGATATCTAGTGAGCAGGCGTCTATTTCATCTTAGAAACACAGCAAATCGATTCCAATTCGTACACGTGTTTGCAAGGTGGTACAACAGCTATTCATAATATATCGAATAAAACAATTGAACACTTTTAGCATATGTAAATATGCGAAAATTGTAAATTACTGGTCGTCATATGCGCTTGTTGATGGCTCATAAGAAAGCAGGACACAATGTTAGATAGGGTATCACGCATGACAGGTCTGCAGAGAGTGCCCACCCTCTGCCATCACCTTGAACATGGCTGTCGCCCCGCCCCGCCCCTCCCATCATCTTGAAAATTGCTGTCGCCCCTCACCCCTTCCTCCCATCACCTTGAACATGGGTGACCCCTCTTTTCCCCCTCCCATCACCTTCAACATGGCTGTCGCCCCTCACCCGCCCCTCCCATCACCTTGAAAATGGCTGGAAACTGAAAACTGCATAATTATCGATATTATATTTTCTAACATCAAATGATCAAATATGTCATATTAAATTTCTTCCAACACATTCTACACATGCTTAGACTAGCTAACTTCTAACATTTCTAGTAAAAGTAAAACTTTTATTTTTTAAGTTTGTCCCATTTTCTGTAGGTGATGACCCGCGTTTGTTGAGATATATTCCACACAAATAACTCCCAACGTCGTATAAATGTACACTTGTTGAAATATTTTAAACTTCCACATAAGATATGCTCACTTGTCTACAACTTTTACAAAGCAACACTTGTTCTAATATTTTTTTTATTTTTCGTCTACATGGTGAATAATTGTGACAGTGATTTTTACTCCAATTCTCATCTTTGTGATACACACGTGGTCTAATTTTTTCAACTTTTTCTAAGTTTCGCACCTGTTGATATTCCACTTGTAGAAGTCATGTGAACTTGTAATATATTTTTAATGTTCATCTATTTACGACAAGATTCTATAAAGATTTTTAAATTACTACTAAATATTACAGCTAGTATTCCAATTTTTTTTGGTATGTAGAGATTTTTGTCTATGCAGTTGCTCAAAAAGTGTGAATTATCTTCAACGAAATGCAAAAATGGTAAGATTTAAAAAAAAAATCTTCATAATAATGCAAACATGGTAAGATATGTTCTTCTAAGAATTATTTTGAAGCTTTTTAAAGCAACACTTGTTAATATATAGTCTCACTTCATTTGGATGTAGGCTACACATGTATAATATTTTTCTCATTTTTATATAAATACCAAGTTTCGTCAATTTAATAAATTAATACCAAATAAACTATTTTATAACATCTGGCTAAGTTCTGCATACTTGTCTCGCAAAGGCAATAGTTATTTTCTTACTTTCATTCGAGTAATGGACATCAGTCACAAATATTTCACAAGTTTTATCCAAGTGATGTGAATTGTTCAAATATTTCCTAACTTGTATCTCAATGATGTACTCTTGTTGATATATTTTCACACTTTCCCTAATTTATATCTACTTGATCCCCACTTTTTGAAGTGACCCTTGTTCAAATATTTCCTTTTTTGGTTAGTTGATGTATACACGTAAAAAATCCACCTAAATTTGTTTAAAATAGTCAATATTTGATCTAATTTTTCTCACCCTTATTTTATATAATTCACAAGTGTTGTACTATTATCATGTCTTTGGCTAGGCTATGTATAGGCCTACTTGTCTCCTTCTTAAGTAACATGTATTTACTTTTTCTCATTTTGTTCAAGTGATGCATAATTGGTCAAATATGTCTCGACATGTTCTAGGTAATTCACACTTGCTGAACTATTTTTAACTTTCTTCCACTTTAGATATTTAACACAGTGAATCATACTGGTTAAACGTAATCCACTCGTGATTTTTCTAATCTAAATTGGCTAGAATATTTTATCACTCCGTCTAAGTGATGTACACTTATCAAACATCACACATTTTTTACGAAATATATTTCAAACTTGGACTGATATGTCTTGATTTTCGTGTATGTATTGACATATTTTGTAAAATATTTAGTATCCTTCTCAATTGTTCAACTTTTTAAAGCAATACTTGCTAAAATATAGGCTCACTTTTGTTGGGTGATGTAGACTTGTAAAATATTTTCTTATTTTCTATATCTGTATGTATATTCCACACTTGGTCAAATATTTTCCAACTCTCGTTTATTTAATTCATACCTATCGAACTATTCTGATGCATTTGGCTAAGTCCAACACCAAATTGTAAGTGTAACACCAATTTAAAAATTTAATATTGTCTGGCTTTCTTCCAAGTAATGAACATATTTCGCAAATTTTATCCAAGTGATGTGAATTGTTCAAATATTTCCCAACTTTTATCCTAATAATGTGCTCTTGTTGAAATATTTTCAGAATTTCCTCTAGTTTATATCTACCCATTCCCCACTTTTCTAAGTGACACGTGTTCAATTATGTTCCCTTTTGTCTCAGTGATGTATCCATGTAACCTATCTGCCCACATTTGTCTAAAATATTCAATTTTGATCTAATATTTTTCAGCTCTATATTATATAATTCATAATTTTGTAATATTTTACGTTTTTGCTAAGCTATGTGTGTGTTTGTCTCCCTCTTTGTTTAAGCAACATGTATTTACTTTTCACATGCTGCCCTAGTGATACATATTTGTAAGAAATCTACCTGGATGATACACACTTGATCAAATATTTCTCGACTTTTTCTAGGTGATTCGCCTTGACTGAGATATTTTCAAAATTTCTTTTATATTTGACACAGTGATATATAGTGGTTTACCCATTTTCCCATCAGTGGGAACTGAGATCGATTACTGTCGCATCTATTCGGGCTCTGCCCGTTTCGATACATCTCAGTTCCCACTCGCAACCTTCTCACTTCACAATTCCTGGACTAAAGACTAAAAATATAGTTGGAAAACATAGTTGGAAAAATATGTATCACAAATTGAGCGGGACAAGCATGTATACTTCATTTAAAAATCCCAAAATATATCAATAAAATTGCAATACATACAAGAATATTAGGAAATATTTGACCAAGTGTGGGTTATTTTCGGCAAAGGTGTGGAATGTTCTACGAGTGTACATTACTGAGATCAAATGATAAAATATTTTCGCAAATTTTACTCAGAAAAATCACTAAAATCAATTGTAGAATACTTAGTAGGAAACAGAAAAAAGATCATGTTTGCACTACTTAGAATAATGGGAAAATGGGTAAACCAGCATATATCACTGTGTCAAATATAAAAGAATTTTTGAAAATATTTCAGTCAATACGTAATACGGCAGATAAGGTTGCAAGGCATTCGAAACTGTATTTAATCACAGTATATTATAACATGCTTTGATTTGCTTAGTAACTAAAATGACGTCATTATTTTTATTGTAAATATGTAAAATGGCGTTCGTCTTGGATTTTACGATAAACTATAGGTCAGACGATGAACATTAAACACCAGAAATGTTTTTTTCGGCCCCCAAGTCATACGAAATAATGAAAAATTGAGAAATCTCGTGCCAAAAATAAAATAAAGGTGTTTAATTTACATTTTGATATTCATTTTGTATCTTGTTCATATAATGATGAATTTCGCCGCCATTTTGGATTTTTTCGTTTAAATTCACTCGTCAGTAATTTTTATTTAGGGTCCAGTATGTTAACAGAAATAAATCATACTATCGTCAACATTTTTAGCGGTATACTTATAGTAACAGTAAATATATAAAAAACGACGGACATTTTGTATTTAAAGGTCAAATAAAGATTATTTTTTTCCAAAGACACTAGAAAAAAAACATATAATAAAAATCATAAATCATAAATTGTGCTTTCTTGAGCGAAAAAACATAGAAAATACGGGGGTTTCTTTACATTTTGGCAGCCATTTTGTGTTTTGCTAATTTGAAGGTGAAGGTCACCAAATATAGAATATTATCCGACATATTCGAATTCAGCACACACAAATTATGTAAAAACAAGTGGATAAAAAATTATACACAAAAATTCCGAGAAAAAAAATCATGTTTCAGATATCAGCCCATGCAAAATACAAATATTTTCAAGTAAGGCTTCAATAAGTTTTCATCTAAAAAATCTAGGACATTCATTATTATAAATATCACTCATTTTTAAGCATACACATATCTGGGTTCAGAAAGTATAGGCCAGATATGGATATGTCTATTAATTACATTTTCTTAAGTCGTTTTCTTTCACAATGTTGAATCGTTTGTTTTGTTGTTCATTTTGATTATTTTATAATAAAATATCATGCTTGAGCGTATGTGGAGAGACAACTACTAACTCTACTCAATCTGTGATATATCATAAGAACGGGAATTTAATTATCTGTTATATGGTATATTACATGTGTAGATTGCTAAACAAGAATAGCTACAACAGATGTTTGCGTAACCCTACCCCTTAATTTTAGACGGGTTTGGGGGTACCCCCCTATAAGGGGTAAAAATATAAAGTTCATCCCTATATTTTGCATCTCATTTCATGTTTTAGACATATCAAGGTTTTAAAAAAAAGCTGGTGTGGGTGAAATGGGGGGGGGGTGCATGGTGGATGGTTCTAACCCATGGCCTATACGTATATGGCCAGAACACAGCCCATACGGGTCATTCATACATGTCTTGTTTTTATATAATTATGTCGACCTTACAAGGTCTTGTCAGCTGACACTATTTCTAACATTTTAGAGATAAGAGGCCATATCGTTGGCTGGCTTACATGGACACGGCTTTTCGGCTAAGAGTTTCCGACCTACTGGAGCTACTAGTGCAATTGACATTGGATGCGATCCTAAAGTTGTACATCGTTTGGGTTGGTGGAAAACCGAATCAGTTTTCTTCGAACACTATGTACATAGCAGAACCGATGTATACTATACACAATCACTTCTTGATCACCAAAAATATTTGTCATATGTACTGTTATTAGACACTTATGAAGTTATAACAACTCTTTTCTCACCATTTCAGCATTACTGTGTTGTCATGTATCCATGAAACTGTACGTAGGTTCAACTAAATCGTAGTCCAGTAGGGGGCGGGGGCTGCGGCTGCGACGCTCGTTTAATGTAAACTTGCCTTACGGTAATCTTTATTGATATTTGCTGATTCCCTGCGGGACAATTAGCGTCAGGGTTTGTTATTAGACTTCTCGTGTGATCGGAGCAATCTCTGTAGATTACAGGTTTGCTCATTAGACGATCAAACGGCATAGTAAATAATCTGTCATCCGACCGTAGGTTCTTTAACCCCAAGCTGCGGTTTAATAATGACAGAATAATAACAGTAAAAATAATAACTATCGCAATTGTGCGAACCCTGCTTGTGGACGTGTGCGTACTGATCGCGTGCAGCGCATTTAGTACGTACGTCATACATTACATTCTGCCTAGTTTACGGCAGTCCACACATTCATGTTAAGCCAGTGATAATGTATCATATATGTAATTACGTATATATATGTATATATATATGTATATATATATGTATATTGGTCGCCCTGCGTATCTGATGTACATACTGTACATGTCCTTTTAATAAAGGATAAAAAAAAGTAATAATAAGTTGTCCCGTTTATGCGATATATACATTCATGTTGAGCCAGTGATAATGTATCATATAGGTATTTATGTATTTGTGTATATTGGTCGCTACGCGTATCCAATGTACATACTGTCATGTCCTTTTAATGATGATATTAATAGTAATAATAAGTTGTCGCGTTTATGCGATATATACATTCATGTTAAGCCAGTGATAATGTATTAGTGGTTTATGAACTGTTAGGTGTGCTCTGGTCGTCTCTTGTGTCGCAGCGTGCACATTCCTATTATAGATACGTTTAACATATATTTGACATTCTCTAGTTTCCATTGATAATGTCTTATGAGTCCGTGGATGTACATACAGGATTCTACAATCGTCAATTGAGATGGCTTCATACAACATAGTTATCGGTCATATCTATAGCTGGCCTATGTTCTCTGAACCCAGACATGTATAATTATACTTGAAACTAAGTGGTATTTAGATTTATAAATGTCATACATTTTCTAGAGGAATATTATATTGCAGCCTTATATGAAAATGTGTGTATTTATCTGGAGATGGAATCTGAAACATTGAACTTTGCTTGGTATGTAAGTGTATAGTTTGTATTGTCTGCTACGTTATTAATACATACGTGTAAACAATCTATATTTTGTAAATTTAGAAGCGGCATTCTTCCTTCAGCAATTGAAACGGGTAGATATGGTATAATGTAGGCTACCAGCAGGTGAACGGTTGTGTGAAATATGTTAAATTTAGTAGAAAATGAGATTCACTTCCTATGTTTTTGTCCTATGTATCAGGAATTAAGAGACAAACAATATCAGAATGTGTTGCCTTTAGACTGTTTTTTCCGCGATATACAGATGCAGAGAAACTTTTGTATTTGAAGCTTAGCAGATTAGACAGAACATTATGTTTCATTAAAATGTATATATTAAAGATATATATTTTTCTCTTGTTGTTAGGGTTGTTCATCCATGTTTAAAATAAATATATCTATTGTTATTGAATTGGTATACATAAGTTGTTATAGATGTTACAAAACAGTGAATAATAAATCCTAGAGGGTTAAGTAGTTTTTTGTATTATTACAGTGTATATCCTACATGTATTTATGTGAAATATGTGTATGTAACGTCACTGGTCACTTTAACCCTCAACCCTTAAAGCGCTGAATTAATTTGTGAAAAAACATTGTAAATAAATGGGGGGTTTTCAATTTGAAATCATCATAAATGTTTTAGTTAGCTTTATCTGATTCATTTGAATACCTATGTTATACGTTGTTACGAACAAAACACATGAATCGAACAAGAAAATGATGAGATTACCAAAAAACAAACAAAGGTACATTTATACATTTTAATTAGTGCATAAAATATGTACAGTGAGTGATGTACAGCGTAAACATCATGAATTTCGAAAAATGTGAATAACCGCGATTAAAGAGCTCTATAAGATTTATAATTAATTCGACAGTTCGCGTTTGCCAACGGATAAGCGAGATGGGACGTTACTGACTTTTGGAGCTCCTCTCTGGACACACATAACCACTTATCACGTTGAAGTGAGGAGAGATGACACACACAAATACAGTTCATTCACCACTAGGGCCTACGAAACAGGAGGCAGCGAGAAGGAGTAGCAGCTAGTGGCTCATGAAGCAACAGTCAGAGAGAGTCGAAACTGAGGAGAGCAGCACGCCAGTTACCCTCGTTACAACGTAGATTCACCACGAAGAGTCATATTTAAGTTACTGTTAATACAGCATAATAATGGTAGCTGTCCATTTTAAGTCGGATTAGTAGCCGACAGCCTTCACGAGGCGAGTGCGGGGATCGACCTTAGTCGTCAGAATCTGACGTCTACAGACGTCAGATTCTGATGTCTACAGACGTCAGATCCAAAAATGGGACCACTTTCAGTCAGTCCCATGTGTGATCCGATTTCCGAGACTCCACTTTACTCACTTACTCCGCATATACTGTGATGGCAGGTTGTAGTTGTTGTCAATTGGAGTTTATCATCACGTTGACCCTTTGCCTGCTAGTGACGCAAAGATCCACCCAACAAACACGAGACGTTGACACACGATCTAAACAATTAGGTTCGAAGGAACCCTTGAGTACTATTACCATGCAACCCCAGGAGAGCCCTTGCAGGTTTCTCCTGAGGTTTCATGGTAATAGTACCAAAGGGTTCTTTTTAAAGAACCTCTATTGTTTAGAGTGCAGTTTTGTTTTTATGTTGGGTCAGCGGCAAAGATGGTGAGCCAAAATTAAAACAACACTGGGTCAACGTCTCGTGTTTGTTGGTTATGTGCGTGATTGTGCATAACTAAAAAAAGTGTATTTTATAGTACTCACTACATCATTACAACTGATCAAATAAAGCAATAACTTTCCATAAACAAATCTATAAACGATGTAGGCACTATAGGATATTAACGATTACTAATTTAACTTAACATACCGATTGAGTTTTGCCGAGCCCGGCGATATACAAAATGCCTAAAAAAAACAAGATATCGATCATTTTGACATACTTTGTTATATTCTCGGACATCTCTGCAACATTTAATACTCTGAATCACACAATACTTTTGCATAGGCCTGAACTAAGTTATTCTGGTATTATAAACTATTGAATCTGAACTATAATCTATCGAAACATTTATAAAGTTATTTCTCAAATAGGTTGCATTATGTAGAATCCAATGCTGTTAAAACTGAGTACATACCATTCACCACATTAGTTGCCTAGGGTTCCATCTTGGGTGCTTTATTATTATGTCTATTCATTTTTTATTTAAGTGATTTTTTCTTTTCGACAAAAATATTTTAAATTAATTATTCATGCAGACAACACTATTTTATTATCAAACATCCACAATTGCAATAGCGGGAGAAAATATTATATATTATATTATGAAAAAAATCACATTTCACAATGATAATATAGCCTATTCTTTTAACAGCTCCATTAAGCTTAATCACTGACGAATAGCCAAGTTAGCGATTAACATTTGCAAAAAAAATTAAGATTATTTGTGCAAAAGTGATAATAATATTGTTAAGATCTGCTATAAATAGTCAGTGGATTTATTGACAACTATTATTGTTATCGGAGAAGTGGAAATATCTAAATACATTGTACTTTGAGCCCACATAATTTAAATGAGAGATGTGCGTGTATGTGTGTGCGTCTTTGCGTACTTGCGTGCGTATGTGCGTGTGTGTGGATGTTACTATAGAATGCATGCTCGTATATCATTTAGTTCTAAAATAACAACAAAACATTTATTTTTCATATATATTTGAAGCATTAGATTTCTGGAATATTTAATACTATATCTAAACACAATATTGTTATTATTATATACCTGTATATACATTATACAAAATACAATGTAAGCATATCATCTTCTTTGATGAAATAAATATGCAAAATATATAATCGGTCATGATTTGCTCGTCCTTCGACCCACGAAACGATCCTGTTGATAACATCGATATCTCCCGTCCACTGAATTTAAAGGGTGTAGTTCCAACTAGTGGGACTACACCCTTTCAAATCCAGTGGCACTATATATTGGCTCATTATTGGGCCAACGTTCAATAACCCTATTGAATAACCCTTTCAGCGCGGGGACCGACTTTAGACATAAGAAGACGTCAGATTCTGACGTCAGAAGTCCCCAGCACTGAAAGAAAGAAATATTTATAATGGCCGTAGATCCATAACATACATGTAGTAATGTAGCAGACAGAGATAACTAATCCTTTTATGATAATTTCAAATTTAAAAAAGCCATGGTCCATGGCTTATACAAAAATATCTCAGCGTTGCAACAATTTATCCTATCTGCTGGACGGGTAATTCAAAAAATTGGTGACTGGACATTAGTATACGCTTCCTGATTAGATACCGATAGTCTGTTTCCGTTGCATCTACTGTATTATCAGTAGTAGTTAGTGCAATTTAATCCAGAGCCTCAGGGTAGCTCTTCAATATACACCTCTGCGCTTTCTAATCTTATTGAACCTTCAAATAAATCAGAAAAACGACTATTTCTGAAGATATCGCTGTCGTTCAGCATGTTTGTCAACTCGCTTTTCAGCATCTGCTCCTGTGAATCCACGATAACAAACATGACCTCTATCACCAGAATTATGCTCCCTTTTCTGAAAAAAATATGTACAATTAGTACCTTCACGTTGAATTCTGATGCTCAGAATTCATTTGTAATTAGTCTAAATAAGCAATCAAATTAATTACTTTTAATTTCATGTGTCAGTGGCGTATCAAAAAACAGGGTGCTTAAATATTCGACCTGTATCTGCTACGATGTGCTGTTTATCATGTTTACGTGATAAGCATGACACACATTTCCCCAAAAATGTGTATTTTATTATTTTCCACTGCCAAATATCTGTCGAAATTGTGATAATAAGAATGCAGGAATTTTATCCTCTAAAATCTACCAGCGACGTGATCGTGTATCGGTTGTAAAATAGTATTCTCGTTGTAATGACCAATGATCTTTTAGAAATACTTATTATTGTCATTTAAAATGTAGAAATCATCTTGATAGAAAAAACTATATAATTGCTAGTTTTTTACAATGTGTATTTAATTATTGATCCACTGTGAACCATCAATGGGATAAGAGTAGACAGAATTTGCAATACAATGACGGTATAGCGCAATATATTTTGACGATATGAAGATATGAGCGGACTCAAACCTCACTCTGGCCTCCAAGTTTCAAAGAAACAAAATGTTTCTTCTCCGCTCGCTCGTGAAGATTCAATATTGTGGGGAACCTCCTGGCCCAGTTTAGCCTATCTGTGCCTAAAACCCCATTCATTTCATTTTAAAGGTTTTGTATTTCCTATGTCAGGACATTGTAGGCTATGTCGCAATTAAGCATTATAATGTCAGGCTATGACGTATTTTGTGTACGCTATGATATATTTATCTCAGAATATGTTGTTAATATTCTAGGATATATTCTAGATCTCGCATCGCACTACGTATTGTCAGCATCCTTGGGATACGGCAGCAGATCAGGATATGACATAAATTGGCCATTATATGACCTTCTAATATTAGAATACGCCACACAATGTTGGATATGTCATTCTAAAGCATGATAGTTTATCCCTATATGTCATCATGTCGTCAGTGTGTAGCATTTTAATTTTAGGATGTAGGCCTACCATGTTTTGTACAAGATATTGCATCATATTGTAAATATATATCAGCGCACTGTTAGAGTAATATCAATATGGTATGGTTCCAGAAACGGTTTAATATTTACCCCCATGGACAGTGGAAACTATATTTAATTATTATTATTATTATTACGAAGAATGGACAAAAATAAACATAAATAGACCTACACCCGTCTAAGATATACAAATCATGCACAATCACGGTACAGTGTGCCTTCTGTATGAATCATTACTAAATAGGCCTTTATGTCGGCACACTGACTGGATAAGGTCAACTTGGATACCCGCTTCTATTGAATTCAAGAGGGGCATGAAGTTTTATTTCCTAGCAAATACAACCAGCACCAAATCTATTGTCAAACGTTAGTAGCCGGAGGTTGGTCACATGATATATATTAAATATAGTGGCATATAATGACAATATAATGTTATAATGTGGCATATCATTACGTGAACTTGTTATCTATAAAATAATCATTATTTTATAATGCTACACCCCGCCATAATAGTATATCCTACTGATAGCTTTCAAATTGATATTGTTTAAAAAAAAGTGATGCACATGTGGATGGGGAAGAATTGCTACGGCAATACAACCTGAACACAACATCTGTGCTGGACAAGCATGCCCCCATGGTGAGGAGGAACAAACGTACCAGAGTTAGTCAACCATGGATCAACGACGACATCCTAAAAATACGCCAGAGAAGACAAGTATTTGAACGTCAATGGCAGAAAAAGGGCCTTGAGGTTGATAAAGACATATACAAAAAACAATCAAGACTGGTGGCCAATGAAATCAAGACAGCTAAGGCAAAATACTACACAGAGAGTCTGTCAGATTCTGACACTAAAACAACTTTCAAAACTCTGCATTCTTTTCAAAGAAAAGAAGAAAATAAATTACCAAAGCTCGCATCAGATCAAGCCATCGGTGATATTTTCTCAAAATTTTCATCGACTAAATTGAAAAATTCATGACGACTATCCATGATACTGTAAAGTCGGAATCTATTAGTAATAATAATAACCATGATGTAAACACATTGTCTCTTTCGCCTCCATCAATGGATAATTTTCATCCAATAAATGAAGTAGAACTCAAAAAACATAATAATAAAGGGACCATCAAAATCATGCTCATGCCCACTTCCAACATCATTGCTGAAAAAGACTATCACAGCACATCAGCCTATACTATGTAAAATAATAAACTGGTCTCTGAAATCTGGTGTCTTTCCTGCGATGCTCAAGACAGCAGAAGTGACACCCCTCATAAAAAACCTTCACTTGACCAAGACTCTTTGAAAAATTACCGTCCTGTGTCAAATCTTGCTTTCACTGACAAAATTATTGAGAAAGTTGTGCTAAGACGACTGAGTAAGCACATGTCTGATCATGACCTTGGTGAACCGCTTCAAGCAGCCTACAGACCAAAACACTCCCCAGAGACGGCACTTATGAAAGTACAGCATGACATCTCAGATCAGCTGGATAAAGGCCGGAGTGTGGCACTGGTTCTTCTAGATCTCAGTGCTGCATTTGATACCATCAATTCTAATGGAGTGATAAATACCCTGGAACATCATATTGGCGTGAAAGGTGTAGCACTGGATTTAAGAACTACATAAATAAGAGAAATCAAAGGATTAGGATTGATATAACAGTATCAAAGCCAGCTACGTTGTCAAGGGGAGTACCACAGGGCTCTGTTTTGGGTCCTGTGTTGTTGACAACTTATACCATACCCATTCTGCTATTTGTAAGAGACATAGCGTCAAATATCACATATATCTAGATGATACTCAGCTTTATATCACGTTTGATCCATCTATCCCTGGAGACCGCGAACATGCACAGGAAAAAATGCATCCAAGAAATTAGAGCATGGATACTTATTCACGAACTAAAATTAAACGATGACAAGAATGAGTTTATCATCTTCCAGTCCAAATATCATGAAAATAGCTACTCGATATCTTCATTAAATTTTCAGAATATTATATTTGAACCTAGTGATTCTGTGAGGAACCTTGGTGTCTATTTTGACAAGAATATGACTATGGAGCGCCATGTGTCGGAGTTGTTCAGATCGTCACATTATCATCTCTTTATCAAATTCGAAAATATCTAACCAGAGATGCATTATCCAAAGCAGTTAGATCTGCAGACATGACTACTCAAATGCCCTGCTGGGAGGTTTGAGAAAAATAGACTTGATTCGGCTGCAACGTGTCCAAAATCGCGCTGCTCGTTTGGTCACTGGGACTAAAACTCAAGATCACATTACCCCTGTGCTACTTGACTTGCACTGGTTACCGGCTAGTTCAAGGATTGACTTTAAGCTCTGTTTGTACATGTACAAGGCATTGAAAAAAACTGCTCCCATTTACATCTCGGATGAGCTCAGTTTCTATGAACCTAAAAGACCCTTACGCTCCAGCTATGCTGGGCCTTTACGCAAAGAGGTGTCAGACTTTGATTTTCAATCAAGGGGCCTCGGCTATGGAATAGCCTACCGATGGATTTACGCCAAGCCCCATCCGTTATGATATTCAAGAAAGACTGAAGACATAACTTTTTAAAAGACAATATTATTCCAGAGACTGAAAACACAAGCGCTTTGACTGGTTACAAAAAGGCGCTATATAAATAAACTTAATAATAAAATAATAATTATAAAGACATTATATCTGGTATGGCTCCTTGTATGAAAATGTCATGCTATGTTATCATATTCTATATTACTGTTTTACTGCTATGCTAAGGAGTATAACTAGGGGAATGCATGTTGTTTGTTATTATTTGATAAACTAAATCGCGTTTTTCCATATCTTACCATTAAAATATCCTGCCATTGAAATTTCAATAACAATTATTGCGTTTATACCAATTCCTATATCAACATTAAAATATCTTATCAATTGAATCCCTCTTGAAAACATATTTTAAAAAGTGCTATTATATTGTCTATAACCACAAGTGAGAAAGTTCAGTTTGTCCAAAGACTATGCGGTCATCTTGGATTTGATAGTGGCCTTATCTCGTTTTCTACTTTAATAATGCGATATATAAGGTAAGTAGAGACAATTTTTTTCGGACAATTGACTTTACACCTAATTCTAAGGTCAAAAGTACAAAAGTTCATTTTTACCAAAGGATAATGTTAGAAATTATTTGGTATGATAGTTCGCTTAGGCTTAAAAGCGTTTTTATTGTGTCATATCTGCCGAAGAACTATGCCATTTGGAGAATGGATATTAAATACATTTTATTTTGTATTTCACGTTTCAGTAAATATAATTAATTACATTTCAATTGAATTTGAATATCAAAGTATAAAAACTTAAATTAAGAAATAGTCTATATCAACTGGAAGATTTGTGATAGGGACAATATTATGTTTGATGCGAACTGTAGAAATACACTAAATCATGTGAACAGAATGCTTTTTACGGTACTTGTTACCAATTTGTCACATTTGAGAAATTTAGAACTATTTATCATATTATTGAGATCTATTGTTGAATTTGCGACATGAAAAAAATACAAATGACTTACTTGCATTAGAAGAGTCTGAAAAGAAACAAAAATAAGAATATTACATTTATCTGTGGGATACGTTTATTTGTTTATTTTTTAATGTTTGATTTATAATCAATCAGTTTATTGATTTACATTTATTATTTCTCATCCGCATAATGACATCAATCAAGTTAAAAAGAAATAAATGCATGTTCATTACTCTAAAGAATGATAATTTCATTCTAATTTAAGCATGTTTCCATATGTTTTGATTTATGCATAATTGAACCCTAACAAACCGTCACTATTTTCAATCCCAAAGACAACTCCTAATGCTATAGCCATAACAATGAGACACATTATGAGAAGAATGAAACCAACAATCAGCATGTTTATCTTCCTCTTGTATGAGCGCCTTTCTGTTTCATCCTGCATAATCAGTCAGTAAATAAATAAATAAACGATAAGTTGCCAAAAAAATCACAACATTTTCACAATCTACTTTCTTATGGCGGTGTAATGATAGGACAATTGACAATGTTTTCCTTCACGCGCCCCAGATAAGGCATGCCGAGACTATATGCAGGCGATATGGGCTCATCTCAGCACGAGTCACCACATCAAGCCCGAGCCTTTAGGCGAGGCCTTGGTGTGGGGACGAGTGCTGAGATCAGCCCATCTCGCCGTAGTCAGCGATGCATTATGTTTTTTCTCCTACGCATATACATAATTAAACTGAGCAGGGAAGCGTAAAGGAGAGAGTGCGAGATGCGCTGATCTCACAATACGTCTCGTAGTGAAAGCCAACAGCATGAGTGCGAGAAAGCCGGAGATTTAGGTTTGCTGTGCACCCAGACCTACTCTGCACAATGTCATATTTCATACTATTTTAGATTACTTTTTTAATACTAGAGTGCTCAGCTCCCATTTTTAAACCACATAGAACAATTTTCCAAAAAGAGGCGACTAATTTCCAAGATGGAGACATGCTTGACTGGTTATAATACATGTACATATACATATAGCTGATGATGTACTGTATGATTTTATAAAACTGGCCGAAGTCAACACGAGACGCCGGTCCAACGCTGCCTGAATGCAGGCGAAGCACTAGAATTGATGGCCGCTCCTGATCAGAGTCTAGCATTCACTCACCCCTAGTTCACCCTGTCGATGCGGGCATATTGAATTGAATAGAAATCTAGCTCAGCTCATGTACAAATACAAGAAACATGAAACCTACACCCGATGCAGTTCCAATATTAATTCAGATTCAATAATTGGAAGTTTCTGTGTGTGAAGTCATGAGTTGTGAGATCCGCCCAGCCCAGAAATTGTGCACATTTTCGCTTTTTATTTTTGAAAATAACTGATTATTAGTGGACTAAAATAATCTGATATATTATTATAGTTGTGATATATACATTAATTATATTGATGTTCGGAAATTTAGTGTAAACATATCCTTTTACAGAGACGTGTAAATCAATTTTTTTCGGGTGTATCAAGCCCTGTAGAAGTAGTGATTCTGTACGCAGTAGATTGTTAAGGGCTCTTAGGTGACTGTACATAAACACGTCTATGTTTAATCGATTAAAAAATGGTAAATATGCATAAATATTGCTCGACTATATGAGGAAACTGTATAAAATCATAAAAATAGGCTAAGAATTAGCCAAGTATAAAGACCCGTGTATTTCTACAGCTATGTTATCCTGGCCCAGTTTAGCCTATGTGGCCTAAAACCCCATTCATTTATATATTCGCATCTAGCACACTGTTCTTTTCTGAAAGAATCCATGCGTATTTTTCATGACAATTTACCCAGTTTTCTCTCACTTCTTTAAGGTTTAAATTAGTTGTATTTTGTCTATTTACTTATAACTTAGCATTTATCTGTCTAAATGATATATTGACACAATATTACAAATGTACATGTACTACAAATTTCCCACATACATTTATAGCTCGAAATAACATATTTACAATCTATGGCATTTGATCTTGATTAAACCGACTTAGCCCTGTAGGTAAGTTTAATACTCTACATAACCACGTTTAGCCCTTACAGCGCGGGGATCGACATTACACGTCGGAAGCTTACGTCTGTAGACGCATATTGTTTAAATATTGTTACTCTATTTAAACTGACCTATAAGCCCATGTCAGGGTTGGGTGTGCATTTATTTTGATGTTTGTAGTTTGTAATCACTCCATGTCTTATTGTAAAACAGATCAGTATAATAAACTGATACTACTACTACTACTACTGGACACGTATATTCTCTTACGATATATCGTATATCGTAGGCTTCTGATTGCTCGAGATGGTCATCTCGACCAATCCAAAGCTTATGATATATGGTAACTTGTACGAGAATATGGGCACTGTACGGACAATTTTTATTCAAACCGTAGCCACATAACTGATTGATTCGATATCTTCATTAGTGCTGATGTTGAGCAGAGGTCTGAGGTTATAGAAGGCGCTGGATGCGGCCCATGTTAGATTATGCCCGGGATCTTATCTAGTAGGCTGAAGATATTATTGTTGTGGAATAATGATTCCCTATCATTCTATAAAACATGCAATAGACGAAACAGCTCCATAATGAGCTGCCCTCGTGGATCATTAAGTACTACCAGAATCAACCATCCCAGTACACTGTCATATTACAAACCTGTGTATATGGAGGCCATGTGTAGATGTCACTCTCTGGGTAATAAGGTAGGTGATTTGGTACATATCGTAGATTATGTCTTCTTACTCGATCTGTATTCTTGGGTCTTCTGTCATGGATCACCGCCTACAAGGTAATACATAAAGTATTTTGTTGTTGGCTTTGTAAAATTGTATCGTCTATTCTTTATACACACTTACAGCTAATGATACGTATGTATGAGTAATTCATTTATGATAAATGTTACTGGTGAAACTAATGTGAGTGGGCTATATTGTTATTATTTGGAAAAGCATTAATGGGGCACATTATGTGGTCCCAAAATAGGAAATCAAATAACTGAATTAAAGAAATGCAACAGCAATTGAATAAATGAACGATCAAACGAGCAGACAAACCCATTAGTTACACCGACCAACTCCGACCAGGGGTAATTTTTTTTTTTTAATCCCATTTTTTGTTGTGAAAAATACAATACCTAATTTTGTATGTTGCTATATAATTTCAAAAATGTTGTCCTCGATAACGAGATACATTAAATCAGACGGGGTGTCATACGTCACCACGTATCAGTCATAAACTGTGGATCTAACTGACACTGACTGTCAAAGATGTAAATTAGTTTGTAATATGATGCTGTCTTACTTATATTTACCACATGACATATTCAAAACATTTCATAGATAGTCTATTCCATAAACATATGAATCCTTAACAGCCAGAATGTGGTACTTGACACACAGATGAGACAGGGCCGTATGCAAGGGTTTTTTTGGGTGTCTGTAACCCTCCTGAATATCCAAAAAATGCCTTATTATTTAAATTTCCCGGGGGCGTGCCCCTAGACCCCCCAATTACCGTAACCCCCCAATTGTCTTAGTCTGGATACGGCCCTGTGAGCTATACATACAGTACGTGTGACGGCAATAAGCTCACCAAACACGAGGTGTGACCCACTGTTGGTTTATTCTACCAATAACCCCGGCAACGTTTTTAATTTTGAGGACAATTTGGAGGGCAGCTGATCCATGACCTGATAAGGCCATCATGTGCCTACATGTGATATTAATTAGCTCAAGATGGCGGATGCTCTCAAGATAGGTGATCTTATTTTGAAGTTAGCGATACACAAATTAGTGTTAGCTCATCCAGCCGAATGTCAGATGCTCGCTGTGTCAGTCGTCCACCGTCTGTCTGTCTGTCTGTCTGTCCACCCGAGTCGTCCGTCCGTCCGTCCACTATTCGCGAATAAGCCTACTGCTATTTTTCCACATATGGGTGTATTCAGGGTGTGATCCAGATGGCGCCACCTGTTATATTTTATATTTTATGGTCGTTGCAAGTTGTCAAGTGACAGTGCGCCAAACTTTCTTTTTCTCAAACCAATTGCAGGGTTTGATTAAAATTGAGGATCTTATGGACCTGGTCAATACAGGGTGTTCTTCAGGTGGCGCCACGTGTCACTTTTATGTTGCCAGATGTATTTTCTCTTTCCCATTATAGAGTCTTAGGTGGATTTCATTCAGACTTTTACACAATTTTTATCAAGTATAGGGGTGTATATAGGGTGCACTCCAGTGTCGAGCTAAGTTAAGTCGAGCTAAGTAGGCTAATCAGGAATAGTTAGGTGCACGTAGATTCATATATATGAATATACTCGACAATCTACATATAACCAGTACGATTTTTAACTATTTTAACGCTCGTACTGCGACGATAGAGCGAGGCAAATCGCAGTTCTTTTGGAACAACTTGGTGACGCAGCAGAAACTGTTGAGGACGATCATGATATGGAGTGCTGTGCTTAGAGTGATGACGCCCTCGTGCGGCTCGAAAAAAACTCATAAAGATAAGGTGCATTTTTTCATTATTTGAACAGTCTTCAAACCTTTTGTCAATCGATCACTATGCTTCCGCAAAATGAGAGAAATGTTTTTATAAAAATAATAATTAAAAGTCAACGGACTTATCTTATGAAGCCAAAGTTCCACAGTGTGCATAACTATAATATATTGTTTTTTTTTAAATCTACGTTATTAAAAATTGCAAGTAAATTAATTTTTCAAGTTTACAAATGTCTCATTCCAGCCACTGTATTGTCCTATATGTCTCCCTCTGTATTGTATTTTATCATAGTGAAGAATCCCTCGTGTAGTTTTTAACCCTTAAACCGTTAAAATGAAAAAAACCTTAAATTTTCACTCACTTGAAGTTATTAGACAGGGATATATCCTAACCAATCTAATAAACATGTCTGTCAAACTTTTCTCAACGGTTTCTATTGTATTTTTTCCCGTAGATTTCAAATCTGCCAAATACCATTCGAGATTTTGCATATTTAATTAGCTAATTTGCATATTTCCAAAATGGCCGCCGAAAAAAAGTAATCGGCTATCAATACAGTTCCGGCAATCCTAGAAATGTGTTTTTTGGCCCTAAGTTCGGGTTTTGAGATCCCATAATGCAATTTTGACGACAATATTAATTTTGGGGTCATTGGAAGGTCATAGGTCACGTGACCATTGAATACAATATCCAACATTTACGTTTTAGCAAAAAGTGCACAACTTAACCGTTTTTCGATAAAATGATGATTTGAATGCCTGATAATATATATTTAATTTCAGAGAGTTACATCTTATACACAATACTATATTTATTAATACAAGATGGCCGCCATAATTTTAAATGGCCGCCAGCCGAATCCAAAATCAAGATATCTTAGTTTCTGGTTATCATATCTAAGCGATCTTAGTGGCTTGATTAAGGTTTTTTGGACCAAGGAATACAATGCCAAACATCATTATACAGTCAAATGATTTTTTAGAGGTTTTTGAAGTGTTTTTGAGCTCTATAGTTTGATATTTTGGCAAAATTGTGTGATCCATCTACGCCACCATAGGTATATTTGGATGACTTCCTCCCAGAATGAGTTTATCATCCGCACACTGTTCTGGATTCACATACTAACATGATATAAAGTTAAGCCATATAAATTACATGTGTATGACCGCGACAAAATAGGTAAATAAACATCATTTATATTATAAAACGACACTGTTATGTTGTAGAGTATGTAAAACTACTACCCAGGGGGTTAACATCATATTTTCTGGAAAACTGACAGTCTGACACGGCGTGTTGTAAAAGGTTGGGCACCTGAAATGATATCTACATATATTTAGGATCACAACCTAGGTGCACAACCTTGCAAATCGACTACTGGAAATTGACAGGAGGCCCATAATGGCGGCCATTACCGAGAAACTTTAATTTCTCAATATCTCTGTCAATATTTAAGATAATTTGCTTTTAAAGTTGTCTAAACCTATCTTTTAAGGGTCAAGGATCAATATAGAGCCAACCCTGAAGTAATTTTATGTCTTCTTAACAAGATAGTACACAAAGCCATGCATTTGATACAGTGAAATTATTGTTTTTCACTAGATATTATTAATCTCGTTCGATAAGAAAACATTTGACTGAACAGGAATCAGCTTGCCATTTTCTACAACCCATCCATAGTCCTAAGGCTTGAGGATGGCTTGGCTGCATGCTTTATATGCTGTTGGAAAGCATTTTCATTGGGTGGCAACAACTTCAGCAGTGTTGACTTATTAATATTTTTTAAGAACGTTTTGTCTCTGAGCGTATCTCTATCACAGCCTTCTCTTGTTGAAATATGAGTTCACAAAAAGCTGTTGTGACTGGTCACACACATATATCGTGATTTCAATGGGAGCACCATCATCAGCAAAGTCTACCAGTGTAGTTGTATCATTCAGCCAACTTTAACATGCCAGTAGAGAATGAATAGCCGATGGTATCTCGTCCGTTGACAATGTGAATAAATGACAGTGCCCTAAAGTTTGCATGACCCATTGGAGCGGCAAAACTCGTGAATGGATAGCTGTCTTGAGATGAACGACCAATTACCAAATATACAATGCAATGTATGTGACTGTAATTAGTACACTCTGTTTTATCCACCACCTAAGTGAAATTTAGTTGAACAAATGCAAGGATCACTTTGTTCCTCTTGGTACCATGTCTGACATAGAAAAGCAAGAAAGCGAGTCTTGTTGGAAAAATTCTTGAAAACCACTTGGATCGCTCCCTGTTAGCTATTTTGCTATGTTCAGCAGAGCTTCTGGTCTTGATGTGAAAGAAATGGTGTCCAAAGCTGCCATTACTTTGAAGATCATAATTATACGAAGCTCTTGTCACCCGTGAATGACTAGACTCAGAACCAGAAACCAAAATAGTGAAATAAGTATATAATAGTATATAAGCGAAATTGATTCGTCTGACAAGAGTAATGACATTTCTACTCTCCGGCAAATAACACACAAAAAGTAAGTGGTGGAGACATTAACATTAATAACTTTAATAACTTTAATAACTTTATTGGTGATCATGAATGTAGCAATATGCCTCCATCATTGTTCGCAGAAAACGGAAATAGCATGATAACTGATGATGCCATGGTGCTCACATTGAAATACCGGTAGATGTGTATGACCAGGCAAAGTAGCTTCTTGTGAACACATAATCCAACTTCGAAGGCTGTGATATAGCTATATATACTCCGATTCATCAAGTTTTATAAAATAATAACAAATCACTGCTGAAATTACTGCCACCCTCTTGCTTTAGAACATCATCTAAAGCGGGCAGCATTGGCAACAGCACTTGACAAGTCAGCTTACATCGCCAAGCTTACCTGCAAGCCTGAGGACTATGGACGAGTTGTATAAAATGATAAGCTGATCCCAGATAAATCTACAAACCCACCAAGGCCACCATATATGACACACACAATGACACGTGGCTGCAAGAAGGGTTGCAACAAAAACTGCTCGAGTAAGAGAAGAAAAATCCCCTGCTATGTAGAAGACTGTCAGAGATATCTAAGCAAAGGTTGCTGCGTACAACACCTTGAGACCTTGATGACGTGAGCGTGGGGTGATAGGGCATGGTGGGTTACTGCCCGATGTTCCGATGTTCTGGGCATGTCTAGGGGGATTTACACTCCAGACGATCAAAGACTTAGGTTTTGATATGCAATTTAATGCTGAAACACAGAGGCCTTTAGCACAGCCCCGCTATCCTCTGGTCGGATAGTCCTCAAGAGTCACAATATTTGAGGGTAACTCCATTCATCCCACATGAGAGACCTAATGTCAAACACTATTGCCTGTAGGTAGTTTAGGCTCTAGCACGGCCAACATCAGTGCCTGTACTGATGCGGGAGCTGCATTGGCACCACTATTGAGTGGAAGAAACAGGCTACCCAGCTGGCAATCCACCACAATATTATAGCCAGCCACGTGTAGGCTGCAGCTTCCCCAACATGCAACAGACGGGACAGAGCCCAAATGACCCTCCCCAGGTGGGTGCGAAAAGTACTGCTACTAGCAATCATCCCAGACCCCTTAGACTGACTATGTTATGAAGAGATTATAATGCCAAATGCTATATCACTGCAAGGGCTAATACTTATTCTATTATCAAGTTTTTGATCAATAAACATTATCATTGTTATGACATCGAACGCTTATGATGTTGTCTTATCAAAAGTGATTATTCTTATACAGTGTGAAACATTATTTCCAAAACATAAAAGCAGAGTTGTGTGTATATAGGCCTACTGGTATACATATTTACAAGACATAACATCACTTCAGGACTGGTTTTATATTGATCTTTGACCCTGAAAATATTGGTCTAGACAACTTTGAAAGCAAATTAATCCTAAATATTGACCGAGATATTGACAAATTCAAGTTTTTCGGTAATGGCCGCCATTATTAGCTTCCTACCAGTTTCTAATAGTCGATTTGCAAGGTTGTGCACCGAGGTTGTGATCTTAAATATATGTAGATATCATTTCAGGTGCCCAAACTTTTACAACACGCCGTGTCAGTTTTCCAGAAAATATGATGTTCACCCCTTGGGTAGTAGTTCTGGGTGGTAGTTCTACATACGCTACAAAATAAGAGTGCCGTATTATAATGTAAATGATATGTCTATTTATCTCTTTTATCGCTGTCATATACATGTGATGTATATGGTTTTACTTTAGATCATGTTAGCATGTGAATTCAGAACAGTGTGCGGATGATAACCTCATTCTGGGAGGAAGTTATTCAAATATAACTATGATATAACACAATTTTGCCAAAATATCAAGCTATAGAGATCAAAAAGACATCAAAAATCATTTGAAAGTATAATGATGTCTGACATTGTATTCCTTGATCCACAAAACCCCAATCTAGACACTAAGATGGCTTAAATATGATATCTAGAAGCTCAGATATCTTGATTTTAAGTTCGGCTGGCGGCCATTTTGAATTATGGCGGCCATCTTGTATTGATAAATATAGTCTTGTGTATGGGATGGAACTCTCTGAAATCAAATATATAATATCAGGCATTCTAATCATCATTTTATCCCCAAAAAGTCCATTTGTGAACTTTTTGCTAAAACGTAAAGGTGGGATATTGTATTTCAATGGTCACGTGACCTATGACCTTCCAATGACCCCAAAAATAACATTGTCGTCAAAATGGCATTATGGGATCTCAAAACCCGAACTTAGGGCAAAAAAACACATTTCTATGATTGCCGTGACTGTATTCATAGCAGATTACTTTTTTGTGGCGGCCATTTTGGAAATATGCAAATTAGCTAATTAAATATGCAAAATCTCGAATGGTATCTGGCAGATTTGAAATCTACGGGAAAAAACACGATAGAAACCGTTGAGAAAAGTTTGACAGACATGTTTATTAGATTGGTTAGGATATATCCCTGTCTATATGTCTCGTTACCGCGACCCACAACTCTAAGTGAGTGAAAATTAATTTGGGACAAACGTTTGCAAATCTTGATGTCTAAACACCAATTTCATTCTCAATATCAGCTATTTGATCGGCTAATAAAACAGATTTAAAACGACTTTAGTCTTTCTTAGCGCTCTAAGGGTTAAGCTACCTGGATGATCCAGATGGAATAATATACTGGTATTTATATTACATTATATCAACATGTATTGATTATCATTTATTTCAACACACATCCTATCATATAAGGTAATGTCAAGTTTTTCAACTTTCAACGTAAAAAAATATTGAAAAAAGTTGTTCTTCTGCATGTTTTTTCAGCATTATTATGAAATAGACCTGAAGCGCATATCTGACACCAGATAGGCGTATGTCTGGAGTGCATTTCAGATATATATTCCCAGTACAGTGGGGACTAGATTTTTTTTAGATTTAAAGCCGAAGCTGACGTAAAGTGATTTTCTCTCGAGCACTTCAGAAAGGTCACTAAACTATCAGTATCGTACAAAAACATTTTTAGTTTGAATTAAGCATTTTATTAAAATGTCATGTGAACGTTCTTGGAAAATGTTTTACAGCGCTATAAAAAAAATTATAACATTTTAACAATGTGTTTTTATGCAGAAAGTTTTTAAAAACGTTTCTAAAACCCCACAAAATAATATTTCAATCATGTTTAGTGAAATGTTTCGACAACATTTTAAACATGTTGTTGTGCTACTTGGGACAGTTAACATGGTTAAATATGTCATATGTCGCTCATGGTCTATTATTTTCTACAGTATATTCATGCGTATAAATATATATAGCGTACAAAGACAAACAGCAGTAACCGTTAGCATTAAAAAAAAACAGTTACAGCTGTTTACCTTTACATTGCAGAAGTGGTTGTACACGGCACATCCTTCGCATTCTTGGGTAGATATTGGCCTACCTAACTACTATGTTGGTTTTTTTTTGTATTTTTCATAGATTTAAAACTGGAATTACTAACGAAATTTCCAGCTTTAAAGGACAAATATTTCCATTTTTTGAAAGATATACCTTCCAAATTGAATTATTTGATGTAGGAAGCCTCCACTATTTTAATAAACTAATGATATTTCATTGACCTATACATTCTTCAACACGTAAATATAAAAAACTGTTTCAGCAGCACTAGGGTTAACCCTTTGCCCGCCGGTGCCGATTATATTCGTGTTTTATTTTTTTCATTAGCACGTTTGATATCAGTTTTGACACATGTTAAAGATAAAACGTGACATCTATCAGCAAGATTTGAAAACAATTGTCCTCCATTTTATCAAATCTGAATAATTTTCCCTCACTTGAAGTTGTGGATCGCGTTAGCGAGACACAATTTTAAGTGGGTGAAAATTCCATTTGAAAGGGTTAATGAGCCTTAATGACTGTCACCGACAGCAGCCAAAAAGCGCAAGAAAGTGTGGGCGTTCACTCACTATTTTCAAATTAGCCTTGGCCAGATCACTACGAATCACGAGTGTAATCATGGTAATGGTGTAGCAACATTAACCTTTTAACCACCTGACCAGAGTATATTCTTTGTTCTTTATTTTTATCAGCACATTAAACACCAGCTTTTGAACATGTTAAAGAAAAAAAGTGATAGCAATCAGCGAAATTTTAAAATCGTTGACCTATTTTTTGTCAAATCTGAATAATTTTCACCCACTTGAAGTTGTAGATCGCGTCAGCAAGACACAACTTCAAGTGAGTGAAAATTCCTTTTAAATAATTTGATAAACATAGAGCTCATTTAGCAATGGTTCAAGGTTGGTACAGCGTCAGGAATGTTAGACAATTATGAGACAACTTGTCGCCAAGTAAACACGATGCATAATTATCCTCCTCCAAGAGGGTGATGGTTTTGGTCGTATTGGTTTGTTTGTCTGTTTGTTTGTCTTTCGGCAGGATTACTTAAAACTTGAAGGCCCTGTTAATTTTTTTCAGTTCATCGATATAATTAAAGTATATATCACAATGAACAATATCAGAACTTAGCAGATTATTTTAGTCCACTAATTATCAGTTATTTTCAAAAATAAAAACGGAAAATGTGCACATTTCTTGGGCTGTGCGGATCTCTCACCTCATGACTTCACACACAAAAACCGCCCATTATTGAATCTGAATCAACATTGAAACTGCATCGGGTATATGTTTCATGTTTCTTATATTTGTACATGAGCTGAACTAGATTTCTATTCATTTCAATATGCCCGCATTGACAGGGTGAACAAAGGGCGAGTGAATGCTAGACGCTGGCCAGGAGCGATCGCGGTGATGGTGCTGTACCTGCATTCCGGCAGCATTTGTCCGACGTTCCGTGCTGACTTTGGTCAGTTTTATAAAATCATACAATAAATCATCAGCTACATGTACATGTATTATAACCAGCCAAGCATGTATCCACCTCTTGACGTCACGAATTAGCTCCGCCCCCTACTTTTGCCTTTGGGGAAATCGTTCCCAGTGGTTTAAAAACGAAAGCTGAGCACTCTAATATTTAAAAAGTCATCTAAAATAGTATGAAATATGACATTGTGCAGAGTAGGTCTGGGGACTACATGGGGCCTTTAATGCAATGATTTGCATGAAACTTTTATCAGAAGTGTGTGGTCAAGCACCAATTCCTCAAATTTTAGGAATGATCCGGACCACACCTGGATCCGGATAACGATCTGGATCGCTCCGATTTGCATGACAATTGTACCATATCTGTGTCTCGGGCCAAGGAACAATCAATTAATTTGGGGGGAGGTTTGCAGTCTCTAACCGACTGTCAAGTTTGTGTTGACTTCATGTTGAGTCGACGTCGCGGACTGTGACCCAGCATCAATGCAATATAAATGTAGTTTGAATTTCTAGTGTTCCCTGGATGTCTCTGCTGACTTAAAAAAATGTCACAGTAACACAACACTAGTATAGATTTTTTTAAAGTTATTTTACTCTGACTTATATTATGATCCATATGATAGAGCTGCAAATAATTTTGGCGTAATGGGATTTCAATGTAGACAAGGTAACTTCATTTATAATTAATTACCAAGATATATTTGTATATTATTAAGTAATGGAAATTACTTTCTGAACAGCAAGGAATCTTAACCCCTTATCCGCTCAGTTGTCTCATTTATATTTTCACCCACTTGAAGTTGTGGCTCGCTACCGCGAACTTCAAGTGGGTAAAACTTACCCAGGTGATATTACCTATTTTCCATTGACCTACATAAGCCAACAATAACATACCCCTTAACAACACATTGTTCATACACTTACTTTTCTGTGACTATTCCACGGACTGTGATTGTAAATGGGAGGAAAATCTCTGTGATATTTCCTTTTCAGCGTATAGAAGCTCCTCTTTCCCATCGTGGTGGGTACCAATCTATCATCAAATCCCCTCATATTCAGTGACCACTTATCAATCTATATACACGCCTATCTCCTCCTTACTGTTATTGCAGCAAAAATAATCACCCACACCCTTTCTTTTCACTACATGCTGATTCTAACTGTTTACGAAAATGAGCAATTTCTTTCTGATCTGGGTGGTAATTATGGGGTGTGGTAGATTTGGCTATGTATATAGCCTACTGTATATACTATAAGTCACGCCAGCTCAATTAACATAATTACACTTACATGTACAGCCACATCAGCTTAGACATCTCCCTGTCAACACAAAACATTTGTATGGCATTTGTACAATGTTAGACCAACGTCGAAGACGTGGGGCCGACGCTGTACAAATGTTATACAAATGTTTTGTGTTTGCTGGGAGAGCTGATCGGGACTCGTGTATACAATGCTGGTTTTATGTTCGTGCAATGCCAAAGACAGCGAGCCAGCAATAAATCAGCAGTTTGCCAATGTCACATGTTAGCTGGAAACTATGTCCTCTAATTTTTAATCTCATAAATGTGATTTATACTGAGTTTTAAGGTTTTACAAACCGTAAACGCAGGGTGTGATTTCCACAAACATTGGATAAATAATACGATATTTTCATTACAACACACACACTCTCTCTCTCAACTCACACACACACACTACAAGAATTGGCAATACAAGGTGGTAGTTATATCTGCGCGCCAATGCGTTTATTTCATAGATCATAGATTTCATAGATCACAAAGCACGATACTGTACATTTTAACTCTATATTATTATAATCAGTCTGACAAATCACGGAACATCCTGATCCAAAAAGTCGTTTTTTTTCGGAATTACTCATTTTAAAACTGGAAAATAAGAATCACCGTTATTTTGAATGAACAAGATTATCGCCGATATCTCCTATATGTTACTATATCAATTTGACAATTATCAATGTTTAGAATCAATATGTTCAATTTAGCCATAAGAAAACAATGAATGTTACATAGAAATTAAATAACCCGGACCGGTCAATCACTTCAGATGACACGAAACATTGACCAAATTTTGGCTCAATGTTGGACCAGTGTTGTAGATTGTGATACAGCATTAAACCGACAGTGGGTGAATGTCTTGTGTTTGGTGTGCTCTTTGTTTTTTTTTAGAATCGCTGACATAGTTAGGCCTCCCGTATATAATTTGTGTACAGGTGGACATCAGCCAAATTAGCTGTTAACCCTTTAACCTCCAAAATATTCAATCTGAATTTTCACCCACTTGAAGTTGTGTCTCGCTGACGCGATCCACAACTCCAAGTGAGTGAAAATTATTCAGATTTGACAAAATGGAGGTGAACTGTTTTCAAATTTTGCTGATTGACGTCACATTTTATCTTTACCATGTCTAAAATGTGGTACTTAATGTGCTAATAAAAAATAAAAACGCGTATATATGCGGCACCGGCGGTGAAAGGGTTAATCTTGCCATTTGATTGAATTACTATATATTTAACATGTGAGTTAAATGCTGTGGTACACGGGCCACGGGACATGCCATTCCAGCAAATACGAGACGTTGATCCAATGATGGTTAAATGTAGGCTAACATTCAACCACCATTGGGTCAACGTCTCTTGTTTCCTGGTATATATTTCTTAGGGTGTTATGAGGGAGGGGTGATGGGGAGGTGATTTGAGAGGAGGGTGTTGCAGTAGAGAAGTTTATTTTTGATTTTGGATGATCAAATAATCCACACTTATTTCAAGTGTGGATTATATCGAAGAATGTGTTGATTATTAATTAATAGTACACGGTCACATGATTAAACCAATAATTATTGCACAATGATAAGCTGCCCTAAGCTTGATAACACTTGGGCTATGTTCATATCAGGTGATATTTGCACGACCGGTAACAACATATCATCCCCTTAGATATGAAAGGGTGTAAAGTGGCAGATACACCCTTTCATATCTAAGGGGACGATATATGTTTAATAATTGAAGAGAAGTGTGGATAATTTTGAAGGGAAGTGTGAATTACTAAAAAAAAAACAGTTTTCAGTTTTCACACTGGTTACAAACTGTTTAGCATTGGCTACCGTATCTACCTTCTATAGGCTTTATTGCTAATCCTAAAGCGCTGAAATATTTTTGTATGAGGTTATTTTTATTTTGAAATCATAATAAATGTCTTAGTTAGCTATTTCAGATTCATTTGAATATCTATGTTATGGGTCTAAGGCTATATATAAATATTTTTTTTCTTACAGCGCGGGGATCAGTCTAGAAACGTCATATAATTCAGCTTTATATACTTTACCTTTATACAAATAATTGAGTAATGGCGAATAGGAAGATTATGCTCTTGAGCTAGGAATCAACATAAACTCAATGCGTGATGCGTGAAGCGTAATGAGTAATGCAACAACGCACATGCGTGTAGAATATTGTGTCACATGGGTTATTTTCCTCGTAATGATCATCAGCTGGTATCTATATTAAGATGGCTTGGTAATTCTTATGTGTCATTTCTAAGTTTTATTCTGTAATAGGTCAAAAATAATTATAACGATCGCTTACAAATCCAATTAAAAAGTTCTTCTCATACAAATATTTGATGTAGGCCTCAATTAATATCGTGCGTTTTAGAGAACATTGCACATTGTCCATGCAAATTATGTCATTTGATTATTAACCCTTTGACTGCCGGTGCCGAATATACTCGGTTTTTCGGTTTTTTATTACCACATTATGTACCACATTTTAGATCAAATGTGACAATAAATCAGCAAGATTTGAAAATAGTTGACCTCCATTTTGTCAAATCTGAATAATTTTAACTCACTTAAAGTTGTGGATCGCGTCAGCGAGACACAACTTCAAGTGGGTGAAAATTCAAATTGAGTAGTTCGGCGGTTAAAGGGTTAATCCTTTCAGCGCGGGTACCGTCTTTATACGTCAGAATCTGACGTCTGTACACGTCATATTCTGACGTATAAAGACGGTTCCCGTGCTGAAAGAATTAAAATATTTATAATGCACTTGGATCCTGGCATCGGGGAGAAACCCCGAAAATGTTGTCATTGGTTATGCGTGATTTCTGACCGCTCCAACAGCGATGCTAAAAACTCCTTCGCACCACGTGTTACGCATCACGCCTATGTGGATCCACTCTTTCTATGTTCAGTTATTTCTGCGAACACGCATTACACTCCGCGCATTACGCTTCACGCATAATTATGCGGATTTATAGCTTAGCCCTTAAAATACTACATAAGAAAATTCAAATTTCATCCACTTGAATTTGTGGATGAAAATTACTCATATTTTTTTCATTTGAGACCAAACTTTGATGTTTAAACATATATTTTTCTTCACAATAATAGTGATTTATTCGGCCAGCAAAACGGATTAAAAACAGCTATCGTCACGCTTAGCAGAATGACAGACAGACAGACAGATATTTTATTGTCAGAAAGAAAGTCAATGCAGAGTCACTATGAGCTCGGAGATTCCCTGATATTGACTAGTGGTGCAAACTTAACAACGTAAAAACAGTACTACTACCGAAACACAATATATACATACTAATAAAAGTCGGACATGATGGTTCGTCGACTGCCAGCAAAGTATAGCATCAGAACCATCCATATTATCGAGTGTTGCAGACTTAGTGATGTAATAACAATAACAATTACGGATAATAATTATGTGTGCCATTCCAGCAGGATATGGCACTCACACAATAGCATTAAAGTTCATTTAATTTACTAGTGATTTATTATCTATAATTATGGCCCTCGCACAAAAACATTACAGCTTATTTTAATTCACTATATTGTTTAGTTCATACCATTTCACTCACGACCTAGTTAGTACCACATATCGCTTCAAGGATTAAGTCCACCACCACAGATACGTATATATCACTTACATAATATTTTGTGGGAGCCTGAGAACGCATAGAGAATTATAATACATGAATGTAGCCGTTTCTAACCAATACAACGCCACATAAACGGTCATGATGATTGTGTGACCATTAAAACAATAATACTTTCAACCAATAGAACGTGTAATGTTCATACAAAACCCAGAGACAAAAAGGGTTATTTTCAATTTGACGTCGTTATAAATGTCTTAGTCAGCTCTTTACGCTTCATTTCAAAGGTGATCTATCACCCCTTATATGGTATGAATAATTATGTCCTTATATGCGGTGATTGGCCATCATGTGACCCTCTCAGAGGGTCACATGATAGCCAATCAATGATAGTCAAATCTGTTATATGGTGCCAATCACCCCATATAAGGAAACTCTAACACTCTAACTCTAAACTTTAACACTTATGTTTTTTAAAATATTGTAATCTTTTAGTGCGGAGATCGACATTAGATGTCAGAAGCTGACGTCTGCAGACGTCAGATTCTGACATCTAAAGTCGATCCCCGCGCTGTAAGCCTAAGGGTTAACCCTTAAAGCGCTCCATTATACAAATTAATGTTGTATCCACTTGAAATTGTCTCGCTGCCGCGACACACAATTCAAGTGGATGAAAATTACTCATAATTATGTGCTTGATTTGAGACCAAACATTTTCAAATCTTGATGTTTGAACACACTTTTCGTTCCCAATAACAGTGATTCCGTCAGCTAACAAAACGGATTAAAACAGGTATTGTCACGCTTAGCGCTTCAAGGGTTAACCCTTACAGTGCGGGGATCGACTTTAGTCGTCAGAATCTGACGTCTACAGCGTCAGATTCTGACGACTAAAGTCGATTCCCGCACTGTAAGAGTACAAAATATTTCTATCGGCCGTAGACACATAACATATAGGTAGTCAAATGAATCAAAAATAGCTGACTAAGACGATTATGATGATCTCAAATCGAAAAGGCCTTCAAGGTTCCATAAATAATTTCAGCGCTTCAAGGGTTAAGTCCACCACCACAGGTACGTATATTTCACTTAATATTTTGTGGGATCTTGATAACGCATAGATAATTATAATACATGACTGTAGCCGTTTTTAACCAGCACAACGCCCCATAAACGGTCATGCTAATAGCATGTGGACATTACAACAATGATACTTTTAACCCGTAAAGCGTGAAATGATTTCATATAAACCAAGAAGGAAGGTCGCTGGTTCGCACCCCACCTTGGCCTTCAAATTTTAAAGAAACAAAATGTTTTTTCCCCGCTCTCTTGTAACATTTAATATTGTGGGAATATTCTGTGACCGAGAGGTAGTGTGCTCGGCTTCAGACCGTCAGGGCTCAAATTTTGAATCCTGTGTCTGGAGGGCGATGTCATCTCGTTCATATCACCATCCTTAGGAGGTTCTCCTGGCCCAGTTTAGCATATGTGTACACACAGGTGGTCTAAAACCCCATTAATTTCAAAGGAGTAGTGGTCTATAGAGCCATTAAAAATAAAGCGGCTCTTTGGGAAGACATCAATTTTCGTTTTTAATTTTGCAATGAAGTAGTGTATCCCACAGATCATGATTTTAGTTTTAGCTTTTAGATTTTTTTAAATATTTTTCAGCAACATTCATAAGAATCCATGGACGACCCAAATATACAGTGTATTGACCTAAAGAATGTTTGAATGCTAGCACAGCATTGGGCCACAAGTTGATGCCGTCGGCCCAGCGTTGGGCTGACCATTGGTACTGTGGGGACCTACTTTATTCAGGATCAGTAAGCTATTTAGTTTCATATAAAGTAAATTTTCAAAATTGACAAAGTTCTCATACCAAGGAGTTCCTTTAAGATATATACAAATTAAATATTTAGATTAGAAATAGGTTCATCCTAAACAATCCTTTGTGTAAAAAATATTTTCATAAGCTAATTATAGTCTACATTTTAACTGAAGATGACACAATTTAGACAAGCATAGGGTTATTAACAACCATTTCAACATGGAGGACAAAATTGTATTTTTAGAATTATTGATATAGAGCCCAAAAAATTGCTAGAAATAAATTAATTAGTCAAACGTGGTATTTCGTTCATTTCATTTTACTTTGTAACCTTGACTAGAGATAACAGACGACAAATTGATCATTACTGATTGAATCATTTAACTTCATGTCAAATTTATTTATAAGCTTTAAGATGTCCATTATACCTATCTCTCCCTTATGTATTATGACACAATATCGTTCACATTCAAAAGCTATAACGAGAATGGTCATCTTACCAACAGTCCCGTCCTTCCTCTACTACACTATTGGCTAATAACATTACCTCTCGCGACGAGACGTGATTGAAACCTGGCCTTATATCATTGGAACAGTTACAGTAACACACGCATTGTCTAAATAAAACACCTAAATGGTGCAATGGGAACAATTATTAAGAATAAAAAGATTTATGTCTTTTTCGGCTCATTCGTTCTCGTCCCACAGGTCAATATGGACCATGGAGGACTTTAGGTGAGAAACGTGTTATTGAGCCAACCCCCCCCCCCCCCCCCTACATACACACACACCCCTACGGAGTGTGAGCCTCTATGCAATTTGTGAAATAGGCTGCATGTGGGTCTGAACGGGTGCTTGTGGGTCTGTACACGTAATATATGCTAATCTTATAGGTCAATGTCCATCAACGAAAAGGTGGTATATAATAATTATTAATAGTCGGTTATACTTATAGTTCCATAAACATGATAAATAGCTACATTGTTAGGCCTGCATAAAAGCCATCTCGCCACGCCATGTTCAGATTGTCGCCACAATTTCTGACCCAATTTAAAATCAGATGGCGCTGCAATGTTGCTGAAAAATATTTTAAAAAATCTAAAAGCTAAAACTAAAATCATGATCTGTGGGATACACTACTTCATTGCAAAATTAAAAACGAAAATTGATGTTTTCCCAAGGAGCCGCTTTATTTTTAATGGCTCTATAGACCACTACTCCTTTGAAATTAATGGGGTTTTAGACCACCTGTGTGTACACATATGCTAAACTGGGCCAGGAGAACCTCCTAAGGATGGTGATATGAACGAGATGACATCGCCCTCCAGACACAGGATTCAAAATTTGAGCCTTGACGGTCTGAAGCCGAGCACACTACCTCTCGGTCACAGAATATTCCCACAATATTAAATGTTACAAGTGAGCGGGGAAAAAACATTTTGTTTCTTTAAAATTTGAAGGCCAAGGTGGGGTGCGAACCAGCGACCTTCCGAGCAGGCAGCTTTATCCACTGCACCGGGGCCCCCGCCCTACGGTACTACTGCTTTGAACAATAACTAGAAAAATAAATACAAACTACACTTAGGCCCCCTATATTACTAATAAAGTAGGCCTATGATTATGCACACGAAGGTTGAAATCAATACGCGAACTTTTTCAAATTATGTTTTGTTATTATTGTATAGAATTATTGGAATCTTATCTATGGTGATCTAAATTACGCTCTATAACCTCCAATTTTACATAAAGTTCCTGGCGGGTGACCCTGTCAAACTATTTTCTGGGTCCGCCCCTGTAGGCCCTAATTTTATTTTGGTTTCTTTATATGACCATATGATGTAGGCCTAAAGATAGACTAGAACTGCAAAAAAAAAATTCAAATTTTTGTGCTGCGCATTTAGACCTACCAGTAAAGGGAGACATAGAGACGAAATTCTCGTATTTCTCATTTTGGACATGCATGTCCAAGGCTAGAGGTAAAATTTAGACAAACTTCTTTTTTGTTCATTGAAGAACGGAAATATCAGATCAGATCGGATGCCTTCCTTGTTTTGTATAGGCCTACATGTTAAAATTTGCTGGTTTATTCTGGTCAACATATTTTCCATCAATTCCGCCAACAAACTTTTTTTTCTGTCCATATTTGTGGCAACAAACTTTGTTTTCATATTTCTCAACCCTTCAAGTCCTCACGATGCATTAAAGCATCATTTTACATTCCTGAAAAGAGACTACATTTTCCTACAAGCAAGGCTTTTAGAATAACAATTTCCATGAAACTGGTTTACCAGTACATGGCAATTTTCTTTAATTTTTCACTCACTTCAAATAAGCTTCATCCACTACAAGTCGTGAATTGCGAAAGCAATTTGCGGCTAGTAGTGGATGAAGGTGACATTGTAAAGTCAGGCTTGCAAGGGTTTATGCCCCTCCCCCCCCCCCCCTCCCCGATATATATAATGGTGAGTCCCAGTTAATCCATTCAACGTTGTCGGCCTACATGAAAATGAATAGCCTACGATTCGAGGATCTAACATTGAAATGCAAAGATGTTGCCAGGAAAAACAAAATGTGACTGTCCTCATTTTTATATTTAAAATAAATGGTTCAACTTCACGTTTAAAGGGACAGGCCCAGGCTAAAATCATCAAAAAATCGATTATTTTATTTTAGCTTCTTAATATGACCATATGATGTAAACATGTACATAGACTAGAACTGCAAATTTTTATAATTTTTGTGCTGCGCAATCACCAGTTAGGCTAGATATAGAGACGAAATTCCTGATTTCTAATTATTGACAACCATGTCAAAAATAGGAAATGCGGGAATTTCGTCTCTATATCTAGCCTAACTGGTGAATGTGCAGCACAAAAATTATAAAATTTTGCAGTTCTAGTCTATGTACATGTTTACATCATATGGTCATATTAAGAACCCGAAATGAAATCACCGATTTTTTGATGATTTTAGCCTGGGCCAGTCCCTTTAAGCATTATTAGGCCTACTTTATAATGCTAATATTTGTAAAAAAAAAAGGAAAAATATCTATATGGTTTTATAAGAGCTCAATATGCCTATCATGGAAATGTGGAAAATGGCATGTCCCCATAGAAAATTCCACTATTTGAAACTTCACTGTAAGATTAAAAAAAAAACCATTTCAGTGACAACACTCATCACTATACACTGGTTCGAATTCTGATACCTCGCCCTTGGATCTCTGATCCAGTTCAAGCCAAGCATTGACAGTGACTTTAAAAGGCCCTACATAGCCTACAGTTACTCACCAGTTGTCAGATCTTTCGAATTAAGCTTATAAATATCATCTTGTTATAATTAGTTTTTTTTAAATCAAAATCTAGGCCTAGTTAACAGTAAACTAAAAATTTAAAAGTTATTCCGCCCTGAAATTATTGGCAATGTCGCTCATTATTACATTTTAATATTACGCATTATTTACGGTAATAATATAGTTTGAAAGTTTATCCTTGAATGAGCAGATCATGCAATTGCGTTCCAAAAAAGGAGGTGTGAGTGCAAATTTGACATTTTGGTGAATCGAAATTAGGTGCCTTAACAAAATTTGATATATAACCAATCCAGAAATTTGGCAAAAAGCCAAGGGCGGCAAACTGAAGAATATAGCTAGGATCAGACTGAATTGTTTTCTTGAGATAGATATGCCTATCAGGATCACAACACCAAGCCATTAGGCCTATTATCCTTGATAATTTTAAATAGCCTAAGCCTATATCATCAGCTATCAATTTACACATCAGGTAAAAATATATAAGCTTATAGGCCTAGGCCTATAATATGGGTCATTTTAAGTATCAAGCTTCACAAGTGATGAGCAAGATCACTCAAGAAAGTTGGTAAATAGCCAAGGGCGGCGAACTGATAATAGGTGGATGTAGGCCTAAGTGGGCGTTTTGACCCAGGGCTATTTTTTTAAAGCATGCCTTTAACACCACTTTATTACATTATTATCAATCATAAATGTTAAAAGCAGATATATATATATATAGGGGGCCTCGAAACGTCTAAAGATTTTCTTTGATGAAATTTAGGCTATAGGCTACATGAAAATGTTGGAAAAATATTGCCCCTGTAGTAATACCTTTCCATTTTTTTTATAACAAAAAGGTTGCATTCCAATGTTATGTGTAGACCATTTAAATGACATAAAGTAATCAAAATTGTCCATAATGGCGCCATAACTATTTTCATGTCTAATTAGAATGTAACCCAGTAATGTGAGAATTTGTTGCAAGATCAGCCAGTCACGATAAGCCTAATGGAACAACAATAAAAAAATAAAATAAAATTGTTCTCTTTTTTTTATTTTACTATAGACTAGTCTACCGCTATTCATCGTACACTTAAAAAAATTTTGTTTTTTTGTGTAAGTTTTCCGTTACAAATCAAATAAAAAGTTTTATTTATATTTTTTTGACCGTCTGCTCTGAGTCTTGAATCATGCGAACCATGCAATTTATAAAAAAAAGTGGCCTAGGCTAGTTAAGACCTAGGCTTATAGGGCCTAAAATAGGGTGTATATAGGCTATAGGGTCCTAGGCCTATATATGCATAGATCTAAAACTAAATTGGCCTGCAAAAAAAAACAATTGAAAACCATGTATTTTATACCCTCACCCCCCTCGTCAATTTAAATAGTCTAGGTCCACACCGAATTAAACAAACATTTATTTTTAGCATTCCAAGGGACTAAAATTATTAGGCCTAGGCCTACTAGACAATAATGCCTATAAATAATTTATACTTCATAAATAGTCTAGTCTATTTCCATGCTTGACCTATAGCCTAGGCCTACCCCTCCCCCTCCCACCAAAGTAGGCCTAATATTTTGTGCTCCAATCAACTGCAGGAGCTCTAGTCTAGGCCTAACCTTTCTTATGCCTATTTATTGAACATATTGTAAACTTATGCATGCCTAACGCAGTAGGCAAACGCAGAGATGATAACCGCTGTTGACCTGGCCAGAATCGGACACCGTCAAACAACAATCCATTATGGATTGGAGTATGATTGGATTCAGTCGTTACCGGACTGTCCGGGATGGTCTGCCAAAGGTCAGAAGATCCATCAAGATAGGCCGACTCACAGAGTGAGTCACTGGCAGCCTCGCCACGAAATGTATGTTAACGCAATGTTGGGATTATGTTTATATATGATTAGATGTTAAATCCATGTTGTAATTATTATTAGATATGATGATGGGGTCGCATATAAAAGGTCGAGCGATGGCGACCAAAGAGTGGTGCGCGCCTAACTGGTGAAGTAAGCTAGAAGGCTACGTATTGTGTTTCCCTGTCATGTTAGACAGGGTAAACCGACGATTGGACTGTATGTGATCTTATGTGTTCTACACAGGGAAATGAATGAAATAAATACGACTTTTGACCCAGAGTCATGGTGTCTGTGTTAATACGAATCTGGAATCTATAGAGTTTATAACCAGCTCTTCGCCGTCCGCCTTGTCGTATTGGCGTCAGGACGACGTCAAGGGCTGACGTTTTATAAATGGCGAGTTTGCTTTCAGGATCTGTGTAGACAATTTAAATTTTGAAAAGTTGACAATGTCTCAGCCAGACACTACAAAACGCACTGTGGCAGCAGACGCAGGCCACATGGAAAACACTGTGCCGGCAGGCAAGCCATACGCCACGGCCAAATCCGATACGTGCGGACAAACAGTACAGGCTGCTGCGGGTGAAACTACACAGGACAAGCCCAAGGTTATTAAGCTGCTACCGCGGACGCAATGGGCGCCAATGTCTCACAAGGAGAAGAAGAGGGTCTTGAGGATCTGTGAGGCGTTGGCTGAGTTCCCAGAGCTCACCAGCGACGAGGAGGCGTTTGAGGAGGAGATGGAGGCATGGATGGAGATGTGCTGAGATCTACAACATCGGCCAGATCTTGCCAAAACTGTGAGTAAACTGGTGACAGGGTCCAGAAAAACTTTGTTTTAAAAGGGTAAGCTGTCCTTTTTTAAGTATGGATCCTGCCCAGTTTAAAGAGTATACCGACGGCATGGCCGTCCTAGAGACAACCCGAACCCTCAGACGTCACCACGAACAATGTAAGCAGGCGTTGATACGGCAAACGACGCCGTGTGACGGAACCAGCCCGGCGGGCGTCAGGGCCTGGTTCAAAGACATTGAGTTGGCTGGCGCCGAGGTAGGCGCCGAGAACCAGATAGAGGTCGCTGCTAGGACTGCGGCTGGCTCATTGCGCTGGGAGCTGGAGCGCTATATCGCTGGCGTCCTGGCCACCAATGACCAAATTAACGCTCGTTTTAATGTGCCGTGGGCAGATGTGAAGGCCCATCTGCGGACCTCGTTCCTGAATGTGGACGAAAGTAGTGCCCTCCGCGACGAAGTGGAAAAGACCCGGCAAAGTGCCTACGAGCCAGAAGCAAGTTTCAGCCGCCGGTTCCGGGAAGTCGCTGACGCCGCCTACCCGGGAGAAGGTAGAAACGAGGATCAGAATAGAATTCTGATCCGCGCTTTTGCCAGGGGGCTGCGCAGCGACGAACTCGCAAGAAAGCTGGTGGAAGAGGGCAACCCTACCACGCTGGAAGAGGCCTTTTCCACCCTTGCTGGCTACAGTGCCAGGAAGGACGCATACGCGCGGCTGAGTCGGCATGAGGAGCCGATGGAGGTCGCGCCGGTGAACCCCGCGTCACCGCGGCCAGTAGTCGCACGGGACGACCAGACTACTGCCACCCTACTGAAGAAACTCTTGCAGAGCCAGGAGCGGCTCCAGACGAAGGTGGCAAAGTTGGAGGCCCAGGCAAGGCCACCGCGGACCACTGCCGCTCCTGCGACTCGGCCAGCATTCCGGGAGAGAGGACCAGAACAACCCCCGCGTACTGTGCAAGAGCCCGGGGCTGGTTGGACCCCCGACGGAAAACCTCGTTGCTTCGGGTGCGGCCGCGTAGGCCACATGCGCCGAGAGTGCCGCCAAAGCCGTGCGGGAAACGGACAGAAGTCGTAGGTGCGGTGTCAGGTCGACCAGTGGTCGATTTACAGGTTGGTAGCCTGTCCATTGGTGCATTGGTGGACACGGGAGCCTCCTGTACGCTCCTACGACTAGACATATTTCACACACTGGCGGATCGTGCTCATCGCCACAGGCTCCTGGCAGACGCCCCAGCGTTGCGAGGCGTCTCCGGCGCATCTTTGGACGTCAGAGGGTCGACCGAAATCAAAATCCAAGGGGTGGCAAAGCCAATCCGGGTTACGGTTTTGGGCGACCTGCCGTGCAAAATGGTGCTGGGAGAAGATGCACTACAGGATGGCCAAGGCATAATCGATTTCGGTCGAAATGTGTTGAGATGGCATCGAAGGGAGTGGCCAATGCGACGCATTGAGCACGCCTTCGAGGCTAGCCTTGGTCAGGTATTGCCAGAGACTGGGGATGAGCAGATCAACCAGTTAATTCAGAAAAACGCAGACCTATTTTCAGCAAAAGGTGAGCCAAATGGTTTTTGTTCGAATTCTCCCATACATATTAAAACCAACCACCCTCCCATAAGTCAGGCCGCTTATCGCACTCCACTGTCAAAACGTAAACTTGTAGAGGAGGCGATCGCTGATATGTTGACTGAAAATGTAATCAGGCCGAGTGAGTCGGCCTGGGCGAGCCCGATCACACTGGTCCCAAAGCGTGACGGCTCTACACGGTTTTGTGTGGATTACCGTAAGTTGAATTCAGTCACCATTCGCGATCAGTATCCCCTACCCCAAATTCAAGATATTTTTGACCAAGTTGGAGGCAGTACTATTTTTTCCTCTTTGGACCTTAAGGCCGGATACTGGCAATTAGCCGTAGCAGAAGACTCGATTGAAAAAACAGCATTTCGATGTCACTTAGGCCATTATGAATTTTTACGGATGCCATTCGGACTTACGAATGCACCCGCAGTATTTCAAAGAATGATGGACAAGGTACTAGCGGGTCTCATTGGCCGCATTGTCATGGTCTATCTAGATGACATAGTCATTTATAGCCGTAGCGAAGAGGAGCACGTACAGCATTTAGAGCTCGTATTTGCTCGCCTTCGTGAGGCTGGGTTACGTTTAAAACCAACAAAATGTTTCTTTGGCCTAGAGGAGATCAAACTGCTTGGTTATATAGTAAATCGGGGTGGGATCCATACTGACCCAGAAAAAGTCAAGGCTATTGCTAAGCTAACCCCACCCCGGGATTTAAAGGGTGTGCGGTCCTTCCTAGGGATGACAGGGTTTTACCGGCAATGTTTACCAGATTATGCGCAAATAGCGGAGCCTCTCGAAGAATTGAAACGAAAATACGCACATTTTGTGTGGGGACCGTCTCAAAGCGAAGCGTTCGAAAAATTAAAACAGTTATTAACTTCCTCCCATGTCATGACCGCCCCACGCACTGATAGGCCGTATAAACTGTATACCGATGCATGTGACTATGCCGTGGGAGCAATTTTAGTGCAAGTGGACGATAGTGGGACTGAAAGGGTTATTCAGTATGTATCACACTCTCTTTCAAGCGTTCAACGACGCTGGGCTACAATTGAGAAAGAGGCCTATGCGGTAGTCTATGCCATATCAAAATTACGCCCCTATCTTTATGGTGCCGACTTCACAGTTTATACCGATCACAAGCCCCTCACTTCTTTATTCACGAAAGAAATGCAGAACACGAAAATTCAGCGGTGGGCTGTATTACTATCAGAATATGGCGCTACAATACAATACCGTCAGGGTAAAAATAATATTCGCGCAGACATGTTATCCCGCATTCCCCCAGAGACAGGCATACATACTATCGATTGCGATGACTGGGTGGACCCCACAGCCATCCCCGAGCAGGACACTTCTGATGTGCTGCCATTACTATACGATGGCCTTGATCTCGAGGAGGTCAGCAAAGCACAGCACAAAGAGTTTCCTGACATATTACAGTCGCTCACCGAGGACAGTGACGACTATACATTAATTAAAGGCCGATTATTCAGCATAGCACTACCCTCCCCAAATTCAGCCTGTTATCCACGTCTAGTATTACCTGCGACTTACCGGGAAAGAGTCATTAAAAGAGCCCACAAGGAAGTGGGACACATGGCTACCGGCAAAACGCTTGCGCGTCTGCGCGAGGCGTATGTTTGGCCAGGTATGCGACGTGAGATAAACGAGCTGTTAAAACTGTGCCCAGTCTGCCGTGTTCACCAACGTCGTACAGATCATGTACCAATGGGTGAGATGCCGTTAGCGGCATATCCAATGCAGATAGTCGGGGCAGATTTGATAGGACCGTTTGTCCCCTCTCATAATGGGAATAGATATGTATTGACATTGATCGATCATTGCACAGGGTGGGCAGAAGCGTTTCCCCTAAAAGACAAAACAAACGCCAGCGTTTGGCAGGCGTGGGCGACCCACGTCGTACCACGTCACGGCGCACCGGAAGTCCTAATTACAGATAACGGACAGGAATTTAAAGCCACCGCCTGGCGTACATATTTGAAGCAACTGGGCGTAGAACACCGCACCACCACCCCCGTTCACCCTCAGAGTAATGGCCGAACCGAGCGTTTTAATCGCACGTTAAAAGAGTTGCTAGCCAAATCTGTGAATAATTATACACCAGATTGGGAAGATCGGCTTGGAGATTGTCTTGCGGCATACCGCGTGAGCGTCAGTGACGTCACTGGACACACCCCTTTCTTTTTACTTTATGGGCGCCGTGTTCGAACACCGCTGACACGGCTATTACAGCCACGCACCGCCAATCATTTCGGTAACCGTCTGGATGACTTATCATCAGCTCTTCAGACGGCACGCCATGCCACAGCAGACAGTCGTAAGTACAATAGGCAACGATTAGCGAACCGCGCCGATGCAAAAGATATTCATGTTGGTGACACAGTCTTACTCAAAGCGGAGGAGCGATTAACATTAACTAGCCGCTGGGATCCGCAGTGGGAGGTCGTGCGCGTGCGCGGTCCTGTCCTGTGGCTCCGCCAACAACAGAGCGGTAAACTTCGCGTCGCTAATCGCGAAAAAGTAAAGTTAGTGGACCCCCACCTCAACTGGGATGAGATTACGCCACGCCCACGCCGTACTCAGCGTCGCCCCCGTGCAGTAATCGGTGGCGCTCCCATAATTAGACCGCCACAAACCCCCCCGAACGGGCTGGCACGCGCCGGTCAGGAGGAGTGCGAACCTTCACAGACGCCGCCAACGGTCGAGCCTTCACAGGGAGACTCACACGCGCCCCCAGCGGCAGACATCGACATTCCTCTGTCGCCAGGTTCCCCCACCCCTTCCACCCACTCGGTACATTCCGTGGGATCGGGACCCTCCTCAGTAATTATGGATTCCCCACCACAGGACAACCCCTCCCCCTGTCGGTTGACATTAACTCGCCGAGAGGAAGGATGGGCCGTCAAACAGCCCACAAATTTTCCGCCCCCTAATTTGCCAGATAATGTGCCCCCTCTGAAATTATGTCGCCGAAATCGCCGCTGGGCAATTGACGGCCGGGCTTCAACAAAACGCCCTGCGCCCGATGTTCCTCATCGACGACAGCGCGGTCGATACATGTTACGTCGCACACCTAAACGACGCTTACCATTTTGCTCACCTCCGTCATCAGATCACCAGAAACGTGCAAAATGCGAGTTGCTAACTTCCGTGTGTGCGTTTGCTGGCTAGCTGTATGTCACGCGGCACAGATGCCCTTCATGTTGACGGACAACGTCCCACACCTGTTGAGTGACGGACTGTTAATTACTCGTGCCTCGGACATACACAGTCTTAGTGGTCATAGACGCTCCCAGAAGCGAGCCTCGCATGGAGGAGCGTCTGAATGAATTAAGACTGGTAATAGAAAAACTGGGAACCCATCAGAACTATTAGCGTACGACTCGAAATGTTTGGGAGCAGCGCATCCGCGACATGGAGGCCACAATGACACCTCCCTCGCAGATGCTTCCCAACACACGAATTAAACGAGGTTTGTTCAATTTTGTGGGTGAGATTGGAGCTACATTGTTCGGCACAGCCACAGAGAACCAGGTGGCTCAGTTAAAACATCACATTACCAAAGCCCAAAGAACAAATAGACGTATTGTCCACGCCACCAACGAACTGATATCGGTGGTCAATCAGACACGGGCTGAGGTAAGTCTCAATCGCCAACACCTCGTTGCTGTTGAACAATTCGCCAAGGAGCTGTACGCTGAATTAGTAACTTACCGCCGTGTATTAGATGGGTTCGTGGGCAGTTTAATTGCTCTGGAAGAGAGCACCCAGATCGATCGGATTTTGTCTGCCCTAGAGAGTGTACATAATCTTTGGCTGCGCGAATCCGATCGCTATCAGCGCCAACGCGCATCCCTAGAATTGGGACAGCTAACGGAGGAGATATTGCCTCCTAACGATCTGATGCTGATTCTAGAGAATAGTCAGGGCGTTGGTCTGTTTTCGCCGGGTCTCGCTTGGTATTATCAACATATATCGTTAGTACCAGTGTGGGAAGAGACCCGACGTTTGGTGTTCACAGCCCAACTGCCTCTGATGGACAAAATACGGTACGCTCGTTACCGTATCCGTTCGTGGCCGGTGCCTGTTAATGGATCGGGCCACACCCTCCAGGTACAAACCCCCGAAGATGTCGCCGTTGATACGCAACGTGGCGGAATATTTGAACCCCACGACTGCGTAGGCAGCGAGCCGGCCATCTGTCGTTCGGGTCCCATTTACGGCAGGGGTCGTCTTCTCTGCACCAGAGGTATTCTGAATGGTGACGTCACTCAACGAGGCAGCTGTCTGTTTACCGCTGCTCGAGAGACAAGCCCTGCGGGGTATGCAGAGGAGGTGGCGCCTGCCATGTATGCTATTAGTACCTACGGAGAGGGATATTCCATACATTGTCGTGGAAAACCGGAAGTACGACAAAATATGGAAATAGGCATATTTATATTAAGAGTGGCTGCTGACTGTCGAGTGCAGGGTCGAGATTGGACACTCCCAGGGGTGGCCCATCTGCAGGCTCAGTTAGCGATAACACCAGCTATTCTTACTCATCTGCCATTGAATATATCCACCCTTGTACCGCAAGAGCTCTTACAAACACGCCTCGAGCACCCGGACTGGCAAGCATTACCACAAATTGAGGACATAACCCTTGAAAAATTAAATGCTCGGGTGCCCAGTTGGACATTGGACACGTCCGGCCGGCGGTCCTCGTTCCGCTGGGCATTGCCGCTGTCTTTGTTGTCGCCGGTTGCTCTAGTCATTGGTTGTGCGCTCTTGCTATGGTGGAAGTGTCCGGCAGCCCAGTTGTGGAAACTTCGCCGTGGTCTCCTGACGGAGGCAGTCAAACCTCCAACTCCTACAACAGCTGGAGCCCATTGGATCGCAATCACGCGACCAGAGAGGGCAGGTGATCAAGTGTAATGCCTATAATCCTGTAACGTCGTGTGATGCGCATCTCCGTAATGTATCATTGTTGTGTATCTATGTTGTATATGATTGTATCACTGTTGTACACTAGTATAGAAGAACCCCTCACAAGTACACAAGTTGGTCGTATTTGACTTACGTAAAAGTACTATCATTGTGGGACTCACCATCCAGGGGTGAGCGTACTTGTTGTTACTTAAGAAATGTTCATCTTACTCACATTCCGTGTACCACTGTTGGAGGTCCATGCATAATTTTATCAGTGTTAGTTGGAGTTAAAAGAACATAATCCGTTTTTTTAACTTTGAGGGATAGGCCTATGTAAACTTATGCATGCCTAACGCAGTAGGCAAACGCAGAGATGATAACCGCTGTTGACCTGGCCAGAATCGGGCACCGTCAAACAACAATCCATTATGGATTGGAGTATGATTGGATTCAGTCGTTACCGGACTGTCCGGGATGGTCTGCCAAAGGTCAGAAGATCCATCAAGATAGGCCGACTCACAGAGTGAGTCACTGGCAGCCTCGCCACGAAATGTATGTTAACGCAATGTTGGGATTATGTTTATATATGATTAGATGTTAAATCCATGTTGTAATTATTATTAGATATGATGATGGGGTCGCATATAAAAGGTCGAGCGATGGCGACCAAAGAGTGGTGCGCGCCTAACTGGTGAAGTAAGCTAGAAGGCTACGTATTGTGTTTCCCTGTCATGTTAGACAGGGTAAACCGACGATTGGACTGTATGTGATCTTATGTGTTCTACACAGGGAAATGAATGAAATAAATACGACTTTTGACCCAGAGTCATGGTGTCTGTGTTAATACGAATCTGGAATCTATAGAGTTTATAACCAGCTCTTCGCCGTCCGCCTTGTCGTATTGGCGTCAGGACGACGTCAAGGGCTGACGTTTTATAATATGATATGGGGGTAGGCTGTCTAAATGTTATCTACTTCATACTTGTAGCAATGTAGGCTACTGGTAGGTAACATAACCTACTTATAGGGGACTACTAGGCTACAACATAAATAAACATTTTAATTAGAAATAACCTAATCACCTACGACCCATGTGGCATGTCCCGTTATCATGACATGTTTATGTGTGTTTTTAGTCTAGCCTAAGAATATCCTTCTAAAAAATGGGAAAATAGGCCCCAGGACTTAAATAATTATATTAAATGCTAGTAAGAGTTTTTACTATGGACCCATATGAACTAAAGTTTGATAAAATCGCCATTCCAAAATTTTCGTCTAGGTTGAGTGATTTTTTGGTTAAAACAAGAAAAATATTATATATTCCTTGGTTAAAATGACCACAGTATCATTGGCAATTAAATATACGTTTGCTGTCAGCGCGCACCTGTTATTTGTAGTTTAAAAATGCTTGCTAAGTGGCGCCTCTGCGGAAAACAATAAAAAAAACCAGGCACACAATGGACGCCAAACACGATTCGAAATTATTCCTACCACGTATGCCAAGCATAATACTTTTATTTTTAATATCATTAGCTTTTCATTACGGTAATACCCACCCTTATTTTGCTAGTTTTTTCACACGTATATGTACGTGTTTAGCAACGTCATAAAACGTATATATACGTGTTTAGCAGTTTAAAGGTTAATATATCTCATCTTCCTCTGCAAGGCTGGCTATTCCTGAGGTCGTAGACCGACCTTGCTGGAACAGGGTTGAATCCGCCTATTGGAGTGGGGACTTTCTAAAAATATTTTTCTGTTTGACCCAAGTTTGACCTCTGGCATGAGTGTTGTTTTAATGTGGGGCCACTGTCTACGACACCGGCCCTACATTAAACAACACATGTCTGCTGGCCGAGTAGCTCACCGGAAACGTCTCAGACACAGACCACCACATCTCACCGGAACGTGCGTGAGGGTTGAATTAATGGTGAGCCAACGTCGCAGACAGCGGGCCAACATTAAAAAGACATTTTTTGAAAAACTAATGAATATTCAATATCTAAATCTTCCTCCCTACCCCAATAGGTGGATGGTATGGCTAATTCAGCAAGGCTTGGCCTGACGGCCTCGCTGTGTCAAGACTTGCTGCCAGGATGATGATATATCTCCGCAAGTTTTTTTTCTCAGTCTTCGACATCTTTGACGCTGGCCCAACATTAACCCACCATTGAGTCAACGTCCCGTGTTTGCTGGGATAACAACCAGATACTGCATTTGGCCTCTGCATGGGTGGGTTGTATCCACCCCCCATTTCATTTTCTGATGTTTAAATTTCTTAATTATTGTTAAGACCCATAAGAAAACAGTGTGTAATTTGCCACAGGGATGTGTAAATGTAAATGAGACAATTAGACCAATAATATAGCTATCTGGTTAAATCTGCCTCTATTTCATTTTCATCCATATTAATTTAAATCAGGCGATTAAAGTTACATCTTTTAAATACAGTTTTTAACATGCTGTCATGCGAATGCGATTTAAATCAGTATGATTTAAATCTAAACTTGTTGATGCTCTATAAATATATACACGTGAACATTTGAAAATTCGATAATTTTGAATGACTGTGTTGCTTCAATATATAATATAAATGCCTGAAGATGATGCAAGCTCTAAAGGTGTTGTGAAAATCTAGCTGAATATCTAGATTTTTACAGTATCACTTTTAATGTTGCGAATGAATGAAGAGCTTCAAAATTGTATTTGTTTTAGACTTTAATTTATAAAAAAAAGTATCTTAGATGCACAGAGGCATGAGACCCCTGATGAAATGGAACATGGGGTCTCATGCCTCTCTGGGAAGTTTTCATGCGCGTATGGGGGGTCTTATGCCTCACTGGGAGGTCTAAAGTCCATCTGGAGGGTCTCATGCTCTTTTGGGGGGTCTCATGCCCCTCTCGGGGGTCTCATGTCCCTCTGGCTATCAGAACATTTGCTGCCCTTCAAAAATACCGACCAACCTAATTCTCACTTTTAAGACGTATACACTCGACGACGCTGTTGAATACTTCTTTTTATAATAATCACTATTTGTCCAAGATAAGGCGTTATTAAAAATTTATATATAACATTTCTTTTATTGCAGTATGTATGTATATTTTCTCATGGATTTTTTCGCTGTGTCATAAAGTGGCGAATGCAACAACAAAAACAATGTTTAGAACAAAAGTAATGTTTATTATCTTATTGACATTACATAAACCAAGCTAACTTTTTTCTAAAAGAATATCATCAATAAAAATGAAGGAAGCCTACATTTTGATACAATCTTCATGGTTCGCTAGATCTTTGTTTTTTATCAAGAATAATAATAACATATTTATTGCAAAAAGCTAAACCCAATGAACATTCACCCATCTTCCTTGGGGCCCTCAAAACATTCATATACAAACTACATGAAATGGATATAAACAGAAAAATAAAATATTTACAACATTTATAGTATGTACGGCAAATGTGACAGTTAATTTATAAATAATTTATTTAAAGTTTTACCCACTTGAAATTGTGTCTCTCTACCGCGATCTACAACTCCAAGTGGGTGACAATTACTGATATTTGTTTAATTTGAGACCACACATTTGCAAATATTGATGTTTGGACAAACATTTCATTCTCAATAACAGTGATTTGGTCGACAAATAAAACAGATTAAAAATACCATATAATACCAAGGCAAACTGAAGCCCGAATTCGCTCACGAAAATCATCAAATTCACAATTTTATCATCGCCAAAACGTATAGTACCAGCGCGAAGGTGAACGCGAAGGCCAATGCGAAATTTTTAAAACGTTGCATTTTTTTCGCGCATCGGGCCGGTTTTTCCGCCGGTTTTCGCGTGGGAAATCCAAGCAAATTAATCTGGCCTTGGAATATGGAGAATTGCCTTTAAGCCCCATGTCAAAATGTAACCCTTATCACGATAAGTTAACCCTTTAACGCCGGTGTCGCATATATTCGGGTTTTCATTTTTTATTAGCACATTAAGTACCGTCTTTTAAACATGTTAAAGATAAAATGTGTCATCAATCAGCAATATTTGAAAACAATTGACCTCCATTTTGTCAACTCTGAATAATTTTCACTCACTTGAAGTTGTGGGTCGCGTCAGCGAGACACAACTTCAAGTGGGTGAAAATTCAAATTGAATAATTTGGCGGTTAAAGGGTTGAGTCCTCACGATGCATGATAATTTTACATCCACGAAAACAGACTTAATTGTCCTACAACTGACGGTTTTAGAAGGAAATTTCCATGAAACTGGCTCACAAATACATGGGAGCTTTTTTTATTTTTTTACACACATCTAATCATCAGAATCTGACGTCTGTAGACGTCAGATTCTGACGTCTGAAGTCGATCCCCGCGCTGTGAAAAGAAACATATTTGTCATGGTCGTAGACCCGTAACATAGGTATCCAAATGAATCGAGAAGAGCTAACTAAGACAGTTATGATGATTTCAAATTGAAAAAACCCTTTCGCCTCGATGGTTTTCATAAAAAAATCGGCGCTTTAAGGGTTAAGGGTTAATATAAGGGTTAAGGGTTAATATAAGGGTTAAGGGTTAATATAAGGGTTAAGGGTTAATATAAGGGTTAAGGGTTAATATAAGGGTTAAGGGTTAATATAAGGGTTAAGGGTTAATATAAAGGTTAAGGGTTAATATAAAGGTTAAGGGTTAATATAAGGGTTAAGGGTTAATATAAGGGTTAAGGGTTAATATAAGGGTTAAGGGTTAATATAAGGGTTAAGGGTTAATATAAGGGTTAAGGGTTAATATAAGGGTTAAGGGTTAATATAAGGGTTAAGGGTTAATATAAAGGTTAAGGGTTAATATAAGGGTTAAGGGTTAATATAAGGGTTAAGGGTTAATATAAGGATTAAGGGTTAATATAAGGGTTAAGGGTTAATATAAGGGTTAAGGGTTAATATAAGGGTTAAGGGTTAATATAAAAGTTAAGGGTTAATATATTAATATATTTTCACAGTAGCATTTCTAATGTAGAGATTCAAAATTGTATTTGTTTTAGAATGCAATTTATGTTTAAAAAAATCGGTTATATGCACAGGTGTCATGCCCCTATGGGGGTTTTATGCCCCTCGACTCATGCCCCTCTGGAGGGTCTCAAGCCCCTCCGGGGGGTTTAAAGCCACTCTGGGGGGTCTCAAGCTCCTCTGGTTATCAGAGCATTTTCTGCCCTTCAAAATACCAGTAATAGTTATAAGTTATAGTTATAAATAGTTATAACATATCTCCTATTGTAGTACGTATGTATATTTTTTAGGGTTTGTTTTGGCTGTGTCATAAAGTGGCGAATACAACAACAAAAACAATGTTTAGAATGAGAGTAATGTTTATTATCTCATTAACTTTACATGAGCCAAGCTAACTTTTTTCCAAAAGAATATCATCAATAAAGATGAAGTAGGCCTACATTTTGATACAATCATCATGGTTCGCTGGATCTTTCTTTTTTATCAAGAATAATAATAACATATTTATTGCAAAAAGCTAAACCCAATGAGCATTCACCCATCTTCCTTGGGGCCCTCAAAACATTCATATACAAACTACATGAAATGAAAATATTAACAGAAAAATAAAATATTCACAACATTCATAGTTGTACAGGCAAATATGAAAAACGAAATACAATAAAATATTACATTTACTATACTCCGGAATATATACGCTGCATAGTGATGATTATATATATGGAGGTGTTATCAAATTACTTAAAATAATCTGTATGTTTTTTTTTAAATTGTCTGAATTTTGTAAATGTTTCTGAAATTTTTATATTATAATATTAGTATAATATTATACAGTCTGTATATATTAGGATGCATCACCAGTTACAGCCTTATAGTAGTAAACGGTCCAATTATAAATTGTTCGTTGATCTTTAAAAACTATTGGATAGAAACTTATTGTTGTTTTTTTCCAGTTAACTGTGCTTCGTTCTTATTTGTTATTCTGATGTATGTAGTTCTGTAGACTGCAGCCTGTAGAGCTTGGTGCGTCACATACAGACTGAGAAGGCGACTCCCTCCTGTAACACATATTCAACATACAGATTATTTTCAAATACTTATCATTCAGCTGCATATATATTACTGATATATACGGATTCGATGACCAAACATTTTACTTCAACCCTTTCAGCGCGGGAACCGCAGATTCTGTCGTCTAAAGACGGTCCCTGACGTCTAAAGACGCTGAAAAAATTTAAAAAAATATAATGACTGTAGACCCATAGCATATGCTCACAAATAAAACGGAAAGAGCTAATCAAGACATTTACGATGAATTTAAATTAAAAAAAAACCTTTGGTATCTATGCTTTATACAAAAATATTTTAGCGTTGTGAGGATTATATGTATGCAATATTACGGAGCTGTTTAAGAAAAATGGCAAGAAAATTAATTGTGACAACGTTTTTAATCGGTGTACAGTAAATGAATTATTAAAATTATTTGGTATGCACCAAGTGATTTTTTGTTAAAAGGGGCGTATCTGAAAACAGAAGGAGAGTGAGGCAAAAGGACAGAAAGCTGATAAATTTGTATACCGCCTGAGGTGAATTCTGGACACTTTAAAGGTTATTGTATTTATTAATTTGTTGATATCTCCTAATCAAGCCCCATGAGGGGCATGGGCCCCACCCCCTAAATGATCCCTAGGTTGCGCACAAAATAAGTCAAATATTTTTTCAAATAAAATTGATGCGCACTATGTAAAGAATTGATGCCCTCTAATTTCATTAGAAAAAATACTTGAATGATTTGGCGCGCTCCAATTAAATATTTTGAGCTCCAATTTAATAAGTGTCTCCGTACAAAATAACGTTGTAAAAGCATAAAACACTAGCACTTATCATTAATAAGTTTTCCAAATAACAGTATTTATTTCAATACTGCAACTTTAAATTAAACAAATAAAAGATTGTAGTTTCAGAATGTGTAATTATATTTTAAAATTACCTTTTCTTCAAGAGCAGGCATGTTTACCTGCACATGCAGAACCATGGATTGGCTGAAACAATAAAAAAAAGTTTGAGATTATAATGATTATAGAACGTGGTCGCAACGGCCCGTATTCTCGTACAAGTTATGATATATCGTAGGCTTTTGATTGGTCGAGATAGCCATCTCGACCAATCAGAAGCCTATGGTATATCGTAACTTGTACGCGAATACTGCTATTATGGTGAATGGTTCTTCAACTACACTTTATAAATAAATAGAACGCACTTTTTTAACCCTTTCAGTACGGGGATCGACTTTAGGCCGATTTTAGACGTCAGTTTCTGACGTCTTTTGTCGATCCCCGCACTGAAAGAATAAACTTTTTATAGCGGTCATAGACCTATAGCAGCGGTATTCGAATGAAGCGGAAGAGATTGTGACCGGGCAGAATTGTGCCCCGTCACGGGGATAACTAAGACATTTATGATGACTTTAGCAAACAACTTCGATCTCTATAGTTTATACTAAAATGATTCTGCGCTGTGAGGGCTAATATGACGTGAATCAATGGAAACACATCGATCGATCCACGTCAAACCTAATTAATGAACGACTGACCAACATGATTAAGTAGCAATAATCAAATAAATCTATACAACAGGACACTTGCCATTAATATTCTAATAAACACTTTAAAATAAAATATTCCTTAAGCATGTTGAAATTAATAGCAACAGCGCCCCATGTACCGGAGAATGATTACTATATTAATAGACTACAAAACTCAGCAAACAGGACACATTGACCCAATGTTGGTTTAATGTGAGACACTCTCGTAGAGGTGAAGTCAGATGAATGAAAAATAGCACTACAAAGGGTTAAGTGAACGTGGTTAAGGTAGAGTATTTTATTTACTATGTTGAATTATAGTTGCTAATATGAACTTACTCCAGCTGGGGTAGAATTTACAACATTTGGGCTCCCTGTGTTGAATCCAATACCATCGACCCCACGCATACAGTCTCACTGATCGTTCTCCAGGACAACTTCCAAAACAGTAGTAGTCACGCAAATAAATTCCCCCCCACAATTTGTATTGACGTATACGCATGTAACAGCGCCACGACCAGTAGGGATTTGGTAGCCATAGCGTTACCTGACGCTTATCTAAAAAAATAATAATAATTATAATATCAATATGTTAATAATTTACCTAAACGTGACATATCACCCCTTATTTAGTATGAATCAATGTGTGACAAATAAATCAAAGTTGCCACAAGATGGGGCACAAGTGTTTCCTTATATTGTGTGATTGGCTATCATATGACCCTCTGGGAGGGTCACATGATAGCCAATCACACCATATAAGGACATAATTATTCATACCATATAAGTGGTGATAGATCACCTTTAACTTGCCTAAGCAAATCTAGGATGATGAAATCGAGAAATGACTGAATAAAATCGGATTAATTACACATTTTTGAAAAGGTAGGCCACTAGCTGTATCATCAAGGGAAGAGCATGTGAGTATCCCAGCAAACATGAGACATCGAACAAAATAACGGTGTTTAAATTTCGTCAACCGTCTACGACGCTGACCCAATATTAAAACAACATTAGTTCAATGTCTGATGACATGTTTGCTGGGATTATGCCATTAAGGCACGGATTATTTTGACAATGTGTTCTAATGTGAAGTATGTGTTGCGCCTTACGCCTATCATGTACAACTTCGCCAACTCTTACGTCTCCGTCTCCGTCTCCGTCTCCGTCTTCGTCTCCCGTGCCCTCTATGTTACCATCGTCATCAGTATCACCACCTTTGTGAACATAACTATCCTCATAAGGACATCCACATTTGCGCACGTCTTCTAGGCTGTCTCCAGCTCGACAACACGTTGCTAAAAAAAATGATTAGCATTAATGAGTTTTTTTATTGGCTTACATTGAACGCCGTGGTGTAAATACCCCAGGAGTCGTCAAATTCATATTGATTTCTTTACAAAAAAAAACACTAAGAACATGTTTAAATGCACTGTTTTGTGATTTTCAACTCAATGATAGGAGCATAATATCAGTAGGGCTAAATTTAAATGCTTAGATGTTTTGGGCTACTTCATAGATGTGCATTAGATACATTTTGATATAAATCATCGCTTGTATATGTTGTTACAAATATAATATTGATTTCATCCAATAGTCAGGGACCATGTCCACAGAAATAAGGTCCCGTGCGAATTTTTGTATGATGCTAAGCCACCCATCCAAATGTCTCAAGAACATCCTAAATAATATAAAAAAACATGTTGGCAGTCTGAAATATGCGGGGGGGGGTGGTGAGGTACATAAGAAAATTATAACATTTTACTTGGCTGACTTTGGAAAAAAGCATTAAAAAATATCCAGAGGATATTTTTACACATTTTTGTATCAGTAAAGCCACATTTTGTCATTGAATATATTCAGAGCGAAACATATGTAAAGTTATGATTTTTTTTCTAAAAGTCGAGATTTCTTGGTATATCGGTCATCTGGTACAATTATATCAAGTTAGTAAAACCATACCTTGTTGCATGAAGGCAAAAAAACCGTCGGGGCACTCTCACAAGTAACATTTTTTTCGACCCTGTGTAATAACATAATCCTACTTTTTATAGTTATAAACAACTTTGCTACTACTCTTTTCAATTTTGTCATTGCGGACATTCAGGACGAAACATGTGTGAAGTTTTATTTTTTTTAAACACACCCTTTGAGAGCTGAAATGCGATATTTCAAAAAAATTAACACAGCTTGAGCACTGGTCGAACGTGTTTTAAAGACATTATTCACCACCAGGTGACATACAAATTTCTCTTTGTCAGCAATATCTTGAGGATTGTGTGGGACCACATGCTGATATTATATTGTAGTTAAGTTATTTTATTGGAAGGGGTGTCAACTGTAACAGATGCAAATCTGTCGCACTGATAGGTTTGACGAAGGAATCTTGATACAATATCTTGAGGATTGTGTGGGACCACATGCTGATATTAGATTGTAGCTCAGTTATTTTATTAGAAGGAGTGTCAATTGTAACAGATGCAAATCTGTCGCACTGATAGGTTTGACAAAGGAGTCTTGATTCCTTGGTTTGAATAGCTATTATTTACTGCGCTGTTATCTGTATCTTGGAATACTAAATAATAAATACATAATTATAGATTATAAATAATATCTACAACTCACAAGCGCGCTAAAGGTTGACTTACGTTCTGTGAAAAAAATCAAAACTCCAATAATTTGTCATTCTATATTTAATGAAAGATCAATAGGATCGACAGTGATTTAAAAATTGTTTATTGTGGTTCTGAAGATATTTCTCTAACACATTAATATCTCCACCACTTTTTGTGTCAAGCTAATTAAAAAACTAGTGGTCTTTTGAAACTTGGCTCCCAGGCTATACATTTTGTCTCACACAATATTTCTTTTATCATTAGTGTTCATAAATTATCAATGTAATACCCACTGCAATTGCATTTTATGCTTTGTATAATATGATGATTACTGTGGCAAAAATGTGTAAAAATATCCCCTGGATATTATTTTAATGCTCATTCACAAAGTTAGCCAGGCAAAATGTTATAGTTTTCTCATAAGCCCCCCCCCCCCCATTCCCCCCTCATATTTCAGACTGCCAACATGTTTTTTATTGCCACTTGGTATGCCCTTGATTCATCTGGGTGGATGGCTTAGCATCATACAAAAATTCCCACGGGACCTAATAAGCTCCTTGACTACAAAGTAGGCATAACTATGCCATTTTGGCACTTTACTAGCGATCTAAATTGAAAGTAGGCCTATACAAAATTGCACTAACTTATAAATCATACCTTAACCCTTTTACCGCCGGTGCCGCATATATTCGGGTTTTCATTTTTTATTTGCACATTAAGAACCACCTTTCAAACACGTTAAAGATAAAATGTGACATCAATCAGCAATGTTTGAAAAGAGTTGACCTCATTTTGTCAACTCTGAATAATTTTCACTCACTCGAAGTTGTGGATCGCGTCAGCGAGTCACAACTTCAAGTGGGTGAAAATTCAAATTAAATATTTTGGCGGTTAAAGGGTTAACCCTTATCCTGCTGAATTTAATAATTTAAATTTTCAGTCACTTAAAGTTGTGTCTCGCTACCGCGATCCACAGCTTCAAGTGACTGAAAATTACTGATATTTGATTAATTTGACTCCAAACATTTACACATATTAATGTTTACCATCCATTTTATTCCCAATAACAGTGATTTATTCGGCTAAAAAAATTAAAACGACAATAGTCGTGATCAGCAGGCAATGGTGACTATGCAATTATGAAAAAAACACGAGTACTTCAATGCTATTCAGACACAAAGTTAAAATGAGAATAAGATATAAGTCAGGTCAGAAAGCTATATGTAGGTAATGTATGTTAAAAAAATATAGCTTATATATTATTGTGAGTTTTATGTTTAACTGTCCATTGAAAAAAATCGAAACAAAACACAAAAATGATATGTGACCTGTACACATACAAATGCAATATAAACATTACATGGTGAGATATGTGATATATATATATAAAAGCCCACGTCGCTAAATAACAATATTGACCATGTGCTAAAGTTAATTTATAATTCTGTACTCTAATAGTTTTATAAAATAAATATCAAACTAGTAATAACGTATTTTCATGTCAGGCCTATCATGGGAGAATTACACTTTGAAATCATGGTTAAAGAAAGTTAAATAATTTCAGGAAAAGCAACGTATTATCAGTAGAAAAAGATGACATACAATAATACAATATCTCACAGTAGCGTTTTGTTAGCGTAACATGAACGGTCGCTCATAGACTTACCTGGTGTGCTTTCTTCATTACTTTGTGATATGGCTACCACTGACAACAAAAGCACACCCGCGAGTGCGATGCTCACAAAACCAGGCATGCCTCTGGATGGAGAGAATTGCAAGACAAAGGTTTGTAGTCTCTGTCAGACTGAATACTGCCGATTAGCTGAAGACATAAACAGATTATGTCTTAAAGCGCTTAAAATATTGTATGCAAACCAAAAAATGAAAGGGTTTTTTTTCAATTTGAAATCATCATAAATGGCCTAGTTAGCTCTTTACGCTTTATTTGAATACCTATGTTATGGGTCCACATTCAAAATAAATATTTCACGTTTACAGTGCGGAGATCGACTTTAGACGTCAGATTCTGACGTCTAAAGTCTATCCCCGCGCTGTGAAGGTTAACAACTATTGCATTGATGATGATTGTGATGGCTGAATCTTATAAAAAGGAGGTTATACAGTCTGTGTATACTGACTCGAGTTTTATCTGACCGCCAAATAGAGTGTACTCTCTAACTAGCGGTCAGCCATAACTCAAAGGCAACACTTATAACTATTAATAGGCCTTAATCAATCATCTACGAGCAGTAAGGCTGGACTACTCCAATCATCGTAGATCAAGATCTACGATTATTGGAGTAAGGCTGGACTACTCTATTCAGGATCTACGATCATCGGAGTAAAGCCTATGTCCCACCGGACTAAAATCAAATTACGATCCCTCACGATCTCACATCTCGGAGATTCGTAGAATGATGGTGGGTGATCGGGAATTATCTTAACAGATTTTAACAGATCTTAACATATTTTAGCAGATCCCAGGATGGTCGCGGAGGGCGAAGAAAGTTTTGAAATGTTCAAAACTTAATTCTCAATCGTACGACAAAGGTCTATCGTAAGTCAATGTTAACTCAATCCCAAATCATTTTTTGAATCGTGAGGCATCGTAGGGCATCGCAAAGATTTTTACACGATCATGGTAAAACAAATACTAATATCTTATTGCGATAGTCCACGATAGTCTACGATTTCTTAAGATCTCTAATTTTATACCTAGCGAAGGAGTTGTAATTTATTGCGATGCACTACGATCGTTTACGATCTCTTCCAACAACATTGCAATCTAGTTACGATGTTCTCAAATAATTGCAATTTAATATAAAAATGAAAGCTGTTATCGGTTTAAAGTTGTTCATTTTCAATTAGTTAAGGACTTAAAGATCATTCAGGTCAAGCCGTTTTTAGTTGTTCAGAGGGGAACTTTTATTTTACCACAAAGACAGAGGCTTGTCAATGTTATTATAGTTTTTGTCAAAATTATTGGTGTACATGCATATGCGTTTCCATAAATATAAAATTTAAATAAAACTAAAAAAACATGTTTTAAGAGTTTGGGAGGTAGGAATAGCAGCTAGTATAATAATATTTATAAGTGTATTCTATATACACATATGCATACAGGTATATTTTAAAAGTAGCATAAAGCACGTAAAAAATACAAGTGGGTGTATCTTTGTTTAATATATGTTGTTTTCTTTAACTATACTTGTATGTATATATAATGATGACATTTTGTATATAATATATTATAATAACATTTTATATTTTTATGTGGCTGAAAACCGAACTTTATTATTGAATAAAGCAAATATATTTAGCAAAAATATAATAAAAACTGTTCCTGTCCTGACACCTACATCGCTGATAACCTTAACGAATTGTAAAGTGATCGTAGCCATTATTACTCTGATCTTAATCAATCGCGTCTATCGTGATCAATCCTAGTACCATCTTAACCACTCGTAATATAATGTTATTTAATCGTGCATATTTGTATGAAAATCAGAAGTGATTGGTAAGTGATCGGGTCCATTCCCAGAACCATTGTAATTTATCGTAACAGATCTCATCATATCGTAGCCGATCGTCGAAATTCTTGATATTTTTTCTCAAAATAGACCTAAAATCGTGCGATCATCGTTAGAAGAATCGCAGCCATTATTTGGTAGCAAATTTTACACGATCATTTTACAACCAAATCGGTATATTGATCGCAAGATATTTTAGTCCGGTGGGACCTAGGCTTAAGGCTGGACTACCCCAATGATCGTATATTGAGATCTACGATCATTGGAGAGTAAGGATGGACTACCCAACGATCGTAGATCGAGATCTACGATCATTGGAGAGTAAGGCTGGACTACTTCAACGATCATCGAGATCTTCGGTCATTGAGTAAGGCTGCACTACCCCAATGATCGTAGATTGAGATCTAGGATCATTGGGGTAGACCAGCCTTACTTGCCAATGATCGTAGATCGAGATCTACGACCATTGGAGAGTAAGGCTGGACTACTCCAATGATCGTAGATCAAAATCAACTATCATTGGGATAGGGCTGGACTAGTCTGATGATCACAGCTCGATATCTACGATCATTGGATAGCAAAGCTGGATTACTCCAATGATCGTAGATCGAGATAGACGATCAATGGAGAGGAAGGCTGGACTACTCCGCTCAAGATCCACGATCATTGGGATAAGGCCGGACTACACCAATAATTGTAGATTTAGATCTACGATAATTGGAGAGTAATTAAGGCTGGACTACTAATGCTCGTATATCGGGATCGACGATCATTGGAGAGTAAGGCTGGACCACCCCAATGATCGTAGATCGAGATCTAACATCATTGGAGAGAAATTAGGGCTAAGCTACTCCAATGATCGTAGATTGAAATCTACGATCATTGGGATAAGGCCGGACTACTCTGATGATCGCAGATCAAGATCTGCGATCATTAGAGAGTTAGGCTGGACTACTCCAATGATGAGGGATTAAAGCTGTACTACCCCAATGATTGTAAATTTAGATCTACCATCAATGGAGAGTAATTAAGGCTGGACTACACAAGGCTGGACAACTCCGATCAAGATCTGCGATCATTGGGGTAAGGTCGGACTACCCCAATGATCGTAAATCGAGATCTACGATCATTGGAGAGTAAGGCTGGACCATCCCGATGCTCGCAGATCGATATCCACCATCATTGGAGAGTAATTAACCTTTTCACTACCATACATGACGGAAATTTCCGTCGTCATTCGTCAATGAACGTAACCATAAAATGACACAAATTTTCGTCAAATATATACTACATTTATGTATTTTTCGTCATTTGAAGCTGGAAATTGCGTTAGCAATTCCAGCTTCAAATGACGAAAAATAGAACTCCTACACCAGTATATCTGGATCCTGGCATGCACCCCGGCCTGGAAGTCAAAGGGTTAGGGCTGAACTACTGAAATGATTGTAGATCGATATCCACCATCATCGGAGTAGTCCAACCTTACTGCGAGGAAGAAGCAAAGCAAGCAATCAACTAGACCTTATAAGTGTTGTCTTAGATGTGCTTCTGACTTTTAGAGATCTGCCGTCACCGTGTCTTCTCTGCTGATGGACGCCCGGATCATCTAGACCTGAAATCGCCGCACCACTGTCTGTCTGGCTCCGGGTTTTAAAATATTTTACGGAGCATCATGTGATCTTTGTTGACCAATCACATAAAAGGGCATGTGATGGGGGCTAAATATATCTGGTACCAGGGTGCAGCAGCAAGAGAAGGGTGGTGTTATCAAATTCGGGCAGGTATCGATGGGAGCCTAACAAGGGCAGATGTTGACTTAATGTTGGCCAGCAACAGCTAAGATGGCACGCTGTTGTGTCATTTTTAGTCATACGTTTTCAGAGAAAGTAGGTGCCTCGATTAAATTTCGACACGATTAAATGGACGACTGGACAACTCGGTAGCCCTCGTTGCTTTCAAACAATTTAACAGATATTGCCTCAACGTTGTGCAATTTCCGCTGGCAAGAAGGGGTATTGTGGCCAGAAACACAAGATACTGATGCAGTGCTAGTTCAATGCTGGGCCGGCGTCGTAGACGATGGATCAGCACTAAAACAACATCTGGTCCATGTCCCGCGTTCCCTGGCTAGGTTTAATATATACAAGTCAAAGTTACGTGCGAGAAATAACGACCCAGCAAAGACGGTACGTTGAAGCAATGATGTTTTAATGCTGGCCAGCGTCGCAGAAGTTGGGACGTGTTTGCCGTGTTGTCGTGTTTGCCAGGCGTATGCTCAGAGACCAGCCGTTGATATTTATGGCAGTAAAAATAGTTCACATTAGAAAATCACGAATACAAAATATTTGATGAAAATTTAAACACGGTCACAATAGAAAAGAAACATATCATGTGAGTGAGTGTACATCCATTCCCAGCAAGTTGAACCAATGGCTCAATATTGACCAACTCTGGACCTAAAATTCAGCCTCAATCGGTTCAAAGTTGCGTGTTGGCACGGGCGCCACCAACACAATTTCAGATGTTCGTCGTAACGGGCGGACAGGAAGACAGATGGCCATGCGGGAGAATAGAAAGCATGCAAGCAGTTTAAATTACATTTTCAAAGGTTGTTGTTCGCTGGTGATGAATAATTCAAAAGTCATTTTTATGGTCATTTTCGTATATTCAAATCTATTTTCGGTCTGTGGATTGTACACATATTTGTAAAGCTAAATTTATCATTGATTCTGGCATTGGGTTATTTTATTTCCAAAATCAGTTGATTCTTGTGTATTAGGTGTAAGTGGTTTTTATTATCTCTCTTAAATCAAACGTCTGACCAAGATAGGCCTACTAAAAATGAAACAATTCAGAGAATATTAATTTGTCTGTTTCAAGCGATTTTAAGAGCAATTCTGAAAAAAACGTAATGAGACGACCCTTTACTTCTCTTGTGTAAGTGGACAGACCGGTGATCGATTCTGCGAGAGAGCCGCCGTGTAAAGCCAAAAGACAATATCTGTCTACTTTAAAAGTAAGCAGATACTGTTTTTTTTATTTGCACAGCAGTATTTTATACAATGATTTAAATGAGCCGGGGTCGGGTGCATAAAGCGTTATCGCTGTCGCAACGGGCTGATTTTCGTCGCTGATCGTTAGTTTACAAAAAAGTCGTGTGCATAAAGATTTGCGGCCAGTTTTCATCGCTGAATATGCGACCGAAGCGGTCTAATTCTGCGGCGAGGGCAAGGCTGCCGCAGACGCAAAAAATATTAACTTTAGCATGTTTAGAGCTCCACGCATTTTGTTTGTGTCATGTACGCTCGCGACAAACGACCAAAATGGCTGTGTATCTCGCGGTGGACATTCTGCAATCCGGCAGTAAGTGAGATATTCAAGATTTTGTATACAAAAATAAAATGGAAAACCCTGCCTAAAATTAACGATCTTATGCCTTCAAAATGGCATATCAGCACTGAAAAGCCCTCAAAATGTGTGTAGACCATGTGACCGGATGATGGCAAGCCAATATGATGTGAATAAAGTTGAAGGTCACCAGAGGTCAAGATGTGGAATAATATGACCATTGCCCAAAATTAAGCGTTCCTAATAATTAAAACGTCTCCAATTGTTAAAGGAATTGCAATTTACTTAATTTAGTTAACGTTTTCTTCTAATGAAGTTTTTTATATATACAAAAGGTTTTTTTAGAAATATCAGGGGTGATCAAATAGTTTATTGGTACAATCAGAGCCACATTCAATACTAGTAATTAGTAAACTTACAAAGAAAACCGACATAATTTCATTTTTTTCAAGATTTTTGGAATATTTCACATTTAATGATACATGTATTGACAACATCATTTGGACGCTCAAAGTAACAAAAAGCAATTACATTGGATAAAGTTCAAGGTCACAAGAGGTCAGTATGTGGCATAACATAAGACTTTAAACATAGTTTCTAGAAAACCGTCATAATTTCACATTTATACGGAATTTTAAAAAATTGATAGTTAAAGATAATGTTTTATACCCCTATAAACAGTAACGTGGTAGTTCCAAAATTTCAAATAACGCTAGCAAATTACCTTGAATGTCTGTCCTTCAACACCTCCTCCACAAGTACCAGGTGGAGGCTGACCGCAGATTGACGTACGTACTTTGAAGGACGTACGTACTTCGATCTAGCTAGACCGTACGTCCATTGACGTACACCTACATTTATAATAGGGCTCTCCTTCAGCGTGAGATTGCATCGTTCCCATTTATAAATAGAAATAGCTTGACATGGGAACTCTTTCATAGAGACCTCACGCGTCGATTGATACCAAAACGAGGCTAGGCGCATGTTTATACTTCTAGCAAATTTACAAAGAAAGAGAGCCTGTGATTTTTGGCAACATTCTTCATTGTTTTTCGGTGAGTATTGTCATGAGCCAACGTTGGAAATTACTTTTTTATACAGAAAAATATGTATGCTATCGTAAGAGCCCAAATTTGTGTAGTTCCTATGTTTGAGTTTTCAACATTTTAAGATTATTTCAGGGTGGTGTACATCCGTACGTCGATTGAAGTACGGACACCAGCCATACTTTGATCGACGTACGACAGTGATAGACGCCAAACGACGTACGTACTTCAATCGAAGTATACTTTGAATGAAGTACGTACTTCAATCGAAGTACGGTATAGGCCTCTAAGCTAAGGCTAAGCCTTAAGCACAGCCAGGCCTGGTCTGCCCTACTTAGCTACTAGACTAGTAGGCCTAGCCTAGTAGGGCTGACCCAACAAACACAAAAATATTTGTATAACATGTATACAACGTCGGCTCAACGTTGGTCCAACATTGTACAAAAGTAGGTTGACCGGTCCTTCCGATAATTATTGATCGCTCACACCCTAACACTGTATTTTAAATATGCCCAGCACTGGCACAGTGGCAGCACAACGCAGAACCAATACTGGTTTAATGTTGGATCGCCATCTGCGACGTTGACCCAACATTACCATCATTGTTTTATGATATGGTGTTTGGGTAGGCCTAGTGAGGAAGGTCTTTAAAATATATTCTAGTGATATCTTACTAACGTTCAGGGCCGTCATTTGGGGGGGAGGGGGTTCGAGAGGGTCCCTCCCCCCCCCCCCCCCTGTGACCACAGAATCCACCATATTCCACCAATTTGCACCTAACAATAGAATCAAATTCTAGGGGGCATGCCCCCACACCCCCTAACCCGCGTTTCCCATTCGCTCAATGCCAAATATCAATTCAAGCAGTAAATACCCCAGCAATCCAAAATTGGACCCCCCTCCCCCCAAAAAAAAAATCCTGGGCACGAACCTGCTAGCTAACTATTATGTGTTATTATTTGTCAGACCCCATTCATATAGTATAGGATATAGGCCTACTGTTGTTTCGTAGCATTATTAAAAGACTAATTCCAATAATGAGACTATGAATGTCGCTAGCCGTTATAAAAATGGGGATGTTGTTGTTAGTAGTGTCCCAAAATATTTAATCAATTTCATTTGGTTTGAAAAGTTCTCAGATGTGGCCCTGGCAGTGCAAGGGTTTATAGTTAGTAGACTAAGTAGGCCTAGATAGGGTTTAAATTGAATTATCAATAAATAAAAAAATATGTCAGCCTAAATTAACTTATACGTCACTGAAGTACCAGTAGACTATCAACATTTACAAATACATAATTTGACAAATTTTGTTTATATTTCAGGTAACCGCTTACCAAATCATTTGACAACATACCTTCAGACTGGAGATGAAACTCAATCCCAAGATATAAGCACTAGTGTAACCCAGAAAGCAAACCGCTTCCTGTAGCATGTTTGGACACATTATAAAAGGGATTGTAGTATTACCCCCACATGCATCCACAATAGAGAGAGAGCGAGAAAGAAGACACAAAAATATGTTCGACTCTCTCCTCTCTTTTTTCTTTTTAGAACTCTCTTTCTCACTTTCTCAGTCCTCTCTTTCACTTCTCTCTATCTCTCTCCCCACTATCTCTTCTCTCTTTCTATCTCTCCTTACTCTCTCTCTCCTATACTCTCTCCTATTCTCTCTCTCCCACTCTCTCTCCTACTCTCGTCTCTCATACTCCCTCTTTCTTACTCTCACTCCTACTATCTTTCCTACTCTCTTTCCACTCTCTCTCCACTCTCTTCATCGCATTCTCTCATCTCTTGCTCTCTCTCCTATCTCCCTCTCTTTCTCCGACGCTCACTCCTATTCTGTCTATCTCCTATTCTGTCTCTCCTACTCTCTCTCGCTATCTATCCTACTTTCTCTTACTCTCTCTCTCTCCCTCCTGATCTCTCTCTCTCTCCTACTCTGTCTCTCATACTCTCCCTCCTCCTCTCCACACTCTCCTCTATTTCTCTCCCCCCCCCCTTCTCTTACTCTCTGCCCTCTCTCTCCCTCTGTGTGTCTCTGTTGTGGGTTTCTGTGGGGGTGATACTACAATCCACTATACCGTACATTCCCTTTATTCATGTCATTAAAACAATGAAGGACTACGCAGTAGTATAAGATGGAAAAGGAACATGCTTCTGATATGGCCTGCTGTTGCTTTTTTAAGCATCAAACATTTTGGATCACTATAATATCATGCACTGATGTAGCTATTGCAATAATAAAATGTTCTTGTGTCTGGAAGTCTGTTTTATGTGTGTTTATAACATCATGTAAGTTAACCACCAAGAACAAAAACGTAAAAACGAGCAGAAAAATAAATAATATCCAAAAAATGAAATATCGATAACTCAGTTGATTTTTCACCTAGGCCCTACAGCATTAAAAGAAATGTCTATCTAATTGTTATGGCAATAAATTTAATTTGGTATACAGTATATATGATATTTTGAAATTAAAAAAAATGGCCTGACCACCCTAAGGGGCTGTTCAACAATTACGTAAAGTTTTTTTGAGAGATTTTTCACCCCGCTATACCCCCACCCACCCTTCATAATGCTTTTAACGTTGTACGTGTTGACTACGGTCCGTAACACATCGCTTAACCCCCCCCCCCCTCCCCCCTCTTCCTTCCAGGCGTTATGTAATTATTAACCCTTATGCTGCCGGGACCGAATATATCCGTTTTCAAGCAACTTTCAGACCAATACATTCAACCCAAAATGCTAAAATGTTTTGTGATAGATGCTTAGTTAATCTATTAATTCATTTTAAAGATGTATTTGTTCATAAAAATAATTATTTTTCGACATTTGGCGCTGGAAATTGCGTTAGCAATTCCAGCTTCAAATGAATGAAAAATTGTCTGAAAAAATCGGCAACATAAGGGTTAAACGGCCCCAAACACTGGCATTGTTCATAAATAATATGATCTCAGCTGGATCTCGCCAACAATCTAAATTGTACAAGATAGACCTACAGATAATCAGGGAGATAATATTTTTCATTGTTTTTTTACGTCGATTGACGTACGATAAGTACGTAAATCGACGTACGTACTACAATCAAAGTATTAAGACTGAAAAAAATTCACAGTTCACCAAACCCCAACGACAATTTAATGTCAATATTTAATTTTACAAACATAGAAATCTTTCAAAACAAGTTACAATCGAAACTTGAATAACACTTCTCCGAAATTATATTGTAGTTGTGATTGGCAATGTTACTATTTCTGCAAAATAAGCAAAAATGATGTAGTATTTGAAAAGTACTAACTTTGAGCTATCATGTGTCCCTGGTGAAAGCACATTGGGAATTCCCCACCAACTAGAATGGTAGGCTATCTACCATTGTGCAATCCTCAACCGGGCTAACCAATGACAGGAGGCGACACAAGCTACAGGACATGATATTTATAGGTACCCCTAAAGCCAGTTGATGACGAGAAGCGTACGTCAACGGAAGTACGGTCGACCTAGATCGAAGTACGTACGTCCTTCAAAGTACGTACGTTAATCTGCGGTCGGCCTCCACCTACAGGCTGCAGCCTCTGAGCCAAAATGCATGGCATGCTCATCACGATTGCCACAATTAGCCTCCCAGCAAAAAATGCAGCATTAATGCTTACCTGAAGTTCGTCCGCCATCCACAACGCTGTCCCAACATCAAAACAATTTTGTGTCAACGTGCTAACGCTTCGCGTTTGCTACCCGTTGGTTGCATTGGTGCTCAGCTCATTAAGTATTGTTGCCTGCTCTGGTTAAGCTTGAATAATTTTTATTGCCGATTAAATGATTTTTTTTTCTAAAATTACTGGCCAGTAACATTGATTATCACACAAATAAATGCGTAGTAAGGCCGCTACAAGACATTAAACATGTTAAAGGGCGGGGGCCTATGGTAGTGGTTCGGGACTCGTTCCCCGGTCTCGGCGGTTTGAAAGAAACAAAAATGTTTCTTCCCCATCCACTCGTAAAGCTCAGTATTGTGGGGAACCTCCGTGACCGTGACGTAGCGTGCTCGGCCTCAGACCTCCAGGGTTTGAATTTCGAATCCTGTGTCTGGAGAGCAGTGTCATCTCACCATCCTCAGGAGTTTATCCTGGCCCAATTTAGCCTGCATGTGCACAAAAGTGACCTAATGCCCGATTGATTGCATTTCATTATCAGACATTAAAAGCACAAAAAGCTGTATCTCCAAATTATCTGCCATTGAAGGCATTCACGACACCATCTCTACTCCAATACTGGACAACTCAATTAGGATATCAGGGAATAGTAAACCAAATATGTCCAATAGTCACGTTGGTCACAGAGGAAGGTAATATGTTGTCAAATTATGCAAAATTGTATTAAACTGCAGAGAAATTAAACCAACTTTCAGCACATTGTAATATAGTACATGGCTAGTGAGTTTTGGGACATTTTAGCTATAGATCAACTCAAGGGGTGTCCAAAAAAATTGCGTAGCAAAAGTGAAGTAGCCAATAGCAAAATATATCACCGACAATTGCCTCAGGTTCAACTGAAGGGTCTAATGAGGGTGACAACATTTTTGCACTTTTTGTTACAAGTAAGACCTGAAAGGTAATACTGTATCCCTAGTGTGAGGCTGCTTTGTTGTTTTGACATTTATTTTTTGCGACAATTAATCTATGTTACTATAGACGTCTGAATTTGACGTCTACAGACGTTAGAATCAGGCGTCTTAACGTCAACAGACGGTCCCCGTGCTGAAAGGGTTAATACATTTTGTATTATCTCAGATGTTATTGTACGGCATAAAAAGTATATATTAAGTCATCATTTATTATCTCATATTTTATACGAAATTTATTTTAGCGTTGTAAAGGCTGATATTTCATTGTCATATGTATGTACAATAAAATCTGAGATAAGAACATATTTCATTAATTCGATTGGTATATTAGTATTTAATTGCGATAGGCATGCAAAAATGTGTGTATAATTTTGTTTGGTACATCACTGATTTGAAAATAAAGAAGTTGATAACTGCAATGTCTTAAAAAGTATTTTGATTTGCATTTCCATCAAATATACCAAAAATATGTTTTATTGTTGATTTTTTTCTAATGACTCCACACAATTATGAGTGTCGTCTATTAGTATTCCATGGATAATTATGATAATTTATCTATTTTCAGGATTTGATTTCAAGTTGCTATTGCCATCAACTTCCTTAACCTAATGTTAATGGTTAACTTCTGGCAACATAACACACCGGTTTATCATCGTGTTAAAGCAGCTCCTTGGGATGACATCAATTTTCGTTTTTAGTTTTGTAATGAAGTAGTGTATCCCCAGATCATGAATTAATTTTTTTCAGAGTTTTTAGATTAAAAATAAAAATTATCAACATTTCTATGAATCCGCATAAAACCCAAACAAACTTTTTGTATACCTGAACACTTGCTAAAAGACGGTTAAATGTTCCTACAGCATTGGACCACATGGTGATGTTGTCGGCCCAGCGTTGGGCAGACAATCAGTGCTGCAGGTGTATCCCCTTATGTCCTGACTATAAGACACCAATTAGCGGCGATTGCTCAGATCTTACCGTCCAAGACGTGGGAATATGTGTTGTAAAGTGCAGTATGTTGCTGACTTGTTTTGTTTACATGGCAATATACGACCTGGAAATATAACTACACTGTATTTCACTCTTTTTCGGTGCTTTAAAATTGTTTTTTGACTTTTTTGTATTTTTAGGTAATATGTCTCATCCGAAGGGGTCCCTTCAAGCCAAAACCAGCTTTCTGGCATACCGGCTAGCGTTAAACTGAAGGTTACAACACTGTTATAGCTGAACTCACACTAACCTAGCTTCGGGCATACGGAGAGCAGAATGACCTCATGTTACATTAGCATGATTAGAATTATATTTGGGTTATGCCAAAATATATTGAGTTTTCAACGGAACTTTAAACTTATTATTCTTGGCACGTTTTTGTAAAACGCTATTTCTCCCTGAGTTTTAATCTAATCAACTTGAATTTTGACACAACATTCCCAGAGTAGTCTGGAGGGGTTCTATGACATTTCTAAGTCATCCAACATGTTCTTCTGGATTTATCCATGATTTCATGGATCATTATACTATTGAATGGCAAAATGCAGTTTCTGCTTACTTGTAAAGTGAGCAGATACAGCACTATGCTGCTCTTCAAATTCAAAAGGCAGTATCTGCTTGCTAGTAAAGTGAACAGATACTGCCTTTTGGATTGCACGGCAGTAGGACTATGATAGGGTCCAATGTTGGTTCAATAGTGTACACGTCGGGTGATTCTCCATTCATTGCCAGGAGGGATTAACATGGTGCCCCTATGTCCAGACTGACTCCACCCTTTAGTTTCTAGATTTGATAATAAAAATACATTTATCCGATGTTTTAATTCTGGGCCAGCGTCGCAGACAGTGGCCCAGTATTAAACCAATATTGTGTATTAGGTGTGGACAGTTGAAACCTTAAAATAACAGTCGCAATTCTATTCAAACACAAAAAGTTGAAACAATGTTGTTTTAATTTTGGGCTAGCGTCTGGGATAGTGATACAACATTAAGTCAACAAAGAGACAAGTCAATGTGGGTACTGGGCACTCTGAATGCGATTCCATTTGACAAACAAATATATATCTATTTACAAGTGCAAAAGCTCAGTGGGGACTTCTAAAATTTGAAGTCTGAAGTCCGAAGTCTGAAGTCTAAAATTCCAGTTCAGAATGGCTGCCAAAAAACTCATACGCGAAATTCCAATCAATCTGTCATAGTAAAAATAACCCAACACAATTTAAAATGGCCGCCACAAAAACCTAGCCCAAATATTATTGTTACTTGAAAAGTCACAATTCCAATCTAGTATAATTTACTACTTTTCAAATATTTTTAAGGGTGCGTCACCACTGGTCAAGGGTCTATGTCCGAGCCCAATGGGGAATGTAGGTTATAAGACATAAATTTAAGTTAATTCTTTGAGTGTCAATTACCCAGGCCTATAGTCATATACGTTATTACTACTCATCATTTTAGAATACAAACATTGATAATTTCACGATCGTCATGTGTCAATGACATTTGACACATAGTGTCTCGTATGTACAGTCATCATTGAAACAGTCACCACCAACCCAAACGCCCCACCTCCCTCCCCCCTCCCCCTCCGCCACCCCATACCGCACAGCAACTCTAGGAACAGAAAAGCGGTCCGCAGTTCTCATCTAGTTTATAGGTTTTGTGCAGTTTTGTGAATGATGGGCTACCTACGTTTGCCAAGTGCCAATAAAATATCAAACGCTGTATTATAATTATACACATCTGAATTACCTCACAGTTATCGTACTAAGGGCATTTAGCAATTATTCATTTACTGTTATTCATTTACCTTTTAAGCGCTAACCATGACCATGAATTGTTTTTAGATTACGGTTATAATTAGATTATATTTGTGGCAAGTGATATTAAGGTTGTAGTCCCAACAAACAGAATAGGTTCGGCTCATGTTTTTTAATGTTGCCCTACAATCTGCGACGCTGGCCCAGAATCAAACTAACATGGGATCAGCGCCCCATGTTTGTGCCACGACTTGCCTGTAGGAAAGGTCAGGCTGCCTCTTCGACGATTGAACCCTCGATGTGTCGATGACAACTATATTATTTTTAACACTGTATTAATATTTCAATAGTAGGTATACGTTTTCAAGGTGAATTTTGTCTTCAATCCACATAAATATTTAAACATGACTGTTTGACAAATCTGTAAAAAAAACAGAAATACAAATGTTCTCTCATGTGAAGCTGTGTATCGCGTCAGGAAGACACAGCTTCAAGTGAGAGAAACTTTCTCAATTAAATCACTTAATCGGCTAAATAAGATGACGTGTCAGGTAATTATAATGTACGGAACACTGATATTCAATATAGTTTGCAGTCTTCAGAATCTGTTTCAGAAGCAGTGGAGTGTGTGGCAAAACATGTAAACCACACCACAGTCTTCTACCGTGCTGTAGGCCTATGTACGCGAGGTCAACATTGTGACAGCACTGCACATTAATTAATTGTGCAATGACAGCCTAATGCTAGACTGTTTCTACCAACAATAAACAGCATTAACAAATGGAATGATTTTTGTAGTTGAATATAATTTTGTAAATGGATGGATGAAACCGATGGAACATACAAGCTCAGAACAATAGGTTACTGTATACCGATCATCGACGACTATGATCTATTGTTCAAGCGATTATTTCTGCCAACGCAAATTCTAGCTCCAAGTCAGGAAAAATATATTTATTTATGAATTATCTGATTAATTTAGCATAAATAATATTTTATCAATTTCAATGTTTGGCACATGCTTGAAAGCGTATGTATCCGGTCCCAGCATCACAAGCGTTAACACGAGGTCCTAGCAGCACAAGGGTTAAGACAAGGCCCTAGCAACACAATGGTTAACACGAGGTCCCAGCATCACAAGGGTTAACACGATGTCCTAGCAGCACAAGGGTTAACACGAGGTCCTAGCATCACAAGAGTTAGCACGAGGTCACAGCAGCACAAGGTTTAACACGAGGTCCTAGCAGCACAAGGGTTAACACGAGGTCCCAGCACCACAAGGGTTAACATGAGGCCAATAATTTATGGATAATTTGCATAATGCTGCTTTCACACATAAGCGAATATGCTAGCGAATATAGCAAATATGTATCTTTGAAATTCGCAGTGAATTCGCCCAAAAAAATGTGAGCAGAAAGCGAATATTTTCACCTCAGTCATCCCTCGACCTCTCCTTACGCATATGTTGTAAATGCACTGCGAATGCTTGCCAATGCCTTAAGAATTGCTAACAATCGTTGCGAATGGTGCAAATGGTCTTAAGAATAAATGCTGCGACTGCCTTGCGAATGTTATGAATGCTTGCGAGTGCTTACAAATGGGCTTGAAAACGTTACAAACGTACTTATAAATGATACGAATGTCTTACCAACGTTGCCATTGTCTTGCCATTTTCTTACTATTAATGCGAATATTTGATGACGAGGCTGTGATTGGTATAAATACGGAGTTAATATGACGCTGGGCTCATTGTTTTCTTGAATTGAACAGTGGTAAGACATTCGCAAGGAATGGGAAACGGCGAACGTTACAAACGCCTTGCAAATGCCTTACAAACGTTGCAAGTGCTTCCGAATGCCTTACCAACGTTACCAATGGCTTGCGAATGCTTACGAATATTGACGGCGAATGACAGTATTCGCAACATTCGCTAAAATTTAGAAGACGCTTCCTAAACTGGCCGATATTCGTAAGCAGGTGGAGAATGCCTTGCGAACGTTCCGAATTTGTTACAAACGCTTACAAATACTCGGCGAGTGTTGCGAATTTTGAACGAATGTCAAATCTTTTCATTCGTAAGCACATTCGCAAGCATATTCGCCTATGTGTGTGAGCAGCATTAGTAAAAAAATTCCATCGCTCCCATAAAAAAAGTGTTTAGTATTTTTCAATCGGTTTATTTTATGTTCTTCGCTTTAGCAAACTCTGCAAAAATGCCTTTTTTAATTATCTTGATTCCCCATGGTTTGTCCGCAATTCTTCTCTTTTCCTGCAGAGTGTATAGAATAAAATGGTCGACTTGCGAATTCTGGGAAATTCAATGACCTCGACCTCCTTTGTTTTCACCGAGCTTGCTAATACAATAAAGTATGGGGGATGGTTCTTATATAACCTTGTTTTCAACGAGTGACGTCACTGCGTTTTACAGAATGAAGTATAGGGGAGGGGGTATTATATAACCTTGTTTTCACCGAGTGACGTCACTGCGTTTTACTGAAACGCAGTGACGTCATCGGAAACCCTTTGAACGGATACTCGGGGAAAACAATGTTATATAATACCCCCTCCCCCATACTTTATTGTATCAGATAGCTCGGTGAAAACATTGCAGGTTAAAGCTATTGAGTTTTACAGAAGTCCACCATGCAAATGCCCTTTAAAGGGACATGCCCGGGCTAAAATCATAAAATAATCAGTGTTTTTTTTTGGCTTATTAATATGACTATATGATGTAAACATGTCCATAGACTAGAACTGCAAAAAAAAATTAATTTTTGTGCTGCGCATTCACCAGTTAGGCTAGATATAGAGACGAATTCCTTATTTCTAATTATTGACAATCATGTCAAAAATAAGAATTACGGGAATTTCGTCTCTATATCTAGCCTAACTGTTAAGTGGTCATATTAATAAGCTAAAATAAAATCACCGATTTTTTGATGATTTTAGACCTGGGCATGTCCCTTTAACCGCCAAATATACAATAATATTTACTAGGTTATTAGGTTGACAAAAGAGCAATGCCTACAACGTACACAGATATCTGGGCACAGAGCGGGACGGATACCCAGCACACCCAGCCGAGACGTTGAACCAATGTTAGCTTCATGTTGGAGCAGCGTCTTAACATGGAATGTCGGGAACCAATGTTTGCGTAACGCTGTTCCAGCGTCGCAGACAGAGGACCAGTAATACCCCAGCATTGGGTCAACGTCTCGCGTTAGCTGGATGTGACCTGATGTCAGTCAGCTGTACGGCGTAAGATGATGATTAAGAATTAATAATAACTAAACAGCATCAATCTGGCAAAATCATAGCAAAGCATTAGTTGAGTGATTTCACGTTTTGAGTCCACTGTCATATTGTACACTATCGGGCGTATTCATAAAAGAGGTTTTACCAAACCCGAGCTTAGCGTTAACACGAGTGTAACTAAACATACAACTGCGAAATGGGAATGCGTGGGACAGTGAGGTGAAGGCATACATTAGCCTATAGAGTACACTTTGACTATATTAATACCAGCAACTGAACTAATTACAAGATACTACTCCAACAAGAAATTGGCCCAAAATTGTTTTAATGTTAGACCAACGTCTGCGACGTTGACCGACATTAAACCAACATTTGACAAGTGTGCCGTGTTGGCTAGGAAAGCTCTCACTGTTAATATGCGGTGAGTAAACTGTTTCCAGACCCGCATGGCAACACAACTGTTTGTGTCTCAACACTAAGCCCACATAAGAGAATTGGTGAATTATTTCCTCATAGATGTCGCTCAAGTATATAGAGTTTATATGATTTGCGAACTTGTTCATAATGCGGCGATGTGTATTAAACGCATTATAGTAGGCCTAATATTATCTTGGCTGATAACTGTGGATGTGGGATGATATGTCATTGTGGAATGTCCAGGGGCCACTGTTGCATTCTGGGGACACCCTTGTTCAGTGTATTTTGACAGTTGACTATACCTTTGACAAAACTTCAGAATGCCGTTAAAACCGGCTGGTTTTACAGTTTGATCGACGTTCATGCACACAAATGATGGTTACCCACATCCAAAACGCATACAATTTGTGTACACAGCCTACACAATTTATTACTCTGGTTAAAAGGTGTTCCCGATAACACGATACGTCAATACAATGTTGGTTTAACGTTGGGCCCGTGTTGCAGACAGCGGTACATCATTAATCCAACAGTGGGCTAAGGCCTATTGTTTACTGGGTTTACTGTTTATTTGCCCCTTTATAGAGCCTGTAATCAATATCATATAGAAGATAATTATTCTGTTATTGTTTTAATGCATTATTACCGACATATGTTTGTGTCATATTATAATTATACATGTTGCTCAGAATTCAAATATCCGTTGTATAAAATATTAAGCACAACTTTCCGATAATAATCATTGTTAATTCGATAGGGCGGGTGCCCTGACGCAGTGGTTAAAGCTACCTGCTTGGAAAGTTGGAAATCGCGGGTTCGAACCCCACTCTGGCCTTCAAGTTAGAAAAAAGCTAAATGTTTCTTCCCCACTCACTCGTAAAAATTCAATATGTGTCTCAGTCTCTGTATGTCTCTGTTTATGGCTCTGACTCTGGCTCTGTCTCTGCCTCTGCCTCTGTCTCCGGCTCTGTCTGTCTCTGGCTCTGTATCTGGTTCTGTCTGTCCCTGGCTCTGCCTCTCGCTGTCTCTGTCTATGGCTCTGTCTCAGGCTATGTCTCTGCCTGACTCTGTCTCTGTCTGTCTCTGTCTGTCTCTGGCTCTGTCTCAGTCTGTCTCTGGTTCTGTCTCTGGCTCTTGCTCTGTCTCTGGCTCTGTCTCTTGCTCTGACTCTGTCTGTCTTTGGCTCTCGCGCTCCTTTAGAAACAATGGCCCCGTTCAAACTTACTAGCACGTTAGTGGTAGTTCCTTCTAGTTTTGGCCATTATACCGCTATGGTGGGGCCTCTCGGAGCTTATATTTTACCGTGATACTTTCCCTAAATTATTCTGAACCCTTTCAGTGCGGGGACCGTCATTAGACGTAAACGACTCCCGCACTGAAAGGAATTAGCGAATTGTTATGACCGTAGACCCATAACATAGATATTCAAATGAAGCAGAAAGAGCTAACTAAGTTATTTGTGATGAATTCAAATTGGAACAACTCTTTGGTCCCCATGGTTGATACGCAAATATTTCAGCATTGTGTGAATATTATTAATCAGTTAGGTGAAACGTCTGACTTGTTTTTAACTAGGCAATGTTGATGGGTTGAATCAGATTTAAGTTCTAAAGTATATTTTTTATACCACTCCATGACGGAGACTTATTCCTGAGGTCACATAGTGAGCGCACGATATTACTGCAATACATGTTTCAAATTACTGTTATCAATATTACATTTAGCTATAAAAAAAAACATGTTTGGGAATTATTTTATACTATTCGCCTTCTGTTTTGTGAGTAGGCGCATGGTTTATCCTCTTCCAGTCTGTGACAAACGACTATGCGTTTCTGAGGGTAGTAATAATCTGTTCAATTTGTTCTTGTATTAGGACTGATTAAGGCAAAGTGAACACTATTATCATCGGTTGTTTAGATTAGGTTATTATCGCCTTTATCCAAGGTACCATTTATGGTTTACCAAAAAGTTTTGAAATAGCATTGTGTTTATGTTTATAATAATATTTGAGGAACTATAGAATGTATGGTGAAATTGTTTTTTTTTCAAAAAAGTCCGTATTACTCATACTTTTGTATGTAGGCACTTACCTGCCTGAGTACGCAATGAAAAGGTTTTGGTCATAGCGCAATGATTCTTAGTGATTGTCAATTAAAATGCTTGGCAGAGATGCATTCGTTTTCGCCTCATAGGGAAAACACATCATTTCAACAAGGGCTCAGGGGCACATAGTTTCTGTATTTTACTTATGTGTACATATAATAGTATTCTATCGGGTGGTGAAAAGTGTAGGGGGGTAGGCCTACTATCCTGTTTATTAATAAAATGTAAGTATTATAATTTAGTGCTTAATTGTTTACAATTGTACTGGAACTATATAATGGTGGTTGTTATAGCTACTAGATAATTTAATAATGTACAGACAAGAAGTAGGTAATCCTTTTGTTGATAACTTTTGTGTTACTCTGCGACCATGTGAACACATTCAATAATATTATAAAGTTAATAACGAGATAATAATAATTACGAATGTTGCACTTGCATTTAATAATTTTTAAGCATTAAAAAAATCATATCACACATAAAATAATGTCGATCTTGTTTATGTTTCTTATACAGATAAAACAAATATAGCCAGTGACTTTAAGTGTTCATATAGAGTGTCCATATATTCTTCTAAAACCACTGGCGTCCCGCTGAAAATAAAATAATGAATGGATCAATGAAACAATTTTTTTTTAATATGTTCTATTCGTGGTGATCAAATTCGAAATTTGCATTTATTATTTTGATAAAAAAAATTACAATATGATAACTACAAGAACTTAAATATTTGTTGGGTAACACATAAATTAGGTAGATAAGCATACTTACAATTTTATCTCTCATACACTACTGTATCATGTGTATACGGGGCAGTCGTGTCTCCAGGAGAATGATCTAAAAATTGTATCGATGTACCTTCATCCTGTACAAAGAAAACAAAAACAAATATCATCATAGCATAATTTAATCATTACGAGAACGCAATTCTGCTACGTAAGTGTACTGTGTAGCAACAACGATTTATGTTCTAGCGCTCATAGCGCATATTTTGCACAAGATATACTTTAGATTACCTTGCTCAGACATGTTGAAATAACCCTGCTGCTTTTCCGTGGTTTAAGTAAGAAAGGTTGGAATAGTTATTTAACCCAGTGGATTTGGTGTGGATTAAATACGAAAATATTTCTATAACCAGCTGTTTTTCTGTAGGTTAAAGAAGGTTCAAATAGTTTGATAGCTCAGGTGATTTTCTGCGGGTTAAATAAAAAGGTTGGGACAGTTACAGTATCTAGCCCGGTGTATTTGTTGTGGATTAAATATGAAGATTGGAAAATCTCTCTGTAACCCAGCTGTTTGTCTGTGTGTTAAATAAGAAGGTTGTAAAATTATATAACCCAGGTGCATTGTAGTGGGCTAAATAAGAAGGTTGAAATATGTCTGGGTGCTTTATTACGTGTAGGCATAAAGAAGGGTGGAATTGTTGTTTAGCCCGGGTTGTTTTCCGTGGGCTAAATAAATATGTCGGTTGAAAAGTTATAAAACCTACTTGCTTTTATTTGGGTTAAATGGATTTTCTGTGGGCTGGAAGCTAGGAAGGTAGAAATAGGAGGTATACAGTCTTCTCTGCTTTTCTGTGGGTTAAATGGGAATGTTATGAACGCTTATAACCCTGATGCTTTTTTGTGGGCTAAATACGAAGGTTGAAATAGGTATATATAGTCTGGGGTTTTAATTTCAGGTTAAATAAGAAGGTTGGAATTGTTATTTAGCCCGGGTTGTTTGATGTGGAAATAGTTATTTAGCCTGGATGCTTTGTTGTGGGTTAAAAAGTACATAGGTTGACATAGTTATTTATCCCCGGTGATTTGATGTGGGTTGAAGACGAAGATTGAAATAGCTCTAAAACCCACTTGTTTTATGTGGGTTATATAAGAAGGTTTGTAGTGTTATTTAGCCGGGATGTTTTCCGTGTGTTAAATATGTCGGTTGAAAAGTTATAAAACCTACTTGTTTTTATTTGGGGTGAATAGAAGGTTCAAATAGTTAAATAGCCCAGTATGTGATTTTATGTGGGCTAAATAAGAAGGTTAGGATAGTTATATAGCCTGGTGGATTTGGTGTGGATGAAATATAAAGGTTGAGATAGGCCTAGTTCTATATTACCCAGCTGCTTTTCTGTGGGTTAAATAAGAAGGCTGTAAACGTTTATAACCCAGATGCTTTGTTGTGGGCTAAATACGAAGGTTGAAATAGGTATATAGTCTGGGTTCTTGAATGCGGTTAAATTAGAAGGTTGGAATTGTTATTTAGCCCGGGTTGTTTGATGTGGAAATAGTTATTTAGCCTGGATGCTTTGTTGTGGGTTAAATAAGTAGGCCACATTTATAGATTGATATAGTTATTTATTCCGGGTGATTTTATGTGCGTTGAAGACGAAGATTGAAATAGCTCTATGACCCACTCGTTTTTATGTGGGTTATATTATAAGAAGGATTTTATTGTTATTTAGCCCAGGTTTTTTTCAGGATTTGAAAAAAATAAACGTGGGGGGGGGGGCGGCCGGCTCTTTTTTTTATATATTTAGGTCAATTTAGGTGGCTTTTTAAAATAATGTGGCAAAAAAAGCGGGGCCGTCCCCCCTCTCCCGCCCTGGATCTGCGGCCGGTATTTCCCGTCATTAGGTTGACTATAGGCCTTTATTTACCCAATGTTGGTTTAATGTTGGCCCAGTGTCGTAGACGGTGGACCAACAATAAAGTAACCTTGGGTGAATGTCTCAGATACTAAGCAATGTAAAATGCACATCGGGCGTCGTAATCAAATGCGGCCACGGTCGATAATACGCGTAGTTGTCAATTCACATATACTTGGTAGTATTCCAGCTTTTATATTTTTTTGTAAATGTTGCAAGCGATAATAGTTGTCATGTGTCAGGGATAGGCCTAAATTTACATTGTACAAGTTTATTTTTATGCGGCATAACTTACCTGTTCATTTTCATAAGGTCCTGGTGTAGGCTATTCAGTTCCAAGAATGAACGCCAAAAAACAAACATTGACAGCAGGGCATTGAAAGAACGATTTTGATTGGTTGTCATTGTCGGGTTAAATAAGGGTTTTAGTCTTCTTGCACACCCCGTGACGGGGTAAATAGACACTTCCAAAGGGAATATGTTAAGATGAATGAAAGATTATTTATCAGAAAGAATGCAAAAAGTGATATTAAATTATAAATCATCCTCCTGGAAAAAAAATACTGCAGGGGTTCCTCAAGGTTCGGTTCTCGGTCCCCTTTGTTTTTAGTCTATATAAATGATATTGTTGAAAATATAAAAACTGAAAGGTTTTAAACAATCTTCAAACATTGTAAATCCTAATTCTCTTTTATTACATACAGAATGACATATTACTAAAGTTTTAAAATATTTCAGAAAAATTAAACCCACCCTTTACGCGCCGAAAGTCAATATTACAAATAAAAGGTGGCTTTGTTCTCCAGATGTAACTTTTCCGTCTCCTGTAAATTTGCATGGTTATGAGCATGCAAAGGTATGCTTACCTCATTTGGTCCATCACTCATCTGGTACCACTATGTCCCATTTGACAACCCATAAGTAGTTGCATGAAGGACTTATGAGGTCAAAGGTTCGGATGGGTTACTTTCACTAGTTACATTTTGTCGACCCATTGTAATAATATATTTTTTATTTGTATAGTTATAAACAACTTTATTACCACTCTTGCCACATTTTGTCATTAAATACATTTCGGACGAAACATAGGTGAAGTTATGATACTTTTCAGAAAACGTGAGCCCACCCTTAGAGCGCTGAAAATTAATATTTAAAAAGAATCACAAAATTCGTGGAGTATATCTCTTTCGTTTGCTCTGCATGTATATGATTATGAGCATGCTAATGTCTGTATTTCGTATATCTGTCATCTGGTTCCCCCGTATCAAGTTAGAAAAAACTTTATCTTATTGCACGAAAGACTTATTGCACAAAGGTCCCGATGGGGTACTCTCACTAGTTACATTTTGTCGATCCCGTCTAATAACATAATCTTTATTTGTATAGCTATAACCAGTTTTATTACAATTTTTGCCACATATTGTCATTAAATACATTCAGGACGAAACATATGTGAAATTGTGATATTTTTCAAAAAACATGAACCCACCCCTAGAGCGCTGAAAGTCAATATTTCCAATAAAAAATAACAAATTTCGTAACTCTTTCGCTTGATTTGTATGTGTATGTTTATGAGCATGCTAATGTCTGTTGTCCTCATTTTGTATATCTGTCATCTGTTTCCACCTTATCAAGTTAGAAAAAAACTTATTTTGTTGCATGAAGGATTTATGAGGTCAAAGGTCCGAATAAACACAAACCAAAAGATGTGATCTTGTTACTTATACTTTTTATCACCATTCTTCCCACATTTCGTCATTGAATACATTCAGGACGAAACACGTGTGAAATTTGTATTGTTTTAAACCCACCCTTGGATCGCTAAAAAATATATTTAAAAAGAAGTTAACACAGCTAGAGCACTGGTCGAACGTGTTTTAAAGACATTATTCACCACCGGGTGGCATACAAATCTGTCTTACGTCACAGTCAGTAATGTGTTGTGGATTGTGTGAGACCACATGCTGGTATACTTAGATTGTTAGCAATATTTCAGTTTTTAAAAGGGGTGTCAATAGCAGCAGATATAGATCTGTTCCACTGATAGTTGAACAAGGAATCTAGATTCCTTGGTCAGAATTTTCATTACGAAACTCATTGAGGCCCATACCATATGGTGACGTGTTGTCGGGTAATATAGGTAATATGCCTGCAAAGGGAAGACAGGGTCTCATTTTTTGTATGACTGATCCATAACAATCACCTCAAATGAGTTTATGTCGACTGTCATGGTCATATTACTTCATTCTTATCTGTGTCTTGGCATACTAAATGATAAATACTTAATTATAGATAATAAATAATTATCTACAACGCACAAAACCGAACAATTGATGTTGTGTAATATTTCAGATATTTGTTTGTTACTTAAATAAATATATTCATACTAGAATAGTACATAATATAAATTGATGATACTAGCCAAGTATATTTAATGAGATATTTATATTGTTAGTATAGTACTGTTATACGTATATGTACTTGCTTGCATATAGAAAATATATGATACTATGGGCACATAATGACGAACACCAGTAAGAAGTCAGTTACAATCTTGAAGTCCAGTCCCCACCAGCAGCAAACAGCTAGGAACAATCACTGACTTTTCATAATGTTAAGAGTTTGAAGACGTTGCTCATGATAAACTTTCCAAGGCAGCAGTTATTAGCAAAGATTAAACCCACATATTGAGAAAAACGCCGAAAAAAATAATGTCTGATGCCATCATTTTGAATTTAAGGTATGCAACATATTTAAATTAGAAGAGACAAAATGCAGATAGTAGTAGTAGTAGTACTTATATCATTGGCTGAGTGGTATGCTACACTCGGCCCAAATTTATTTCACTTTAAATCACTGGGCTTATTAGCAGTGTCTCTGGATAACGGCAATGCTGGTGTTGTATGGACGTTCTGTAAATATGATTCAGAATAAAATAATCATATGCTTCTGGAATATATGCAGCAGTTGATTTTAGTTATGACATGACATATTCAGGAACTGGCACTATGCTGCACTTAGCAGAACTAGTTTAACCCTTGATACACACACAAATGCTGCTTACTTGATGCCACCTCAGATACTAATCTAAGATGTTGAACAATTCCAGACATTACAGAATCTTAGGGGTGATATTGGTGATATCAAAAGGTGGTTTATCAATGTGGCTTTGCATTGTCTGAGAAAAAAGGATTATGTGAAGACAACACATTTTTGAGAAACGAAGCTACATGGCTGATGGCATTGTGACAAACACAATTATGGTTGCATCAGATACTCTTCTAGGTAGTGTTAAAATTTGAAAAAAAAAATTACAAATTGGCTAAAATACAAATTAACTTTAGTATTTTTTACTTGTGGATATATCAAACTTGAAACAAATATAATTATATCCTCAAAATCGTCTCGTTCCTATTATATCACTAGGGAAGTTATCATAGGATTAGCTCAAATAAGTGTCAGAAATGTTACGTCTTGGTGAACAGTGAAAATATTTAAAAAACCCAGCTCCTGTTGACCTCTAAGGTTCAATTTATTTTGTCAAAATTATCAAAACTTTAAATATGTTTTGTTTGGAATGTATCCAAAGACACAATGTGGCAACAGTGGTATTAAAGCTGTTTATAATTATAAAAAATAAGATTTTGTTAATAGAAACTGGTCGAAAAAACATAACTGAGAATACCTTATCCGGACTTTTTATCACATAAGTCCTTAAGGCAACATGGTAGGTTTTTTTTAAATTTGACATTGTTGTACCAAATGACAGAGAGGAGGTCATCAGACATTAGCATGATCATAATCAAATGGAAACGTGTGCATACTACGACCTGTGTTTATTTGTTTTTTAATATTGCCTTTCAGGGCTCTGAGGGTGAGTCTACGTTTTCTGAAAAAAAATCTAAATTCAGATATGTTTCGTTCGGAGTATATTCAATGACAAAATGTGGCAAGAGTGGAATTAAAGCTGTTTATAACTATAAGAATGATAACTTTGTCATTACAAGGGGTCGACAAAATGTAACTAGAGAGAGTACCCCATCTGGACTTTTGACCTCATAAGTCTTTAATGCAACAAGGTGTGATTTTTATAATTTGACATAGTGGTACCAGATGAATGACAGATCTATCAAATGAGGTCAGCAGACATCAGCATGTTCATAATCTTACCAATGTACAGAAAACGGAAAGATACATACTACGAGCTGTGTTCAAGTTTTTTTGAATTATTGACTTTCAGTGCCCTAAGGGTGGGTTTACATTTAATGAAAAAACTCTAAACCTCACATCTGTTTCACCCTGAATATATCCAATGACAAAATGTCGCCAGAGTGGTATTAACCCTTTAAACGCGGACCCCGAGTATAATCGGGGGCAAAAGATGTCTCCCTGTCGCGGACCCCGGGTATACTCGGGTGCAGAGTGTGTTTTTTCATATTTTTGTCTGTAAAATCAATGTGGTCCGACAATCATGAGTGTAGCCTTGTTTTTGCTGACAAAAGTTTGTTTCTCTTTTGATTGAGCATGGATAGCATCCCATAAGAATATCTGGGCCGATGTAGAACTGTCATTCTTTTAAAGGATTCTTTTGAAACGAAAAATTCAAAATGGCCGCCGTGAAATCAATAAAATTATCATAACTTTCTCGATATTTGAGATAGAGACTTGATTTTTCCACCAAACCTTTATTTCTGTTATCAAAGAATACAATAAAACAAACCATACCTTCCTTTGGCATCATCATCATGCTTAAAATGCAATAATAATACTTATACGACAGATATCGCAGCAGTGCGGATTGCATGGTTGTACACCTAATCATTACGCATTACCTATATAATCATTACGCATTTAGTACACATCACCCATAAACTGATAAACGTGACATTTTACATGACTTTGACATAACCTTCACGTTTATTTTGGGCGGCATCCATGCAAAAAAGCACACCCTCAACCCATGTCAACCTCCATACCCAATTATATATCAATCTTTTGCGATGGAAGCCCAAGCTGATGCTACATGCTGCTGCATAATTATAATTTTGCTTGTTCAATTGAGCCTTGAAGAATGGGGGTGTAATGAGGGCAAACATGGTGGCATTACCCCTCCCAATATCAGCACTGCCCTAGATTTCCTAAAAATGTGTGCTGAAATGATACCCGACCTAGTATGTGTCACCATCAGTCCTTTCTAATGGATGACTGCACCACTGAACAGCTTGAAATTGCTAAAAAGTGCGTATTTTCAATATTTTTTGATCCTGCTGGTGTCTTCACACAAATCTGACATTACCTTATTACAAAATATTTTTATTTTTTTTCACCTCCCCCCCCCCCCCAGGAATTTAGCGGTGGGGATGCAAGTGTGCCCAGGAGTTCAGCGTTAAAAGGGTTAAAACTGTTTATAACCATAATAATGATGATTATGTTATTGCAGGGGTTGATAAAATGCAACTTCACACAACAAGGTAGAATTTTTCTTATTTGATATAGTGTTATCAGATGGCCGAGATACCAAATGAAGTCAACAGACATTAGCATAATCATAATCATAGAAATGTACAGGAAACGGCAAAACTACATTCTACGAACTGTGTCAATTGTTTTTTTAATATGGACTTCTAGCGCTCTAAAGGTGGATTTATGTTTTGTGAAAAAAATTGAAACTCTAATAATTTGTCATTTTATCTTTAATAAAAGAGTAATATGGACGACAGTGATTTAAAAATTGTTTATAGCAATTGTGGTTTGGGTTTTTAATAACCTAGGGTTAAAAATCTACAGTCTTTGGGGCTCGAGGGTACCCTTCAACATCCCTTATTTTAAAAACTTTGCTGCCACGATCAACTTCTACACCCACACTATTAATGTTCCGGGAATATTTTCCTGTCATATGCACATATCAGACCTTTGCCACTTTTTGGGTCAAGCGAACTCAAAAACTAGCAGCTTTTTGAAACTTGGCTCCCAGACTATTAGCTTCTGCTATTGTACAATCCTCGGTAAATAAATATGTTTATACTAAATATTTTGAAACAAAACATACAGTAAACACGAAACACTGACCCAATGTTGTTTTAATGTTGTTGTTTAATGTTGTTTTGATGTTGGGTCAACGTTGTTGGCGTTGATGCATCAATCAAAAAACACCGGGACAACGTCTCGTGGCTACATACGTTCTTGAATTTCAGTCAACAACAACTCTGCGAGAAATAAATAAAATAGGCTGATATTCGGTATAAAATAGAGATTGAATCACAATGTAATGCTATGTAGATTAAATGGCATCATGTTGGGTGGTTGTACTGTTACATATCAGCATACTAAAACACACATTGACCAAATAAACTGAGAAATAAAAAAGTCTAAATATAGGCCTACAGATAACTAGGGTTTTTTGGATGGGTATTTTGTGGATGGTTTTTATTGTAGATGAGTCTTTCTACAGATAACTGGGGTTTTTTGATGACAGTAAATAATATTTGCAATCACCTAGACGTACAAACGCTGTGCAATCTATTATCTTTCTCAACAAGAATGTCTTTATTTTCTACCCAAGTTCAATAATGTTCACATTTGGCCCGTACCACGAGAAGAGTTATGACGGGCAACTCTAGGTCTACAAACGTTCTATGAATAATTGAGTTTAACGAGACTGTCAGCCGGCTGAGATTTCCAAGCAGACACAATACGTTGGCCCTATGTTGATCCAATGGTCCACCGTCTACGACGCTGGCCCAACATCGGACCCCCATATTGTGTCATATTGTGGCTAATTATAGCGTCAGGTGGGATGACGCGAATATGATTTTTGTTGATTTTTAATTTCACAGCTACCGCGACACTCAACATAACTCATATATTTGTTTCATTAGAGACCAAACATTTACCAATTTTTACCCCTTACAGCGCGGGGATCGACTTTAGACGCTAGAATCTGACGTCTGCGGACGTCAGATTCTGACGTCTAAAGTCGATCCCCGCACTGAAAGAATTAAAATATTTATAATAGCCGTAGAAAATAACATAGCCAGGTATTCATATGAAGCGGAAAGAGCTAACTAAGACATTTCAAATTGAAAAAAAACCTTTGATCTCTTGGTCTATATAAAACTAAATTCAGCGCTTCAAGCCCCCATGATGCATAAAAAATCATCATACATCCCTGAAAAGAGATTTAATTTTCCTACAACTAAACAGTTTTAGAAAAAAAATCCCATGAAACTGTTTTGCTAATATATGGAAACTGTTCTTCAATTTTTCACTCACATCAAGTCATCTCCATCCACTACAACTCGAGAATTGCGACAGCAATTCGCGGCTTGTAGTGGATGAAGATGACAATGGACAATTCAGGTCCATAGGTTAACCCTTTCAAGCCTGAATTTACCATTGTCATCTTCATGCACTACAAGCCGCGAATTGCTGTCACAATTCTCGACTTGTAGTGCATGAAGATGATTTGATTCGATTTAAAAATTACAGAAAATTGCCATGTTTTGGTAAACCAGTTTCATGGAAATTTTCGTTCTAAAAACCTTAGTGATTGTACAATTAAGTCTGTTTTCAGGGATGTAAAATGATGCTTTAATGCATCGTGAGGACTCAAAGGGTTAAGGGTTAAACACGCATTTCATTCCCTACACAGAGCACTGTGCTGCCTGTTCCGACCAGACACAGACGGCACGCGTGTATCAAAATGCGGACAGCTCTCCCAGCAAACACGAAGACTCTACCCAATGTTGTTTCAATGTTGGTCCAGCGCCGTTGGCGGTGGGCCAATATTGAAACAGCATTGGGTCAAATGCTCACGTTTGCTGGGCTCCACACAGGTGTCTGTCTACACCCACCCCTCCGCCACCATAATATTCTCGCTAGCCGATCAGGGTACTTTTAGCAAGACAGCTGGCCAATCACAAGCTTACTACAATACTTGAAATTGAGAGCGGGGGACATATGACGTCAACCATCCGCACATTTTAACATGAGAAGGAGCAGTGTCTAGAGTGAGCAGTGTATTCATTCCCAATAATAGTGATTTCATACGCTAATAAAACGGATTAAAAACGACTACATAATGACATTCTTTTGAAGACAAAACCGTCCGCTTTATCAAAAAAGAACAAGATACATGAACTATATATCAGGATTAATGAATTTCGCGGATTTCTCAGTCAATTCTAAATCAATTTTAATGACATTTTACCCACACTATTTCCCATCCATGGCGTGACTACCCTGAAAATTTCGCGAAGTTTTGATAAGTATTTTGAAGTTAAACCATTTGACATGTAATAAAATTCTGAAACGAAGCTGATGGGTTTATAGAGGGCAACATTTTTATTTATTTACCCCATGTCAAATGGTCTAACTTCTTAAATACTTATCAAAACTTCGCGAAATTTTCAGGGTAGTCACGACATGAATGGAAAATAGTGCGTATAAAATCTCATAAAAATTGGCTGAGAATTGACTGAAAAATCGGCGAAATTCATTCACCACGGTTAATGTAAAACCGACTATATATTGAAGCATTTGGTGCTGAGTTTTTCGAGTTCCAACAGCATGTGATTTGTTATAGAGGGGTTACCTGTTAAATGTTAACCCTTGCCGTCCCAGACTTACTTTAACACAATGTTGGTGTTTTGGTGGTCATTACAATAACCCTTTCACAGCTAAGCACGACTATAGTCGTTGTTATTCCGTTTTATTAGCTGAATAAATCACTGTTATTCACTCTTAACAATATATAGGTTATTTAAAAAGAACCCTTCAGTAGGCATGCTATTACAATACAACCCCTGGAGAACCCTGCAAGGGTTCTTCAGGGGTTACATTGTAATAGTACTGAAGGGTTCCTTATAAAGATCCTATAATGTTTAGAGTGTTGGGGATGAAATGGGTGTTTAAACATTTATATTTCCAATATGTTTGGTCTCAAATCAGACAAATATGAGTAATTTTCACCCACTTAAAGTTGTGGGTCGCGGTAGCGAGACTCAACTTCAAGTGGGTGAAAATTTAAATATGATAACGTAGCGGGAAAAGGGTTAATATTTACAAAAACATATAGGGTCAATTTCTCGAGTTTGTTGAAAGAAAAAATGCCTATGCAATACTTTTATCTACTGTTGGATTATTGTTGTCCCAGCCCTACATTAAACCAACATTGGGTCAGCGTCTCGTGTTTGCAATACGCACGTGGCATGCGTACACCATAATACCGAGCCCCACAGCAAGTCCATAGGAACGCCCGTCAGCCGCCAAATGCTATATCGTCAAAAATATTGGAGCGATGGTCAAGAAAACAAAAAAAGACAATATAATTAAAAATCGGAGTTAGAAAACAGTGAGTGGAGTTTTCAAGAGGCATCCTCACCTGAAATCTCACATTTCGTTTTATAGTAATGGTCTTTCCATCTAGCACGGCTTACCAAATAACGGCCATGTGAAAGTGCAAAATGGCCGAAAGGCGGCAATTTTGAATTTGATCAAGTCGAAATTGTCAAGATGCATCCTCACTAGTCTAGTAGGAAGAAGGTGGTATCGTGCACCCCCCCCCCCCCCCCCCCCAGAAATCAATTTCTACTTGATGCTTCTAGATTGGAAAAAAAACCATAGAAAACGATTTGCTATGTTAAAAAATTGACAAAATGTCCCACATACCATTTTTATGCAAATTACTGGAAAATGTATATTTCGCCATATCTCAGCTAATAGTGCACATGGCTCAACAATTAAGGTGTCTAACCCCATGTTTTGAGGGTCTAAGATCATTATAAAACTATTCTTATTATTATTCCTAACTATCACTTATTATGCTAACATAAAGCGTCTAGACGTATGTTCTGATGCTCAACGAATATAAAAATATTAATATAATATTCAAGAGATCAGATATGTACGAGGCATGTGATAGTATGCACATTAGTGCCATCATTAGCGTATAAAAACTTATAACTAGACACGCTATCTACTTATACCTAATGTATTTCTGAAGGTTCAATAACACCATAGCAGAGTAACACGATGTCCTAGTACACAGCATGTATGCTAGGATGCACATTAGTATGTCATAGCACATAATAACACTATGTGTTGCAGTACATGAAAATGTTGTAGAATGTATCTTAGAATGTATACTAGCACGTCCACATATCAACACTATACATTTTTCTAAAAAAAATTGTGGATAAAATTGCAACTATCCGTTCCAAATTCCCAGATAAAGTAGATAATATTCCATTAGTGCAAAAAACATTTACAAATGGTTAAACGTTACAGCGCGGGGATCGACTTTAGATGTCAGAATCTGACGTCTGTCGACGACAGATTCTGACATCTATAGACGATCCCCTCACTGAAAGAATAAAAGCGATGAAAGGATTATCTGCTAAATGTTAACCCTTGTCGTCCTAGACTTACTTTAACACAATGTTGGTGTATTGTCGGTCATTGCATTAACCCTTTCATAGCTAAGCAAGACCATATTCGTTGTCCGTTTGATTAGCTGAATAAATCACTGCTATTAGGAACGAAATGTCTGCCTAAACATATCCAATATGTCTCAAATTAAACAAATATGAGTGATTTTCAGCCACTTGAAATTGTGGGTCGCGGTAGCGAGACACAACGTCAAGTGGTAGAAAATTTAAAAAAGATAACGTAGCGGACAAAGGGTTAATATATACATAAACATATAGGGTCAATTTCTCGAGTTTGTTGTAAGGAAAACTGTTATACAAGAGGTAAAACCAATGTTGGGTTAATGTTGGGTCAGCGCCGCAGACTGTGGCCCAATATTCAAACAACATTGGGTCAGCGTCTCGTGTTTGAAAAACGCACGTGGTATGCGTACACCATCATACCGAGCCCCACAGCAAGTCCATAGAAACGCCCGTCAACCGCCAAAATGCTATATCGTCAAAAATATTGGAGCGGTAGTCAAGAAAACAATGGGATGACAATATAATTAGGGGAATTAAAATCAGAGTTAGAGAAAAAATGGAATTAGGAAACAGTGAGTGGAGTTAAAAATCGTAACTAAACGTTTCTCATAATATTTTTATGAATGATTTGAATCAACCACTAAGCATTTATTTTAAAAAAAATTCGCTCAAAGTCGAATTTGGACTCTGAATCTTAAATTTATATTAAAAATATTTTATTATTATTTTGTGAGATTATGTCAAACTGACACCTAATTATAAGTATACCATAGATATCATGTCGCTCACAATATTTCCCCTCCTCCAGAGGGATGTGACCTACATGTATATCTAATTTTATACGAAGCATAATGTTGTATATTAACCCTTGTGCTGCTAAGACCGTATAAATACGGTTTCCAATTTCATACCAAATAAAATATCACTAAAAATTGTAACATATCTTGTGATAAATGCTCAGTTAATCAAATAATTCAATTTTGAAGACGACTATTTTTCATAAATAATATTATTTTTCATTCATTTGAAGCTGCGAATTGCGTCAGCAATTCCAGCTTCAAATGAATGAAAAATACTCACAGAGAATACAGCAGTACAAGGTTAAATGACCAAACAGCTATTATATTGAGCCAATAATAACAACATTTATTTCGTCATTTAATTACGCATAAGGCGTTTTTTTTGTATATAAAAGCGAAAAAAATATAGTCAAATTACTTTGTTTTCAAACTGGATGAATTGATCTTTTTAAAATAAATAATTCAAGGTGTATCATAAAATAAATTGCCACATAATAAATGTTCCACAATTATATTTCACTTATATATCTCTTGTGCAGTGGGCCTATATACTGAAATCAACATGCTGTATATGCTTACTTTACAGATGAGTAAATACTACCTTTTGGCTTTGCAAAGCGGTACAATAATGATGTATGGACATGAAGTAGCATAGATAATGTCACTCTACTGCAGTGCTGGTCTCGTCTATAAATTGGGGTGTATATATCTATGAGACAAAACATCCTAATGTGCGTCATTTACCTGACATATTTATAGCTGTCCATATCTACGGTCCCCTATAATATTATAATTTATGTAACACAGAGACCCCAGCGAGATTTACTGTTGGGCCAACATAATAAATGATGAGCCGCTATTACCCCAGCATTAGGACAAAATAACCCAGCAAACACAAGACGTTGAACCAATGCTATTGTTATTGTTATTATAACTATTATTATTGAACATTCTTATGTGTAGCAAATATGTCCCTATGCGTTCTAGGCTACATACACAACAATGGCACACAGAATTTGTGAAAAGATAAAATAATTGGTGATTTAATTCGAAAACCACACTGTAAAGAAACCACACTGCAGAGAAAAGAAAATATAAAACTCATCAAAGGACGCGATAGCCTGATGAGAGAAAAAATAAAGATGCGAAAAGAAATCGCTCGCCTAGAACAAAAGCTTGAGAAAGCCAACCAGAATAGGCCTAATAAAAATGAAAAGAAGGTAAACTTCATAGAAAATGAAATAGATGATAACGGTAATGCATGGGAAAATGTGAGTGCCATAAAATCGAAGAATAGCTTTAAAACACGGACAGCAGTAGTATCTTGTGCTAAAGCTACACCGACGAAAGGCCAAAAAGTGATAGAAAATAAAAAACAGAAAAAAAACAAACCAAGCAAAAAAGTTGAAAATCATCACATGAATAAAAGACAACCAAATAAAAAGGATGTAGACAGCCAACATGTCAAAAACGATTAGCCAAATAAAAGGCTAAGTAGTTCTACAGAATATAGCAGCACCACCAGCAACAGTAACACCAGTGATGTAACACAAACCATCAATGACATATCCGGCAATAACGATAATGCAAACGTGACCAAATCAAATAAAAAAAAGTGTATCATTGGTGACTCTAATATGCGCGGACTAGCCAACCAATTAAAACCAAAACTTGACAACCCAGATGTGTATATAAAACATCTGGAATGAGAATAGAGAACTTGATTCCTCGATTAAAAGGATTATATGTGAGGACACCGATGCTGTTGTCCTCCATCTCGGTACGAACGATATTAGTGGATCAGTAAACAAGGTAAAGGAGGATATTAACAGACTGGCTGATGAAGGGATGAAGGGATTTCAAAATACACATTTCCACGTGGCTCAAATCCCCCCAGAAAACAGAACAAATATAATGCCGACACTCACCACATAAATTGTCACATACGCGAAATATGTGCAAAATTGTCCAACGCTGACTATTTGCACACTACCGTGAAAAAACAACATCTTTATCGTGGCGGAATTCACTTAAATGGGGAGGAACAGCAAATACTCAACAATCACTCCATTAATGGTCAGTGTTTTCCCATAAAAACAATCATCACTCGGACATAACAGATGTGAATAGAGTAATTAACAATGATCAGGACAGTAAAATACGGTTGCTGTCATGGAACATCAATGGTCTAAGTAACAGACCTTGATCTATTTACATTTATCCGCAACTACGAAATAATATTTTTCATAGAAACAATGAAAGGGAATGACTTCACATTGACAATACCTGGTTATAAATTCCATTATGTAAGTAGAAAACTCAAACATAAAAATGCCTGTAGAGCTTCTCGTGGTATTGGCATTCTAATTTCAAATAAACATGCAAATTTAACTAGGATAGACCACACCTACGACTATTTGGTATGGTTAACATTAGCTACAGACTGTTGTCAGAATTTAAATTAGCTGTACCTATATACCACCAGAAAACTCAACATATGTCGGTGTAAGAAATGATTATTTTACTATGCTATAAGAGGAAGTGGCTAGGTATATAGAAATGCAACACATCCTATTATGTGGTGATTTTAATAGCTGAACTGGTCAGGCTCCGGTCTATGAAGCTGGGGTAATAGATACTAATGTAAATGTTCCAAATCAACGTTCTAATGACGATAAAGTAATTAACAAATACGGTCAACTTTTACTAAAGTATTGTATAAACACAGGTTTCAAAATAGCCAATGGGCGGATGTTTAAAGGGACTAGCCCAGGTCTAAAATCATCAAAAAATCAGTGATTTTATTTTGGCTTCTTCATATGACCATATGATGTAAACATGTCCATAGACTAGAACTGCAAAAGTTTTTAATTTTTGTACTGCGCATTCACCAGTTAGGCTAGATATAGAGACGAACTTCCTGATTTCTAATTATTGACAACCATGTCAATAATAAGAAATACGGGGATTTCGTCTCTATATCTAGCCTAACTGGTAAATGTGCAGCACAAAAATTTAAAAACTTTTGCAGTTCTAGTCTATGGACATGTTTACATCATATGGTCATATTAAGAAGCCAAAATAAAATCAACGATTTTTTTATGATTTTAGACCTGGGCTAGTCCCTTTAATGATATCGGCCGCTTTACATATGCTCTCCCAATGGTTCAAGCACAATAGACTATCTGATTTTAAATGAAGATAACATAATCAGCAAATTTGTAGTTTTACCGAAATTGGTGGAATCAGATCATTGTTCCATACAGTTCAATATTTCAAATACTAAACTCATGATGATTACAACCCATTAAAAATAAATACCTGTGTAAATTACGAGGCTTCTTGCTCTAATGTTTTCATATGGCAAGACGAGAAAAAGCAAGAATATCAACTAGCTTTACGAAATGAGCAAACGTGTCATGCATTTGAGGAAATACTGTGTGCCGTCACCGATGGGTGTAATACTGACACTCTATGTGACATGTTCAATGGTATGATAGAAAATGTAATTTCGCCTTTATTCCCAGCAAGGAAACATATTTCGAAGGAAAGGAAGTACACTCAAAATAATTTCCCCTCTAACCCTTGGTATGATAAAGAATGTAAATCCTTGAAGTATGTTGTTAATAATATCGCTAAACATAGAAACTTTAACGCACGGCATGGCGAATATATTATAATGTTACGACAATATAAGCAATTAATCCAAAGAAAGAAAAGACTGGAAATTCTGGAAATCTTTAAATCCTAGAAATGTTACTACAGGGCCCACCTTAATTGGCAGATTTTGTGAACTCTTTTGAACAACAAGTCTACCCACCACATGTGGACTCTTTTGATTATGAACACATGAAAAATATTATAAAGCAAGTTACGTCATTTCAACATAATGTAGAGCACGATAAATCCAATATGACACAGTTCCTAAACAGTCCCATAACTGCAGAAGAAATTTAAAAGGCAATTCAAAAGTTGAAATATAAGAAAGCAACGGGAGTAGGGAGTATTATAGATTGGGGAGTAAGTAAGTAAGTAAAATATTTGCTTTACTTCACTTTTCGGCCAGTATGGCCATTTAAGTGAAAATTCCAGGTATTACAATATCCCATATTGTATAGTTAAAGTAGTAAAGGAAAGACAAAGCCAATAAAAGCATGATCGTACTAAAATATTCAGTTTAAAGTGTTTGATATGATAAGATGATGATGCTCCTGGCACCTATATGTACCGAGTCTGATGACATCTTGTAGCGCCTGCACTACAACACAGTTTAATGAGTATAAAAATATCAGTATAAATAATGTAAAATATGAAGTTATTATATAATGAACGACTTATCAAGTCACTATATCTCCATGAAATTGGAGTGATTGTGTAAAAACTACAAGTCTAAGTCTAATAATTAAAACATAGAATATAGGTTACATTCCCGAAGGAACTGAATAATAAAACCAGCAGGGGTGTCCCTGAATAGCTCAAATAAGGAATTAAATGCAAAATACTTCCTTCTGATGTGCGCATATTTCGCACAACTGAGAAGGACATGTCTTACAGTGAGACGAGTATTGCAGCACATAGATTGGGGACACGGATAATGGTTGTATAATGGTTGTCAATGCCGGCATGGTAGTCTGAACGCTATCAATGATGGCCAAAGTCCCCAATGCTGGCCTAACGTTGGTACAACATTGTTTTTCAACCATACATTACCCCGACACCCTCCCCAGGGTAGCATCCCATAAACTGGGTACTACAACTCTGATACAGCTCTGGTACAACGTTGGCACGACCATTCCAGATGTGGAGACACGAAATTTCAAAACTAAGAAATTTTTGGAGACACTGAAATTTTAAAATGCAACATTGGTTTATGGTTGTTTTACCATTTGCACAACCATTCCAGATTTGTGTACCACCCACCCCCTCCCCTTGGTAGGCTGGGAGACTAGAATTGGATGTTTTTAATGCTGTTTTACAGGGTACATATTAAAAACCGTACACAAACACCAACCCACCAAGAAAATTTGCAAGTTGTTTTAACATTTGCACAAAATATTTTGTAAAAACTTCGTAAAAAATATCTTTTTTGGACTTTTATGTGGATTTTTAGAAGCTTAATATTTTTTTTACACCAATTTTTACTGGTGTGGTTTTTTTATTCACATAATATCTTGAAATTAGATTTCGGTTATAATATTTTTGTTTTTGAAGTTTTAATGTTCTTATTTTCTAACTTTTTTCGTTACAGGTCTGATGTTTTTTTACACCAAATATTATCTTAAAAACAGCTTTTTGTTATAATCTTTTTGGTAACATTTGTCATTTTTACACCAATTTTTTACTGGTGTGGTTTTTTTACTCAAATATTATCTTAAAAAATAGACTTTGATTATAATATTTTTGTTTTTTGAAGTCAACAGTTTCGATTTGAACTATTTTCAAGCACACTTTCCCACAATTGCGTTTGCTTTAGCATATATTCGATTACTTTCCTAGCAACATTCAGTACCATCAGCTCTAACCCCAGGGGGGAGAGCCAAGTCTGACTGCTACATATCAAATTTCACTTCCGCGTTATCCTAATAGGTACAAATCATAAATCGCTATGTGTTACCTCAGCTGTCACAGCACCCATCATACCCCCATGGGGAGTGTGATTGATTGCTAATTCTGCTTGTGGTGTGCCGAATAATTCCATATGGCCCTGGTTATGTGTCATACCTACCAATATCTGGACAATGATGTCAAATATTTTTAACGTATGTTCGCATCTTGAAGTAGTTATACAATAATTTTTAGCATACATACAGCTATTATTCAGCAGATACAGAGTTGATCGCATACCACATATTGATAGAATGTTTGCCCAATGTCTACGTGGGCTGAGGGACAAGTCATTTATTACAAGTACCGGGGGGGTAACCCAGATATTTCTCAGTGATATAGTATAGACAAAGTAGAGTGATACACAAACACACTATGCTATACACACCCAGATGACTACTATGCAGTAAGAGACGCTATACACTCAGATAACTACTATGCGGCAAGAGACGGTGAATTAATGATGGCCCACTGTCTGCGACACTGGCCCGCTGACCTACACCACAAATGGCTCCGCTTAACCCTTGTCTCGCTAGGTCTGTATATATACGTTTCGAATTTTTAGATCAATGGTAAAGTCCCAACACAGAATTTGTAAACAAATACATTAACAGCGTTGGCTATGTCTATTGCGAGTGTTGTTTGTTGGGATATTTTGGCGTATACAATAATATATTCCCCGAAATCACAGAGCTGTGAGTGTTATCACAAAGCTGGGCCGATCATCATGCTATTAAACAGCTATTGACCATTGTCATTATCACTGTTTTGAACAAATTTGAACACTAATTGAATATATGCTAAAGCACACACAATTTAAAATATAAAATCCATACATTTAATGGCCAAACAACCTGAATTAATGAGAAGCACACGGAATACTGAACAAAACCATTGGAAAAATGACCCAAATAAAACCAAAAACTCGGAAAGAAACAAAATTAACTTGGACCACGGGCGACATCACTGCCACTCCTACAATCACGTTTTACCAATTGTGCTATTTAATAATAGCAGAAAGGTGCGCAACACGGAGATAGATATACCTCCTTACAGATAGATTGGTTGACATATCTGTAATCACGTGATGTCTGACGTATTTCATTTACTGATGACTAGACATATTTTGTAGGCTATATATTAGACTTCAATTTTTACATGAGATTATATACGAAACGTACCCCAGAATGGGTAGCACAAGTGTATTTTATACAACTGAATTAGGAAATGATCTACAGGTACTTTTGAACAACAAGTCTACCCACCATATGTGGACTCTTTTGATTATGAACACATGAAAAATATTATAAAGCAAGTTACGTCATTTCAACATAATGTAGAGCGCGATAAATCCAATATGACACAGTTCCTAAACAGAAGAAATTTAAAAAGCAATTCAAAAATTGAAAAGCAAGAAAGCAACGGGTGTAGATGGTATTTCTGCCGAATTTTACAAATATAGATGTAATGAACTATTGCCAGCAACAGAATTGCTGTTAAAAACCATTCTATTCAATTCTTAGAAAAATGGTTTTAATTTGTCATTTTCATTACCAAATATTTCATGTCGTGTTAACGTACGCATTGCACGTGGGTAGCCTGGCAATTGATAAGTGGTTGCCCTCATATCGTTGAATCATTTGCATTTGATATCTACATGTCGTCGTCTCGGATTTAAAGGGTCTTCTGAGCCACTCAAATGAGTGGCAGATAGGACCCCTTAACCTCGATATGACGATAGGATTCACATAGATGCAGAAAAGAATCTTACAAGACAATATTGTGAATTGTAATGAGATATTATAGGTAAAAGATATTTTAAATCAAAGAGTATTTCATCAATAGTTAAGCACACAAGAGTACAAAAAGATTTGTCAATTTTATTTTATGGTAATGTGTAATTATTGTTGTGCAAAAAGTTTTACTGGGAATCACATAATATTAATGACTGTATAGACAGTTTTTAAACCACACCACAGTCTTCTACCGTGCTGTATACATAGGCCTATGAACGCGAGGTCAACGTTGTGAAAGCACTGCACATTAATTAATTGTGCAATGACAGCTTAATGCTAGACTGTTTCTACCGACAATAACCAGCATTAACAAATGTAATGATTTTTGTAATTGAATAGAATTGGAAATGGATGGATGAAACCGATGGAACATACAAGTTCAGAACAATAGGTTACTGTATACCGATCATCGACGACTACCCAGCTGACAAAACACGTTGAAAACACGTGATTATCACGTTTTTTTGAAGACTTTGTATGACCACCTAAAATAGGTTGTATATGAAAGTTGAAATCACTTAGTTTTCTGACCAAATCTCAGCGTGAAAATTCTGATGTCACCTTTACATCAGAATAAAACATCATTTACACATCAATAAATGTCATGTTCTTTATGTCCATTTTAGACTTTAAATTCATGACAAATCAACATGTTATATTGACTTGATAGTGCAACGTGTATTTCATAGCCTTTTTTGACGTCCTGTTGAGGTGAACAATGGACATCTTGCAGAAATCAGATTGCGACATGTAGAAGATGTCAGAGACTGGCGTCTGGGAGACAGCAGTTACGTACTGGTCGTGAGACTACTTGACAGGGCTGTGAAACCAACTTCCTGTCACTTGGTCCGGATGTAATCAGTCTGACCTCAATCCGACTGACCACAGGACCTATATCCAGTTACCTGGGCCCGGCCATCACAAGCACTCGCGGGCCCTTGGTAGCTAATCATCCCCAAATAGCTCCGAGACGCCCCCCAATGTCGCATTCTTTTAGTGGATGAATCTCGCTCAGTGGCTTGACCTACCCATTGAGCCTGTGGTCGGTTGGGGCCGGCCGTAGAAAAATCACTATCATGTCCGATGTGGGATTCGAACCCACGACCTCCCGACTTTGTGCCCGCAGCTCTAACCACTAGACTACGGCAGCCGGTTCAGAGAGATAAGATTATATCACCAAACCATATGTTTTCGGTATCAAGGAATGCTGTAAAACAAACCATACATTTATTGCACTTGCACGGAAGTCACGCAAAGGTACTTTTGCTCCCCCCTCCCCCCACTTTCATAATAATCTGACGCCACTAATTTAAACTGAGTGCCAGACGCTTAAGTTGGCCTTCATCACATATACCGTATCCCCGCGCATAAACGTGCATGCACTTATAAGTGAAAATCGCTAGTTTTAGGGATGTTTTAAAATTGTTTTATGTTCGAATATAATTGCATGCACTTGTTTTCGAAAATTAAGTGCACCCCTCTAAATAGGAGTTGTGTCACCAAATCTGACACCTTGAACGACAAGAAGAAATTAGTCTATTAAATCACATTATAATAATCGCCCCCGTAACACCCGCCCCCACTTGGGCGATTATTGTTAAGACGCCAGAATTATTGAAATAAACTTTGCACTCATCTAAACAGATACTTGTGGAGTACTAAATCCGCGAAGAAAAAATAGTGCACAAGTGGGCGCCAGCAGTTCACAAAGGGTGGGAGAGTGGGGAGGCGTCATGTCAGTGGGGAGAGACTCCGTGGTTGGACAAGGCTTTATTCTCATTCAATGAAAACGTTATGTTTTTACAACAATGATCACGTCTTGAGCCCTCCTAGAGAGAGGTGTTGACGCCACTGTTGACGATAGCTGTGATAATGCAAACATGCACTATATGGAATGATGTGAAGATTTTTTTGCGCCTGGCAACTAGACTTATATTTATATATTAAATGCAAATATGTTGTTGTTTTCTTGAAATAAGGTTATATAATGCACATCTCAATGCTAAGATGGTGTATTAATAAGGCTATACGTACTATAAATGTCGTTAAAAAACAGGTAAGTTTACAAATTTGCATTTCTATGTCAAAATATTTATCATTTGTTTATTATCAAGGTCATTTCATGTTCGAATATAAGTGCATGTATTTTTCCTAAAATATTTTTTATGTTCGAATATAAGTGCATGCACGTGTTTTCGAAATCTAAGTGCATCTTCAAATATAAGTGCATGGACGTTTTTGCGCGGGGATACGGTACAGGCGTTGGTTTTACGGGCCATTGATGGGCCATTGGTCCTACGGGCCATTGGTTCATTAGTCCTACGGTAACGGGTCATTGGTCCTACAGTTCATTGGTCCTTGGGTGAACTTTGGTCAGCACAACCAGCTCTTCAAACTCGAAAGACCTTCTTCCAATTGCTCATTCGGCTAGACTCACCGTGACAGTGGGCTGAAACACAGTGGTACTGGTTTCGAATCCCAGTTAGGTTAAAAGTTAGTCAAACGGCTGGTTCCAAAAAGTTAAAACCCTCAGTAACTTTGGGTTAACTTGTAGCTTATTGGTACCGCTAATGGCTATGGACAGAACCATATAAGGAGGTAACATTTGATTTTCGGGGAGGAGTAGCCCGCTATTTTATAAAATGTAATTGCTTGTTAAATAACTTTAAAATTAAATCTATATTCATCAAGTGATACTCCAAGGTAATTGTTTATTTCAACGTACAGTGAATGACGAGCATTTAAAAACAATGTTTAAGGGGGCTCCCACACTGGAGACAATATTTTGGCTAACATTTCGGCATACCCGATACGTTAAAAAAGACTTTTTGTAGAGACTGTTAGCGTTTAGGTAACGTATGCCTGAACATTGCGTATGGGTGCGTAGCGTTCTTAAACATGTTCTTGCCGTGTTATAGCGTGTAGTAGCGTGTTATAACGTATTATATTACAAACGAATGTCCAGCGTATTTATAGTGTTTGTGTAGCGTCAGAGTTACGTATTCGTAACTTACAAAACAAATTTCTAACCAAAGCTAATCAATCAACTGATCAATACTGTGTGTGGCAGTTGCTATAGGCCTATAGCCATCCTGATAAAAACGAAATGTCATATCTGGTACTTGCTGAAGTTGCAGATCCCAACAAACAGGATTATGCTGACACAATTTTGGGTCAACCCTTCCTTTGTCAATTTTGCATTTATTCGAAAATTACTTTTCTTTGCCAATTTCGCAATAATACGAAATTCACATATATGCTTATGCCTCCATTGCCTTTGGGGATCATTTATTAGATGCATAGTTGAATATCGCTCATAAAATATGTCTTTGTTACCGCCTTGTCATTGATAGATCAACTATTTTGCACTACAAGCCTTCCTCGCTCATATTGCTAGGGCCTACATTTCTTATGTCTTCTGCACAAGCAATGGCATCGCCCCTGAGGATCGCCAATGAGCATTTACATTTGAACTAACCTACTGGAAGCGCTTCCGGTAAACACAAAACGCTGTACCAATGTTGGTTTAATGCTGGCCTAGCGTCAAAACTCAACATCCAGTAAACACGACGGCCACCTGGGCAGCATGCCTCCACAGGAGCGAATATATTGTAAGCAACAGGCTATCTAGTAGACACAACCTCAGTGTTTGTTTTAATTACAACACTAGATAACACCTAACTATGCTATCATAAATAAATTTAAAAAATGGTTAAAGGATATTTTAAGAACATTCTTAAAATTCAGAGGCGGACAAATCCTTAGCGTGATCATGTGTCATAATCGAGGGCAAAACAGGTTCGTCAACAGGGAGCCGGGCTACTGAGGGCGTAGGGTGGGAAAGCCAGGTCAAATATGTGAGATTTAAGTAATTTTCGAAATGTTAAGATTGTTTTGGCATTACGTATTGGCACAGGCATGGCGTTTCATAAGGCTGGACCAGATATAGAGAAAGCTCTTGACCCAGTCTTAGTCTTTATACGACCAACAAAAATATATTTGAATTTGAGGAGCCTATATCTTCAGGAACAAGTACGTCAGCCAGATATGCACGTTGGTTGTCTTTTAGGGATCGCAAAGTTATTTCGCATATTTTAAAATGAACGAGAAACTTGACAGGAAGCCAATGTAATCGCTTTAGAATTAAAACGGAACGCCTAAGTCATGGGGCCTTGGTTAACACTCTTGCAAGGCAGTTTTGAACGCGTTGTAATCTAGCGATATCCTTTACTGTCATATTTTGAAAAAGTGAGTTACAATGATCTAACTTACTACTGACGAGTGCCACTTCAATTTGCTTGGCAAGATCTAAGGACAGATTTTTTCGAATTTGACGCAAGTCACGGATATGATAGAAGCATGCCCTACATGTTTGGGATATGTGTTTTCGGAAATTCAGGCTACTGTCGAATACTAGACCAAGATTTTTAGCTGATGTGGATGAATTTGTGTCCTGACCTAGAGTATCATCGGCATACAGGTGGTGGTTTATGTCAATACTAGAGATAATAGCGCTGAGTGGCGTAGTGTAAAAGGCACTGGTCCTAGCACAGAGCCCTGTGGAACTCCATATGAGAGTGTGACTTTATCTGAGTGTCTTTATTTTTTACGGATTGGTGCCTATTTTGCAAATAAGAAGAAAACCAAATTTGAGCCTGGTCAGATATTCCATACCACTCAGAAAGTCTATCTGTTATTGTAGCATGGTCAAGGGCGTCGAAAGCGGCCGACAAGTCAAGCAAGGTCAGAGCCGTAACTTCACCCTTGTCCATACTAATAATGATATCGTTATTCATTTTCAGTGGAGCCGATTCTGTAGAATAAATTAAACTTAAGTTGAATAAAGGCCTGTAATTTTTCAGCTCGTTTTTCGGAAAAAATGTTTTTTTTTAGTAGTGGTCTTACATGAGCTTCTTGGAAATTTTGAGGAAATGTACTAGTTTTCCATTGAAATGTTAATTATGTCAGTGATGGGAGTTATTAATATGTCAAGACAATTTTTCAACACGCTTGTAGTAATGGGCTCCAGATCTCATGATTTTGACGATGAGCTCAAAATAAGCTTTTTAATTTCATCTTCTTGTAAAAGTATGCATAGCTATGATGCTACCATTGATATGTCTGACCGGGACACCATCAAACAGGACACGCCGCGCGCGGATGGATCGCTTTGCGGGTCGGCGTGTTACAATGAATTACAATGGATTACTCATTTGAAATCCAGACGGTAATCCTGGTTGTAACACAGGCGGTCCCGGCAGAATCTGCCAGAGGTCAGTAAGGTCATCATGATAGGCTGACCACTCAGAGTGACTGGTGTCCGTGGGCCTGGCTCTCAAGGCCTGGGTGGTCTGTCGCGCTGGACCGGACTCAGGGGAGGCCTGAGCATGTGTAAATGTATGTTAAATCCATGTTCCGATTATGACGATGACTAATTCCATGTTAAATCAGTGTTGTGATTATGTTAATTTAGAGTTTATATAAGGGACAGACGTCGGGGACAAGAGGGTTGTGCGCACCTAACTTGCGAAGTAAGCTAGAAATCTACGCATTGTGTTTCCCTGTCATGTTGGACAGGGTAAACTGACTATTCGGCTGTATGATTGATATTATGTGTTCTACACAGTGGAGATGAAATACATACGACGTTTGACCCAGCAGAATCATGGAGTCTGTTTTATACGAATCTGGAATTTATAGAGTTTTATAACCAGCCCTTCGCTGTCCGCCTTGTCGTGTTGGCGTCAAGGGTTGATGTTTTATATTCTGACGCACGTTCAAAAACGTTCATTTTGGATATAATTTCTGTTTTTTGCACTTGTGGAATATTCTGTACTTTATCTGGAAATTTAGAACGGATATTTCAATTTTATCCACAAAATACCCAGAGAAATGATCACAATGTGATTTTACTGATGTTAATTCTGGCAGAGCAGGGGGTGAAATTCTATGCAGAATGCTATTTATTGAATTTCATAGGCGACGGGGATTGTCCGAATTTTCTGAAATAACATCAGCTAAATATTTCGATTTAGCTTTTGCTATCATTGTATTACACATGTGGCATTGATGTTTGTAACGAGAACGATCTAGATGTGTGCAAGATCTGCGCCATGTTCGCTCGAGATTGTGGCGAAGGGTTTTAGCCTGCATTATTTCCGGAGTCATCCATGGAGTTGGTGGTTTTCTGGGCATGCTATAATTAACTTCATTTGTCAAATAATATTATGTATTTCCAACTGACAGTGATTGTGGCGCTTTTGTATCACACACGTTTTAACATACCGGTTGTTGTTTTTTGCTTGAAAGAATGTTTTTTGAAATATATCGTGTTTTTAGAAAGGTCTTTCAATGCCAATTAAAAAAAATATTGTTCGTCAGGCAGAATGCTGATATAGCCTGGAAATTTATATAGAAGTTTATATTTTGATCGATTTGTGTTCAGTAGAGGCTAGAGTCATCATTTTCACCTGGAGTACTAAATTTTACCCTGTGGCAATTTTTTTATTTGCATATTTGAGTATTTCCAGAATTACAGGGACATTTCACAAGAAATATTAGTTTGAATCAAAGGGATAAAATACCGGATTTTCTTTAATGTATATGGCAGAGCGATACTTCGGCAGTGTGTTGATAGATGAGGCAGAGCTAAATTTTTATTTTCTTATGCTAATTAGGCATGCTAATTAATAAGCAAATCACGTTGGTGACATTGCGTCATGTAGTGAAAAATAAGTGAACATGTAGGTGACATCGTGTCACGTAGTAACAAACTTAATGAAATGTTTTTTTTAAATACATCATGTTATGTAATTCTGGACAATCACATAGCCCGTGGCGGATCCAGAGGAGGGTCAGGGGGGTCCTGCCCTCTTTTTTATAAAGTGAAATGTCCAAACATCACTTGTTATAAATTGCCAAAATATCATTATTTGACAATAGAAAACTTCACTCAGATTTGGCTGGGAGGCCAGCGAAATTTCCATCGACCCCCCCCCCCCCCTCCCCTTACACACACATTTTTCAAATTCTGGATCCACCCCCTGCATTACTTGTCTTCAACTTTGGTAATCAAGGGCGGATCCAGAATTTGGAAAATGTGTGTTTAGATCTCCATTCTTACTAAGATGGAACACCACACAAACATATCACGTTAAACACTAACTGACAGGCTGTGGCAGTTAACATGAAGACTTAGTGTCTCAGGGCCATGACTATAATGCTCCGATTATTTATCACCTAACCGCCCAGTAGATGTCGAAGAACTGAGCAATTGGTAAAACAAATACCTAAACCCTTCATGAAACTGGGTGACTTTAACGGGCACCGTAAAAAATGAGACGGTAGGGACATGAGCCCACGCAGTAGAATAATTGAGGACTTCCTTTCGGACGAAAACCTGTGCATTTTGAATGATGATTCAATAACCTACTTACATCCTGCGTCTGGATCTGCATCATCAATTGACGTATTCTTGTGTGACCCCGATATATTTTGATAGTTAGATATTTATTGTTTAGACGTATGCGACCTCAAAATGAACACTACGTGATATTATACAGTGCATAATATAATAAAGTATGATAAAAATATTATATATATTTGAATTACACTTGGATGGTCAATGATGATCTGAATTATATGTAGCTGTGATAATTTTCCGATAGGGCCTACTGCTACAGAGCAACTGTGTCTACAGAGCTACAGAGCTACAGAGCAACTTTGTCGCTGAAGAGAGTACAACATTGGAGTTGCACAGGTCAGATTGGGGGTCTTCCAAGAGTCTTGTTATGAGAGCCTAACAATCTCTCAATTTGAGTGTGAGGAGGGGGTTGATGTCTTACAAAGTTAAACAAAATGGCAGATTAAAACCTTGACAATTCCAAAAAGGTCAATAAACCCAGGTTTGAGGATAACTGTAAAAAGGCAATAGATTACGCTAAGGCTCGGCGCACTATTAGTGAGGCCCAGTGTCGGTCCTAGAGAGTATGTCTCCAAATTAAACTCAAACACATCAGTCAAACAAACATGGCGAATGAAACGGAAGATCAGTGGCAAGAGGAAAGTACCTTGTCACTGACTGCGACACAATACAAAGATTGTTGACACACTGGCAACATCATTTTTGGTGTCATCACCAGCACATTATCAAAAAACAATTTAGAAGGACTAGGGACTGGGAGAAGAAAAGATGATGAAAAGTTCGATGCTGCTTTTCGAAACGAGATCTTGTCAAATATATCGATGAGGCAACTAATCCTGATGACATTCATTCATTACCAGTTCCTGAAACACTTGCCAGATATATCAATCTAGTTGTTGCTTCTACGCTACTCCTAATTAATCTGTAACAATCTCAAGATTTCCTAGATGGATGGAGGAAAGCGACAGTAATCCCTGTTCCTAAACTCTAAAAAGATCAAACAAATCCCAATAATTACAGTCCAATTGCACTATCAAGTTGTCTTTGCAAAATCATGGAGCGCATGATTAATCATCGCCTTACATGGTTCTTGCAGGACAACAATATTATTACTAAATATCAAAGTGGTTTCCAGAAAGTACAGAATACCATTTGGTCCAGCCTCCTTCTCAGGGCCACACTAGCATAGCTAGGTGGCCTTGCTACAGTGCTTTGATATTTTCTACGTAATTGCTGCGTTCTGATAGGGCCTGAGAGGCAAATTTATATAATTATGTCTCCTCTATACTGGGCTAAGGTTGTCATTATATGCCTAGTATTATTATGACCAGTACATGCAACCTGTGTTGTATTATAGTTGGTCCATCCTATAGAATGACGGCCCAGCATAAAAGCTGACGCTAGTGGAAGGATAGTAGATCTGATGAATGAGAATGCATGTGGTCAGGCTGGTGACTATATCAGGAGTGGTGTCCCAGAAGAGAGTATTATTTCACCAACTTCATTTACCATCAAGATAAACAGCATGATTGACGTTCAGTCGGAAGGCATTGATAAATCTTTATATGTTGATGACCTGGCTGTTTATTGCCAGTCCAGCACCATGGCAATAACCGAACGACGCCTGCAGGATTTCCTGGACAAGTTGGTAACTTGTGCGGACGAGAATGGTTTTAAATTTTTCTCCCACAAGAACGTTGTGTGTGCATTTTGGCAACAAAAATGGCTTACAACCTGAGTCTAGTCTCAAACGCTATGGACAACAGCTTCATATTGTCCAAATTCATTGGTGTTTTCTTTGACAGGAAGCTGAATTTAATTCCACATATAAAATATATAAAATATAACTGCAGGAAGGCACATTACAACAGCTGCGCATTATATCTGGCAGGGATTGGGCTGGTGACTGGACAACCGTACTGAGGATATACCAGACAGACATCAGATCCAAAATGGATTATGGCTGTATTGCATATGGGTCGAAATTGTTCAGAAGCAAACCAAGCGCTATGCCTAACTAATATGTATAATGTGATCATGCCCAATATAGAAAATTAAAGATTACTAAATAACTGTAATATCCTACATGACAGCTATAAATATCCACATAACAGTGTTGTTACCTACATGACGGTCAACTGAGAAACCTTGACATTGCTGGTAGATATTAGGCAAACTTCAACAAGGTAGATATAAACCTTACTTAGATTATTTATAATCTGAAATTCCAGGCATGAATAGATTTTATCATTAGTAGGATCAACTTATATTTATAATATGTCACATACATGACGACCATGTCACATACATGACGTTTCATGTCACCTATATGACGGTCAACTGAGAAACCTTGACATTGCTGGTAGATATTAAGCAAACTTCAACAAGGTAGATATAAACCTTACTGAGATTATTTACAATCTGAAATTCCAGGCATTAATAGATTTTAACATTAGTAGAATCAACTTATATTAATAATATGTCACTTACATGACGACCATGTCACATACATGACGATAATGTCACATACATGACGGATCATGTCACATACATGACGATCATTTGTCACGTGGTATCATGTAGGTGACTGTCACGTATGTGACTAAATTAGTGTATTCAGTCCTGCTGGCCCAGTAAAATCTTGATAATATCGCCAATTTTTTTCAAGCATGGAGGGATGATTCCTCAGAATGTTCTGTGTTTATATGTTACTGTTTGACATGAATACGACGAAGTGGCGGACGTCATGTAAATGACAAGGAATAAAAATATTTTGCAGTTTTGCAAAGCAAATCGTATTTTAAATACTTACCAGAGTTTTGAATCTGCTTCCCCTCCATTGAAGCTTGAAGTGTGTATGAAAATGGTGAAAAAACGTCAATATAATGATTTTTTTAAATTTAGTATGCATTGCAACGATTGAATAGAAACATGTGTCATGTAGGTGACCATTATATTGAGGGACATACTACGTGACAGCATTAACCTAATTTGCATAATTACCCCCCTCGATATATTTTTTTTTATTGTTGTTTCCCAACTAAGGTTCATCTACATTATTGAATAAATGTTCTGTGTTAACTAGTCAGGTCACAAAAGGATATAATGTGTTGATACCACGTCCTGGGACATTTATTTTCATATGAAGACTGTAGGATTTGATCAATATGACAGGACTTACAAATAAAGGGAACATCATTTTAAAGGGTCAAACCTACGAAATTATTGTTACAAAGTGTCCATGTCATAAAATATGTCGGATAAAATAGAAGTTTACACACTGGAGCAAATATAACTACTGGGGACTTGCTATGTCCCTGAAATTCTGGAAATACTCATTTCCAAGATGACCGCCAATCGCTAGGCTCAAATCTATAAATTGAGATATATCTGGGACTACTTGTTCAAATGTGATGATCTTGCGGTCGATTTCTATCAAACCAAAATACATAAGTAAACTTATTACGTTTTAAAATAATTTGGAAGTCAAGGTCAAAGGTCAAGGTCATTTTCTGGGTCTGATAAGGTTAAAAAGCATCAAATGAACTAGCATGACGGGTATGCCGTCATACTTTCAAAGTCATACTTGCAAAGTATCCTGAACATGTTAGATATATACGCCGAGACCTACAGTTCATAGTTGGGCAGCTATAAGTGGGTTTTTGGGGTAATCTTTGAAATCCAGATACAAGCTTCAAAATTGGCATGAATACTCCCTGGGGGCTACTTGTTTGGTTGTGTGTGTTATGTGTATATACACAGACACTAAGGGGTTTTGCCAAGTTAAAAAATTCAAAAAATTCGAGAAAAACTTGGAAGTGGGTGGGTGGGTCAAGGCCTAACTCCGAATATAATTTTTTTTGGAAATGTTGTGTCGTTTTTTGTGAGTTTTGTGTTGTTTTCATGTTTCAAAGTGTTTCCAAAAAAAAAAAAATTGGATAGGGGGTGGGTGGGTGGAGTCTGATTAATCCGAATTTTTCTCGGATTTCTGGATTTTTTTTAACTTGACAAGACCCCTAAACACACAACGGCAATGATATAGAGGACACTGAACACACAAGCTAATAGGCATACAGGTGTAGTTGTGTATGTTTATACACATACACTGAACAAACAACGACCATGATATAGAAATACACTGAACACACAAGCTATTAGACACACAGGTATAGTTGTGTGCGCATATACACGGACACTAAACACACAACGACCATGGCATAGAAAGACACTGAACACACAAGCTAATAGGCATACAGGTATAGTTGTGTGTGTATATACACGGACACTAAACACACAACGACCATGATATTGAAAGACACTGAGCACACAAGCTATTAGGCACACAGGTATAGTTGTGTATGTATATACATATACATTAAACTCACAACGATCATAACATAGAAAGACAATGAACACTCAAGCTATTAGGCACACAGGTATAGTTGTGAATGTAGGCCTATATACACAGACTCTAAACACACAGCCCCCATAACATATAAAGACACTGAACACACAAGCTATTAGGCATATAGGTAGACCTTTGTAAGTATACAGATTTACACTAATCACACAATGGCATAACATATAAAGACTCTGAACACACAAGCTATTAGACACACGGATATAGTGTCTGCGTATATACACAGACACTAAACACACAACGACCATGAAATATAAACATTCCGAACACACAAGCTATTAGGCACACAGGTATAGTTGTGTATGTATATACACAGACACTAAAAGCACAACGACCATGATATATAAAAACACCGAACACACAAGCTATTAGACAAACAGGTATACTTGTGTGTGTATATACACATACACTAAACACACAACGACCATGATATAGAAAGACACTGAACACACAAGCTATTAGGCACACAGGTATAGTTGTGTATGTATATACACAGACACTAATCACACAATGACACAAAATGTAAAGATACTGAACACACAAGCTATTAGACACACAGGTATAGTTGTGTGTGTATATACACAGACTCTAAGCACACAACGACCATGATATAGAAAGACACTGAGTACACAAGTTATTAAGCTATTAGAAACACAGGTATAGTTGTGTGTATCTGTACACAGACACTAAATGCACAGCGACCATAACATAGAAAGACACTGAATACACAAGGTATTGGGTATATAGGTGAACCTTTGAAATACACTGATCACACAATGACATAAAAAACAATCTATTAGGCACACAGGTATAGTTGTGTGTGTATATACACAGTCACTAAACACACAACTACCATGACAAAGAAAGACACTGAACACACAACGTAATAGGCACACAGGTATAGTTGTGTGTGTATATATGCAGACACTAAACACACAACGACCATGATAAAGAAAGACACTGAACACAAAAGCTATTAGGCACACAGGTATAGTTGTGTGTATATATACACAGACACTAAACACACAATGACCATGAAAAAGTAAGACACTGAACACACAAGCTATTAGGCACAGAGGTATAGTTGTGTATGTATATACACATAAACAAAGCACACAACGACCACGATATTGAAAGACACTGAACACACAAGCTATTAGACACAAAGGTATAGGTGTGTATGTATATACACAAACACTAAACACACAGCGACCATGATATTGAGAGACATTGAACACACAAGCTATTAGACGCACAGGTATAGTTGTGAATGTATATACACAGATACCAAACACACAACGACTATGTAAAAGAAATATACTGAACACACAAGCTATTAGGCACACAGGTATAGTTGTGTATGTATATACACAGACACTGAACACACGAAGACCATGGGGAAGAAATACACTGGACACACAAGCTATTAGGCACACAGGTATAGTTGTGTATGTATATAGGGCCTACACAGACGCTAAACACACACTGACCATGGAAATGAAAGACACTGAACACACAACATAATAGGCACACAGGTATAGTTGTGTGTGTAAATATGCAGACACTAAACACACAACGACTATGAAAAAGAAAGACACTGAACACACAAGCTATTAGGCACACAGGTATAGTTGTGTATGTATATACACAGCCACTAAACACACAACGACCATGAAAAAGAAAGACACTAAACACACAACGTATTAGGCACACAGGTATAGTTGTGTGTGTATATACACAGATATTAAACACACAACGACCATGAAAAAGAAAGACACTGAACACACAAGCTGTTAGGCACATATATATAGTTGTGTATGTATATACACAGACACTAATCACACAATGACACAAATATAAAGACACTGAACACACAAGCTATTAGACACACAGGTATAGTTGTGTGGAATTTAAACACACAACGACCATGATATGGAAAGACAATGAACACACACGTTATCAAGCTATTAGAAACACAGGTATAGTTGTGTTTATCTGTACACAGAAGCTAAACGCACAACGACCATAACATAGTAAGACACTGAACACACAACTATTGGGTATATAGGTAAACCTTTGCAAGTATACATATATACACTGATCACACAATGACATAAAATATAAGCTATTAGGCACACAGGTATAGTTGTGTGTGTATATACACAGACACTAAACACACAACGACCACGAAAAAAAAGGACACTGAACACACAAGCTTTTAGGCACACAGGTTTAGTTGTGTATGTATATACACAGACACTAAACACACAACGACCATGATATTGAAATACACTGAACACACAAGCTAATAGGCACGCAGCTATAGTTGTGTATGTATATGCACAGACATTAAGCACACAACGACCATCACATATAAAGACACTGAGCACACAAGCTATTAGGCACACAGGTATAGTTTAGTGTATATATATACAGACACTAAACACACAACGACCATGAAAAAGAAAGACAATGAACACACAAGCTATTATGCACAGAGGTATAGTTGTGTGTGTGTATACACAGACACTAAACACTCAACAACCATGATATTGAAAGACACTGAACACACAAGCTATTAGGCACACAGGTATAGGTGTGTATGTATATACACAGACACTAAACACACAACGACTATAAAAAAGAAATACACTGAACACACAAGCTATTAGGCACACAGGTATAGTTGTGTGTGTGTATACACAGACACTGAACACACAACGACCATGAAAATGAAAGACACTGAACACACAAGCTATTAGGCACACAGGTATAGTTGTGTATGTATATATACACAGACACTAAACACACAACGACCATGAAAATGAAAGACACTGAACACACAAGCTATTAGGCACACAGGTATAGTTGTGTATGTATATACACAGACACTAAACACACAACGACCATGAAAAAGAAAGACACTGAACACACAAGCTATTAGGCACACAGGTATAGTTGTGTATGTATATATACAGACACTAAACACACAACGACCATGATATTGAAAGACACTGAACACATACGCTATTAGACACACAGGTATAGCTATGTATGTATATACACAGACACTAAACACACAACGACTATGAAAAAGAAATACACTGAATACACAAGCTATTAGGCACACAGGTATAGTTTTGTATGTATATACACATAAACTAAGCACACAACGACAATGATATTGAAAGACACTGAACACACAAGCTATTAGACACACAGGTATAGTTGTGTATGTATATACACAGACACTAAACACACAACGACCATGAAAAAGAAAGACACTGAACACACAAGCTATTAGACACACAGGTATAGGTGTGTATGTATATACACAGACACTAAACTCACAACGACCATGATATTGAAAGATACTGAACACACAAGCTAATAGGCACGCAGCTATAGTTGTGTATGTATATGCACAGACATTAAACACACAACGACCATCACATATAAAGACACTGAACACACAAGCTATTAGGCACACAGGTATAGTTGTGTGTATATATACACAGACACTAAACACACAACGACCATGAAAAAGAAAGACACTGAACACACAAGCTATTAGGCACACAGGTATAGTTGTGTGTATATATACACAGACACTAAACACACAACGACCATGAAAAAGAAAGACAATGAACACACAAGCTATTAGGCACACAGGTATAGTTGTGTATGTATATAGGACCTACACAGACACTAAACACACAACGACCATGGAAATGAAAGACACTGAACACACAACGTAATAGGCACACATGTATAGCTGTATGCATATATATGCAGACACTAAACACACAACGACCATGAAAAAGAAAGACACTGAACACACAAGCTATTAGGCACACAGGTATAGTTGTGTATGTATATACACAGACACTAATCACACAACGACCATGAAAAAGAAAGACACTAAACACACAACGTAATAGGCACACATGTATAGCTGTATGCATATATATGCAAACACTAAACACACAACGACCATGAAAAAGAAAGACACTGAACACACAAGCTATTAGGCACACAGGTATAGTTGTGTGTATATATGCAGACACTAAACACACAACGACCATGAAAAAGAAAGACACTGAACTCACAACGTAATAGCCTTACATGTATAGTTGCGTGAGTATATATGCAGACACTAAACACACAAATACCATTAAATATATGGACACTGAACACACAAGTCAGAAGGCACACAGGTACATTTTCGTAAGTAAACAAAAGTTGTACTCACACAAGGTTGTTTTGTACTGATAGCGTGGCCACACAAGTAAAAAAACACACAAGTGCTGTTGCGTATTTATGATATCTCGCCCTTTCGCTGTTCCAAAATTTCAATTCTGTGGTAAACAAATTTCGTTATTTTCACAGTTGCGTCCTTTCCACACGGCATATTCAAAAACATTGGCGAAGTGCAATGCTTCTCGGCGCTAAATTGTCAATTTTTACACAAATATTTCACATATGGACAGAAAATAGGACAAAATGTTCTATTTATCTAAAATAAAGGTGTACACGGGACAATAGTAGGCCTATATCTTACCTAGCCGCTTCGTCCTTTCCGAGGCCGTGGATTGATTTATTTGCTTTACCCGAAAAATTCAACATGGCGGTGACTAAGAGCGATCCCGACTCCAAGGTCCGAAATGTCCATAACTTTTTAATGACTATGCGACCTCTGAGCTGAGCATGCGGGCATAGAACTGAAATGTTGCTGATTCTGAAAAAAAATATTTTCGACATGATTGTTCGGCGATATATTCAGATATGACAGCCCAAAGAAATTTCCCACGATTTTGTACGCGGTCAATAAGTTTGTTCTACGCCACTGGGGTTATTCTGTAAAACGCAGTGACGTCACCAAAAACAGGTTTGAATGGGAACTATCGGTGAAAAGAAAGTCAGGCCTATATAAGATCCCCTCCAACACACTTCATTGTATTAGCTAGCTCGGTCACAACAATGGAGGTCAAGGCTATTGAGTTTAACAGTATATATCTTAACAACCTCCACACATGGAATTCACATAGAAAAGTTGAATACATTTCTCAGAATAGTGGAAACAGTTTTGGTATCCTACCTCAAAACTGGACACGATTCCATTTATGTTTTTTTACGTTATACGTTCTATAATGTGATAGACCATGTTACAATAAGTTTGTTCTACGCCACTGATACCTCATTTGTTCGTATATTGCCCTGCGTAGACAATAAACCCTTCAAACGTTGTAAAATCATTGTTGTAGCCTATTGGAGCAATGTGGAGACGCGTACTGGAGCAGCTATATAGGCTATATTAAAGCTGCATAACTGTATTGCTTATTTTATTCGAAATATTAATTAATAGAAGTGGTGTTTTAAATTTTTATTAGTTTTTTTATCAATTAGGTAAATCTGGGAGTTATTACTTTGTGTGATAGGGGGAAGGCATACATATAATGTGATGTTTAATTTTGGAGCCGGTGCGGAGAATGTCCTGTCATTCACTTGAAAAATAGGACTGTACTATTTGTAGGATTAAGTAATTGGCCAGCATATGAGCCGCTGGCCCGGCACTAAGGCGCTCTCCACTGCCCATGGGGAATTGTGGTCAGGAATTTGCGTCAAATTCGGTGACGTAAATAATCTTTTTCGCTTTTTTGATTTTCGTGATTTTCTCGAAAAACATTTTCAGTTTTGTATTCGGTATCTCATGGGCTGTTCAAAATATAGTCAAAATGTCACCAGACAATATCAGACTTTACTTTACATTAATTTATCGTAAGTCATCACATGTAGTGATCTATGAAATGAAATGAATCGGGCTTTAGGCCACCTTTGTGCACATATAGGCTAAACTGGGCTAGGAGAACCTCCTGAGGATGGTGAGATGATTGAGATGACACTGACCTCCAGACACAGGATTCGAAATTCGCTACCTCTCGGTCACGGAGGCTCCCCACAATACTGACTTTCACACGTGGATGGGGAAGAAACAATTTTGTTTCTTTCAAACCGCCCAGACCGGGAACCGAGCCCCGAACTCTGGCGTGAAAAGCAGCGGTGCTAGCCACTACCCTAGGGCCCCCGCCCTGTAGTGATCTAAATCACTAAATGCGGTAAAATTGAATAATATTTTAAAAAATCAAACTTTACTGTAACTACTTTCCAGAGGTGTCCTGACTTCTGGTTATGTTGGTGTTGTATCTCATGTAGCATCTAGACGTGACATTGATCCAACATATTTATACAGGGTAAAAACATTATTAGCCATTGGCTATTTTGCATATGTGCCCTGTTTTATGACAAACATTTTCATACAAAATGAAAACACATATTTAAAAAATAATTATCATATGTACAATAGTTACAATAACTAAAATAGAAGATACATTAGACATTTTAGATCATAATCCGATGATATATGCATTTGAGTTAATTGAATAGGTTTACAAATGTATATACATGTACATTTATAGCAAAGTGTAAAGAAAATAAAACACAAAATTTAATATCCCCGCACTAAAATTCCTACAAAAGCCTACAGAAATTGGAGAAAGCGTTAAGACATGTACAGCGATATCATTATTGCAGCCCTATGAGTAAGGGCTTGATTATTAGCCATATATGATTTAAGGTTATATTTAAAAGCAGAAAATGTCTTCTCATTTCTAATTTCTAAAGGTAGCTTATTTCAAAGTCTAGAGCCATTTACACTCAAAGATGATTTATATAAAGAATTATCACATCTGAGCTGCTGTAGAGTATTACTTGTTGCATTACGTGTTGAAACAGTATGATATTTAGAAACAGAAGAAAAAAGATCAGATAAGTAATAAGGAGCTAGATTATTTAGAGATTTATAAGTGAGACAACATGATAAAAAACAATATCTTTCTTTAACATTCAGCCAACCTAGACCTCTCACAATATCTATACCGCGAATGTTCCAGTCAAAGTTTTGTGCAAGAAGTCGTGCTGCTCTATTTTTTATTTGTTTTATTTTAAATAAATATTTTTGTGCAGCAGAGCCCCAGACAGTGATACAATAATCAATAATACTTTGAAATATACCGTAGTAAACACAATTAATATCATCCGTTGGGAGAATTTGTTTCAACCTTCTTAAGATATAAAATTGCGAAGACAATTTCTTACACAATCAATCTATATGGTTAGACCAGGATAATTTACTATCTATTTCTACGCCAAGATATTTTGCAGACCTAACAAAGTGTAATTTACCAACATTTATAAAAATATCTATGCCGTCTAATAATTTTTTGTTAGATATAATTAATACATTACACTTGTCTATGTTTAAAGTTACCTTGTTTTGTCCAAACCATTTAATAGCTTCATTGACAGCATTCTGAAGTAGTTGTTGTATTTTCGTTATAGATTTATCACTAACACCTATCATAGTATCATCAGCAAAAATATTACAGAAGGCATTAGATAGACATGAGGGAAAATCATTAATAAAAATAGTAAAAAGCAGAGGAGCAAGTATAAATCCCTGTGGAACACCTTTGTCAATGAGTTTTGTATTAAAAAATTGTATCATTTATGGTGACAACTTGTGTTAGTTCATTGAGATAATTTGTAAACCATAGTAATTCAGTGCCATTAAGGCCATAATTGCTTAATTTTTTTTAAGTAATTTGTGATCAATTGTGTCAAAACATTTAGCAAGATCAAACATACAAATACCATTGATTTCATTTTCGTTAATATTGTCAAGCACATATTCAATCATATTATGCAAAGACGTCTGAATTGAATGGAGTTTCATGAAAGCTGGCTGAGAATGTGTAATGAAAGAGTGAGATTGTAAATCGTCCCCTCAGTTCAATAATCTGCCCATTGCTATCATCATTGCAAAAGTGTGAGGTCAATTTAAGAACTGGTCCAGTTGGATATGCTCGTTTTTAGATCACATTTAGTACGACCATACCAATTATGTTGCAAGTGTGTTAAGAACCAGCCCAGTTAGAGAGGCACGTTAAGAACCGGCCCAGTAGGATAGGCACGTGGTTAAGAACCAGCCCAGCTGGTTGGTAAGAACCAGCCCAGTTTGATAGACACGTTGTTAATAACTGGCCCAGTTGGATAGGCACGTTGTTAAGAACCAGCCCAGTTGGTTGGTAAGAACCAGCCCAGTTTGATAGACACGTTGTTATTAACCGGCCCAGTTGGATAGGCACGTTGTTAAGAACCAGCCCAGTTGGTTGGTAAGAACCAGCCCAGTTTGATAGACACGTTGTTATTAACCGGCCCAGTTGGATAGGCACGTTGTTAAGATCCAGCCCAGTTGGATAGACACGTTGTTAAGAACCGGCCCAGTTGGATAGGCACGTTTTTAGCAAACTGCAGTTAACTGCTTCACATGAAGATAATAATCAGTTAAAAACAGGCCCAATAGCCTGAGCCTTCTCTATCCGTTCATAAACACTTCAGTTTGATATGATATAACACTGTCGAAGTCATTCACTTATAATAGGATCGTTGCGAATTTTGAATTGTTGAGATGACCAAATTTCTCAGTTTTTTGTATTCATTGATTTTGTTAAAAGAGCCAAGTCGAACAGCCATGCGGTGAGTATAATCACGTTTATAAATTATAATTATTTCAGCCCATAATTAAAGCACTATTACATTCAATGAGGGATAAATATACTCTGGGAGGGTCGCATATAAATGTCTAGCAAGGCCCGTTGGCGACGGAAATAGGCATTAGCCTCTAATCATCGTTTTAAATTGAAAATCATTTGAAACAACAGCACACTCGATAATAACCCGCCGCCATTGTTGAAATTGTCCAAGAACTGGTTATGAGTAACATGCATATTACAAATTTGAGCAGGATACATGGAAAAATTTTGAAGTTACCGCGCCCATAAAGCAAGATTATATATATTAAGGTCAAATGTGAAAAATCGTAATAAATCTGTCATTTTGATTATTTTTTTCTGCCATTGTTGAACGTGTTCAATGATCCAGCTATCTAGCACAGATTACTGTGTATATTACAGATATACAGATATACAGACTTCACTTGTATATTACAAGTCGATGATGGTCGCAAGTCAGCCTTTTTTTATTTTAGGAAGTTGAAATTAAGAGGGTATATAAATCCCTCACTCAAACCATACATTTTGTTTTATAGTATTTATTGGACTGGTATATGTCCTATGACATTTTTGTTCCAACGACTGATGTAGGAATGCTGCGAATAGATTTAATGTTGAGTTTTGTTGGCTATTTTAATTTTATGTGTTTTTCTCTAGCAAAAAAAGACGATCTTTACCCTAAAAAGTGCCCCATTTTTTGCGCGCGGCTGCTCCAAAACTATGTTCTTGGGGTTTCGAGAGGGGCACAGCCCTTCGCCGTAAACGGTGATGGCACACGGTTCAGACAATGACTCACTTTGCTTCTCCTGTGCACGTTTCAAAAACTTTTAGACACAATCCGGCCATTTTGTTTTTTGTCTGCCATCCTGAATTCATGCAAAATAATATGGACCAAATGTCCGGTACTTAAAAAAGTTGAAATCATATTATTTTTTGGATCAGAAAAGTTAAAGAAGTGTACAAAGAACTTTTATCCTCATGATTTTCCAAATTATGCCAATCTTAAAGGTTAGAGCATCTAACTGTCTGGCACGGCTCGTCCGGTATCAGGCATATTAAAGTAAATGATGGGCGATAAGTGACCATTTCGAATTTGATCAAGTTGAAAATTTTCAGAGCATATCCCTACCGCACATTTTGTTTTGTAGTAATGGTCTAGCTATATGACACGGTTTGTCAGATATCAGGCATATTAAAGTTAATTATGGCCGATAATAGGCCATTTTTAATTTGACGCAAGTTTAAATTTCTTAGAGCATATCCCTACCTGAAACTGCACATTTTGTTTTATAGTAATGGTCTAGCTATCTGTTCGGGTTTTCCAGATATTACGCATATGAAAAAAATGGCCGATAATTGGCCGGCATGACCTAGTTTCTGTCCGAATCTTGCATAATTTCAAACTCATCCGAACTATTAGTGAAATGGATATATGGTATAAATTTGGGAGTGAGAAATAAAAAAATGTTGAGTGAATCGTGTTAACGAGAAAATTTGTCGATCAGAATTCGTCGCAGGTGGGCCATTTTGAATTTGCTTAAGTCGAAATTTTTCATGGCATATCCCTACCTTAAGCACATTTTGCTCAATAGCAATGGTCTAGCTATCTTGTCCGGTTTTCCAGATATTACGCATTTAAAAAAAAAAAATTACTGTCCGAATCTTGCCCAATTTCGAACTCATCCGAGCTATTAGTGAAATGGATGTATGGTATAAATTTTGGAGCAATACATTAAAAAAATGTTGAGTTAATCGCGTTAACAAGAAAATTTGTCGATCTGAAAAAAGTCATGGTCATAGGGGTCACAGAAAAGTCAAATGTAAAATTAGTCAAGCTTTAGTCATGATTAACCTGTATGTGAAGTTTAATGTGCATTCCAGTTACGCGAAACAAGTTATAGTGCTAAAAGTGGCGGACAGACGGACAGGCAGACGGACGACAATAGGCATCCGCCTAAGTTTTGTCTGAGGCCTAAAAAGGGGGTATTTTCTGGGAGGTAGTGGTATATTCTGGAAGTGTCGCATATAGTTATGAAAAAGGAGGTATATTCTGGGAGGGCCGAATATAGATTCTTAAAATGGGGGCATATTCTGGGAGGGAGGGGTAGATCATGGGAGTGTCGCATAAAACTCGGAATATGGGTTATATTCTGAGAGGGAGGGATATATTCTGGGAGGGTTAGATTGTAGAAAAGAGGGTATATTCTGCGAGGGAAATAAGCGAATGGGGTTTTATGCCACCTGGGGTTTTGTGCACTCATACCTAGTGGTCCGAGTCAAGCACGCTACCACTCAGTCACGGAGGTTCCCGACAATATTAAATCATCATGAGTGACTGAGAAAGGAGCATTTTGTTCCTTTGAAACTTGAAGTCCAGAGTGGGATTCGAACCGCCGACTTTCCAAGCCAGTAGCTTTACCCACTACACCAGGGTCCCCGCCCCACTCTGAGAGGGAGATTCTGAAGGGTCATAAAACTCTCAAAGCACTAAATCAATTAATTTAAATTTTCACACACGTGAAGTTGTGCCTCGCTCTTCAGACTGACATTTTTAAGTGGTTACAATTTACGTATATTTGTTTAATTTGACACCAAACATTTGCAAATCTGTATGTTTAAAAACACACTTCATTCGCAATAACTGAGCAGAAAATGAAACAACTTCAACACTTACAACGCAGAAATATCTTAGTTTATACTATGAAGACCAAAGGGTTTTTTCAATTTGAAATCGTCATAAACGTCTTAGCTAGTTCTTTCCGCTTCATTTGAATAGGCCTACCTATGCTATGGGTCTACGACCATTAAAAAGATTTTAATTCTTTCACTGCATTGCGGGGACCGTCTTTATCGGCCTACGTCAGAATCTGACGTAGGCCTATGTCAGATTCTGACGTATAAAGACGGTCCCCGCACTGAAAGGGTTGAACGACCATAGTTGTGATCAGGGCTTTAAGGGCCGGATGCAGGCTTTGCTTCACTTTGTTTCACCTTAAGTGACCTTACATGGCATCTATTATAATCTAGGAGAAATAAAGACACGGCGTGGGAAATTAACTGAACAGTTTATAAAAAGAGGCATGTACATGCTGCTCCAGATAAAGGCTAAATTACATAGTAAGTGGAATTACACAGCAAACATGAAACATAGATACAATGTTGTTTTAATGTTTGACCAGCGTCGCAGACAGTGGGCCAACATTAAATCAGCATTGGTTCAATGTGTCGCGTTTGTTGGGATACATAAAGAAACACACGAACAAAAAAAAAATGTGCATCATCATGAGTTAAATCAGAACCAGCAACAAAAAAAACAGTTTATTCTTTGTAGATTTCACACAGAAAATGATACAATTGTAATGTATTGCTAACCCGTGTTGGCAATGGCATATATATTTCGTCCCTTATCACCTAAAGGCATATATTTGTATAACATATACATATTGCCTACTAGCAACTAAGGTGTTGTATTATGTGGCACTCATTCAAGTGACACATAGGTACAACGTTCTGGGTACTAAGGGGCGATATATGCTTTGATCATGCCTTGCTCATATTACCTTACCAATTCGTCGCCTCGGAGCTAAAGGATCCTATCTGCCACTCTAATGAGTGTCAGATAGGATCCTTTAGCTCCGAGGCGACGAATTATATTGACATTTTATTTGATATAAATCTCGGTGGAATCATACATTACAGAACGAGGGTCAATGCCTTCCATATTATTTGTTTTGAACATATAGAAGCCCCAAACCTAACACCTTAATAATAATCACACAAGTTCAGGAAGAATATACTACATAGACATATAAAAATCATATTTTCCAGTCAATCTTTAGGTTGTGCCACCACACCACATTTTTAGGCCTTTGTTCACACATATATTAGAGAAGCAAATGTAGAAAATTAGTGGACATTAACAAACTAAAGAGATACCAGCATTATTATTACATTACATATACAGTCCACAATTTTAAGGCGAGTCTGCATGGCCTTCCTTGGTTTGAATCACCCGTGTGTGGCCTGTAGCAGAACATAGCAACTAAAATTTACTTGTAAAAAATGGGAGAGTGCTGCCCAGCTTCAACGAGTCCTAATACTGAACAATCATTATTTTTTTGAAAAAAAATTTCCTTAGCATTGGGATTTGTTGACGTTGGGTAGCACTCTCTCATATTTACAAGTTAATATATATATATACAGTAAAACCTGCTATGAGCAGCCACTCTTATGAGCAGCCAACCTCCTATGGGAGGCCACTTGGCCATTCCCAAAAATGGTATTTTGTATACAAATGTACCTCCTATAAGCAGCCACCTGCGTTGGAAGGCCACTTTTCCTGTGTCACAAGGGTGGCTGCAGCGTTCATAGTAGGTTCTACTGTACCTACACAAAATAATACACAATTCATTTATAAAAGTGGTCAATCAAGAGTTTGGATGTGATGTTTCAATTATTAATAATGATGGAAAAAAGAAATATCAATTTAAATATTACATGTATTGCGAAAAAAAAACATTTTTAGATTATGAAAAAAACTGTATATATATTTTAAAATCTCATTAAATAAAATTCAGTAAATAACTCACATACATAACTGTGTTTATAAAGGGTCATCACAAAATATAACAAATTTCTCAAAATATAAACACTGTTTGGATTGGATTCCCTCACTGACCTCTCAAATACGAACACCTAGGACATGAGAAATTACCCCATCTTTTTAACCCTAAAACGATGAAATATTTTTACATAAACAATGGACACCAAAGGGTTTTTGCACTAGAAATCATCATAAATATCTTGGTTGGCTCTTTTTGCTTCATTTGAATACCTTTGTTATGGGTATACGGCCATTATAAATATTTTACTCGTTCCTTACTGGGATCGACTTGAGGATTCTGACTTCTGAAGTCGTTTCTTGGGCTGAAGGGGATAAATCTGCCAGTTTTTTACATTGACTAATGTCACTCACTTGTGGCCGCTTGGCCCCAATGTGTAATGTTAGCGTCTGTGCAGAAACACGTTTTTGTAACGCACAGGGATCTTCAGCACATTATTTGTCCCTAATTTTCCCTGCTGTGACCATCAGAGTTTATTCGGTGTTTTGAAACCTGGTGTTCAATCCCTGTATTGCTAACCTGTTTTCTAGCAATTTGAACCCTTCGCCATAGCAATACATGGAGAAACAATACATGCTCAAGCTGCACAAATGTGAAACGAGGCATTTGCATCAACACATTATTTTTAAACAAAAGAAATTATACTGGATCTGAAAACTGCCTTTTTATCCCCCCAGCTCACCCCAGCCGCATAATTTTGATATGTCCGCATAATGCGAACATGGTCAGCTGGCCTATGACCTCAAAAAGTGTAGGCCTACTTTCTGCAATTTCAAAGTGATTTGTCACATTATTGGGATCAAAACACAAAATGTGTCGAGTCACAACACATAAACCATTCTGACTAAACTCCACATTTTTTGCCAAGTATCTAAACATAAAATTGACAATTAAGTCTTTAACCCTTTAACCGCCGGTGTCCCATATATTTGGTTTTTCATTTTTTTATTAGCACAATAAGTACCACTTTTAACCCTTTCAAGCCTGATTTTACCATTGTCATCTTCATCAACTACAAGCCGCGAATTGCTGTCGCAATTCTCGACTTGAAGTGGATGAAGATGATTTGATGTGGTTTAAAAATTTAAACAAATTACCATGTATTTGTAAACCAGTTTCATGTAAATTTTCGTTCTAAAACCCTTGATTGTAGGAAAATTAAGTCTGTTTTCAGGGATGTAAAATGATGCTTTATTGCATCGTAGGGGCTTAAAGGGTTAAACATGTTAAAGATAATATGTGACATCAATCAGCAAGATCTAAAAAGAGTTGACCTCCATTTTGTCAAATCTGAATAATTTTCACTCACTTGAAGTTGTGGATCGCGTCAGCAAGACACAAGTTCAAGTACAAAAAGTACAAATACAATCAATAGCAGGACAAGGGTCGAAACATTTATTATCTCTTTCATCTGTATATGACACATACAAGCCCTTAACCCTTTCAACGCGGGAATGTTTTTGTATAAAACATTGAGACCAAAGCTCGCTTTTTTCAATTTAAAAACATCATAAATGTCTTTGCGCCTCATTCGAATACTTATATTATGCGTCAGATTCTGGCGTCTGATTTTGACGTCTAAAGTCGATCCCCACACTGTAAGGGTTAATAGCATGTCACTAAAAGTGTTTCATAGTTGAAGTGGCATAAACGTGTACCACATAAACCAACACCATTATAATTTCCAATAGTTTCATAAGTTGTGCAGTCACACCATATTTTACATGGCTTTTGTTTACACGTGTATAAGAGAAGCAGATATAGAAAAATAGTGAAAACTAGCAAAATAAATATGTGTCACAATTATTATTACTGTACAATAAATATATAAACGAATACAATACACAATTCAATTCAGATGGTGTACCATAATATTGACCTCAAATATTATCTTCACCAAAAAAAACTAGTATTATCACAACAAAGATCGCAGTCTTACATCTGCACATTTCATCTAATCATTGAGAAAGGCAGAAACATATTTAATATCAGTAGTAGGCTCCGGAATGTATGCAATTGCCACATCAAATCAAATGACACATTTGAAAATAATCATTATCAAATCTATAGCAACTATTCACCAACCATTGCATTTATACATTAGGTAGGCCTACAGTACACCTCTTGAAAGACTCAATATTATTTTTCACACCCCATATATGTTGAAAGTCAGATCTATTAAATTCTCAGAAAAATATATAAAGATTTTCATCATTATTTCTAGTCTCAATCTGCAGGGGTTGCAATAATATTCACCAGTATTAATATGCATCCACTGATAATTGATGCATAATATATTATACTGTATTTATTCTAATAAACGCCCATATTCTAATAAATGCTCAACCCTAATTTGAGAATAAAGGCAACGATCATGTACACTATAATGATCATTAAAAAAACACTCTAATAAGCGCCCATCCCTTGTAATCTCAGGGGGTATTCAATGTCCCAGGTGTCTATTGAGAATAAATACAGTACTTAGAATGCTGCATGTATGCTATTTTTCATCAATTGAAGATGAACAGAGCTCTTTAATAAATGAAAAATAATAACATTATCAAAAAGTCCTCTTCATTAAATTGTTTAAATTAGTTAAAGCGACATAATCAGGCTAAAATCATAAAAAAATCAGTATTTTTATTTTGGATTCCTAATATGACCAAATGATGTAAACATGTTTTTTTAAAAATTTGTGTTGCGCATTTACCAGTTTAGCGAGATATAAAGATGGACATTGGAAATGCATAAGAAGCCCAAATAAAAATACAGATTTTTTGATGATTTCAACCTGATTGTGTCGCTTTAACATTTTCATTGTTTATAATATTCTGGGTGTAAGAAAAGCAAACTGTTGTTTAACAAGGCCATATAATTGTGCATTTTTAATCTGTTAAATAAAGCAAATATTTTTAAAAGTCCATATCAGAAAAATTGTGATTTTTATTCATTTCATATTCGAAAATATAGTTTAAAACAATCCAGCACTAATAAAAATTGCATTATAAGGCCCAAAAAAAGTATATGTTTGTTTCCAATTTGTTGAAATTTTAACCAGTGAGTAGGAAGGAAATTTACTTTATTTCTTATTTTATTTTTTGTCACTTAAACCAATCAGTAGGTAAGATTTTTCTTTTATTTTATTTGGCGCAAAATTCACTTCCATGTACATGTCTTATTTTTAAATTAGGTAACGATTTTTTTCACCCTTTTTAAACCCCCTCTCCGTTTCATGACGTTTTTTACTTCAATTACAGTCGGTAACCCATCCATAAAATAAATTTGGGTCGCACCTGTTTTGATAGGGTCGGTCAGAAATCAGAAACAAACAATTTTTTTAGGCCTAATCTACTGCAGTGGTATTTAATAGCAAAGTGACACAACATTTTTTTACATTGTACAAATCCTGTGAAAAAGATAAACATTGAAAGGTACCAGTATATAACACTGAATAATATATATTAATTTAATATCAGTATATATTCTCACAATAGATCATTAACCCTTTAAGCACTAACCATAAAAGAGCTGAATTCCGAAGGTATTTTATCAATTTGAGAACATCATAAATGATTTACTCAGCTCTTTCCAATTCATTTGAATACCTATGTTGCGGGTCTAACACTATTAGAAATGTTTTTACTCTTACAGTGCGGGGATCAATTTTAGACGTCAGACAGAAGTCAGATTCTGACGACTAAAGTCGATCCCCACAGTGTAAGGGCTAAGCATGTTCATTATCGTTTTTATTAAGTGTTACTAGCAGATTAAATCAATGCTTTTTGGAATAAAATGTGTGTTTCAACATCAAAGTATTACATTAATTATTTTGTTCTCAAATTAAACAATTTAATACGAGTAATTTTCAACCACTTGAAGTTGTAGTCGTGCTAGCGAGACACAACTTGTTGGTGAAAATTTAAATTTAAAAGATTAAACTTAACAGGCAAAAGATTAAATGGATGACAAATCATTATTTTAATAATCTTTGGGTGCACCAAGGCTGGGTGCACCCACAAATTCCAGCTCTTTTTGTGCCTGCTCTACTTCAAATAAAACTACCTGATTCCATCCTGAGACAAGAATTGTATTTGGAACATAGAGTGTCTGCTGTGGTCCAACTTTCCAATACCGCCCCAGGGGCCAGCCATTCACCAAAGCAAAACCTTTATTCCAACCCTGCATTGACAGAAATGTATCCATTGGTCTATCAGGAACTTTGAAATAACCCCTGTACAAGGAAGGTGTGATAGTGTTTTTCAACGGCTTCCACCTTTTTGAAGCACCTATACCTTTAATAAATTGAGGACCAAAGTCAAATGGAACACTTTCCCAGCCTGTCAACAATTTTTTTCCCAGGTAGATTTTCCCCTCCAAACCTTTACGCTGATCATCAAGTTCATATTTGAAGTTTGACCTTCCCATGTTTTCCACCATAATGTCGATAATATTATTTGACAAAGTATCAGAAGGTAATTTAATAATCTCGATTTTTGCTCCCCTCTCAAATGTAGACAACTTTTTTCCATTAAAAAACACTTGCATGCGATCAAAAAAACTACCATTGATACTGAGATCACTTGAAATTAAATTCCCAATTATTACATGTCTGTATAAAATCCATCCAAAACTTTGGCCACTGCCCATAAAATTCTTCATATTCTCCATGTACAAGGGATTATCTACTTTCACAATTTCAGTTGTGCAATTAAACATATCTTCCAGTGACATGGTCTCATTTAGTTCAACTTTTCCATATCCAATTTTTGATGAATTAGCTGGAATCTCTGGCATGTCCCATGGAGTCAAGTTTAATTTTTTGAGCAGCTTTCTTACAAGTAAAAAATTGTCAGTTATATCTCCTGTTTCCGCAATAGGAGAATCATAATCATAGCTGGTAATGGTTGAGCTATATTTTCCCTTTTCGTTAATATTTGCACCATTAAAAAACTCAAAATTAGTGCCACCAACAAACATGTAAAAATTGATAGAAGCATTCTGAGAGAGGATATAGCTGACTCTCTCCTCAAATTTATGAGGAGACATAATATGATGGTGTTCCCCCCAGTGATCAAACCAACCCGTCCAGAACTCTGTCACCATAACAGGTTTACCCGGTTGATAGGATTTCAAAACCTCTAACTTATGCTCAGGATCCGATTTGAAATTAATGGTCTTTAGAATACCTGGCAGCCCTCCATCAGTAAGTTGGTCTACTGTTGGACCATCAGATGTAAACAACACTTCTTGGATCTCCCATTTTAAGAAAGAATCACGAATATATTCAAGATACTTCTGATCATTACTGTAGCTGCCATACTCATTTTCAATTTGGAACGCAATGATAGGACCATTCCTACCATTGGAAAATGCAGCTAAAAGAGGCATGAGCTTCTCAAAATACTTGTCGACTCTCTGAATGAAAGGATCGTACATTGTGCGAATGGTCATATTGGGATCTTGCAACAGCCATGATGGCATACCGCCCCAATCCCACTCGGCACAGATGTATGGCCCTGGTCTGATAATGACTTTGAGACCCACTTTCTCAGCCTGTTTGATGAACATTCCAAGATCAAACTCACTAATTAAGTCAACTCTACCTCGAATTCTCTCGTGGAGATTCCACGGGACATATGTAGTGATGGTATTTAATCCGGCTGCTTTCATCTTCAGTAATCTATCTCCCCATTGACCAGGATGAACCCTGAAATAGTGAAACTCTCCACTAAGAATTCTGAAAGGTTTCCCGTTGAAGTAGAAGCTGTCCCCTTCAATAGTAAGTCCTTTTCCGGGTATACCCATTATCTGATCTCTTATTGGTTTACATTGGCCATTCTCGTCTACTACACAGCTATGTGGTTTAAAATCTTCACGGAGCTGTGCAGCCAGATCGGGATCTAGTTCATCAATAAGTTCTGTGCCCTCCATGCTGAACATCATTTGTATAGCCTTCATTCCAAGCCGTAGTGACAATACTGTCACTAGTATAATCATGGCACGTCGCAGTGTGCAAAACTTCATTTTCTTTTCTCGAGGCATTACCACAGATTTATCACAATCTCACCTGCCTTACACTGAAAAGGAAATATAAAGAAAATTAGAAACAGGGTTTGTACACCGCGGGCAGGAAAAATATTCAAGGCCTTTCAAGGCCCAAAAGTAGGTTTTTGCAGGCCCCACGCAAACCAAGTAAAACATTAATACAAACATTCTGAAAAATAGCAAGCATGTAGGCTACACATGTAGCAAGCCCACTTGTCGACTCTAGAGAATAAATGCATGATCACTGTGGATTTTGGCTGTCATTAAAAACCTTCTACGGAATGACTTCTTGGCTGTTTTTAAAAATGCGAAATGGCTTTCAAAATGATTAATTATCAAGGCTTTTCAAGGCCTTTGGCAAAATTCACACAGTTTCAAGGCCTTGAAAAAATAATTTAAAATTCAAGGCTTTTCAAAGCCTTTAAGGCCTCATACGAGCTCTGTAGAAAGCGAAGTTGTTTAGACATAAAATAATAATAATACTGCATTCATCCAAATGATGAAAGGTTGATGAGAAATACAAAACATAGAAAATAAAATAAACTTGTAAAAAGATGAGGGAATCGTGTCTCTACTTCAATACGTCCTCGCACTAAAGAACCATTAATTTTTGCTGACAGTGTCCTTCTGGCAATGTCGAAATTTGGTCAAAAATTGTGCACTGTGTTATATGCCTATTAGTCTGGTAGCAAACCCACTACTTAATCCTCAACCTGATAAGAGTAACTGACGTCTTAATACTATAGTATTAGTATATCCTCGTGCTGTAAGGCATCTTTATCTACTAAGCAGGTATGAGGTCAGCAATGGCCAAAAATATCTTATTACTCCACATCTTAGAATTCAAAAATCACTAAATTCACATATTTTGAAATTTAGGCAGCTTCATACCAACAGATCTGATGATATCAAACATGCCAAATTTCTTAGGTAGCACAAAACTAAAGGAGGTGACAAAGATCAGAAGGGCTGTGAGCTATATTGCACAGTACAGGGACAAACCTGATCAATTCACTAAAAAAATTAGATTTCTATTTTTTTAATACCATGTTACATAATGTAAGGCCACTATGGTTTTTTCTCTATTTTATATGAGTGCGCACATTACACTTAGGTTGCGCATAACCCCAAAAACATGTGTTTTTTCCTGCCCTGCACGCGCATCGGATTGTCGTTGAATTAAAAAAAAAACATTCAGAAAAAAATAAAAACATAACCCCCAGGGTTTCCCCAGGAAACTTGAGAAAGCATCATAGTAACTGGCTGTTCCGGTGGATTTTTTTTTAAATGAAAACTTCTTTATATATAGGCTATTCTCAAAAGGTTCGTCGAAAATGGAGTATTTTTTTTAATAGACAAAAATGATATTTCTCTATGCAAACATGGGAATATTCAAATACTTTTCAATTCTAAACAAATTAAAAAAGCTGGAAGAGCTTTTGAATCTAAACATGATAATTTAATTTATTAATTATGACAACTTTTACTGTTTTTTGATGCATTATTTGATGCAAATAAATGGGACATTTCAAACCGTACCCAGAACAATTGTTTATGACAAAACACCTATTATTTCTTTCTAATCAATTTACAGACAAATTTGTAGAGGAAGAACTAATTTTATATAAAAAAACATATATTAGCAGCTTAATTGTGATAATTAGAGCCTTTTTTATGAATTATATGAAGCTATGGTGGTCGTAACATTTTGTGTCCTATTGACAGCTTCTACTAAATCATAGCATACGTTTAAATACCTTGCCACAATCGCATGAAAAGTAAACTAAAAAGCCAAATAATATGATGCAGATGCAGACATAATAGTTGAAAACAAATGAAAACCAAGTAAAAGGTTTAATTATTACTTTTACTGAATATAAAATTTTTGTGTCCTACATGCATTTTCTACTGATGTCATTTTCTTGAACAGTAGTCGCCATTTAGTGTTCAAATTGGTGTGTATATATCCATGTGTACACGGGTTGTATGTGCTTTACAATTGTATACAAAACAATATGGAACAGAAAGAAAAAGGTATTTGTATAGGTGATGAAAATATGGTAAAATATGCGACCGTTCGACTGATCATATATAGTGTTTTTATTTCACAATGACTTGTACAGTCATTGTGAAATAAAAACACTATATATATGATCAGTCGAACGGTCACATATTTTACCATTTTTTCAAAATCAATGTTGGAGCTCGTCTGTATCTATATTTATATAGTTTTGTGAAAATTGGAGATTAAACCTACAAACAAGTAAAAAGTTATGATCACAAACATTGTGAGACATGAAAGTGGTCTAACATAGGACACGAAATGGTCATAACATTGAAAATCTAAACTAGAGAGTAAGGACACGAAAAAATGTCGTGTCCACATGAGACACCAAAGGTCGCACACAGGACACCAAGAAAATCATTCACTGCGGTTGCATATGGCATTATTGAGAAGACACCAAAAAGCATTTGGTGTCCTCTGTTCGACCGTTCTAAAAAACACGTATTTTTCACATTTATCCTCCATTTTCTGCTTCGAAATTGAATTGTATGACTAATTATCATTAATTTAATCGATCTGTTAAGTAAATAAGTTAAAATTTTGCTTTAAAAAAACGAGACCAAATGTCCCACTTGTTCGACGCACCTAATGAGAACCGCCCATATACCTTCTAGTAATAGTATCCATTGTTTGCACTGGTACACTTTATTTTTCTGACATTGTAAAATATTAAAGTAACAAGAGGACTAAAGTCCTATATCATCACCCGCCATAAATTAGGTTAGACTTTTTGCGGTCACAAATATTTAAAAAGTCGATTTGTGGTGGCCATTTTAAATTTCAGTAAAATCACATGCACATTTCCAGATGATGGATAATGTGATTGTACAATGTGACTTATTACTGATTTCAATTTTTCAGTTTTAGCGCCCACAGAAAAATATGCAGTTTATCCATGGCGGCCACATCTCTATATCGTGGGGGATGTGATAGTAAAATTTTAATAATTTCCGACGTAAAGTTTTGGAGTTTTTGCGCCCACAAAAAATTTTAGAGTTGACTTCTGGCGGCCATCTTGAATTTTGGTAGCATCTCTAAAAAATCACTTGCACATCCCCATGTTGCTAGGAGTGTGATGTTAAAATTTCAAAAAAAATTGACCCAACAAAGTTTTTGAGTTTTTACGCCCCCCAAAAAATTAAAGTTGATCTGTGGCGGCCATTTTAAATTTAAGTAAAACCTTGAAAAAGTCACCTGCACATCTCCATATCATGGGGAATGTGATAGTGAAATTTGAATAATTTCTGACTTAGGGTTTTAGAGTTTTTGCGCCCACAAAATTTTTTAGAGTTGACCTCTGGCGGCCATTTTGAATTTTAGTAGCATTTCTAAAAAATCACTTGCACATCCCCATGTTGCTAGGAATGTGATGTTAAAATTTCAAAACAAATTGACCAATAGTTTTTGAGTTTTTGCGCCCACAAGGACTGAAAAATAAAAAACTAAGCATTTGATAATATGGCGGTTTGGGGAGAGCATTTAATGATTTTACTGATGCATCATGGCATTTGGAAAAGCATCATGGAAATTACTGAAGCGTCAGAGTAAAAGGTTGATAATCCCATAAGGTGCTAATATTTTTTATGAGAACCTTGTGGAGTGGTTAATATTAAAGCCAGAGATATCACCTTAACTCTTACCACGCTTAATTATTTTTGTATAAACCATGGAAAACAAGGGTTTTTTTAAATTTTTAAAATCATCATAACTGTCTTAGTTAGCTTTTTCCAATTCATTTGAATACCTATGTTATGGGTCTACGGCCATTATAAATATTTTAATTCTTACAGTGCGGAGATAGACTTTAGTAGACAAAATCTGACGTATACAGACAGACCTTAGAGGTGGGCAAATGGTCGCCACATCGCCACATGTGGCGACCAACGCTAAAAGTGTGGCTATAACGTCGCCACACAGCATAATATTGATGTGGCGATTAGAATACTTGAATGTCAATTAGATCGCCACATAGAAATAAAATATCATAACCATGATAGTATCAGCTTATGTAAGTTATAAATATAGCCTACACCTATCATAAAATTTCCATAATCAGAGCGACATTCCGGCTACCTAATATCACTTTCAACAAAATCTTGTTGTTTTCATTTTCTGAGACTCGAGATAATTTGAATTTTTATAAGATTTTTAGTGGGATGCTTGAGTCATGCATTCTTGTAATGCCAGATGGTCAATATAGTGGAGGGGGGGGGGGTCATACAGCTTTATTGTGTGTTTATTGTCTTTATATTGTGCATAGTTCCTACCGCATTGAGGTTATCAGTTATCATTACAAAATACATTTTCCGGATATTCAAATAGGCCCCTATTGATTGGGAATGAATACTGTATGTGTGTTGCTAACATGATTAATAATATAACCCAGTTTAAAACAGTGGGTAACAATTATAGGGGCCTACTTGTATTTTACCACTGGTCTTTAGTAAATTTATGTACTCTACCACAAAATTATATTAGCCAGTGTGAATCAATTTCGCTGATTTGCCATCAGTCAATTTGCAACAAATTGTCATAAAATTTCACACACCTTAATATGACAACTACTAAGAAATGTTGAGAAGCATTTCAAAAGTTAGACCATTGCATGGCATGTAAATCCGAGATGAAGCTATAATGGGTTTATAGAGGGTAGGTCATCAGCCTACATGTTAAATAGACTAGCTTTCATGTTTTCAGGGCACGAGTCTAGTCGCTGCATCACATGAAAAAATTGTGCTTGTAAAACTTTTAAAAAATGGTTGAGAATTGAACGAAGTCAGCACAAAATCATTCACCACGGCTAATGTGAATCCTACGTTTTCTTGATCTACATGTATATCTTTAAATTTCTAAACTGGGACCACCCACAGTCTAATAATTATCATAATAATTTATTAATATTGGCAAATCTTAGCCTGGTGTGGCTACCAGTTGACCAGCGATAGCCACTTTGTGGCTACTGAACTTGTATTGGCAGCTACAGTGTGACTACAGCTGGTACAAGACCTGCCCACCCCTGACAGACTTCAGATTCTGTTACGATTAAAGTTAATCCGCGCGCTGTAAGGGTTAAAGTCAATAAGTAAAAAATTGAAGGTCATAAATTAGATCAGAGGTCACTAAGGGATGTGTGTATGTGATATGAGAACAATCTGGCTAATGGTTTCAGAGATATCGTCCGAAAAACACGGACGCACTGACACAAGGCAAGACATGGTGATGACAATATCCCGGCCCCTACTTTATGGGCAGGGGATAAAAAAAACATTTCTCCAGCCATGTTTTTTTTGTTTGTTTTTTTCATCGCCCTCATTAACTTTTTTTCGTCAACTTACTAATTTTTCCGGAAATTTGCTCAATTTTTTTTTCTTAAATGTTTTGTTTCCTGCCTTAAAATTATATGCACTATTTTAAAAGTTAGACAATTCGACATGTATTGAATTAAAAATTATGACGTCCCTCTATGAGCTCATCACACTAATTCTGTAATTTTATTACATGTCAAATATTCTAACTTTTGAAATATTCAATATAATTTTGCTAAATTTTTACTGATGTTAGGACATAACTTGGATATGGCGTGTGCAAAGGGAATTTGTTTAGAATTGACGGAGAAATCGACAAAAAGCATGCACTACAGATTTACCAAAATAATCTCCTAGACTAGACTAGATGTATCACTATCATGTAGTAGATCCATACACAGATCTAGCCAACGTGATTTAGGCTATCTTAGTATCTATGCCATGGTGTTTGTTTGTTTGTTGAGTTAGCGAGCCCTTTCGGGCTGCCCGGGCCTTCCGACAAATGTTGACTGCTCTGAAACCTAGGCACGAGACCAAGAGCTACAGACAATCAGATCCCTGAGTAACAGGCTAGACAACCACACTGACTCAGAGGAGGTTGGAAGTGAGGTCACATGACCACATTTTCGGGTCATATTATCGACAGACGAGTTGCGGAATCATTCACCAACAATGTTAGCAGACGAGAAACTACTCCTGTCATATTTTGTCTGAAACTTCACTATATTTATCACTAGATTGTTTTATATATAACATAATTACAGACTGATCTCTAATACCACCTCGGTGGCCGAAACCACACAAGATAATTCCAGCTAACATGTGATGAAGTAGTTTTATTCGATTTTCCTTTAATATCGCTCACTTGATTCCTTTATTATCATCAACCGTCCCGGTCATAAAACCCCCAATGTACCCCATAATCTGGGCATGAGCAGTTAGGGACGAATTCTCCTCTCATAGATGTCGCTCATGTCTCGCAACTGCAAAGGTTGATGCAAAATATGTAGCCGTGAATTATAGTTGTATTTTACTTAAATTCAGGTCAAATATGTCACATATCAACTTATGAATCACATAAATGCAAGTAAAAATTATATTTAATTTAGGCAAGATGATGTTAGATTGGCCATAGCTTATCAGATTAGGTCCAGAGTAGAAATGTCGAAAGGCCCGGGCAGCCCCATTCCGGGCTAGCTATCACAAGCAAGCAAACAAACAAACACAAAACATCGCTAAATATAGCCAACTTCAGGTTTTCAAAAAAATATGTTTTCGAGAGGTAGATACAGGCTTTTTGGTGACATTCCGTCTTTCACCTCAGAGCATTCAGAAAATACTCGAATGTATAGACCAATCACCAAACGCGATTTTCAGCAGGTGTTCAACAGGAATTTGTGCAACTGTGTCCCAGTCAAACGCATTTTAAACATTGATCGCACTTTGAAAAATAAACCAAATTATAATCTGCACTTTAATGGAATATCATTTTATTATATTATCGTCACATTAAAGCTGCATAACTGTTTCATTCAAACGATTAATCCATGGAGAAAAGTGTTTTATTTCTTTATTTTACTGCCCTGGTTACTGAGTTATTAAGCATTTAAGTTTGTTGTTTTTTAATATTGTTGCCCCACCAAAACAAACCTGCTCACAGTGGAGTAAGACGTACTGTCTATATAATCAGGATATTAAAAGTACCAAGTGGCAGATAACGGTCATCATAGAAAAAAAGCGAGGAAGACTTTTAAAATTGTTGTTATTTTTTAAGTGATCATAGATACATTTCACAGTACAACGTGTATTGTCTCATATCAGTTAGACATATCTAGAAGTTATTACTTTGTGTGATATGGATGATATCTGCATGTAATGTCATGTTTAATATCGGTACCGGTATAGAGTATGTCACTCACTTGAAAAAATAGAACTCTAATTTCAGTATGGTGCTTTTAAGTGTGGGCCAGCATCAGAGCCTTTGGCCCGCCATTAAAACGCTCTCCCCAGACCGTGAGAAATTGTACTCGAAATAACCATCAAATTCAGTGATGTAAATCATTGTTTTCGCTCTTCGGATTTTCGTGATTTTCTTTAAAAACATTTGCATTTTTTTATTAGGTATCTCATGAACATTTCAAAATATATTAAAAATGCTACTACACAATATCAGATTTTATTTTATTTTATCGTAAATCATCACATGAAGTCATTGAAGTGATATACATTACGCTATGCTTTAAATAAAAAAATATTTAAAAACATCAGACTTTACTGTAACCGATTTGACCCAGTATCTGACATCTAACCCAGTTTCTCAGCTAACACGAAGCATTGATCCAATGGCAGAATAATGCCGCCCATCGTCAGCGGTATTGGCCCAACATTATGCCGATTCAGTTCAAAGTATGTGTTTGCTATTAAGGGGGTGGTTTTGTGCTGGCCAATGTAACATTATATCGGACCATAACCTTACCGCTATTAGGGTCTACATGAATATTGTACACATGCACCGAATCACTACTTAATAATACTTGATGGTGTACCGCATGGTGAACTAATTCCACTCCATTTACCCAGATTTAGTGCATTTATAAGGCCTTTGAAACAATAGCAATGATTGTTTTGTACGCTTTAGGTTATTTTAATCGAAATAAACAAAACACTTATGCAGCTTTAACCCTCGCTCTGGTATGAGATATTCAAATATGCATTGTGTCACTGGCAAGGGATTTTGTTCAAAAAATAGAAAAAAAAACATATTTGGAACAATGGCCAGCACTTCTATAACACCTGATGAAGCCTAACCCCAGTACACATAGTGACATGGTCTGGTGTCGGGCTTCACATGAGTGCTACCCAAAGGTCATGGCAAGGTCATCTCAAGGTCACAGCAAGGTCAAATCAGCTGAAAATGGATGAAAATAACTTATTTTTGTTGTTTTTCCTCCAATTGTGTCCACTTAAGATGTCTATGATGGTACAAACCCACCTAGAACCCAACACAGAGTTACGCCAAACACATTTCAAGACATTACAGGGGTTTTATAGGGGTTGGAAGGGTATTAACCCCATCAAATCACCCTTATGTCAGCCCTGTCTGATGAGATAGAAATTGACAAAAAAACAGGCAGATTGTTCTTTTTCAACCAATCGTCAAATATGTGCCTACCATTAGAGTAGATGGAGCCCAACCCAAGCAAATCTACACATGACAACATGCTTTGGAATTGGGTGTCATAGGGGTGTTTGTAAGGTCATGACAAGGTCATATAGAGGTCGAAGCAAGGTCAAAGCAGCTCAAAGTCGTTGAAAAATAGCTGTTTTTTTGTTTTTCTCCCAGTTATATTCACTTGGGATGTCTAAGAAGGTTGAAAACCACCTATAGACACCAACACAGAGGTACATCAAACACATCCCAGAATACTACATGGGTTGAAGGGGTAATACCCCACCCCATCATATAACCCATATGGTACCCTGTCTACCCATAGCGAAAATAAAACAAATAAGGCAGATTAGCAAATTTTGACCAATCGTCAGCCCTTCCAGTAGGCCTACCCCTATTGAATCCCAACACAAGTCCACAAAGTCATTGCGATATGATAGGCTTTCAGAGCGATTAGGCCCAACCCAAGTACACATGGTGAAATGATTTGGGGGTCAGGCTTCAGAGAGGTGCCACCCAAGGTCATGAAAAGGTCATCTCAAGGTCACAGCAAGGTCAAATTAGATCATATTCGGTGAAATAGCTTTTTTTGTTGTTTTCCCTCCAATTCTATTTATTTCGGATGTCTATGGTGGTTAAACCCACTTAGAGCCCAACATTGAACTACTCAACACAGATTACAGGGGTTGTTTTATAGGGGCTGGAGGGGTATTACCCCTATCAAAACACCCTTACGTCAGCTCTGTCTGGTAGCGTACAAATCTACAAAATAACCGGCAGAATGTCGTGCTGCAACTTTTCGCCAGATATTCAATGGAGATTCTGAAGCACAACCCAAGCAGGGCTACATATGGCGACATGCTTTGGGGTTGGGCTTCATATGGGTGTTATTCTGAGGTCATGACAAGGTCGTCTGAAGGTCACATCAAGGTCAAAACAGCTCAAAATGGTTATAACTTTCTTCTCTCAATTACATTCACTTGGCATGTGTAAGATGGTTGAAAACCACATAAATCTCAACACAGCTACACAACACAGGTAGGCCTACACACACAAATACACAACACATGTACAGTTTATATATACATCAAACACATCACAGAAAATGACGGGGGTGGAAGGGATAATACCCCATCAAATCACCCTTATGGTACCCCTGTCTGACGAAATGAAACAAACAGGCAGATAATCAGTTTTTGACCAATCGTCAGCACTTTCATTACACCTAATAATTGATGCCCAACCCAAGAACACAAAGTCATTGTTATATGATTCTGGGTTGGGCTTCCTAGGGGTGTTATCCAAAGCATAGATATTCTCTATATCTCTGATCCCAAGGTCACGGCAAGGTTATCTCAAGGTCACAAAAATCAAGATGGTCGTCCAAAAATGCTAAATGGCCAGCAGACAACAGAGACGGCCATAATTTTGGAATATTTTGCTTCCCAAAGCTACCTAATATCTTCTTTTCTGCATATATTTTACAGGTTTATATGAAACCAGACACTATAAATTGTTCTTTGGTGAATTATTTTACAGTACGTTATATCTCAAGTAAATATAAAAAAGTATCTTAAGTTATTGAATAATTAGAAGTTGAAATGGCTGCTGGTGCCAAATAATCCAATTTCCTGGAACATCATCAAGATTACCAATTGATGTGAACATTCACACAAAATATAAACATAAATATATAGCCTTTGCCATAAATCTATGCCAAAACTAATAAATTATGTCCCACAAATGTTAATTATCAAGTAGTATTGCTTTCAAGAAACCAATGTTCAAGATGTTCACTCAAAAATGCAAAGTGACGGCCACACAACAAAAATGGCTACCACAAGTACGAATTCACAATGAGGGCAATATCCAGGCCAACATAGGCCTATACCAAAAACAAAACAACATTATGTAAATAAACTAATATTTAACAATACACATTAATGTACATTCATCTTAATGTATGTTAATCAGACATGGGACATAAACAAATAAACAGGAAACCAATATGGAGCTACATAGACTGAGACTAGGTAGGTTTAGGCCCTAGTGCTACATATCTAGGCTAGATGCTGCTACTAGGCCCTACAGATTTAGACCCAATAGTTGGGTTCTGGCTCACACTCACTAGCTATAAATAACAAAAAAATTGAAGCAACATCTCAAAGTGTGTTTAAAAAAGAAATATCTATAGAATAACGTCACTTTATATTGTGAGAATGTAATTGCAAATGATAGGACTTCAAGATTGACCAGGTTTCATGACTCTTGGAATGGACGCGAATACAAGTAAATCAGATTAAACTATTATTCTTATAAACAATATCGCAAATATAGAATATTTGAAACAATATTTTTATTATAATATTATAATTTAACTATTCACAAACTTTGGGTAATATTTTAGTCTAGATCGACATTATTATTTGAAAATTACGTGAGCATTTCAAGGCCAGCTGAACAAAATTCAGTTTAGCATGTTTAGAATCTGGCATGGCCACGTTTTGTTTCGAACTACTTATCAATTCTTTATTTTGAGGTAAATAAAATCAAAATTCAGGTCAGATGTCTTTTATTATGCATTTTATTGTTGTAACAATGTGTTTGAGAAATAGACTTCCAAAATACTGGAACTTAAAAGGGGTCATACTAAAGTATGTTAGGCCATCCGAAATATCGGATTTGGCCAAGAATCAGCCCATCCGAAATATCGGATTTAACCAGAGCGAGGGTCAAAGTATATTAACTTTAATTTATACTACATAGCTTGTAGAAAAGAGGGATACAATCATGCAAAAAAGCACGTGTGTTTGTTTTCTTTTTGACTATGTCACGTGATTTCCGGTTCCAACCTCCTCTGACACTACCCGGCTAAGCCAAGCTACTCACATTGCATGAAGCTCGGCCGCACTGACGACCATTTTTCCACAGCCGCCCGTGTAAAAAAGACCGTGACTCCGCCTACCGATAAGACGGTAACGGTGTTGGCCCTAGTAAGCTAGCGCGCTCTGGTGATCACAGTAGAGCCAAGCCCGCTAAAACATGGCGGTCAGTTTGTCAGAGCCTTGCGATGTCATCAGGGTAGAGCTACTCTGACACTGACTCATGGATAAGTAAGTGACGGATATCTTTTATTATCGCCCAAGCCGGGCCATACAAATTAAAAGCTTTTTCTGTGGATCGCCGGATGAAATAGACTATAAATTAGATTAAGTCTGTATCAACTAAAATTAATTTTTCAGGTAGACCTAGACTAATCAGTAACATTAAGCTTATATTTAGGTATTTTACATAAAAAATGTCCTTCTGATTCTGAGAAACTGAAATGATGAATGAATAAATGAATCAGTCAGCTAGACATATATATTGTTTATTGTACTTTTACTAAAAGAAATGGTCAATACAAGGTCTCACCACCCCAAATGCCAGTCCCATTGAAACACATGTAAACTGCCTCAATTCCGCAGGCCGATTTCAGCATTTTTCACCCTATTAGATATTTAGTGTGACATATCAGGATAAAGCTTGAGATGTCCTTGTTCGAAAACAGGCCCGCTATGGGTATGGTTACCAGACAGATTTTGAGCTACGCCCCCTAGAGTGTAAAAAAGTCAATACTGTTAAAATTGGGCTATAATCCGTGCTCTCTTTCACAGAACAGACACACATCATTTTAACCCACTGTATCCCTGCGAGGTTATCATGAAACAGTTATATCTGATATCCTTGACAAAGAAGATAACGTGGGCTTATTAAATATTCACAAAATTATTACTTCTTTGTATTTTATTTTGTTTCAATAGAGGTTGGAACAGCCGCATTAAAAATATTTTGTGTGATGATTCCATAGTATACACCTCCCTGGATTTCGGCTTATTTAGGGTGGTGAGACCACAATAAGCCAGTTCGGGGTTCCGTGTGCGCATGACCGGGTGCCACTTCCGGGTCATGTCAATCGGACCAAAACAACAACATGGCTCGACTCACAGAATGGCATCAATAGATGATTATCTTTATCATTTGCGACGATTGTTATCATTGTGAGCGAGCTGTGACCTTTCTCATGTGTGTTGGAATTATTAGCAGTAATTTTCAAATAGCTTGCATGTATTTTTTGTCACACTGATGTTGTACTTATCCCATGAATGCGTGATCTCGTGACGCTGGTCGCCGGCCCGGTGTCTCAGTCTCACACTCACAGACACATCACACAGTGACAGACCAGAGTGACAGACTGACACAGTCACACTCGATGATCGATCGTCACTCACGTCACACTCACAGTCACCACCATGCTCACACTCCCAGTCGAACTTCAGTGACACTCAACACTATATTTAGTCAGTGCTGGGCTGCACTGCAGTGACTGCCACACGGTCACCAGTCAATCTGTACGTGGCGCAGGGACCAGGCTGGGACTGACTGAGTTACTGTTAGACGTGGCACCTGTCTGACACTTCGGGCAGGGAGTCAGGGACTGGCGACCTCGTCAGCTAGGACTGTGTAGGTCATCAACGCCAGACTCCAGTGTGGTCACACTCACAAACACGTCATAGACCTACATGTCATAGCCGGGGTCATGACATAGCCTATAGTGACAATCGTACATAGGCCATAGCCCTAGCTGCATGAGTGACCTTCTCCACGGCGTCGGCACAGACCAAATTGCCCAAACTCCCCCAGGCCCCACCCCACGGCATTATAGAACATTAGCAGTAGGCCTACAAAAGTTACAATACACAAACACATGGGTTCAGCTAGGCTCAGCAAAGCCAAGAGTCCCCAGCTTGGACTAGGCACAGAACTACAGTCTCTTCCAAAAAGTGATAGACTACAGACCTGAATTTGGTTGCGGACTGAGGGGCTGTTCAAGAATTACGTAACGCTTTTTAGAGAAATTTTGGACCCCCCTCCCCCCTTCGTAACACTTTTTAAGGTTGTGTTGACTACAGTCCGTAACGCATTACGTAATTGTTGAACGGCCCCTGGTGGGTGCGGGCTGATTGGGGTGCATCACCGAATTTTTTGCAATATACTTTTAAAATTCACTAAATTGACACAAATTTACCAAAAAATCTTAGGGACAGAGGCAGATCCAGATTTTTCAAAGGGGGTGTACATGCACTATTTTTCACCAAATGGGTTACTTTGAAAAAAAACCTAAATTTACTCAAAGATCTGTCAAGCCCCCTGCCTCCCAAAGGCTGGCACTCTCCTTTCTTCAGACCCACTACTGGAATTAGTTAAAATGTGCCGCAAAACAAATTTCGGCACTAAAATTACATTATAATTCAACCCCCCTCCCTTCTAAGCATTACGTAATTGTTAAACGGCCCCTAAGCCCGACTATAGTCATATTTATTCTATTTTATTAGTCATTTAAATCATTTATTGGGCATGAAGTGTGTGTTTAAACATCCAGATTTTCAAATGTTTGGTCTGAAATTAAACAAATAAGAGTAGTTCTAGGCCTAATTTCCCCCCACTTGAAGGTGCGGGTCGCGGCAGCAAGACAAAATAAGTGGGTTAAAATGTGAATTTTTTAACTTGACAGTTTAAAATATCAGGGTTTTCGCCAGGGGGGGGGAATACGGACCCCCCACTCAGCACCACAGGGGGGGATATCCCCCCTTGTTGGCAGAGAAAATAGAAATATGTTCCATATTTTGCTGTCATTTCAGTTAATAAAATCAGCCATTTTGAGCATTTAAAATGAAAACTATGATTTTTTTTTTTCCTGGGGGAGGACCCCCAGACCCCCCTCCTTTTGGACCCCCCTCTAATACATTCCTGGCGGAAACCCTGAATATAGTTTTGTAAAAGAAAAATCAGGTTTCGTGCATAGGCCTTCACTTCAAGACTGTAACAAGGCCCGTCGGCGACGGAAAAAGGCCGCCGCGACAATAGCCGCCGCGATTATTGAAATTGTCGGTCGGCCATTTTGAATTTGATCAAGTTTAATTTTTTATGGTCTATCTCTACCTGAAACTCCACATTTTGTTCTATAGTAATGGTCTAACTATCTGGTCGGGTTTTCCAGATATTACGCATAATAAAACATAATTGCTGATATTCAGCAATTTTGGCCACCTTGACCTAGTTTCTGTCCGAATCTTGCCAAATTGCAAACTTATTCCAGCTATTAGGGAAATGGATATATAATATAAATTTTGGTGCGAAACATAAAAAAATGTTGAGTGGATCGCGTTAACGAAGAAAATTTGTCGATCGGAAGTGGCTGCAGGTCGGCCATTTTAAAATTTTTCATGTTGAAATTTTTCATGGTATATCCCTACCTGGAACTGCACATTTTGTTCTATAGTAATGGTTCAGCTATCTGGTCCGGTTTTCCAGATATTACGTATATTAAAAAAATAATAGCCGATAATCGGCCATTTTGGCAGCCATATGACCTAGTTTCTGTCCGAATCTTGCCCAATTTCGAACTCATCCGAGCTATTAGTGAAATGGATATCTGGTTAAAAATTTGGAGCGAAACATAAAAAATTGTTGAGTGAATCGCGTTAAGGAGAAAATTTGACAATCTGAAGTGGCCGCAGGTCGGCCATTTTGAATTTTTTCATGTTGAAATTTTTCATGGCATATCCCTACCTGGAACTGCACATTTTATTTTATAGTAATGGTCTAGCTATCTGGTCCGGTTTTCCAGATATTACGCATTTTAAAAAAATAATGGCCGATAATCGGCCATTTTGGCCGCCATGACCTACTTTCTGTCCGAATCTTGCCCAATTTCGAACTCATCCGAGCTATTAGTGAAATGGATGTCTGGTATAAATTTTTGAGCGAAACATCAAAAATTGTTGTGTGAATCTCGTTAAGAAGAAAAATTGTCGATCGGAAAAAAGTAAAGGTCATAGGGGTCACAGAAAGGTCAAGTGTGAAATTGGTCAAGCTTTAGTCATGATTAACCTGTATGTGAAGTTTAATGTGCATTCCAGTTATGTGAAACAAGTTATAGTTCTAAAAAGTGGCGGACAGACGGACGGACGGACGGACGCGCCTGGTGACGACAATAGGCATCCTCCAAAATTTTGGCTGAGGCCTAAAAACCGAGGCTTTCAGCCACCAAGAATGTTTGACAATGCTGTAAATTACCAAGATAATACAAAATAAGGCATTTTTTTAAATCTTGGAAAGACTTAATCAACAGCTTCCTTCTATTTTTAGTTTGCACAGCTACAATGTCATGACCTTACCATGTTACCTGTTAGGTTAATTTTTTTGAGATGACCTCTCATCGTAGACTTAGGGGAACTGGAATCCGATCTGGGTCGTTTCCACCCATCCTACTCGAGATGATTCTTTCAACATACGGTGAACTTAAATGGAAACTGGGATCCGTCTGGGTCATTTCTACCCATCACCAGGCGCGCCGTTGAGCAAATGTCAGTGAGATGCTGGAGCAGCGTCACTGGCAGTGGCTCAACATCAAACCGACATCGGTTCAGTGTTGTATTATGTTTGCTGAATTGTTCTTGCAGTGTTGGGTCTATTGTACACTGTCATTTCAGGTAAAATTGTATTGTACACCGACTTACTTCTTTATTCCCCATGATTTCAATTCATTTAACGCTGGTATTACTGATTATATTCCCAGCTACAAATGAATGAAAAACATCTTTACATATTGAACATGTTTAAAAATCAAACCAGTTGCAATTATTTATAATAATTTTTTGAAATTGAGATAACATTTGGTACATTTAAATCCTCAACCCACGTTAATGATAATGTATTGTGCTGGTGCATTGTAAGGGGGATTTTCTTGTTTTTGTACAGTTTTGTCTGCCGCCGCCGACTTCAGAACTTGTCACCCTCTTATCTACAAAACCGCTTCCCCGATTCATTCGGTGTTCCAGATACTAAAAACTAGCATTAATTCCCAAGCTACATCAATATTTCAGAAAGTTTTGAGAAATATCCGGGTCTGGCGGCTATCTTTGATTTTTTTTCGTAAAATTAGGATATTGTCACCCTAATAACTTAAAAGCCGTTTATACAATATACTCAATATTTAACAATATTTAACATACTGCATATTAGTATTAATTCCTAGACTGCATCAAGTTCAGAAAAATATCCGGGTCTTGGTGTCCATCTTTACTATTTTTTCGTCAAATTAGGACATTGTCACCCTGATAACTTCAAAAGCCGCTCATCCGATACACTCAATATTCAACGTACTGCATGCTTAGAAGTATTAAATTATATATTGCATCATTTTTTAAGAAAATTCAGAAACATACCAGCTTTTGGCGGCTACATGTATCTTTTATCTTTTTGGGTCACAATAGCACCTTAACCCTTTCAAGCCTGAATTTACCATAGTCATCTCATCCACTACAAGCCCGAATTGCTGTCGCAATTCTCGACTTGTAGTGGATGAAGATGATTTGATGTGGTTTAAAAATTAAAGAAAATTGCAATGTATTGGTAAATTAGTTTCATGGAAATTTTGTTCTAAAACCCTTTGTTGTAGGAGAATTAAATCTGTTTTCAAGAATGTAAAATGATGCTTTAATGCATCGTGAGGACTTACAGGGTTGATTGTCACCCTAAAGCTGCTAGCTTCTGCCTCATAATATTACTTGATAATTACATGTAGGCCTATAAATTGATACTCTCATTCTCAGTGTCCTGTCTCCGACCACACACTGAAACCAGGCAGTTAAAATTGTGCATGTGAAATACCCCAACATTGACTCGGCACCGACCTACATACGAGCCACATATGTGCCAGCCAATCAGAAAACGGATAGCAGGCAGCGTTTATAAACCGTCCGATCACAAGCGTGTTACGATATGCTGAAAAAGAGAGTGGGAGAAATGTGATGTCACCCCATCTGCAGAATATAGCCCATGCAATAGCGGTGTCTCGTGATGAGAGTGAAATAAATTGACTGGTAGAATTATAATTAATTTATAATTTTTATTTGAAAAGTGCGAGCGGGAGCCTTCTTGGGTGTTTACATGGTAAACACTTACTTCTAGTTTATGATGTCTTAACCCTTTAAGCCCTGACGATGCATTAAAGCATCATTTTAGATCCCTGAAAACAGACTTTATTAGCTCCCGCCGTCGCCGTAGGTGAAAGGGAAAGAGCTATGGATTCCGCTTCCGTTCTGTTTTTTACCTCTTCTTTTGCCTATAACTTTGCAAGAAAATAAGCTGGGATAACAATTTTTGGTATGTGGGTTACTTCCAGGTGGATAATAGACAGGTTAAAATATTTTTAATCGAAATTCAATATATGCAAGGTCTCAGAGAAGAAAATGATGATGTTATGGCGTTGGGCCATCCGTGAACATTTCGTTTCTGGAGCATATCTCTAAAAGTACTTGTCCGATTGTCTTCAAATTTGACACACAACACCTCCAGGGGGTCTAGTGGTGCCTTTTGGGGTATATGAACTTTGACCTACTTTTGGTTCAAAACTATGACCTATTTAGACGTTTTGACACACACTTCGTTTCCGGAGCGGATCTCGCAAAGTACTGGACCGATTACAGTCATATTGCACATACATGTTCTCTAAGGTCCCTAGTTGTAACTTTTCAAGTTTTTGGACCTTGACCTTAAAGTTGACCCAGCACTTTGACCTGATTTATAACATTGGTAAATCCGACCGAAATATTTTGGGGAATATCATGAAAACCGTTCAAGATAGCTACACCATTACTATAAAACAAATTGTAAGGTTACAGGAGAGGATACATCTTGAAAAATTTCAATTCGATAAAATTCAAAATGGCCGCTCTTCGGCCATTATTCACCTCGACAGGCCTGATATTGCGGAATATCATGAAACCCACTTAAGATAGCTACACCATTACTATAAAACAAATTGTAAGGTTTCAGGAGAGGATGCATCTTGAAAAATTTTCAATTCGATAAAATTCAAAATGGTTGCCTATCGCCCATTATTCACCTCGACAGGCCTGATATTGCGGAATAACATGAAAACCGCTTAAGATAGCTACACCATTACTATAAAAAAAATTGTAAGGTTTCAGGAGAGAATGCATCTTAAAAAATTCAAGTTGATAAAATTCAAAATGGCCGCTTATCGGCCATTATTCATCTCACCAGGCCTGATATTGCAGAATATCATTAAAACCGCTCAAGATAGCTACACCATTACTATAAAACAAATTGTAAGGTTTCAAGAGAGGATGAATTTTGAAAAATTTAAACTCAGTCAAGTTAAAAATGGCCGCCTATTGGCCATTATTCACCTCAAAAGGCCTGATATTGGGTAAACCATGCTAGATAGCTAAACCATTACTATAAAACAAAATGTGAGATTTCAGGAGAGGATGCATCTTGGAAAATTTTGACTTGATAAAATTCAAAATAGCCGCTTATCGGCCATTATTTAATTTCACATGGCCAATATTTGGTAAACCCATCTTCCTCTGCAAGGCTGGCTATTCCTGAGGTCGTAGACCGACCTTGGTGAAACAGGGTTGAATCCGCCTATTGGAGTGGGGATTTCTAAAAATATTTTTTCTGTTTGACCCAAGTTTGACCTCTGGCATGAGTGTTGTTTTAATGTGGGGCCAATGTCTACGACACCGGCCCTACATTAAACAACACATGTCTGCTGGCCGAGTAGCTCACCGGAAACGTCTCAGACACAGACCACCACATCTCACCGAAACGTGCGTGAGGGTTGAATTTATGGTGAGCCAACATCGCAGACAGTGGGCCAACATTAAAAAGACATTTTTTGAAAAACTAATGAATATTCAATATCTAAATCTTCCTCACTACCCCAATAGGTGGATGGTATGGCTAATTCAGCAAGGCTTGGCCTGACGACCTCGCTGTGCCAAGACTTGCTGCCAGGAAGATGGGTAAACCGTGCTAGTTTGGCTAGACCATTACTATAAAACGAAATGTGATATTTCATATGAGGATGCACCTTGAAAAATGTTGACTTGATCAAATTCAAAATGACTGCCTTTCGGCCATTATTCACTTCCACATGGCCGTTATTTGGTAAACCGTGCTAGATGGCTAGACCATTACTATAAAACAAAATGTGACATTTCATGAGAAGATGCATTTTGAAAAATTTTGACTTGATAAAATTCAAAATGGCCGCTTATCGGCCATTATTCACTTTCACATGGCCAATATTTGGTAAACCGTGCTAGTTTGGCTAGACCATTACTATAAAACAAAATGTGATATTTCAGATGAGGATGCACCTTGAAAAATGTTGACTTGATCAAATTCAAAATGGCCGCCTTTCCGGTCATTATTTATTTTTCATATGACATATATTTGGTAAACCGTGCTAGATTGCTAGACCATTACTATAAAGCAAAATGTGAGGTTTCGGGGGAGGATGCACCCTGAAATTTTTTAACTGACAAATTCAAAATGGCCGACAATCAGCATTATTTACCTCGATAGGCCTGATATCAGGTAAACCGTGCTAGATAGCTAGACCATTACTATAAAGCAAAATGTGACGTTTTGGAGAGGATGCCTTTTAAAAACTTTCGACTTAATCGAATTCAAAATGGCCGGCTATCGGCCACTATTTACTTTCACATTGCTGATATTTGGTGAACCGTGTTAGATAGCTAGACCATTACAAAATGTGAGATTTCAGGAGAGGATGCATCTTGACAAATTTCGACTTGATCAAATTAAAAATGGCTGCCTTTAGGCCATTATTCACTTTCACATGGCCGTTATTTGGTAAAACGTGCTAGATGGCTAGACTATTACTATAAAACAAAATGTGAGATTTCAGGAGAGGATGCATCTTGAAAAATTTAGACTTGATCAAACTCAAAAGGCCGCCTATCGGCCATTATTTATTTTCACATGCCCAATATTTTGCAAACTGTGTTAGATGCTAGTCCATTACTATAAAACAAAATGTGAAGTTTCGGGAGACGATGCACCCTGATATTTTTTAAATAGTCTCTATCGAATTCAAAATGACCGTAAATCAGCCATTATTTACCTCGATTGGCCTGATATCGGGTAAACCGTGCCAGATAGGTAGACCACTACTGGGATACTGATTGAGATCATTAATTTCAATAGCGGTTTGCAATCTTTGACAGACTGTCTAGTTCTTATCTTCCTCTTAGACTGAGTCTCTTAGACCGATTTGTTTTGCGTCTTCATTTTTGACCTAGCCTAGGACTACATTAATAACCCTACACAAAATTGCTTAAATCAAATTTTAATTCGGAGCGGGAGCTCCTATACTTTTGTAGTCTTGTTTTCGTACAATCAAGGGAAAATTACCATGAAACTGGTTTGCCAATTCACAGCAATTTTCTTTAATTTTTAAACCACATCAAATCATTTTCATCCACTACAAGTCGAGAATTGCGACAGCAATTCACGGCTTGTAGTGGATGAAGATGACAATGGCGAAATCATGCAGGCTTGAAATGGTTAAATGTACTGATGACAGTCATTCCTTTTTTTGGTTGAGTGAGGAATATTTTCCTATATACATTTTGGGACATTTGATTGCATGATGATGACAGCATAAGACATATTTTTAATTGGTAGAGCTTTTTCATTCAGTTAAAGTCAGCATTTCTGATGCCATTTCCAGCTTGAAATTAATGAAAATACATCTACATAAAATCAGATCTGCTTAATTTATACTTAAAATGGCTCAATTTAGATCAAAATATGTAAATTTGCTAAATCTCAATTAAAAAAAAAATATTTTGAAAATATTTTAGTGTCTCCTGCACCCAAAGGGTTAATAATGACATATTTGTTTGTTGTCAGACAAATGTAATAATGTTTCTTCATTATTCATTTTTTTTTGTTCAGTGAGTGTAAATATTTTACAATGGATTTCTTCGGAGTTGACATTTTTAATTTATTTAAGGCTGGCATTACTTATGCAATTTCTAGCTTCAAATATGAATGAAAAATACCTCTACATTTAAAAACTCTACCTGTTATAATTTAAACATAATTTTATTTGAGACGAAATTATGTAAAATGGATAACCTCAAGCCATGATTTTTTATGTAAAAAAACACAATTAGAAAGACTCACAAAAATGCTGCTGGCACTGAGAGGGTTAATCATGACATGTGACAAAAACCCCAAAATAATGCTTGGTCATGATTCCTTTTTTTGGTTGAGGGAGAGTGAAATGGTCATTTGGACATTTTGTACAAGTTTTTATAGCATGATTATAGCATATTCATAATTTGTCATTGTTGACTGTGTGTGTGAGTGCATGACCATGCAATACTCCAAATTGGCATTTTTTATCATTTATCTGACAGTTTAAGTCGGACAAATTTTCTAAAAATTAAATGCATGAGAGAAATGAATACATACACCAATCTTTTGTACCTAGGCCTATTTCACACTTAATTACACTTTCAGGCATCTTATTCTGGAAATTTATTTAATGTAATCTTTTCTTTGTACAGTATTCACCTTCAGTTGGGAATTGAGGCAGCAATTCACACCAGAAAGTGAATGAAAATGAGACCAAATTAACACCAATCTATCGTAGGCCTATTTCACATCACACTTTGTACTTCCTACTCTGGAAATGTAAAGTTTGATGTTCTGAAGTATTGATTGATGAAGACTGTATTTCTTTAATCATTGTGCATGTGAGTTAACCCTTATCCTGCTAAGTTACTTTATGTAAATTTTATACTACTTGAGGTTGTGTCTCGCTACCGCGATCCACAACCGGAAGTGGTTGAAAATTACTCATATTTGTTTTATTTGAGACTTAAATGTTACAAATGTTGATGTTTAAACACACATTTCTTTCCAAATATCAGTGATTTAATCGACTAATAAAATAGGGTAAAAACAACAATAGTCATGATCAGCAGGCAAAGGGTTAACAATGTAATACAAAAAGGGATATATTCAAAATGATATAATTTATCTCGCATTTTACGACAATAATTTGACCTTGAAAAGTTTTTTATGTATCCTGCTCAAATTTGTTATGCATGTTACTAATGACCAGCTCTTTGAGAAATTCAATAATGGGTGAAAAAAATTGCGAGGGGCGATTTAATTAAATTTTTCACATTTTACTTCAATAATTTACCTTGTGGGCGTGATAAGTTGAAAAGTTTTTCACGTATCCTGCTCAAATTTATTATTCATGTTACTGATGACCAGTACTCGGACATGTTCAATAACGGGTGAAAAAAAATTAAAATGGCTGATTTATTATGATTTTTCGCATTTTACGTCAATAATTTGACCTTGTATATTAATGTATTGGTAAACCGACTGACCCTATCTTAAAGACTTCAAAGCGCAGACCCTAAAAAATGTATTGAAAAAAGTTGAATTAAAGCGACACAATCAGACTAAAATCATCATTTTTATTATAATGGCTCCTTGATATGACCTTGATATGTAAAAAGATGTCAGTAGACTACGGTCTATTTCACAAGATCAATCTGCTCGGTTGCTGTTTAAAAAAATTCTTGTGTCACTTTTTTTATCTTCCCCAAGCATTCCTCAAAATTCGGTGGAATTTTGTTGTGTATTATTAATGTTAGACCATTTGGCATGTAATAAAATTGCAAAATAACAGCTCCCATTTCACCATTTACCGTAAAATAATTATTTTACGTGGAATGTTCTTTAGAATGTAAAAAACAAAACTCTACAAAGATTCTGAATAGCGACTGAGAAAATTGAAAAAAATCTACTTCCAGAATCTGGTGAAACAGACTAGAGTTCATTGCTTAAGTTTTTTATTAATTTTGTGTTGCGCATTCTACTCCCAGGATCTGGTGAAACAGACTGTAGAATTGCTTCAGTTTTTTTCAAATTTTGTGTTGCGCATTTACCAGTTTTAAAGAGAAATAAGGAACAGATTTAATTTCAGACATGCATGTCCAAAAAAAGAAGCACAGGAATAACTGATTAACAGGGTTTTCAGTAGCGAAGTTGCCACGGCAACCCAATTTTTAAGAGACTTCAGCAAAGAGTAGCTTTAAATGATGCCTCAATAAGGCAACAATAAAAAACAAGGTTGGTGGGGTGAGGAAAAATAAAGAAATCAGTCGATCAGGTGACTGCAAATTCACTGGGTTGGCAGGCTTAGTCTTAGAGACTGCTGACCAGCTGACACAGTGACAATGTCTTGACCTAATCTAGTGGACTCAAGTCACTGACAGTGACACTGCCAATCATCAATGGCAATAAACTGCATATAGGCCTAGTTCTAGGCTTACTGTGACTGTGTCAGTGACAGTCAATGGCACATGACATGTGAGTGACAAGTGGCGCTGGTGACTGCAGGCCCTGCCACTTCCTTATTTTTTTACTTATACTTTTAGTCACCAGTCAAGTGTCAGCAGGGCGGTGACTATACCAGTGGCAGTGCCAGACCCCAGGCCCAGTCTGTGACTCGATCATTATCAGACAGGCGACTGTCACTGCAGTCAGTCAGTCCGTCACAGTGCTCACACACACCACACTGCCAGTGGCAGTGCCACTGCCCTGGGCACAGTGTGACCGACAGTGTCACTCAGTGATTATCGCTCTCACGCGCGAAATAGCCCCTCTACCAACCTCATTAACACTGACTAATATAAAGAATATTACAATGATAAGGTTGGTAGAGCAGATCGGGGCATTTGGCGACGTATGAGTATGATTGAAAGCGATTCTTGTGAATAATGTGAAAATGTGACATGAATCATTGGAAGGGCGATAATAGGCGACTACGGTTAAAAGAGCCTTCTTTTACGATAGATACCACATAAACCTCAACAAAACTGCATTACATACATTCACAGTTGCGTGTTTGACTAAATGTGTGCAACCGGATACCTACCAGCGACAAAACGTGAAGTAACAAGCGATTTACAGAGACCATGTGGATCGAAAGAGAATCAGATCAACAGAAAATAACAACAAATTTTGGTCCGATTGACCTCTGACCCGTCCCAGTACGCACCGCGCGCCCCGAGACCCCGAACTCGCTTATACATACATAACAAAATCAAAATTTATGAAAATACAACCACCGTAACAACATCCGATATCCCTTCTTTCATATCTTATTTGCAAAACTTGAGATTAATACAAATCAGCATTTTGTCTTTTTTTCAAAACCTTCAAAACAATATTTAGCCACTTCAACTATATTTTCTCCATTGACACTCATTAAATATGTAACTCTATCTTTATCTAGCATATCTTTAAAATGCTTACTAACATCATTAAACTGTTTAAACAACAGTACTTGTCTACTGCAAGCCGTGGGCGCCATACGGCCTGCATTGGCAGTGCATCGTACAGCCAGCCACAGCCTACCATCAGGATCCAATTGACTTCTTTCAGCTGTACCGGCGCGATGCGACCCATAACTCAGCCGCTCCATGCCTATCAGTAGTTCAATTACTTATTTTAGATCATAATATATAGTTTATAATCCCCATAACACCATTCCTCCCCCCCCCCCGACCCTCCAAGGGGCCGTTCAGCAATTACGTAACGCCTAGAGGGGAGAGGGGGGGGGGGGTTAGGCGATGCGTTACGGACCGTAGTCAACACAACGTTGAAAACCGTTCAAAGGGGGACGGGGGGTCAAAAATCTCTCTAAAAAGCGTTACGTAATTGTTGAACAGCCCCCAACCTCATGTGCAAGCCTACACATGAGGGAATAAGACTGCTTGCCTAACCCTTTCAATGACATTAGCAACAAAATTTGTAATGTTATTTAGTAGATCCATCCCTACCCTCACACAGAATCTAAGACACGTGTCTGACAGCAGCGTATTCATTCACACAAATTCACACTGCCCACAATCTAACCTCTGACAGCAGAATATTCATTATTATGAATTCACACTGCCCACATCTTCCTCCTGTCCTATCATTCGGACATCCCATGCAACCTAATATCCCAACCCCCAGTCTCATGCACACATGTCCTCTTATATATGTGTATGAGGACCTATGGATGTTGGGGCTAGTCACCAATAGGAGATTGGTGATACCAGTCCCATCATCTCATCTCCACTCCCGTCTGGACGACGGTACACAAATAACTCGACATTGACTCCATAAATGAGGTTCTTGATGCTCTATTGATTTAACTGATCCATAACGCTGTGCACTGTCTTAGATGGATCATAGTGATGGAACGTGGAACGCGGCGGCAGCCTCGTGGCTGATCCAGCGGGAGCGGGTGGAGACGACCACCCGCTCCGCTGGCTGAATCAAAAGTAGGGCCTAACTGGGTGAAGCGTGCCTCATGGCTGATCGGCGGCAGCGCCCGCCAGGAGGCGGCTATTGCTGACCCTGGCGAACGAAACCCACTAGCTAGCCTAGCATTCATCCCTACCTCACAAGTAATCTTAGATTTCTGACAGAAAAGTATTCATCCATATGAATTCAATGCCCCAGAATAGCGTGAGTCCGGGATTGCTCCAATATGCTATAAATAGATTCCGTCATCCCAGCGTGCGGCCTGTCGGACAAACATTACTCACTGGCCCGTCGACCCACGTAGAAACGCTATACACTATACCCATCTTGACACCCGTAACCTGTATTATTATTAGTTTTACACTTGATATTATATTTTATAACAAAATCTGAATAAACCATATAATCTTGGATATGGTTTGGACGAAACAGTGCTCCATGGAACGTGTGATATTATATGGGTAAAACCAAAAATTGGGGTAATTTTACATAAAATTAGTGTCCCCAGGACTCAAAAGGTCCGCATTTTGATTTAAATAGAATAATATCAAAAATAAATGGTGCAACTTCACGTTTAAGCATTAGTACTTAATAATGTTTAGATTATTTGTAAAAATATATATATATATATGGTTTTATAACAGCTCTATGTCATGGAAACGTGGAAAATGGCATGTCCCCAGAGAAAATTCTACTATTTGAAACTTCACTGTAGGATGCAAAATCACAATACAATTCTAACAATTACATTTTATGGCTAGACATTGTTCACTTAAACTAATCAATGATCAAACTTCGACTTAAAATTGATATTGATATATATAATTTTAATGAATATGCATGTTCCCACATTTGCACTCTACTCCGTTACCATCATTGTAGCATGCCCCATCAAGTGAATAATCATGAACTAAAATTATATCAAGTGTAGTTTGACACACTGAAGGGCCTTATACGAGTTTTTCGCCTTGAAAGTATTAATATTGTTGAGTGACAAGTCATTCGAAACAGGTATTACCAAAAAGATGGAAAATATGCTTTTGTTTTTACTACTCCGTTCCTAGTCTTGTGGGTATAAAAACGAGTTTGGTTTTATGCTTGCATGCCTAGAACATTTGCTATGGGGACTATTTCCACCCGCGCGATATATCTTTGAATTATTGCACAAATATTTTCATTATTCCCAAGAATACTTTTATTTTTACTACTCCGTTCCACTCTACTCCGTTACCAAGAAAAGGGAACGGAGTGGTGAATTGTCAAATTTTATGGGTTTTACAGTCATAATGATTGATGATATAGTCTTTTAAAACATGGCTCGTTGTCCCCATATAAATAGAGCACCCATTTATGATCGATGTTATGATAAGAAAATATACAGTTTATATTTATGTCGAGCCAAATATTTGGTAAAGGAGTTGAGTATTTTTTGGCTTGGTAACGGAGTTGAAATAAGGATTTTTGTTTATCCCATCAAATTTTCTTAAATTTTTAGCAGTTTTGAGGTACTATTGTATAGTATGGAGGATATCACTTTTAAAAGTGTGATGTCAAGCTAAACAAAGTAACATAATTTTTGAAATGGTTTGGAATTGGTAACGGAGTAGTAAGTGGAATGCTGCAACTTTTTTAAAATGACGTTTTTAAAGCAAAAAAAAATTTTCTAGCGCAGCCAGTGACTTTTTATGCTCTATTGGGATCAGTGCACAAAACCCATAAAGTAGTTTTCCTCCTCTTTGATGGTCACCTCACTGCCATTTTTTATGCTACAAAATTACCCCAATTTTTGGTTTAACCCATATATAGCGATTCTTGCTATGCACATAAAGACCACGTACATGAGCAGATGAGGGGAGTATAGGCTCACTTTCTGCCATTAGTGGGATATATTCTTTGTATGAATGTAAGAGATGATTAGAAAATGAAATTTTACATCAGGATGACATTCTGTCAGTTCCTGGTACTTTTTAGATTTTTAGGATCTGCCGTTGATAACCTGATTTACTGGGGGAGAGAAAAAAAACAAGTTGAACTTGAAGCCACCCCTACAAAGAGACGTAGCTCTAAACGTATAATGACACCACAGAATGAACTGATATTAACATTAATACGTCTCAGACTCGGGCTTTTACACAAACAACTTGCTTTAAATATGTTTGATATAAGTGAAACCAAGGTTGTTTCATCATCACATGGATCAGATTCATGCATGTAGGGCCTACAATTTAAACGAATGGATAGCAAGTGTCTGCCATCTGCCTCACAAATGAAGAAAAAATTTCCGCTTCGCTTTAAACAAATTCAAAATATTAGATTATTATAATAGATTGCACCGTTTTTTTCCGTGCACAGCCTAGAAGCTTTCATAGATTTATATCAGATGCATTTGAATGCTCTATCTCTGACCGTGAAATAACTATACAATCTGGACTAATAGATAAATTACACAGGGGTGATTTGGTTCCGGCTGATAGAGGTTTCATTATTAAGGATTTGCTAAATAAAAAGGGAGCAGATCTGAACATTCCCCATTTCTTAGTGGGAGGAGCAGACTGACACCACAGGAAGAAATGGAGACTAAAATAAATGCTAATGCACGTATTCATGCTGAGCGCGCCATAGAAAGACTTCAAAAATATAGATTAAGCATTACTTAGTAAAACTATCCCACTGTCACTCGGTCCTATTTTTTTACATATAGTGTATGTATGCGGTTTTCTAGTAAATTTCCAGGAACCTATTGTCAAGTGACTATAATTAGACAAAGATTATGTGAACTTTGGTGTTTATTGAACTAGAAACATTATATGACAAAACGTTTATCCTATAACATGTTTAAAGACATGTAACCACAGACGTCCGATTATAAAAATAGTAAATACAAAACGTTTAATTGATAGCTCTATTACTGAATAATATGCATACAAGACTCCATTTTGTCACATATAGCCTTATATTGTTTTCATTTCTTACGAATGGTGACCCCACAGAAGTCCACACAACAAAATCGCACCACCTCAATCCAGTTACTGCCAGCTGCATTGATAATAGAAGGTGCACATGGGTCCTTGAAATTATGGATTCTTCCCAGTTCACTTTTTACCAATTTTTTGGCCTCGCTATTCGCTTTTTATAAGGAAAAAATGATATAAATATAGATAAAAATATGTGTAAATTTTAAGGCTCGTTTCTTACACTATTTATAAGCTGAAATCCTCGATGTTCTGACCCTAAGAACAGACGATTCGCCATTCGTTTGATTCGTTTTTTAACCCATGTGCACCCTCATAATAATAGGCTCGTGATTTTTTTAATGATAGTACTCCATTCTCTTTTTTTAAACAGTCAGAAAAAGGACGTTCGATTTCGACCAATCCTAGTGACATTTCTGGTGACAAAGACGGATCCAGCGAGATTCATCTGAGAAACTTATAGGCTTTTAATGGCAAACAGTCACGCTGACAGCCAGGCGATCCCGGCTGCTTGTCCGACACCGGCGCGTACACGTGCGTGTGCTATTTTTAGCTCGCTATAGCGCGTCATCCCGGACTTACGCTATTTTTGCTATTAATTGTTGTTTATTTGTTTGGGATAGCTAGCTATAAATACAGGCTGCCCGGGCCTTCCCTCTAAATCCCGATGTGATTGACTGGTGCTTCCCCCGTTCAGTGCTTCTCCCTATGCTCGGGGCATAGCACATTTTCACATCTTTTATTTTGTAAATATTAATTTTTATATAATCTTCTTTAGTTTGATGAAAAGTAAAATTAAGGACGCCGATCTTGCTTCTTATTTTAAAAGAATTAAGGTTGTTATAATAGAATTACGGAATTATAGTTCATATAACTATTATATTTATAACCGATCATGGTCGGATAGAGCGGGAGTTAAAATATTTGGAACTCAGGGGTAGGTCTAATTACCTCTGGCGTAATTTTGTTGTCAATAGTAAGAATCGGCTTGTTCTCTAGAACAATGGAAATATATAGGGAAAGTAATTAAATATCGCTATTGATAAGATTTTCATGTTTGCAAATATGTTAAATTTAATTTATAATTGCCAAGGTGCATGATCAGCTTAAATATATAATTCCCTGATAAAAGTAATAGGACTAGCAAGACTATGATGAGCAGAGCAATGTTTATATACTTGCTGAGTTAGTGTATAACTTTACTTATAAGGTAATCAATGACAGCTCTCTCGATCCTTGACTAATTGTATCTCACATTGTCTCACGATCTGCGTTCCAAGTTGCAAAAAAATCTATGAATTTCTGGTTATGTAAAGTCTTTATAGTCATGAGATATTACATGTATAAACCTTTGGCCATATCCACAAGGCCGCGGTTGCACACTTAGGCCTACGTCACTAAATAAGATTTCCGATTTCAATCAACGTCGGCCATCATTGCACCAAATTATTCAAATGCTTGGGCTATCTCAGTAGTATGCACTATAAATCTGAGCCATTGCAATTACTCAAGAAGAATGGATTCATTCCCTCTGCCCGTCTCTAGCTGAGAATTCTGATAAATCACTTAATCACTGTAGTGTTGCAGGTCGTTCACGAACTTCAGGTAGTTTCCTTTTATTTTAATTACTAGACCTAGCTTTTATTGATAAGCTTCATGCCATACTAACTCTTAGCTTGTTTAGATGTTAGATTTCAGCAAGTTGTTCTTTATATGCTTTCCGGTAAAGGTGCATTCACATAAGCGTGAATAAGAGTATGACTACAAACACGGCAACAATCCCTATTATGTTATTTTGGTATGGGTGTTCACTAATACACGGACACTGATACGACATACACCAAAATAACATTTATTTTGTTCGTATTCGTTTATAAACTATTATGTTGATGTACCTTTATTGTGGGAGATTCCTACTTACCGTTGGGTCCATAGCCAATATACGACGTTCTCGGTCCATCTCAGATTCCTCAATTGATAGCCTATATGCATCTGTTAAGATGACTTTTGTGAACTTAGATGGATTACCTACACTCTAAACATTATAGGTTATTTAGAAGGAACCTTCCAGTACTATTGCCATGCAACCCCAGGAGAACCCTTGCAGGGTTATCCTGGGGTTGCATGGTAATAGTACTGAAAGGTTCTTTTTGAAAAACCTTTATTGTTTAGAGTGTAGCGTAGAAGGTGGGCCAACAATAAACCTCATTGGGCCAACATCTCATGTTTTCTGGTTTAAGCTGCCTCGCTTAAGATGACGTTTTTCAACCTAAAATTGCGGCGTGTCTTATTGTAATTACTTTTCTCAAGTACCTGACGCAGCCAGCCGTGGTATGTCTGTAAATTATCTAAGTACCGAACGTAGATTTACTTGTCCCCATATTACACAGCCGTGCGTCACAAAATAGACATTGATAGTGGCCTAGCTAACATGATAGTGGGCCTATGGGAAATCAACCAGAATAACATTAGTTTGAACAAACTGTTCAAATTAATTAAGGCTGGAAACTGCGTCATTTTGTCAGCTATGACGCTGCATGAAGGAAGCTTTAGTGCTCTAATATTTCGGTTTTACAAATTACTTCGGTGCCTTACTAATTTTCGGCTTGATGGCTCGCATGCAGTAGCACGCGAGGGCGTACTTATATAGTAGCTTTTTGTTATTATATTTCATGTTTCAGTTCTGTGAAACAATCCCATAAAATCACAATAACCTATATTCTGCGAATTTTCATTTTTTTTGTCCTCTAATTATCAGTTATTAGCAAACATGAGGAAGTGTAGGCCTAAGATGTAGGCCTATGGTGGTATGTGCACTCTATCTGGGGATTGGGTGGATTTTACCCTTACAGCGCGGGGATCGACTTTAGTCGTCAGATTCTGACGTCTGTGGACGTCAGATTCTGACGTCCAAAGTCGATCCCCGCACTGTAATGGTAAAAATATTTCTAACATAACATAGGTATTCAAATGAATCGGAAAGAGCTAACTAAGACATTTATGGTGATTTAAAATTGAAATAAACCCTTTGGCCTCCAAGGTTTTTTTCAAAAAAATGTCATCGCTGTGGTAAACTACACAACGTCCACCCACTATATTGACTAGCAGAATACGCCTATCCCAGTAAACACGTGACGTTGGCACAGTGTATAGGTTTGATGCTAGACCAACGTCGAAGACGATGGGCCAGCATTAAACCAGCACTGTGTCAATGTCTCTGTTCACTGGTGTCTTAACCAGGGGTTCAAGACGGACTAATATATATAATGGTTGCCAACTGGTGGCTTCTTCACCAAGCTTCAGAAAGCATTCGTACGGAAGCTCATCAGAGTATCTCAGCTGAGAATTCTAATAAATCACTTAATCGCTGTAGTGTTGCAGGTTGTTCATGAACTTCACGTAGTTTCCTTTTAATTCAATTATTATGCCTACCTTTTATTGGTAAGCTTACTAACTCTTAGCTCGTTGAGATGATAGATTTCAGCAAGTTATTCATGATATGCTTTCCGGTATAGATGCATTCACATAATGGGCGAATAAGCCCACTAGGCACACGACATTGTTGCGACGTTGAATCAACGTCATTGACGTTGATTCAACGTCGCAGCAACGTCGTGAGCCCAGAGAGAGAGTACGAATACAAATGCGTCAACAATCCCCCTTGTGTTATTTTGGTATGGGTGTTCACACATACATGGACACGATTACGATGCACACCAAAATAACATTTGCCGTGCTCGTATTCGTTCATATGTGTGAAAGCACCTTTAGTTTAGGAGATGAGAAGGGGACGTGACGCAATGGCGTCCCTGGTTCGAGCCCGCTGTTCCCGTGTGGGGTTTTCAGAGAAACAACATTGATTCTACCTTCTCAATGTGACCAGGCAATCACGTTAATGGCGGCCTTAAGGTCGACTTAAGGTTAACACCAGTGTATTGACGTTAATTTCAGAAAGCAGAGCCCCGTGCTGCGCTCTCCTCACACAGTTTCGAAGATTTCTACTTACCGTTAGGTCCATAGCTATTATACGACGTGGTTGATCCATCTCAAACTTCTCTAATGATATATGCCTGCGTTAATGTGAATTTTGTGAACTCAAATGCATTAAGCGACCTCTCTTAAGGTCACTTTTTCGAACCTGAAATTGCTGTGTGTCATTTTGCAATTACACTAGGCCAATACTAACTATTTGAGGCAGCCAACCGTGACATGTCTGGTAAATCATCCAAGTACGTAGATTTACTCGACCCCATATTAAACAGGCGTGCGTCACGAAATAGAAATTGATAGTGGAGCTACCATAGTGCACGAGCCTATGCCAAATCAACCAGAACAACATTAATTTGAACAAACAGTTCAAATTAAATTAAGGCCGGAAACCGCGTCATTTTATCAGCAATAACGCTACATGAAGGAAGCTTTAGTGCTCTACTATTAACGGCTTTATACTAATTACTTCAGTGCTAAGCAATAATTACTGGTTTTCGTCTCGCTGCCTCACATGCAGTAGCGCTTACTTATAGGCCTATAGTAAGCTAGAGCCGGTTTTCTTAATTTAAATTTTATGTTTCAGTTCAACGAAACAATCGCATAATGTCACAATAACCTATATTCTGCAGATTTTAATATTTTTTGTACAACAATTTCCAGTTATTAGCAAAGATGTGGAATTAAATGTGTAGGCCTATGGGACCTACACTCTATCTGGGCTGTGTGGATTTACACTACACAACGTCCACCCACTAGGGACTACTAGTAAACAGAAGAATACGCCTATCCCATTAAACACGTGACGTTGGCACGGTGTTGGTTTAATGTTGGGCCAACACCGTATCATCATCAAGTTTTTAGAGACGAAATTCCTGATTTATTTCTCATTTCTTATTTTTGTTTGTTTCGGACATACATGCCCAAAATAAGAAATACGGGAATTTCGTCTGTAGGCCTATATCTCGCCTAACTGGTAAATGAGCATCACAAAAATTAAAAACTTTTGCAGTTCTAGTCTATGGACATGCTTACATCATATGGTCATAGTGAGAAGCCAAAATAAAATCACCGATTTGTTTATGATTTAAGTCTGATTGTGTCGCTTTAACTAGGGGTTGTGGTCGTAGGCCTACGTATGGTTGCCAACTGATGGCTTCTTCGCCAAGCTTCAGCTAGTATCCGTAGGCTACGGAAGCTCATTAGAGTAGGCCTAACTGGGATCTCATTCCGGGGATCTCATGCAGAGGTCCAACGTTACTATTATACTTGGCAGCATCACCGTCTGCAGACATGTCATGCAGATTCTCTTTCTAACATGATGTTATGCGTGATACTCTTTCCAACATAGTAGGCCTATCCTGCTTTCTAATGAGCCGTCAACAAACGCATATGACGCCCAGTAATTCAAAGTTTTCACATATTTAGCTATTATAAGAATGTTTTATTTTTCATTCCAGTCTTTTGTAACTAGCTGCTGTAGGCCTACCACCTTGCAAATACATGTACGAATTGAGATTCATTTAGTGTGCAAATAAAGTATAAAAGATGTCTGCTCACGAGATAACGGCATGAATATGAACACTTTGTTGATTTTATTTCAACGTGGAAAAACTTCCGCTGCAAACAATACAAAAGTTTTAGCATTGCTAAATATGCGAGAACTGTGAATTAGGCCAACTGATCGTCATATTGATTGCTCATTAGAAAGCAGGACAGTATGTGAGAAAGAGGAGCACGCATGACACTATGTTAGAAAGAGTGTCTGCATGACAAGTATACATAGGGTGAACATTGAAGGCCGTAAGTTACCTATTCAACACTACCTGTTGTACACGGTTGCACATAATGGTACATGATCAAAGGCCTCCATGGGATCCGATTTAATTACGTTGAAGTGTAACGATCAGACGATGGCAACAGAAAATCAAAATAATTGAGAATCTCATAATTTGTTTTGATTGATGAGTAATATAACTGATCCGACAGTCAATATATAGACCTACACTCTCACGAAGCAAAATATTCACACCCAACGATGTCGTAAAACTGGTAAGATCAACATAGTGACGCTCTATTAAATATCAGAGGGGGGCTGGGGGGGGGGGGGGGTGGCTTGAAGAAATACGAAACAAAGTGTGTCGCCACAAAAGTAGGAAAAAAAGGTTTTTTTCTAAATATGTGCAAAGTTTGTTGGCTGAATTAATGAAAAATATGTTGACCAGCATAAACCAGCAAATGTTAACGTATAGAATAGGGAAAGCATATACGACAAAATCTGATATTTCCGTGCGCTCCTTAAAATATAACTAATTATAAGAATGAAATGGTATTTTATAAATAAAGGGAGCTACACTCGTTTATTTGGACGTCACCAATAAGCGTTATTGATAATTGCAGCTGCGTCCCTTTGATGATCAACCATTGCAAGAAAAAATATTTAAATGACAGTCTGTAATCACTGTTTTGCTGCTACTATAGCTTACTTATCAAATAAACCGTTTTTGGCTTTGCACAGCAGTGGTATGTATGCTTACATTTAATTGGAATATAAATGTAAGTGCATGGGAAATAATTATGTGCAATTATGATTTTAGCATAGACATGATGAATTTTGAACATACTTCTCAACGTCGATTTCGTCCCACGTCACGACAAAATGTCGGTGACGGTCAAGATCCAATTAGTCTTGCAAATTAAACCTATTTTAATTATTATTTTAATTTACAATATTTTGACATAAAATCAAAATAAACTGTATTTTTACCCACTTCATTTTAGGTGTGTATTTGATATTTTGCCACGTGTATGTATAAATAATTAAGATATAAAAATTAAGATAAAACGATTTTTATATATTGGGAGAATTTATACGCAATTATTGAAACATAATGCATGGGAATTAAAATAACATTTTCATGTTTGAAGACTATTATATTCTTTACATTATTATGCTACGGTACATGTTATTAGTAAACCCAGCAAACACATGACCCAATGCCGATTTAACATTGGACCAACGTCACAGACGGTGGACAAACGTTAAAGCAGCAATGGCTCAAATCCGTGTGTTTGCTGTGAAGTCGTCTGTTCCGTCCCGTCCCTGCAAACAAGAGACTTTGGCTCAATGTTGGCTTAATGTTAGAACAGCGTCAAAGACGATGGGCCAACATTAAGCCAACATTGGTCCAACGTCTCATGTTTCCTGGCTTATCATTTATAGCACAGCGCGTCCTTGCGTGTAACGACTACACGCTAATTTGTGTAATCGGCAATTACGTATTCAGTACAGCTAAGTCACTACGCCATGCCCAGCAACAGCTAGTATATGTCAGTGTGTAATTCTGTGTCATGTTCATGTTGATTTTGAATGAAGGTTTTTTCTACTAATATACAACCAATGGATCAACAAAAAAACTGTTTCCATTTTTTTCCTCCAGTGGTTATATAAAAATTTAAAATGGCCGCCACCGATGACAAAATCGTCAATAATCGGCATGTATTTGGCCAGAAATGAAAAACAGACGCAGCATATGGTTCTTTTCAAAGTGAGAGACAGTTCATAGATAATATCTACATATGTAACCAGACAATACACTGGACAAAATTATTGTATGTAGAGATACTGTGATTTATCTTCATGCTACTGGGTGATTTAACGGGCACCATAAAATGTAGAGATGTAGACATGGTCACCGTGCATCCCCCCCCCCCCCCACTATTCATCACACATCAACTTGTTTTTAAGTTTTGATATATTCCAAACATAACATGAGATGCTAGCAATAAAAAATAAATACGAACTTTATATTTTGACCGCTTTTATAGGTGTACCCCCATGTCCAGAGTTAGGGGGGACAGTTACGTAAGCGTCTGTCATTGATTTGCTGACTAACCAATCAGCACACGCTGATATATGATATACCATATAACAGGTAATTAAATTCTCGTTGTGATAATACACCACGTATTGCAGTACAATAAATAGTCGTCCCTCCACATACGCTCAAACATGTTTTTTAATCTAAAATATTCGAAATGAACACAACCACCTAGTCGACATGGTTAAAGGAAACGACATAATAAATCTTAGTCATTGGACATATCAATATTTAGCCTATGTTTCCGGACCCAGATATACGTATGCTTAAAAATGATATAGACTTAGATGCCGAGCAAAGACAGACGTTTATAGTAAACCTACCCCCTCATTTTTAGACAGGTTTGGGGGTATTGCAATATAAGCGGTCAAAATATATATATTTTGTTTCAACGAAATATGATGTTCTAGCCGTTCCAATGTTGGACTGACGATGGCCCATCGTCTACGACGCTAGCCCAGCATCAGCGCAACATTTGGTCAACGTCTCCTGTTTGCTGGGTAAGAGTCAGCCATAGCAGGTTTGCCTGCAGGAATTTTTGTGATGGCACGAAAAAATAATGATGACAATTCATGTCCAGCTTAGTCATCGATTTAGTCAAAAATGAGGTATTACATAAAAACATTGGATTTTTAATTTAAAAGTTAAAAATCAAACAGTTTCAATTTTACTGCACACCGTGTGTATTTGACCCCATCTTGCCGCGTCAAAGCCAGATCCGTGTATACTGTCGGTCTGCCCCTGGCAGCATGTGTACACTTAACCGAGAGATGAGAGGGATGCCCTCCCAGGAATGGGATGCGTAATTGTTTGGAGGTCATTTTGAGGTTTTTGTGTGCACAAAATTGGTCCAATATTGGCCCAACGCCTCGTGTTTGCTGGAAGGTCAAACTCTTTTTGTGTGCAAAAAACTGTAAAAAATAGATAGTCCCTCCAATAATAAGATAACAATGAAAAATTACCAACAACTTGAGTTAATCAGGTTTGAACACATTGTCAACAGAATATAAGAATATGGACGTTTTTGTTCAATATTACGAAATTAATACAACAATGATAAATAAATGACAATAAGATAGATAAGTAGGGTAGACGTGTTGCCTGCCATCAACTGGTTTTAATCGCCACACAAAAAAGACCAGATAGTGACAAAATTGACAACAACTATCACCAATTACCTGATGCCACCATGAGCAAGGAGCAAAATCAAATGCCAAATGAATAGTATTCAATAGGAAAGCGCAGTATTGTAATTGCAACACTGATTTCCTCCACATAAGGCGTAAACATTATGTCTTGGGATCTCTTGAGATCTAAATCAGTCAATAAATGAAATTCCAGGTCAACGGCATTTTTTGCAATATTCTGCTTGACTATAAGTAAATAATACAATAAAGTATATATGTTTTACTTATCTATGCATGCACGAGATAACCTTTACCATTGAGTATAGCACAACAATGGTGCAACGTTTTAAAAACTCGCCTTATAACACATATATAAACTAGTATGCCCCGCGGCTAGTATGCCTATATGACCCTACATAGGATAGACAGCGCGATTGCCTGGCGAGCCCGGTCAATTTCATTTATGGCCGGGTATAGGCCAAGGTTCTTAGTCACATGACCTTCATGCCTGTGCTATTGAGGCCGGTGAATAATTTTCTGGGTCAAGTCAGAGGGGAAATACAATACTGTGAACAACTCTTCATCCGGGTAAGTGACCTTTCAAAAATGTCTCAATTCGGGGATTACCCTATTTTCATCTAAAAATAGCAACAAGTCACACACATTCGCCACTGGGGCATACCAGAGGCTACATGAAGCTCGGTCACGCCGCGTAGTGTGGCTCTGGGAACCAGAGTAGCAGCGCGATTGCCCTGATACATGTCCACGTACATGGCAGCACACGTTTGCCTACACAATAAAAACAAGATAGGCCTACATGTACAATGTCTCAGACATCACCTCAACACCAAATCAGCGTCCGGCACATCTCACATAAGCCTACCTGCTTTCTTTATTCTTTAAATCTTGAAATATGTATCCCAACGACTGAACCTAAAATGAGTATCAACAAAGTATTATGTTTTTGAAAGTTATCCTCCTATTCAAAATGATGCAATCTAACACTCCAGATTACATGTTTCACTTGTCGACCCCTGCTCCACATCAGTAGACCTGCGGTACAAGGGTTATCCACCTCTGGTGACCTCTCTGTACCCAGATCACATCCGATTTCACTCATCGCCACAGATACTCCACTTTGGAATCAGTTACCAACATCTATTCGTACACTTCCAATCCTCAGAACATTAAAAAAGCAGCTTTCTTTATCGCACATAATTTCAACGTACACCAATCAACAGTACCACATAAATATACACACAAGTCTTCATGGTTTTATACCATTTTCAAACCGTTCATTCTATCTGACCTGACTTTATCATTATTTTATCTAACTTTATCACAATGTCGTAGACCTAAATCTAATAGAATTACAAAAATGCCCGATTTTTTATATATTTATTATTTTTTTAATTAGATATGTAGCCTAGACCTAGCGTGTAATAAGGGCACCACGGAAAACAGCAATTCATCATTGCCATAGTAAAAAGATAAATCTGTCAAAAATCATTTCCCCCCCCCCCCAGCCCTTGCTGGAAATTATATTTTTTGACATGTTCTGAGCCAGCCTTTGCAATAAACTACATTTGCATGTGGCCCGAATCCCTCTTTTTAAAAGTCTAGTGAAGTTCATGTGGGTGGTTAGCCTAATAAATATCCTCACTTTATATTAAACTACATATATGTCTTACTTTTGAGTCTGGTTCATTGCCATAGTATTTTCCACAGAATTTATTTCTGTGAAAAGTATGAACGTTTTTTTTATCTAGGAATCTTCTACAGAGTAAGATTACTTGCATGCAGTTGCTTACAGATATTTTGCTACACTGCCTACATTTGCTATATGCAGATGATTTGCTGTTGTTGTCCGAAACAGAAACAAAAACATGTATTAAAATGTGGAGGGCTGATTAATAAGTTGACGGAATATTGTGACAAATGAAAATTAACTGTAAACCTGAAAAAAAAGTGTGAGGCGGTATTTGCTATTTAGGCCTACTAATTAAACAATCCGAAATGTGTACGTACCGTACATAAATTGTATGATCGCATGAATAAACCAATATTAATATACAGAGCTGAGGTGTGGGGTCAAAAGTTCCATAGATATTTTCAGATTAAGAGAATAATTTGAAAAAAACATTTAATGAATTGAATTTGAAAAAAAAGTAAAATATGTAAACAAATATTAGGAGTTGGTCAATTTACTGAAAATTTGACAGCTCCTCAGCAAACAAAAAAAATTGTATAACATTTATACAATGTTGAACCAACGTCGAAGACGTTGGGCCGACGTTGTATAAATGTTATACAAATGTTTTGCCTTTGCAGGGTCGTGCTGTTAGGGAGGATACCAGTATATTTTGATATTATTTAATGTATTCTTAGATATTGGATTAAAAAAGATACTTCAAGTCAAAGTAAATTATTTTCTTAATGTCTATTATTGACAGAGAAGAAATTATGTTATGAGGGTATAGGCCCTACCCTCTTGGTTTACTGGTTTTCAGAAATTAGCTGAGAATTGTAGGCTACAATGATTCATACAAAAGAGGATGTGAAGAAATTGCTTTGTAGAATATCGATAATATATCACCAAAACGTTACTAGTAACAAACTCAGAACTTATGCAAAGGTAAAGAACTCCTTTGTAAAAAAAAAGATTATTTAATTTACAACTTGTCATGAATTTAGGCTAAAATTAGATTAAGTGATCATAAATTAGGAATAGAAACAGACAGGTATCATAAAACTTCTTTATCACCTGAACCAAGAACATGTTTTACATGTAAGGATCAATTTGAAAATTAAATTTATTTCATTGTGGACTGTTCATTGTATGCAACATTACGTCAAATATATGATATTGTATGTTTTTTTCTGAAAGAACTGAAGATTTCGTAAAGTTTGTTACTTCAAAAACATAAATGTGTTGAAAAATTTGTCGGATTACATAAACGATATGCCTTACTGCTAAGAGTTGGTTAATTTCATGAGGTCACACCTAAATGATGCTTTGAACAGATGGATGTAAATTTGAGCTTTTTGAAAAAATTAGAATATGTCTAAATAATGATGATTGTCCAGGATTAGGACTCAGAAAAAAGTGAAAGAGAGGAGACAACAATGAGGGTTTTCACAATTTTATTTACATCCTTCTTCATTCCACTCCAAGTAGGCTACACAATGGCCGAGTGACCCCTCTGGTCCACTCTGCCCAACAACAGCATGCAGGCCGACAACTAGCCCCAGCGTGACTATACTGGCAAGCGGACTGAAATCTTAGCTAGCCGACAACATGACAAGTTAGCCTCATATCTCTGGATCCAAAGGAATCCCACATATAATATGGTATTCACCAGGTGGCGCAGCAGTGCCAAATAACAGTGAATCCTCAACAATGATAAATGTATTTTGTAAAATATGGATTTTGACTAGACTGATGGATGCAGAATTTGTGTAGTAGCTTACGCTATTTGAATCTTATTTTAGTATTACATATTTTTTTGTAAGCTATACATGTTATATAGTGAATATACAGCTTGTCATAATATGTTGATCCATGAAACTATTCTTAGTCGACTACCCTCTGGTGAATATGTTGGAACTAATTTAGACAGCTGGAAGCAATATTTCCAAGCTGACAATTGATTGATTTTTGAAATAAAAATTCATGAATTTTGGGACAATTTTTTTATTTTAAAGATTTTCTTCGCCATGGAGACTAATATGGATGTTGACGATGATGGTGTGAATGTTATGGCTTCTGCAGGAACGAGTGGCAGTGTATCTGTCTCGCTTCATCCACTTGTGATCATGAACATTTCAGAACACTGGACCCGTGTTCATGCACAAGAAGGAAAATCTGTGCAAGGTGGCCGACATTCCACTCCACTTTCTCACTCATACAATGCATTGTTAAACTATTTTAGCATGTTTTAGCAGATCTATGTAGTATGTATATTGATAATATATTACAAAGATTGCTGTCTAGTTTATTTAAAATGATAGACCCTCTGATCTATTCACAACAAATCAAAAGATAAAAAGAACACAGGTGAGCGATAAAACAATCGTTTATAAAAAAAGCAGTGGCCATTACTGGCATTACTAGTGATAAACGTTAGCCTTAATAGGCTTAGGCAACTTTATAACTTTGCCGTACTATTAGCAACTCTGTTTTTTATAGGGAGTGGCTATCAGTACGGGAAAGTTATAATCATAATAATGAGAGTCAATGGGAGCCCGTCATTTTGTAAACGAGGCTGCCTATAGAATTAGTAATTACACATGAAAAATCACGTAACGTTACCAGCCACCATGTAATGGGAGTAAATGGGAGCCCGTCATTTCGTAAACGAAAAATGCAAAAAAAAAATTTGTCAAAGAAACAAAGAAAAATATGTGTCTTTTTCTGCAGTGTCTCACAAGTTCACATAAATCCTGAAAAAACACGAAAAAAACATAAAAATGACTTTTTGTATGTAGGCCTACCTAATCCTAGCTGGCTCCAGGACATTTCGCACCATGGACGTTTCACCCCCAAAACGTTTCATACCCGTCGCCGTGACGACTTGCCCCAGTTTGAGACGTTCGCCCCCCCCCCCCCCTGTAAGACGTTTCGCACCCAGGGAAGACGTTTCGCCCCCTATTTGAGACTTTTTGCCCCTTATGTGAGACTTTTACCCCCCATTGAGACGTTTCGCCCCCCTAGGGAAGATTTTTCGCCCCCCTCTTTAAATTAAGACATTTTGATCATCCATGTGAGACGTTTCGGCCCCATTCTTATAGGACGTTTCGCACCCTACGCAAGTCGTTTCGCCCCCGTTTTTATAGGACGTTTAGCTCCCTAGAGAAGATCTTCTTCCCCGTTCTCAGTTTCTCATCAAATTCTTATGTGTCTAATTTATTAAATTTTATGTCCTGTCGCATTAGGATTGCCACAGCGCATCCTACCCCTCAGCTTTGATATTCTCTATCCTTCCTTACCTTACTATATGATAATTAGGGATCCTTATTTTATGTTGTTTCCTAATTTTAGTCTACTCTCATTTATTGTTACAAATTGCGGGTTATGCTCATTGAGATAATGTACTTTATATTAATTTGGTGCTCTTGTTGGTTATATCGTTTATATTTATATGAATTATTTCAGTTTGTTCCTAATCTCAAGTGGCTATTATAAAATAACTGTAGCCCACTGTGTTGTTCTACTGTATGAAAGTGTATGTGTGTGGGTGTATGCCTATTATGACCTGTTATAGGACATCTCTCACTTGGGCGAAGCTCACATAACTTCTTTCCTAAGTATGAGCTGGGGGCGAAACTACTCACTAAATAATGGTGCGAACTGACTATGGGGCGAAAAATCTGTGTACCTACCTAGTTTGGTCTCAGAATTTCATTACGTGTCATGTCGAATGGTCTAACTCCTGAAATACTTGAGAAATTATCATGGTGGTCGCGGCATGTATGGAAAATGGTGTGTGTTATTAGAATTGACTGAGGACTCCGCTAAATTCATTCTCTCTTGTTGATGAATTTAATGTGAATCTGACTATAATCTGATATTAAATTAACCTATTTTCAACCTGATTAATCAAAACAAAGTCCTAATAGATATGACCGTTTGAAGAAAAGTCCCATGTTTTGGATGCGGCGCAATTTGTGGCTGAAACCTTTTTTTTTTAGGTTAAATCTGGCAGGCTCTAATGCCACTCTCACTATGCATGCTACATGGTCAGAGGAGATCCCAAAAAGATCTCCTTGATGGTTGGTGGCATTCAAAGTTGTCTGTCATGTTTAAAATTCTTGGGTTCAAGTTCAGCATCTCAGAAATTGTAATATAAAGGGACTGTGTAGCTTGAATATTGAAGTAAAGGGACTTTTTCTAAATATGGTTTTGTGAACTATATACTGTAGATCTGATAATTTTCGCGTGTTTAGATTTTTGCGGATTTGTGATTATTGGACTGTTGGTAGGGCTCGAAATAATGCCATTCCTCCATTCCGGTACTGCCAAAAAATGTGCAGGAATGGCAAAATTTGTTATTAGCTATTCCGATGAACTGGCAAATTTAAGGCCATCCTAGGACATAGGCCATTTCTAGGAATGGCAGTTTCCTTGACTTGGCAGTCCTGTGGATTGGCATGCCCTCAACGTTTAATTCTACCCCTGGTTGACGATATCTAGAATTTGCTAAATTATTGATTTTGATGATATGTAGCACTTTATTATAATAATTTTCGCGAGATTATTAAATTCACGAGTTTGTCCTCCTCGCAAATTCATTTAAAATAAAACTAGCGAATATTGCCCGATCTATAGTATACCATTAATGTAATCTTTAAAGGGCTGAATTGTAAAATTGACCTTTTACACACCAGAAATTGTGTCTCACTAATGCGACTCGCAAGTTCAAGTTTTAAAAATAAAACTCATGATCATGTACACGAATGATCATTAGAAAACTACCAGATAAGCGCCCATCCCCCTGCATTCTCAGGGGGTATTCATCGTATTCTAATTAACACCCCCGTGTTTGTTAGAATAAATACGATAATTCAAATAAAAATAAAATATCTAAGAAATAAAAAGACCTTTGTTCTCTTCTTGGTATGTAAAAATATTTCAGCCAGGTTAAACAGGCGGGTTAAGCAAGGAATTTATGTCCTAACCAAGAATTGTTTGTTACAGTATTGGGGGCATTGATTGGTAAACAGAAGGGCCGTAATATAGAAGTTTCCAACTCTTTTGAACTACTTGTTGATCAGATCGGCAAGGATATAGTCATTGATAGAGAATATTATGCTACAAAAGAAGAACAATGTAAGTAGAAAATCTGTTGTTTTGTTTTCTCTGACTACACTAATAAATTTTGATCCTTTCGCTAATTGAAATTTTCACCCACAACTTCAAAAATGGTTGAAAATTACTTCAATTTACAAAATTTGAATAGAATATATTCTAATCTAGGAATTTTTATACACATTAATCTTTTTTGTGAAACAAGTAAAAGGGCTTAACCCTTTCAGTGCGGGGACCCTCTTTATATGTCAGAATAAGAGGTCTGTAGACGTCAGATTCTGATGTATAAAGACTGTCCCCGCACTGAAAGAATTGGTTAAATATTTGTAATGGCCGTAGACCCATAAGATCTATAGGTACATGTATTCAAATGAAACAGAAAGAGCCAACTAAGACATTTACGATGGTTTCAGATTGATAAAAAAAACTTTGGTTTCCATGGTTTTTACAAAAATAATTCAGTGCTGTATTGGTCAAAACGGCTAATGCACTTGATTGACCCTTGAAAAGTGAGGATATTTTCCCATGCTGCACGAATAAATTCTTTCCTGTTTTTCTTCCAGTCAAACAAGTTTTCAGTGATCTCGACTTTTTAGGATGGTACACTACAGGAGATAATCCAACAGAATCTGACATAAAGGTCCATAAACAGGTATGTATCAGGTGCTGAGTGGTGTCACCTTCCCGAATTTAGCCCCGATTATGTAGTAACCTTAGGGGTTTTATTAGGACTTGTGTATCCAGTTCAGTCACTTGAAGTTGTGTCTCGCTAACGCGATCCACAACTTCAAGTAACTGAAAATTTGTGTTATTTGTGAAATTTATGTCCCAATATACAGCAGTGTTTCAAGATTGCAGTCATATTTTACTGTAAACTGCTCGTTATCAGGGGTTATACAGGTGCTAATAAAACACAGAATGTCTACTGCAGTCGACATCAGTGCTCTAAGGGTTAATAGTAAATGAAAAATGTAAACAATAACATTCATTGGGACTTGAATTTCACTAATCCAACTAATTTTTAGTAACTTAGCTCTTCCTTTACATTCATCCCCTGATAAATACCAACCCCCAGAAACTTTTTTTTAATGCACTAAATATGTATACTGTAGTACTAGTCATGGACCTCAGAGGAAACCAGGGATAATCTTCAGGCGCAAATTAATGACATTTTTAAGAGCATCTGTAAAGGGGGACAGTCCTAGAAATATTGATCCTTGAAATAATATTTGAAAAGTTATTTGAACGCCATTTCAAGATCAAATATCCAGTTCAAATGCTCAAAACACCTCCAAAATGCTGAATTTATGCAAATTAGCTCATTCTTTGACTGACTGATGATCTAGAAGTAGAAAGCTTATCAGTCCAAACAAAGCATATGATTTTGAATAACCAGGATACCAAAAGCTAAGATGTAAATATTAATGCCTTGTCAAAAAGATGTGTTTTCTCATTGTCATATTTCTGTTGCAGATATGTGAAATTAATGAAAGTCCTATATTTTTGAAACTAAATCCTCAAGCAAAGTCAACAGAGGTTAGTTGTATCTGTTTTTATGTAATCAACATTGGAGAATAATATTGTTCTTTCATACCAATTTTGTGAACTACCTTATAACTAAATTATTCAAATTGCATCTCCTACATGTGCTGCCTAATGGAATAGATGTTTACACTGTAAACTTATAGATGTTTGCACTATAAGCTTTACAGGGCTGTAAATAAGAGCGTTCCGTTTGTCTGGGGCAACTAGCCTATGCCTAACCAAATTTTGACCATTATTTTTTTTGACTGTCAAGCATAGTGAATTGTGGTCATGATCAAATTTATAGTTCAACTTTTGTCTTCATTTTTGGGTGGACAACTTAAAATTGTGGCTGACAACTAAAATTTTCAAACATTTCGAACCTTATTTCCAGCCCTGGTTTATACAGTGCTCTATCTGGCTGCGCCATGCTGCCCTTCGTGGGCGTCATGTTGCTTTTCATGATCGCCATGTTGCCCTTCTTAATATTCAGAAAACGCCATGTACTTCAATCTATTGTCACGTCGCATTTAACCCCACCCAGGCGATTATAACTGGATAAACCTTGGTAAAACACCTTTATCATGCTCATACTTCGACGTTGTGTGTTCATGCCTATTATGTAATGTGCTAATGGATGTGTGGACATCGTGCTCACCATCCGGCTGTGTTTATAATCTTAATCAGGGGGGGAAGCGTAGTTCAAATCACTGAGCCGGGTGCCCATCATGCTTGATTAGGTGCCCCCAATGATAGTTTGCGCCATGCCCCTTTTGAATCCTAGATAAAACATTTATAATATATATCTGAGAAAAATATTGGGTTCAACAATGCAAAAAAATACTATATTTGATAAGATCATGTTGGAGAGAAATTATCTCATTTTTTTTCTCTTTGCAGCTACCAGTCAGTGTATATGAATCAGTTATCGATCTTATTAATGGAGAGGTAAACCTTATTTTATTCCTTCAGAGCTAAAGGGCTGACTCTTCAGCTCTAAAAGAACAATGTGACATAGTTGTATTTCTTATCATTAACCCTTTCAGTGCTGGGACAGACTTTAGACATCAGAATCTGATGTCTGTAGATGTCAGTCAGTTGATCCCCACACTGAAAGTAAAACATTTATAATGGCCAAAGACCCATACACTATGGGTATTCAAATGAAGCGGACTGAGCTAACTAAAACATTTATGATGATTTCATATTAAAAAAACCTTTAGTCTTGTGGTTTGTATAAAAAAGTTGCTACTAACATAGAAAATGTTATTCACATTTTATGTTGTTACATTTAACAGCCCAACTGCATTATCAGCATCTTTTTTCTAATCTATGTATTTTCCGAGAATTACAATATAGTTTCACACCAATAAAATCTTTTGCTCACAAAGATAGCCAAATAAATATACTGTAGATCTGGTAATATTCACGAGGTTTTAATTTTTGCGAATTTCGTGTGGACAAATTCAAAAATCTTGCGAATTATTTATTTATTTATTATGCAAATCCACTAATTATTTTTAATATGTCAACAGCATTATATTTGTTGTAATTTTTATATTTTTCAGGCTACAATGTTATTTGTGGAGATTGGGTACACACTTGCCACAGAGGAAGCAGAGAGGATCGGTGTTGATCATGTAGCACGCCTTTCTGCATCTGACAATTACGAATCATCTGTTGGTAAGTCACACAAATAAGTTATCAAATTATAGAATAATGGCACTGACTCGCTATTAGTCATAAATTGCCAATTCTAATTTTCATCTACCGGTATATAAAATCGTACAACATGCCAATAGCTCTTACAACGATGGCTTGTATAACCAAGAATAATTATAGGTGTGGACACTATTTTATCTCAAAATAAAACAAAATCACATATATTATGATCATTGTTATTCAAAAATAACAGTATTAATTTTGTACAATCTTACCAGTCAAATGACGATGTAATATCCTTTTTGAAAGCAATTTATATCAACATTTTCTAACTTTCTGGGTCTGCAAGTAATTATCCTAAACATTTATATGTGTAAAAACAGTTTCTACATAATGATTCCCATTAAGAAAGCTAGCCCACATGATTTTGAATTTGAATTGACCAACTAATAATAAAAACGTTTGATTTTTTGACGTTTTAGAATTCTAGCAGATATTCAGTTTTGCTCATTTTGGCTATCATCAAAATTTAGTAATATCGCTATACAGCTCAAATTTGATCTTTTGGGTATACTCCCTGGCCCTGAGAAATTTGTCTGAAGATTTTTTTTTCCTTTTTTTTTACAAATTTAAGGTGGCCGATGAATCGCATGTTACTCTCAAGCGCTTGAACCGCTTCATCGATTTGTTTTATGTTTTCTTTCAAGGAAACACCTCACCCTGGTCTTATGTTGATTTTAGTGTGATTCTGATCATAAAGATGATCAAATTTTTTATCGTTTTAGCAAATATTTTTGTTTAATTTCATCAAAATGGTTAAATACGGCTTTTCTATTAGTACTATCAAATAAAATGATGGGCATCATATGTCAATAACACATGGCAATTCCCCCGGAAAATTCTCAAAATGACTGAGTGGTGAATATTTGCCAATATTCATAGATTTTGCTAAATACATTGCAAATAAAGCAAGTTAACTAGCAAGTTGGCTACAGCATTGCTAAACCAAGATGTTCAGTCCTGACATAAAGACATTTTTATCATCTAAATGGTTAGCTATGCAATTTAATGCTATAAAGCAAAATGATGGGCACCATACATTTTTTTATTCGGCCATAGAATTCCTAAAAAGAGTCATGAAAGAATCATGGAGAAGTCATGGAATTTCATTTCTAGATATCTGTGGGAACCCTGTAACATGACTGATACCAGTAGAATACCATGCCATAATGAAATGATAACATTTGATGTATTAAATAAATATTTAAACCCCATCACATACTAGCTAATCCTTGCTAGTGCTAATTGCAGGGCTCGAAATTAGACAACATTTCCACTGAGTAAACCTTGGTAAAACACCTTTATCATGCTCGTACCCTGATGTTGTGCGTTCATGCCTATTATGTAATGTGCTAATGGATGTGTGGACAGGGGCACTTGTCCAGCAGGACATGCTCATTGAAACTGAACTCGTCCTTCCCAGATTGGTCATCTCGGACAATCGGATGGGGCCAATTTCGAGCCCTGCTAATTGTCATTTCCTTTATTCAGTATAGCATGATCAGATTTTTGTTTGGGTATCGCATAATTATCAATAAATAGAAAATGGTATGGTGCAGAAATGAGGCGGTGACACAAAATTAAGGCTTTCTGATTCAGCTCATTTATTCTTTTAAATAACTTAAATGAATTATTTGAGTTGAATAGTTCAAGAGCTGCTACAAAACTGTATTTTATATTCAAAACTCAGCAGACACGATACGTTGAAACAACGTTGTTTTAATGTTGGCTCACTGTCTTTGATGTTGGCCCAATATTCAAACAACATTGGTTCAATGTCTTGTGTTGGCTGGAAACTAACACCACAGGTTTAACCCTTAAAGCGCGGGGATCGACTTTAGTCGACAGAATCTGACGTCTGTAGACGTCAGATTCTGACGACTAAAGTCCATCTCCGCACTGTAAGAGTAACAAATATTTCTGATTGCTGTAAACCCATAACATAAATATTTAAATAAATCAGAAAGAGCTAACTAAGACATTTATGACGATTTCAAATTGAAAAAAACGCATTTGGTTGCGATGTTTTTTACAAATTAATTTAGCGCTTTAAGGGTTAATATAATTATTGCATTAATAATACAATGTATTACATGTAGTAGTAACTTTTCATCCAAACAGCAGTACAAAAAATCCAGCCATGTGATCGCTTATGGTAAACACAATTTAATGATAATTCAATGTTTTCAGTGGCTGAACATTTGATGGCACAACATGGAGCAATCAAAATGTTACACAGTCGAGTGAAACTCATACTTGAATACATCAAAGCCGTACAATCAGGTTTGTTGTTATATTGTTTTAACCCCTTCAATCCTGAATTTATCATTGTCATCTTCATCCACTACAAGCCGCGAATTGCTGTCGCAATTCTCGACTTGTAATGAATGAAAATCATTTGATGTGGTTTAAAAATTAAAGAAAATTGCCATGTATTGGTAAGCCAGTTTTATGTAAATTTTTGTTCTAAAACCCTTGGTTGTAGGAAAATGAAGTTTTCAGGCATGTAAAATGATGCTTAATGTATCATGAGGCCTTAAATGGTTATTAAACTCCTTGTGCTGCTAGGCCTATGGTTTCAAACAGTTTTCATATCAAATAACATGTCATTGACATTTATAGTATTGTCAGTGTGCTCAGTTAACTGAATAATTCAATTTGGGGATGTCTGTTTTTGATACATATAAGTCTTTTTAATCATATGAAGCTGGAAAATGTGTTAGTAATGCCAGCTTCAAATGAATGAAACTACAGTAATCACAAATTACATTCAGTCGAAATTCAAATAGATATCTGAACCCACTACAAAACTACATGCACCTGATATTTTTAAATATTATATTAACTGATTAAAATATTCACCCATTATCAACTCCATTGCATTCATCTAATCTATATCTATAAATCATGACAATTTATGTACATACATGTGTTATCTTAGCTACTTTGTATATATCACATATTTTTATGTTTGATACAATAATTTATTCCAATACTACCGGTACTCGAAAAGCTCAAGTGAACTTCCAAGTTGGTAGAAGTTTCACTTTTAAATTTGTCGTTGAGAAAAATGTTGTTGATAAAAGTGTCAATTTCAAGTGTATCATGATATTAGCTCTTTACCCAACAAGTTATATTCTTTAATTTTTCATTTCACCCACAAAGTTGTCTGTCTCGCTACAGCAACCCACAACTTCCCAGCGGGGGAGGGGGGGGGGAGGAATAATCACATTTGTTTAATTTGCAACCGAACATTTGCAAATCTTGATGTTTAATCACTCATTTCATTCCCAATAACTAATTTAATGCTAAAAAAGCAGATTTACCGGTATACAATTATAATCATGATTAGCCCTTAAAGGTTTACACTGTCATTTTCTGTTTTTAGGTGAAATTGAGAAGAACCATGAGATTTTGCGAGAAGCATACAGTTTGTGTCACAGGCTACCAGTAATGAAAACGGATCGTTTTAAGGAAGATTTCTACAAGGTGATTATCTCTTATTGTCTCATGGTTATAATGTACGATTCGGATAAAAAAGTTTTATCGGTTGCTATTCACCTGCAATAATTTCACATTTTGATACTGTTTACTTTCAGCAATGTAATGATGTTTCACTGATGACATTCCTGGGAACATTAACCAAAGGCTGCAATTCCATTAATCAGGTAACACTAACAACATTCCCAGCAAATACAGTACATTGACACAATGTTGATTTTATGATGGGCTAGCATCATGGACGGTGGACCAACATCAAACTCAACAATTGGTCAATGACTTGTGATAGATTGGTTACCTGTCACTTATAAATATTCAAATTTAGTTCAAAATATTTTATTAATTCCATATCTAACTGAGTTTTGTATATTAGATGTTTAGATTCCTTTTTATCTAAACGAACATGATGAGCTAGGACTCCTGATACTAAATTTCCAAACCTTAAACTGTCATCTTTGCAGTTCTGAATGACTTGGTTTTATTTTTTTAATTAAAAATGATGTCACGTTTAATAAATTAATAAATTAAAATATGAAGCTTTTCAATAAACGCCCATATTCCAATACACGCCCAGCCCCCTGATTTGAAAATAAATTTTAATTAAGGCTCCGTCTTATACCGGCGAAGTAGCTTGCTGAGATATCTCGGCTGCATCTGAAATGAGTTAGGTACATATCTTGTTTAAAAATCAATATTTGTTATCTTTGTAAAAAAAAAAATTCTTTTTTTTTCAGTTTGTCAATAAATTCAACATATTATATGACAGACAAGGGATGGGAAGAAGAATGAGAGGATTGTTCTTTTAGCTCACTGAAACTCAAACTGAACTGTGTCATAATTATTGTATAACTCCATACATGTGTACAAATTAATGTAAAACAGCTTTGTGATATAAAATATTATATGTGTCATTTTGTGTGTATCATTGACTGAGGAAGTTAGAAGCACCCTGCCCATGTCTGCACCTCTGTCATACAAATCCGAAATGCATTAACTGCCTTACTTTTCAGGTAAGCAGTTACTGCTTTTTGGCTATGTACGGCAGACCTGTCTGTCGTCTGACTGTCCTAGTATAGTCTAGACACCTTGTGTTTCTATTACGTACATTTTACCCATTTCGCTAGATGTTACCTGTTAAATGCTTGGACAAGTTAATTGAGGTGAATACGGCTATTTCAATTTCAGCTCTTTACAAACAGCATAGACTGATATGCCGATCAATTATTGATCAATAGTTGCAACATATTTATTAATCCTTTCAAGCCTGACTTTACATTGTCATCTTCATCCACTACAAGCCGCGAATTGCTTTCGCAATTCTCAACTTCTAGTGAAAATGATTAGATGTGGGTGAAAAATTAAAGAAAATTGCCATGTATTGGTAGACCAGTTTCATGGAAATATTAATTCTAAAACCCTTAGTTGTAGGAAAATTAAGTCTGTTTTCAGGGATGTAAAATGATGCTTTAATGCATTGTGGAGGTTTAAAGGGTTAATACCATAGATCTAGCTAGCAAATAGCAGCCAAGTTTATTGCTGCCATTTGAACCTATGCTCACAATAACATATATTTTATTAATCCTCTCATCGCTAAGCACGACTATAATATTTTTTAGTCTGTTTTATTAGCCGATCAAATCACTATTATTGAGGATGAAATTTGCTTTAAGCCCTCACGATGCATTAAAGCATCATTTTACATAACTGAAATCATACTTAATTTCCCTACAGCAAAGAGTTTTAGAACGAAAATTTTCCTAAAACTGATTTACCAATACATGGCAATTTTCTTTAATTTTTCACCTACACCAAGTCATCTTCATCCACTACAAGTCGAGAATTGCGACAGCAATTCACGGCTTGTAGTAGATGAAGATGACAATGGTAAACTCAGGCTTGAAAGGGTTGAACATGAAGATTTACAAACGTTTGTCTCAAATTAAACAAATATGAGTAATTTTCACCCACATGAATTTGTAGGTTGCATAATAAATACTGATTGTTCTAGATAACTAAATTTATAATCATTTCAGTCAGAGGATTTTTTTAAATTTGTTATAGCTCAGATTATATGTGTGGTAAAAATACATATTCAAATAGCAAGAAACTAATACTGTATCCCTGCGCATAAACGTGCATGCCTTTATATTTGAAGATGCACTTAGTTTTTGAAAACACGTGCATGCACTTATATTCGAAGATAACAAATATTTTAAGAAAAATACATGCACTTATATTCGAACTTGAAATGACCTTGATAATAAACAAATAATAAATATTTTGACATGAAATTGCAAATTTGTAAATTTATTTGTTTTTTAATGACATTTATAGCACGTATAACCTTATTAATACACCACCTTAGAATAGAGATGTGCATTATATAAAATGATTTCGAGAAAACAAAAAAATATTTGCGTTTACTATATAAATATAAGCCTAGTTGCTAGGCGCAAAACAAACTTCACTCTTTCAACAGCCATCCATCATTCCATACAGTGCACATGATGCATGTTTGCATTGTCACAGCTATCGTCTACAGTGGCGTCCACACTCTGTCTAGGAGGGCTCAAGACGTGATCATTGTTGTAAAAACATAACGTTCTCATTGAATGAGATTAAAGAGTTGTCCAACCACGGAGTCTCTCCCCACGGACATGACGCCTCCCCACTCTCCCACTGCTGTCGCCCACTTGTGCATTATTTTTTCTTCGCGGATTTAGTACTCCACAAGAATCTGTTTAGATGAGTGCAAAGTTTTTTTAAATATATAATTCTAGCGTCTTAACAATAATCAGCTGAATGGGGGCGGGTGTTACGGGGGTGATTCTTGTAATGTGATTTAATAGACTAATTTATTCTTGTCGTTTAAGGTGTCAGATTTGGTGACACAATTCCTATTTAGAGGGGTGCACTTAGTCTTCGAAAACAAGTGCATGCACTTATATTCGAACATAATTTAAAAAAAAACATCCCTAAAACACGCGATTTTCACTTATAAGTGCATGCACGTTTATGCGCAGGGATACGGTACAAATATCTCTCAGGATAATTTGAAACTAAAAATATTGTTTTCCTGTGACGCCATATGCCTGCCAGCCATGGTTTCCGACTTATCTCCTTCAAATAGAAAATACATATTCTTGCAAGTTAACCCTTTCAAGCCTAAATTTACCATTGTCATCTTCATCCACTACAAGCCGCGAATTGCTGTCGCAATTCTCGACTTGTAGTGGATGAAGGTGATTTGATGTGGTTTACAAATTAAAGAAAATTGCCGTGTATTGGTAAACCAGTTTCATGGAAATTTCCGTTATAAAACCCTCGATTGTAGGAAAATTAAGTCTGTTTTCAGGGATATAAAATGATGCTTTAATGCATCGTGAAGGCTGAAAGGGTTAAGATATTACGGATCAAACCAACTCGAACACTTATTCCTAATATAACTACAAATTAAACAAATAGGACTAATTTTTCCCACTTGGAAGTTACGGGTCACGGTCATGAGACGCAACTCCAAGTGGGGAAATTTCAAATAAATAAACTTCGCAAGATATATAATTTGCTATAATGTCGCATATTAATTGTCTGGTACTTGCGGATCTGAGAAATGGGTGATGTATAAACACAAGGAGTGTAATGGTGAATAGAGCTACCTCGTTTGGTGTCGACAAAACATTTAAATTTACATTTTTAAACATTTAACAGTTATAGGGATTTTTCTACTTATATCGTCGTTTTTAATACGCGGCATGTTTCAGCATTTAGATTCCAGTGTATCATCGTAAGATTCTGATTTTGCAGTATTATCTGAAGATTGCCCATTTTCATAAATGATTTGAGAACGGCAAGTTGAGTTGTTGCTCGGAATATTTTCACAATAATTCTTCCGCATTCTGTAAAAGTTTGTATGGATAAAACATTTGACTCTGTCATTGAAAATATACATGTAAACAAAAATAAGCACTACAACAAATACAACAGTGATGCAGCTTATGACAACAAGTGTATTTTGTTGATTTGGTTTGGTTGTGTTCAGATCTGTCAGTTCACTGTTACCAATATTCTCGATAGATGAGGTAAGGAAGACCATCTTTTTAGTTGTGCTTTGAGATCTTCCTGTGCGACTCGACACACATTCGCTGGCCATGATGACGCTCTTCTCTTCAAATATCACGACACAAATGTTGTACATCGTTTGAGGCAGCAGGTGCTTGAATGGGTACTCCTTTCTGTTGGCACTGATTGTTTTTGATACAATCTGCGTGGTAGGTTCACCACCTACAGCTTGCACAAGAATGTTATTTACAGCTTCTGGATGAGTCGAATTTAAATACCAAGTAACTAGCACATCTTCATCATCTACTGATGCGGTAGCTTCAACGACCAGCTTGAGTTTAGTGTCGTTTGAATTTTTTAGCGGGCATAACACTGGCATTGTTTCTTCAGCACATTGAAGCTGCTCAGGAGACAAGTCCATAAGGCGCTGTCCTCGTAATGCAGGAGGATTCATACATGTTGCAGAACCTTGAATTGGAACAGAGCCACCATCTTTGAAATAGGCTTTTCTCTCCCCTATCAGCCAGCGAAGATTACAATCACATTTGATTGGAGAACGATCCCAAAGTAGGCCTAAATATGGCTTAACCTCGCCCATTTGACATTTATAAATTACGGAGACTTCATTATGCGAAATATCCAGTTTTCCAAGTGATCTACACAAAGAAATATTCGGAAATGTCTTAAAATTATTAAATGTTACAGATATCTTCTTGAGAGTAAATTGTGGACATAATTGATCAGGTAATTTACTGAGTTGGTTGTAATCCAGGAGTATCTCTCTCAGTGTATACTGTATACCGTCTATTGACTCCAGAATGTTCTCTGCATTATACAATTTATTTGTTTGTAGATTAAGCTCAGAACAAACGGTTCCCTGCAAAAACTTGCCAGGAAGGTGGGATAGAAGATTATTCATCAATGTGATTCTATAAAGACGTCTCAGCGATGAAAGTGAAGCAGACTCGATGACAGAGATGCGATTATGTGACAGATATAAAGACCGTAAATTCAGTAATTGCCCAAATGTGTCATTGTATAATGTTGATATTTGATTATGAGAGATGTGGCATGCTCTCAACAACTTATTCTTGGTGAACGGCTGATGAAGTTCAGTCAAACGGTTGTAATCCATGTTAAGAGAAATTAAAACTGGAATGTCGGCGAATGCTCCTTCCTCAATTGCCGATATATGATTGAAAGACAGCTGTAAGTATTGCAGTGATTCCAACCCATTAAACACCCCTGACTTTATCGTGGCTATCTCATTCTTCGCTAAATCCAATTTAACTACCTTAGTCTGTAATTTAAACTGATCGATTTCATCTAAAGTTATGTGATTATTCTTTAGAAATAATGTTTTGACAGCGGTCATGTGCCGTAAAGCAAGGGGAAATGATGTTAGTTTGTTAGCACTCAAGTCAATTAACTCCGCTGAATATTTATCTTCTGGTCGAAAATAATCCAGAGGAAAGTGTGTAATATTATTGGAGGCTATGTGTATCTGGTGGATGACCCAGGCGTCTGTCCAGTTGCTTCTCTGAGGCAGAGTGGCATCCGTCAGCTCTAATCTGTCACAAAGAAGATAACCCTGAAAACAACAATCATAAATGTCACACAAAAACTAACTCTATATGGTGGTTAATGGATAGAAGGTAATCTCTGTATGGTAATAAATCTTACAAATAGCCAAGCAGACATAAGACGTTGAATCAATGTTGGTTTAACGTTGTTCCACCGTCTACGATGTTGCTATCATAGACAGCTCTGCACACTCCAAGTATTAGAACAGTTTGGAGCACCGTAAATGCACAACCTCGATGACAAACACTCGACCATCGGGGCCGGTCTCGCGATAAGGAAGTTATGTGATAGTCCGCAACCGTAATATTTCGCATCTTGCTTGTCAATTTGACACACACACAAATCTTCACTCGTCTCACTAGTGTCTCTACTTCAGAAAACGTGTAGGCCTACTGTGACACTCGCTGTTAAGTCAGTGTAATACAAAACATGCTTTAGCCCCTCCTTCATTTTTCGACCTGATCGGCATTAAAGTGACTTTGTAAAATGTAAATATAAGTGTCAAATGTGAATACATGAGGGTAGGAATATAGGTTATTTGCCCTTCTCTCACCCGATAGCGGGTTTCTGAGTTTATTACTCTTTCCCATCAAGAAGTAAACAAATGTCGACCATGTTTTGATTTAATATTGCCTTGTTTTACAAATTGTGGTGACCAATGTGCTAATGTAATATATTGTGATGTATTCGTTTCACAATAAGCTTATTGAGAAAACATATGCCCGTTCTGCCTATTTTGGTCATCCGACTTTTAATTTAACATGTTTAACGTGCTTTATAATTACCTATCATGCACATCTTTGCTTATTTAACCGTTATGGTTTTGAATGATAGACCCAATAATCACGGAGTCATTTTAATCATCATCAAACGGGTAAAATGTTAACATAATACAATAAGTGTGCATGATCTAGTTCAGCCTCAATAAAATAATGGCATAATAACAAAAACACATTTCTAATCAGATGGCTAAAAATGTAGCCTATGAAAGACGAAATGGCGATAACAGCCATTTAAAATGTAGAATCCAGAAGTGACCCGACATGCAGAAAAGTACCTGCAGGCGACATTGTTTACAATTATTTATTTTAGTGATTAGGCCCACACAACTAAAATTAAAAGATAATAATGCCATACAATCAAAAGAAATTGACATTTTTTTTTATTATTCCAGTTTATCACAAAAAAGATGTATCAAATCTAAAAATAAATGTTCAAAATCCTGACGTCACATGCCTTCCAGATGTTTACAAAAATGAATAATAAAATATCACATTGATAAAAAAAAGCATACCTTATTACGTTTATTCAAACATGTACATGGAGGTGGTAATGGGCACCTGTCGGGTCCATTTTCACCAAAACTATCAACATACATTATTGCCGCCAATAAAAAATAGCTGTACAGCGCTGTCTTCATTATGGGTGATAAATTAAACTTTTAACTGCTTCAAATATGCTACAAATCCTGGACCACCAGGTATACACGGTCGCCGTTGTCATTGCTATATGTCTATGAGTATTATTTTACATTAATAAAGTAATCTGTATGGAATATGATCTATCATTACATTATCATTAGTAAACATAAACCTAGCTATTATATTGTGGTCCAAGGACTGTGGTCCGAGAGCCCGGGGTGTTTTATTTATGTTTTTAGGTGCATGGTTCTTTGTTGGTCAACGGCAAGTACGTTGTAAACTGGTTTGACTGGAATCAACTTTCAGAAAGCACCATGAACATTATTGGCAATAATGATTTTCATTTTGACGAGCTAGGTATAAATATCACTGATCACACTAGAGAAACAGCTTCTTATTCCAGTTATAAAATTGGTGATGACAAATAATACTAATTTCCTAAAAAATTAGCTTAAAACTAAATAGAACTTACTATCATCGAAACGTCAAAACCCCTGGGTCATTTGAGTCATTGAGTGTTTCAAATTTGGATTCCAACTGGAGAGTTATAAATATTTGAATAAGATACACAATTAAATGCATATAGGGGCCTATGATATAAAATATATAATAAACTTTTGTGCATGCTAATCAGGTTGTGATGGCCATCATGTCCAGAGGAAATAAGTGCCTGACCTAAATTTTAGTACGTAATAAGAAATTGTTAAAAATGGGGCCCAATGTGTGTGCATGCATGTTTTGTATGGGCCTACTTGTAATAGTAGGCCTATATAGCCAGATCCATATACAGGGCATTAGACATTTTCGGCGAATGCCCTGCGAACATTTGCCATACGATCGCCGAGTTAGTCGCCATACATTCGTCGAGTGTTCACTAACATTCGCCGAAAATTAATATGCATATTATGTAAATAGTAGTCGCCATACATTTGCTGAACATTTGCCGAAAGCTCATTTGCAGTTAAAATGTAAGTGACTACATTCTGTGTGCATATGTAAACATGCGTAAGCAGGGCTGCGCATATATTATGATTATAGAACACAACATTAGTTACAAGTAACAAGCTGATTTTACAGCTTAACCTTATCTAATTTAAGATAACTTTCCATGCATGCTGAGTTTTAAAACTAATAATTTACGTGGAAAACGATGTATTTTTATCGGCACACAGAGATTTAAAGGTAAAGGTGCAGGTTTATAGTCTGGTATCAAGTCTGAAGCTCTATCATCCGACTTTACATTCTACCCCCTGGTCACTGGAACTGTTCATTCTTGTGATATATCAACTCCATGGAGAGTATACAGTCCTGCAGCCATTTCGGCTCATTGAACTAAAGTACTCATTTCACCTGAGTCAAATGAAGCACAACATGGAAAAAGTGTCCCAAGATTGAGAGAGGAGAAACATGATATTTCTTTGAAAATTATGCGAAACCGCACAGCAGGCAGCGACATCGGCGAAGTTCCACGATCTAATGCCCCAGTCACACTGTCGCGAATCATGATGGCGAACTGATACGGATATGAATCCGTATTAGATCGCCAGCTGATTCGCCACTGTCGTATTGTTCCGTGCTAGAGCGTGTCAATTCTCCAAAAAAGTCTCACGGTTCTCAACGGTTCGCCAAGCCGATACGGATGTTTCAAACTGTTTAAAACATCCGTACTGCCAATACGAATGAAGCCCATTCGTTGTAGTTCCTTACAGTTCGTAGCAGTTCGAATCGGTTCTAATCAGTTCTTTGCACTTCGTATTGCTCTTCGTTTCGCTTCGCAGAGTAACGGGTTGGTTCGCATTGGAAGAGTCTGTCGATGAGCAAGGAATCAGAAAGAACTGACTCGAACTGACTCGACGCAACATAGTACAGATACGGTTGTCGTTGCTTGTCGTGCTGAATCGTTGCTATTTACGGCCTGGAGATACGATGCAGTACAATTTACATCACGAACTACAAAGGATAGCTACGAATTGCAACGTTGCGCAACGATGGAATGAGACGAGATCCGAATAAGGTAGAGCCCAATGCGAATGACGGCGATTCACAATGAATTAATGCGAACCAGGACGTTAACAATACAATGCAGAACGAATGAGGTAGATTCACATAGCGGTAATAACTCGACTCTTATATCATTTCAGTGTTGCCAGAGCAGACTATGATGATCATTGTGTTTCAAATAATGACCAACCCTCACACAAATTGCAACAGAATGTCTGACTGTTGTTTCCTACTCATAAATATGTCTCCTATAAACTCAAAAAGTCTCAAGAGATTCGAGTGGCGGAAAGTATTTTCAGCACTGTTTATTAACTATACCCTTTCAACATATTTTGATGGTGAGATGACGAGCCACTTTCGAGCAGTGTTATGTACGTATTTTAATAGAAAACTTGGTGCGATGTTATTATTAAGATTACCAGTGCCTGCTTAAAAGATTATATTATTATCCTCATTATATGAATAATTATACCAACAATAACCCAATTTGTACAGTTCCAGATTGGTAAAAATATTTATTTAAAAAAACTTAAAATATAGTAATTTTGATCCAAATCGAAAAACATATATATACATAAATGATACATAAATAGGCCTATAGATGTATATAGTTACAACACTTACAACAGTTATTATAGGCTTGCATTTAGTCTGATGTATCTCTCTAAATACATTTTTTTCTTGACCCATTCTATTTTTCAACTTCTAGTTGCCAGTTGTCGTCGACTTCTTCTGCGACATTACATTTGATCAGCATTTTTATATGTGACGTGTTTCTGGCACTCCGCTTTCTGTTCTCTGCTGGGGTTTTTTGTATGTTTTTAAATTGTTTTCATTTGCGGTAATATTTTTACTATTAATCCACATGTTCTATTACCTCGCTATATTTTCCGCTGATGAATTCTCAGTCTTTATCACTTTATGGTGATACACTCCTATCTCCCTCTGTCTGTCAAGCAATTTGCTTTATTGTTCTATTAATTTTCTTTTGTTAGTGTTGTTACAATTTACTTCCCGGTACTGTTTCCCTTTGATTTCCCATACTGTCGTTGCAATCATTACTCTTTCTACCACAGCTCATTCTTGTCTTTTACCATGTACCACTCTCTGTTACCTTTACTTTATTCGCTGATGAGTCCCAATTTTTTTTTTGTATTCTACTTCCTTCTATAGTTAAAAGTCATGTATCTTTATATAGCTTCTTCTGTGACACCATTTTTTCTTATGGGATACCGTTAATGATCTATATTTGAGCACCGAATCTAATATAAATTCGGTCTTTTAAAAATGTTATAACAACATTTTAATTGAATAAATTTGCTAAGATTAACTTCGAATAATAGTAATATAATTTTTAATATAATATAACACTGCACCAAAATTGGGCGAAGATTATGTTAATTTGATGGACAAAGAAGACCGGCGATAAGACACGGATGAGCGCGACATTTTGTAGCCAACAGCTCATCCCTATTGAATCGCACTGGTCCGTTCCAGGTCGTATCAACTCGTACTGGTCCGTTCCAGGTCGTATCAGTTCGCACTGGCCCTAGTTGCATTCTACTTGAGTCATATTGGCTCGTATCAGTTCACAGGCTTATTCACATTAGATCGTATTGATACGTACAACCTTTCGTATTAGTTCGTGTCAACCCGTTCTGCTTTGTATTGGTTCTAGTTCATTATTCTTAGTTCTACTTGGTTCTCCGTTATTCGCAATTTGAACCGTATTGATTCTAGCTGGCTCGTTGTTCAATAAATTATCCACCTCAGGAGCATTTTTATTCTCCATGATTCGCACTCACATCCGTATTGCACATATCGCCAGCATTTGTACTGCATCGCCAGTGGATTCGCGACAGTGTGACTGGGGCATAACTATTGCGCCATGTCCCTCTCGTTTACCGCGACACCTGTTACCAACATAGCCAGTATTATCGCTTTTCAACAAGAATTCTTCCTAAGAGCAACTGCCTGGCCAGCCTCCCCTGGTATTATATCCAGTTTTGCGTATTTGTATTCAAACACTTTAGCGCCCGCCACATTTTCAATGTACATTTCGGCGGTAGCATCCATGCATAAGCTTGCAGGTCTACCTGACTCAACCGCTTCATTTTTAGTTAAGAAAAGGATTCTTGTCATATTTTGGTTGAACTACTTCACTCTGCAAAATTATCCTCCACATCTACTTATCAAGTAGCACTTTTCAGCGCTACAAAACCGCTGACTCTTCAGATGTTCAGAGACATTGCAACTAAAGCAATTAACATTCACTCTCGAAAAAACAAAAATATAGTTTCTATGGAGGTAGACCTGGAAAAAAATGGAAAAAGTCTTATGGGAAGGGGGGGGGGGCGGTATCACTTTATGCATTAAAGCTTCATCTGACCAAGAATTTTGCCCGGTACATGGAATCGCTAAATATTTTTCCCTGAGGGGTGATAAAGAGGGACCAGTTCTTATATTGGAAGGAGGGCGACCTTCAGAGGATTGTTTGACAATTTCCTTCGGCGTTGCGTCTTAAAACAGCAGGGTAGGATGTCAAACGGTATTTTAACATTCTTTTGGGATAGGGTCCATACGTTTACTGATCTTGCCTGCTTGCATACGCGCTTGACTGGTGTCTGAGAAGAATGGCATTTTATGGTTTCATAATTGTAACAGTCATTCTGATAAAACATTTTACAAGCATATAATTATCATGCATTGTCACTATACATATAAATAATAACTTTGTATTAAATAAAAAAAACACACACTCCTGGCATTTATTACTGCATATAAAACTACTAAAGTCACTACTATCCCATCTCTGAATGTCATAAAGTGTAATGAAAAATTAGCCCTTAGAGCACTGATGTCGACTACAGTAGACATTCTGTGGTTTATCTCCACCTGTATAATCTCTGATAACCAGTTGTTAAAAGTAAAATATGCTTTTAATCTCGAACCACGGATATCTGCTGGGACTTTTAAATTGAATATCTCAGTGCTCCAGGGGTTCAGTAGCGGCTGTAACGTGATAATTTTATCGAGATTTTTCATCCACATCATGTATTTCAATAAAGATTTAGACGTGTTATTCAATTTCATTTATTTCAAATTACATCACAGTAGGCCTATACATTCTATGGTGCATTGTAGTTATTGTGTCATCTTACTACCCACTCTCTATAGTTAAATCATGCAAACTAATAAATATATCGCCAGTGTTGTTGCAATGGTTCATAATTTAGCTAAGAATAATGGTTTAACAGATAATTTACTAATACAAGGTTAGGCAGCTTTCCTCTCTTTGTAAATAGAAATAGCTTGGCGTGTAAATATTACATCTGCTAAATGTAATATTGCTTATAATTATGCAAAGGCGTTATTGCCTAGAAATACTTTTGTCACCAAAGGCCATCATATAATCACAAATATCGGCTCTTAGCCCTCACAAACTGTTTGTGTATAAACCATGGAGGTTTTTTCAATTTAAAATAAATTTGAAATCATCATAAATGTATCAGTCAGCTCTTTCCGCTGTATTTGAATACCTATGTTATTAGTCTACAGCCATTATTAATATTCCACTGTTTTAGTGCGGGGATCGACTTTAGACGTCAGATCCTGACGTCTAAAGTCGTTCCCCGCGCTGAAGGGTTAATTGTGCTTCTATATCAGCGATTACAAAACGAAAACATAATGCACACCACCAATGTTTTGTGGCATTATAATATAATGAACTATATAGTCAGTCAGAGGCTGCAGTTAACCTCCTCTGAAAATAATAATCGTAATTTGGATCATCCCCCTAATTTAATGGATTGGTGAAAATTTCTTGCAAATCCGTGCGATCCGGATAGTTAGAAATAGTTTCATACGAATCCGTGCATTACTTGTTGAGTAAGCCTAAGAACGGATAAACAAACAAACAAACAAACAAACAAACAAACAAACAAACAAACAAACAAACAAACAAACAAACAAACAAACAAAAAAACAAACAAACAAACAAACAAACAAACAAACAAACAAACAAACAAACAAACAAACAAACAAACAAACAAACAAACAAACAAACAAACAAACAAACAAACAAACAAACAAACAAACAAACAAACAAACAAACAAACAAACAAACAAACAAACAAACATACAAACAAACAAACAAACAAACAAACAAACAAACAAACAAACAAACAAACACGATCAATAGCATATACCTAGCATAGGTAAATTAAAAAAAAGGTGTAGGCCTATCTATTAACTGAAATGATGTTCTTGTGCTGGTATTATTTCACATATAAAATTCTGTTTGGAAATACTAGAATCACTATTAAATTAATACGAAATAATTAATACTTCTACAACAATAAAAATAATGATAATAATAGTTGTATTCTGTTTATTTAAATGTATATGATTATTTGTCCACGTACACAATAAGCATTTCAAAATGAAATATACTTCTAATCGATGATGATAGAGCAAAGTTGTGTGATGAAGCTTTAAAAAGGGTTCAATATAATTATTATGATATATTATGCGTGTTCATATATTGAGTACTATGTGATGAATAGCTTAATTTTATCCTAAAGATGTGCCCCATTCCAGGGCGTACCACAGCATAGTAAGCCCAAATCATAACATTGTATAATAAGGCCTATAGGTCATGATTACTACAATGACATAGTGTAGCGCTATACCCCCTCACATTTGTTTTATCAGAGTAAATTGGAAATATTAATGTCAAAACAAAACTCCACTTTGCCATGAAGTTGGTAGCCTATATATTGACCTAATTTGGTAATCTGGTTGTGAAATGCGGTTAGCATTTAGACTCCTCTGTTTCAAACTTCACAAGATCTGGAGACAAAACAGTCTGGTGCTGATCACCCAAATAATTGTCATGTGTTAAATTCGGGTTGTCGATACCGTGTGTGGACTCCGAATTCGTCTCTGGTAGAATTTGAAAGTTATCGTCTGATGATCTCTGACATCTGCGTCTGTAGAAAAATCTGATCAGGAATAAAAGTGTACATATACAAATTATGGTGATACAGCTGATAGCGATCACCGTGTCCTGACGTCTGTTGTGGAGTTTGTCAGCATGTTTACCTGTTTCTATGACAGATTCATTGGCTGATATTGTGGTGACAACACCTTGCTGGGTGGTGTCTGTTAATCTAGGAGGGGATTTGCGTGTCTGTAACAGCATGCACTTCTTAGCTATCACCTGCTCGTCCAATACAGTAACACATATGTTATACCTGGTATTGTGAACCAATTTGTTTAGGGTGTAGTTACTGCTACCCGATGTTAATGCTTGGGTGATGACATTTTTTTGGGATACAACATCTTCAACTTGCAGGATAATACTGTCGACAGAAATAGGGTGAGTAGCATTGATGGACCACATCACAGTTGTCACCACCTTATTCTGACGACCAGGTGATGAGGTTACGTCCAGCAGGAGGTCCACTTTGCGATCAGGAGCATTTCTTGGACATGACAAAGGGATCTGTCCATCAGAACATTTCAGATCCTTAGACGATAAATCAACCAGATTTCTTCCTCTAAGATTTGGAGGATGTAAACATGTTAGTGAACGAAAAGGTGACGTACTCTTTATCGAGTTTGTATAATTACCATTCAACATCCATCGCATATTGCAATCACATTGAATGGGGCATAATTCACATTTAACATCGGTTACTAGCCCTTCCATTTGACATTTGTAAATGGTGGAAACCATACTGCCTCTCAAATCAATTTTTTTCAGTGACCTGCACAATGTAATATTTGGGAACACTTTTATGTTATTTTTATTTAATGCTAAATTATTCACGTTAAATTGCGAACAAAAATTATTAGACAATTTCGTAAAGTGGTTATACGACAACAGGATTTGCGTCAGGGTCATCTGCAACCCGTCTAATGCATTAACCAAGTTCTCCTCGTCAGACAAACCATTTAGTTGGAGATCTAAAAGACTGCACCTAGTACCCATGAAAACGCCACTTGGAAGAGAAGTAATGCCATTTTTCATTAAAGAAATTATTTTAAGACTCGTCAATGATGAGAAACATCCAGAATCAATGGTATGTATCTGATTGTGAGCTAAATATAAATTGGACATGCTCTGGAGTCCGTCAAATGTATCATTGTATAATCGCGCTATTTTATTCCTTGCAAGACGAAGCAATCTAATTAAAGAGTTTTTCTTGAATGCTCCATTAACACTCCTCAGAAGATTTCCATTCAAGTCGAGTGACACAATAAGTTGTATACTTGATAAACAGTCTTCTTCAATAACCGTTATGCGATTGTCACTCAAATCCAAGCGTCTTAGTGAAACCAAACCTTTGAATACACCATTTTTCAGTACAGATATCTGGTTCGCTGACAATCCCAGATCAGTCAGCCTTTGTAAATTTTCAAACTGTCCTATATCGTCCAGACTTATGTCATTTTTATTGAGGTTTAGTTTGCGTAAACTTGTCATATTCCTGAGGGTGACGGGGAATGATTTTAGTTGGTTTTCAGCGAGATCAGCGACTTCTAATTGGTAGATATTTTCTGGTCGAAAATAATCTGCTGGGAAGTCAACTATGTTATTTGAAGACATATTTATTTGGTGAATTTTCCAGGTACTGTCTGTCAAAACATTACTCTGTGGCAGATTGGCGTTGTTTAGGCCCACATTAGAGCATTTCAGGTAACCCTGAAACAAAATAGAAAATTGTAAATGATAGTCATGCTTTGTATCTGCCCATAACGTACTGCGGGCTGTTTCTGTAATAAATGTATAGCTAATTAATATTATGTTTTTGTCATCACAGGTTTTTCACATTGTTATCTTGCCAGGTCTAATGATCGTGCTAGTGGAGAGCATTGAAGTAAATCTCCAATCTATCACTTTCTATATCATTATATCATATTATTATATTATATTATATACTATATTTTATACTAATTACGTTTAGCCCTTACAGCGCGGGATAGACTTTAGGTCTAAAGTCGATCCCCGTGTAAGAATTAAGGTATTTATTATGGCCGTAGACCCATAACATAGGTATTCAAATGAATTGAGAAGAGCTGAGTATGACAGTTATGATGATTTTAAATTGAAAATAACCATTTGATCTCCATGGTTCATACCGAAGTATTTCAGCGCTTTGTGGGTTATTGTTGTAGATCAATGTGTAAATGCAATATTATTATCAAAATTCAGGGCACTTTGGCATGTCTACACACAAGAGCAGGGTGTATTATTGTCAGCAACATGACCTTTACGGCATCCCATTTGAGCCCGTGGTTAATCTATGTGTTTTAACCTTTACACCTACCGGTATATAAGCGCGACCATAGCCTAAAACCCCATTCATTCATTAATGGGCTTTTGAGCCACCTTTGTGCACACATAGGCTAAACTGGGCCAGGAGAACATCCTGAGGATGATGAGATGACACTGCTCTCCAGACACAGTATATTTATAACCATCTTCTTCCAAAAACATTTTATATTTTATTATTAAGGCCTGATTAAGCTTTTACTATTATGGGTTTATACATGATATTACAGTGATGTCTTGTGTTTTGATCAGGACGAACACCAACCTTGTTACGTTTCCGGGCACACATGCACGGGGACTCTAGCGGGCAGTTAGGATCGTCACTACCAACAATAACGGACCAGCCCACCAGAAAGAAGAGAACGGCAACATGCAAAATAACATTCATTTTTCTAACAGCCAGCTTCCCAATTTGGATCGAAATCCTGATATTGCTTTGCTTGCCGCCACTAATATCTAAAAAGGAGTGAATTAGGATATACACTAATATATGGTTACTCTTTGTGCTTCTGGTTACTATCGAGTGATCGATCAATATATCTGGTTACAATATTGCAGTAATGACATGGGAAAATTTGTCTACATTGCGACAAGAGACCTACATCACGGACATCCCACCGGCACACGACGTTGTTCCGACGTTGAATCAACGTCAATGACGTTGATTAAACGGCGCAACAACATCGTGTGCCTGGTGGGATCACAATAAATTATGTCCATAATAATATCACATTGAAATAATTGTAAATAACATGCAGGCAATCACTCTTCATACTAAAAATGTAGCATTGTTTATAGTTAAGTTTTTAAATATTCAAATGCTAGGGTTGCTCTATTATTTTATTCAATATGCAAAGCAATTACAAACAAACTAATTTATAAATAGAGAACCAAATACGGGAAGGGTAGTAATAAAAGGTAGTAGTCACGACATGAATATAAAACAGTGCGCGTAAAATTTCATGAAAATCGGTTGAGAATTGACTAAGAAATCTGCAAAAATCATTCATCACAGTTAATGTGAATCCGTCTATAACGTAGTGGTGTGAGCAAGTCATGGAGTCAGTCTTGTGAAAATTTAAGACATCAAACACGATAAAGTGCCACATTGCCTTCCCGAGCATAATTTTTTGTACATACGATCAAAATGTTTTGAAAATATACTCATTTCAGCAGTATTATGTTAGTTTTCAGAAAATTTTGTCAATGGGATACTTTATTAAATCAATAGAACAAAAAAGTGATTTTTGTGAAAAAAATATAAAGGATTTATTAGAATTGAAAATGTATTTATTAAAATTGAAAGAATTATGAACGATGAAACAACCATAAACAATATTGAAAATGAAGTTAAAGACTGTAGATTGTATTTGTTATCAGACAAAGAGGTTGCTTAATGCTAAGTGGCATTTTTGTTGAATTTAAAGTATGCTAACGTGACGTTTTCGTTGACGTTAGCAACTGTGTTACTAGAAGCTACTTTGCTGGCTAGAATTTTTCTGCACCCACTCAGAATTAAGTGTTTGTATTGTATTGAGTTTTTTGCATTATTGAATAGCTAAAACAACTGTATTTCGATGGTTTGCAATAAACAGCAGCATATAACGTGACAGAAGTCGAGACACTTGATATCTGATGAATGTCAAAGATACAAAGTAACATACTAATAAGAAATATAACTAAAATTAGAAGATGTAGGGACAACGAAGCAGCTTCAAGTGAAAATTAAAAGACAGAAGATTATATTTCTGATTAAACAGGTATATATTTTAAAGCTAAGTGTGTTTCTCGTTGCATTTAAGTCATGCTAACCTGGCGTATATTTTAACATGTTGCTAGTGTCACGTTAGCAACAGCGCTAATATAAGTCGCATCCTTGCCCAGAATTTATATGCACACAGGTGGAAATATTTACTTGAATGATTGCATTGTAGAAGGGCTACGGGCTTTTAGTTTTACTGTTTTACATCAAATGCTAACGTGACAGATGCCAATGACACTTCCCAAAGTATTCTATTTTTAAAGACCATTTTCCAACCACTGATGTAACAGGGCTGGCCAATTGTCGCTATGTCGCGCATCAGAGCGACAGACAAGGTAAAAACGCACCAAAGGGTTATATTGGGCGACAAGATATGACTCCAGAAATCGCCCACATACACCTATAGGCAGGCTACATAAAAGAATGCTATGGATGCAAAGTGATCCAAGTCCTCAAGGTCTGAATTTTTTTTTCTGGTGCCCATTTTAATCAGTGTAGTGCGCCAATCAATGCAACTTTTGGCCAGCCCTGTGTAATACTAGAAATGTAGACACAATTGGACTAAACACAAATCCTTCCTTGGATTTCACATTTGGACACATTATTTTTGAGGCATGCGAAGAAGGACACTGTCACGTTGACATTTCCAGTGTCACACAAAGTGTCACGTTAATATATAAAAGGTCAAAGAACATGTCACGATACAGTAATACGTGTCAAGTACATCGTCACATTAACAACAAAGGTATCTAAACTTATCTCACGTTAGCACATTTTTAAGACTGCTGTGGCTCATATACATATGCAACCTATATTCAGTGAATTGTGTGAATGGACCATGCATATTATTATGCACAGCATCATAGTGTTTAAATATTTAATTGCACACCTCATACTATGTTTACAGTCCTGTGCCATGCTAACGTTACAGCCCATATTAATACCTGCTATATTTGACAATATATATAGATATATATATATATATATATATATATTATAGCCTATATATGCACAAAGGTAGCCTAATACTGCATTCATTCATTCATTATTCCTCTCCCCTCTCTATACTGTGTCTCTCACTCTCCCCTCTGTAATTATAACTTTTATTTCAATAGTGAGATGTAGTATATAAGAGGGTTTTTTCTGGCAATATCAAACACCCAATGTGGATTCAATTCTGGGCCACTGTCTGGGACCCTGGCCTGTTATTGAAACATTATTGGATATATGTATTTTAACTAGAGGTGAATTGTGACTTTTCAAGTAACAATAATGTTCGGACTACGTTTTGTGCGTTTTCTGGCGACCATTTTAAATATTGTTGGGTTATTTTTATCATGAGAGATTGATTGAAATTTTAGATTTCTGGATTCTGACTTATTTGTTGGTTTAATGCTGTATCACTGTCTGCGACGCTGGCCAAACATTATAACAACATTGCGTCGACGTTTCGTGTTTGATGCAATTACAACTGTTATTTCAATGTTAATTTGTAGCATTTGAAAGGCTCTACTGTTCGTATCAAGCACCCAATGCTGGTTCAATGCTGAGCAACCCTCTGTGACGCTGGGCCCAGATTGAAACATTATTGGATATAGGCCTCTGTATTTTAATTGATTAAATGTAGAGGGTGACCAAAGGGTGCAAGCCGATCCTGTCGCCTCTGACAATGGGCCCGTATATTGACTGGCCAAGATTTATTCATGGGCTTTTTCTGTCATGTACATCAATGTACCACCATTGATCCACATAGTGAACGAGAAAATCCTGGATAAATCCGGAAGAACATGATGTATGCCTTAGAAAAATTATTGCACACCTCCCCAAGACTTAAGGATCATTATACCAAGGTTTGAAGTCGATTGGATAAAAACTCAGGGAGAAATAGCGCATTATAAGCCCCCGACGTGTACATCATTGGGCAAACATTGATTAGCACTTAGTGATCCAGAAAATCTTGAATAAATCCGGAATAACAACTATGAATACTTAGAAAGTCATAGCACACCTCCACACAACCTAAGGATCATTGTGCCAAGGTTTGAAGTCGATTGAATAAAAACTCAGGGAGAAATAGCCCTGGACATAAAATAATAAAAGTGTCGAGATCCAAACAAACTTAATATATAAGGTCAAACATAATTATTAAATCTAAATGGTAATCAGGAGGTCAAGGCGATATGAAGCCCAGCACCCTCCAACCCTATAACGTCGAGTAGCGGACACAATGGTCCATTGTGAGAGGCGGCTATCCATTATATTAATGAATGGGACTTCAACCGAACATGTCACGATACAGTAATACGTGTCAAGTACATCGTCACATTAACAACAAAGGTATCTAAACTTATCTCACGTTAGCACATTTTTAAGACTGCTGTGGCTCATATACATATGCAACCTATATTCAGTGAATTGTGTGAATAGACCATGCATATTATCATGCACAGCATCATAGTGTTTAAATATTTAATTGCACACCTCATACTATGTTTACAGTCCTGTGCCATGCTAACGTTACAGCCCATATTAATACCTGCTATATTTGACAATATATATAGATATATATATATATATATTATAGCCTATATATGCACAAAGGTAGCCTAATACTGCATTCATTCATTCATTATTCCTCTCCCCTCTCTATACTGTGTCTCTCACTCTCCCCTCTGTAATTATAACTTTTATTTCAATAGTGAGATGTAGTATATAAGAGGGTTTTTTCTGGCAATATCAAACACCCAATGTGGATTCAATTCTGGGCCACTGTCTGGGACCCTGGCCTGTTATTGAAACATTATTGGATATATGTATTTTAACTAGAGGTGAATTGTGACTTTTCAAGTAACAATAATGTTCGGACTACGTTTTGTGCGTTTTCTGGCGACCATTTTAAATATTGTTGGGTTATTTTTATCATGAGAGATTGATTGAAATTTTAGATTTCTGGATTCTGACTTATTTGTTGGTTTAATGCTGTATCACTGTCTGCGACGCTGGCCAAACATTATAACAACATTGCGTCGACGTTTCGTGTTTGATGCAATTACAACTGTTATTTCAATGTTAATTTGTAGCATTTGAAAGGTTCTACTGTTCGTATCAAGCACCCAATGTTGGTTCAATGCTGAGCAACCCTCTGCGACGCTGGGCCCAGATTGAAACATTATTGGATATAGGCCTCTGTATTTTAATTGTTTAAATGTAGAGGGTGACCAAAGGGTGCAAGCCGATCCTGTCGCCTCTGACAATGGGCCCTTATATTGACTGGCCAAGATTTATTCATGGGCTTCTTCTGTCATGTACATCAATGTACCACCATTGATCCACATAGTGAACGAGAAAATCCTGGATAAATCCGGAAGAACATGATGTATGCCTTAGAAAAATTATTGCACACCTCCCCAAGACTTAAGGATCATTATACCAAGGTTTGAAGTCGATTGGATAAAAACTCAGGGAGAAATAGCGCATTATAAGCCCCCGACGTGTACATCATTGGGCAAACATTGATTAGCACTTAGTGATCCAGAAAATCTTGAATAAATCCGGAATAACAACTATGAATACTTAGAAAGTCATAGCACACCTCCACACAACCTAAGGATCATTGTGCCAAGGTTTGAAGTCGATTGAATAAAAACTCAGGGAGAAATAGCCCTGGACATAAAATAATAAAAGTGTCGAGATCCAAACAAACTTAATATATAAGGTCAAACATAATTATTAAATCTAAATGGTAATCAGGAGGTCAAGGCGCTATGAAGCCCAGCACCCTCCAACCCTATAACGTCGAGTAGCGGACACAATGGTCCATTGTGAGAGGCGGCTATCCATTATATTAATGAATGGGACTTCAACAGACAAGTACATCATTGCACCGACATTGGTCTACATAGTGGATTTATAAAATCCCAAATAGATCCAGATCTACTGTCGGGATTGGGGAACAAAAAATTTACCCTGGTACCTGAATACATAAGTATCATTTTGCCAAGGTTTGTAGTCGATTACTTGTAGGCCTACAATGACGAGAAATAGCGGACAGAGAAAGATAAAAATAATATTGAAAAATAAAGTTGCTTTAGGATTACAATAAGTTTGAACGACTACGTTCAAACCTAATTACGTAATTTTACAAGTGACTAAATCAACCTAAAAAATAACCTGTAGTTCTTGTTTTTTTGCTCAGCAGAATTGTACATCTGCGTCTGTTAAAATTACCAGTCACTATTTCTACAGCACACTACATCACCCAGTATGTAATCAATAACAACAGCAGTAGCTCCGTATCGCATTCTTAAGTGTGTCATTTTAGGCCAGATAAACCCACCGTTGAACGTAAAGGGTTGGGTTTTGGGTGTACACTGGCTGAGTTTGTGGTCGGTGAACATTCACATGCGCTCGTCACCTTTGGGTGGCTGTTCCCAATTCTATGTGTGTCCTTGCTCGAAACCTGCGAGTCTATGATTGAATGTGTGTGCTCTGACGACCAATGAGATCTAATTGGCACACATAACTAATGTTTGAGACGAGGTGCCATTGAGCACCTTGTGAAATCAGTTTTCTGTTTGCTCTAGTCGGAGAGATTGTCGTCTTGTGTGAGTGGTGGCGTAGCTGTTGGAATGAGTAGATAAGGGTCTTGTGCCACTTATTGGTTAAATTACTTCTCATATTATAATTCAGTCACTCACTGTCCCTGAACCCTTAACCCTTTCAAGTTTACCATGGTCATCCTCATCCACTACAAGCCGCGAATTGCTGTCGCAATTCTCGATTTGTAGTGGATGAAGATGACTTGAAGTGGGTGACAAATTAAAAAAAATGTTATTCTTAAAATAGTTACATACAAATTTCGTTCTAAATCCACTAGGTTTTATGAAATTATGTCATTCTTCAGAGATACAAAATGATGCTTGGATGCATCGTGAGGGTTTATACTAGACTAAGGATTTTTTGAAGATCGACTCACCCTCATATGATTTTCACCCACTACTGACAGTGTCATTCTGACACAAGATACAAAATTCGAGAACACCAACTCTTGGTTGTGGAGTCTCCCAACAAAACTGAACCTATATGAGTGGATGGGGAAGAAATATTTTGTTTATTTGAAACTTTTATATCAGAGAGGGGAGATTTTGACTTTTGAACTGTTACCATATTTTCAATTTGTATATGCTGATTTAAAAAACAATTGAAGCATAAATCCAAAAAATAGTTGTCCGTATTTCTTATTTTGGACATAAGAAATCGGAAATTTCGTCTCTATATCTCGCTTAACTGGTAAATAAGCAACACAAAAATTTTAAAAAAACTTTTTAAGTTCTAGTCTATGAACATAAATAAAAATGCCGATTTTTGGATTGGATGATGTTAGCCTGATTGTGTCGCTTTAACACAACTTCTTCATTTTAAATCGATTGAATACAAAACGAAATGTGCACCATAATTTGTTCTTTAAGTATGTGTTCAGATTTGGCTTTATCAAGCTACAATCGCTTTAAAACGTAGTCCAAGCTTTGTCTGAGGCGTATCAGTGACTCTATGATATGGTGCCTAGTTTTAGAAAATGCGATTTTATTATTTTATTATTTATATGTCGTGCCTACGAAATAGTATTTAGTGAGCACACAATAAAAAAACAAATAAAAATAAAATGTCATGGTCCTAAACCAGCCACCGTACTGTGGTGCCAAGCATAAAGACAAGGTCTTTTTCAATCGACGATGGTAGTTGTCAGAACACGGCCCTCGCATGGATGTAGCATCCATGCGCCATGACACCTGCATGTTGATAAAAAACAGCAGGTGAATGCAGGGCTACTTTCAAACTTATAGGCCAAGAGTATGATGTTTCGTACCTGAACGAATTCATAACAAGCTGAGCCCTGAGCCTTTTGATAAATTCAAGATGGCGTCCAAAATAGCCGCCAATTTCACATTTTGTCATATCTTGGGTTTAAATCTTCATAGAAATTTCATTAATTAGTCTAAATATATGTTTTTGGGGATGAGGAATTCAACTTCAACAAAATCTCAACACTAAAATTATATTTTTAGTGATTTTTTTTACATGTTCATATGAACTTATATTTTTGGTGACATATGTAGTTGCAAGGTCTCAATTAGCAAAATCATAAACGTAGGGACAAGTGTAATAGGAACATGACTGTAATACCTATTTTCATGGGATTTCGACCGGAAAATCTATTTATGGTATTATGTTTGTGATTCAAGGTGACCTTCAAGGTCGAAATGTCAATTCCAAGATCAAATTTCTAAAAAATGTTATTTTCAATGAATACAAATAGCAGCAAGTGTAATACTTAATTTGTATGTGATTATAAATTTAGGACGTATGATTGTTGATGATTAATGATCATCTTGAATGTCGAGTCAATTTTAAGCGATGTAATATCTTGTTTTAATTTGATTTTAACTAGAAAATCAAAGCTTCCCACCCCCTTTAATATTTTTTTATGTCGCCCTTTAACGCACTCAGTCTCTCCTTAACGCATATATGTGTCACTCTTTACGGCTTTCTCTTCACCTTTTAGTGCCTCGATCCACCACCTTTTAACACACCCAGTCAAACTTGAACACCTATTCGTGGTTATTTGACGCCTCCACATTGCCCGTGAACGCCTCTTCATCGCCTTTTGACGCCTGTCCATTTGTTATTCCTCAATAAAATTTTTAAAACTTATATCGATTTTTTCACCTCGAGCAATACAAGTAGCAAAACCATAATCATTAGCAACCTACCAGAATAAGATTATCTAGTCAAAATCACACATTAACCAGGTATTGTGCATGCTCCAATTTTTTTGGCATATGCATGTCTATGTTCTTCACCTCCTCCCCAAAAACTTAAAGGCGGGGTTCGGGGGGTGAACTAAGAGTTGAGCTTTTATTGGGTTCCTTTTTATGTCAGTGGATATTTGACCTTGTGACATTTATGATCTAAAAGATATTTTTTTGAAAAGGGCAAAAAGTTATCTTAGCAAATAACATTAAAACAATCTACTACAATATGGACCAATACTCCTTTTTGGTGATGACTCAAAAATATTCTTTCAAATTACATTAATAAATGTCGGAATAACTACTGTATATCCAAGAACTTTGTACAAGTTTTACCTTCATCACTATGCAAACACATGTAGCTTGTAGTTTGGTAATAATCCGGACAACAGAACATTGTACCAGTAAATTTTATCAAACTTGATACTTTTGAGAAGACATATAAAAAAGTTATGCACTATTACACTATTCATATAAATTTCCCTTTTTTAGGGTCATTGGCGGCCATCTTGGATTTAACACTTTCCCGTTAGGCGGAATCGGATAGAATTTTTTCCTGCTATCTCCTGTAAATCTCATAGGTGACAAAACCACTGGGATACGAGTGCATAGTTGTTTGCATAAATCGACAGATGTAGTTAATAATTTTGTTTGCGTGAACAATAAATAATCTATTATCTAATTAATCTGTATCTGTATCTGTATGTTACGTGGCAGTACGCACTATTGTGCTATCGCGCCACGGGTGCTATCGCAACACACTGTGGATTTTTGGGGGTCTCGCCAGATTGAAACTGCGCCTACGTCCATTGAGGTTTTTTTTGCGTCCAGTCGGTCAGACGAGCCATCTGATTACCGTGGTTTTCTGCGCCTCACGACACGACATCGCTGCACGCATGTCCCAGTGTATACAGCACCTGGTGTGTGCCACGCGGTCACCCATCCATTTATGGACCGGGGCCGGCATTGCTTAACATCAGTGATCGAGCCAACACCGATTAGCTAACGCCGTATTCCGTATATTATAATGTCAAAATCGAATTCCTCGCCCCTCAAACATATGTTTAGACTCTTCATTTACATTTCTATGATGGTTTTAAAAACACGAGATATGACAGATAGTGAAATTGGCGGTCATCTTGGACGCCATCCTGAATTTATCTAAAGGCTCAGGGTGGATTCCTGGGGACTTTCAGTATGCTGTAGGGGATAGTTTTCTGAACATGTTCTGAAATTTTCAGCTTGTTATGAATTTGTTCTAGCTTTCACTCATATTATACCATAATAGGCCTACTCTTTATATTATACCATAATATGCCTACTCGTGGCCTATTAGCACATTATACACACCGTGCGTTACATCACCGGCATTTTAATAATATAGGTGCTTACGCTATTTCGTTGTTACATGGACACAAAACTACTAAAAACACTACAAACGTAATTTGTCTTTTTGAATATGAAAGGATGTATCTGCCACTTTACAAAGTATCAAATACACCATTTCGTATCCAAGGGAACGGTATGTCATTAGACTCGTATCACATATATGTCTTTATCAATGGGGCATGTCAGATATATTTATCTGAGACTACCGTGATTCTTACTACTACTACTCTGCTGTGGAAAGCCAAAAGGCCGTATTTGCTTACTTGTTTACTTGTAAAAAAACAGGATACTGCCTTTTGACTTTGCACAAAAGTACTCGCCTTTTCATAGCATTTACTGCTTGAATGATGCAACTCAAGTTTTTGTTATGTTAATGTATTTCCGGCTTGTTCAGTTCTCACCCTCTGTGGTTACACAAACTAGTTTGTGTAAATTATTCAAGCTTTTTCATCGATTATACCAGTGTGTTTTTTGTGCTTATCACAAAGTCAGTGTGTCGGCTTCTACTCTACACAGCATCATCCATTAAAAATTAAAGTGTTTACACTTTTCGCTAGCTTTACTTGGTGGGTCTGTTCAAGTACATAATACAGCAGCCATACACACTGAGACTAGTTTGTTGTGCTTACCGGGATACATCAAGTATAGTTTATCAGCATGTCACCTGAAATTCTGTCTTATGTATTACTGATGTCTCCCATGTGGAAAGCTCTTTATTTTGTATTTCTGGTGAAGGGAAACGTGATTGATGATGAAGCTCTGACAGGTTTTATTCTTCATCAGTTGAATCCACCATGTCGTGACGTGGACACAAACAAAGAACTTAAACCATGTACTCTGTCCAGCCTGGAGGACTATCGGAGACTAAGGTACGGGGACCCAAATTGTCCAGCACCTCAAGGCCAGGCAGGATGTAAAGATGGCTCGTACAATATTACATGTGTGCCTTTGTCATTCCAAGAGGAGTATTTGTGTGCCTGTGCTGAAGTAAAGGGTGATTTCAACGCGGGAATCGCATGGAATGACAGTTGGGAAGAAAGCAGCGGAGAAGAGTTGTCCTTCAAACGCGGTCTGTGTGATTCACAAGCTGGCTGGTGTATGGATGGAATGTTCAAGATGAACCTGACATACCTGATCAAGATGTATGCTCCCCTGGACACCCAGATCACGGCGTCTTCTGAATATAATTCTGCCTTGACGAAGGAGAGAGTTGTCCTTAACCAGATTTATAATTACGGATGTGGGTGGATTAAAGCAAAAAGTGACCAGTCGCCATGGATCATGTTCGACTTCTTGCAGATCCGTGTAGCAGCTGGTGTTGTAATCGGGAAAAGATGTGATTATCCTGCCCAGCATGTGAAGTCATTCCGTGTATCCACTTCCTATGATGGAGTCACCTGGTCCTACATAGATGCTGACGACGTACAGGCTCAATATGATGGTCTCATCTTCACCTGGTGGTTTGGCAGGGAGGTCGCGGCCCGCTACTGGAGAATCGAACCCGTTACGTGGAATGTGTATGTAGCTATGCAGGCTGAATTCCTCGGATACGCTTAACCCTTTAACCGCCGGTGCCGCCTATATTCGGGTTTTATTTTTATTAGCACATGAAGTACCACATATTAAATATGTTAAAGATAAAATGTTACATCAAGCAACAAGATTTGAAAAGAGTTGACCGCCATTTTGTCAAATCTGAATAATTTTCACTCACTTGAAGCTGTGGATCGCGTCAGCGAGACACAACTTCAAGTGGGTGAAAATTCAAATTGAATAATTTGGCGGTCAAAGGGTTTAGGCATGTAGTAGGGCTGTTAAGCCCATAATATCAGATGAATTGTGCATTTTCTGAATAAAGCATGAAATTTGGCATGGTATATATTCGAACCCAGGGGTCACTTTCAGCTAGGGAACCACCTTGGCAGTGATCTCTGGTGACCTTGAATGACCTTTAAAGTCGAGTTCATTATTTTGCTGTTGAAAAAAACCCACCTTGTTTTGCTGTGATTTTTATTCAAAAATCCATTTTTGACGTTGCTATAATAATTTAAGGTCATTTTCAAGGTGAAAAGCCCATTTTTCAAGGTCAAAAGTCCAATTTTCAGGGTCAAAAGTTAAAAAATATGATTTCCTGCAAATTCATTTAGGTACAAGTGTAATACCTTTTTTTTCTGTGATTTTGACTGGATAATGTAAGGTCATCTCCAAGGTCAAAAGGTCAATTTCAAGGTCAAAAGTGCAAACAAAAAATGTTTTTTACCAAGAAATTTGGTACAAGTGTAATACATCGTTTTGATGTCATTTCGACCCAAAAATCGATTTTTAAATAATTCAAGGTCATTTTCATGGTCAAAAGCCCAATTCTTAAGGTCAAAAGCACAATTTTCAAGTTCAAAAGCTCGAAAATATGATTTTCAGGAAATATAATTAGGTACAAGTATAATAAGTGTTTTGTTGCGATTTTGGCTGGATAATTCAATTCTGGTAGTATTTTAATAATTCGAGGTTATCTTCAAAGTCAAAAGGTCAATATCAAGGTCAAACGTGCAAAAAAATATGTTTTTCGACAAATACAATTAGGTATAAGTGTAATACTTCTTTGTACTGTGATTTTGACTGGAATATTCATTTTTGATATTATTAAGTTAAAAAAAATTGCAGATCATCTTCAAATGTAGTTCCTCTATTTGATATATGTTTGACTCCACAATCCATTGCTGGAATTTTTTTGTGGTTTAAGGTCATCTTCAAGGTCAAAAGGCCAATTTAAAGTGCAAAAATACAAAAAAAACTGTGTAACAAGGACAGCTAGCTACTAGTGTAATACCTCATTTTGATGTGATTTGATCTGGACAATCGATTTCTGGTGGTAGTTTGATGATTCAAATTCAATGTTTATTTATAGTCCCTGGGATCATTATTTGGTTTCGTCGTTAGCCTGATGTTGAATATTTTCTATTGTACTATATCTGGGGGCGTATGAAAATGCTAGTCTTAAGTTGTACAGCCAATTTTTCTGCTTTTTCAGAGCGAAAAACACAATTCCCCTTATTGCTAAAATTTTACACATATTTCGCTGATATTTATGTCATATTGCACATATCAATTACAGTTGCAATTATTTATTTAATATAGCGCACTATTAATATTTAGTCATCTAATGCGCTTTACACAATGTATATTATTCGATGAACAAATGTATAATAAGAAGATTAGTAGTAGACATTCGGGAGGTTAAAATGACGTTGTTTTAATGCAGTGAGCCATGACCATTACCAATGTTCCTGAGGTCCGGGGGGGGGGGGGCATATAAATAGATTACTATTATTACCATGATTACCGGGTAGTATAGATAGCAGAGGGGTTCATCGCATCTATTAGATATATATCTATTCGATATTAGAGGACCTAGTTTCCGTAAAGGGAATACTTGTAGCACAGTAGAGGGGTTCATCTGATCTCTTATTCACGACTTGTCTATATAATATTATCATTATTAGAGGGATCAATATTAGTAGTAGACATTCAAGCTGCACCAGTAGCTGAATATTATCTTCTTGTAATATACTCAAAAACTTTACATCTAAAATTATAAATATTTTTAAATTTACCTGTCATTTAAATCAGAAGGATTACATAATTCGGTTTAACTCGATGGTTCTCCACATATTGATACTAATTATAATAAATATTTATTGTGTGTAGATGAAATTCGAGAAGATTTATATGTTTATTTTATGTCATTAATTACGTTTATCCCAGCTTTGCCTGGTACTGCATATCTTTACAAGACAACAATAATAAATACAGAGTTTTCGTAAAATGAAAGCTCTTTTTATCGGACACAAAATAGATTATTAATCTTAGGCGAATCCCAAGCTATGTAATTCGTGGTTTGTTCGGATCTCGATTTGTTTGTAACAGTCTCTTTTAGCAATGAAATCTTGAGGGTGGTCCAAGCTAAAAATTAATCCGAAAGAAATATAAATTTATATAGCAGATTCTATGTCTATCAAGAAAATCCCACCTCCTCCCGCTTCCATCCGCTGCAAGTTTTTTGTTCATTTTTCTTCTGACGTTTTCATACCGTCCTCAACAACAGATAATCTTGTTTAATAATGTTATTGATAGATTTTGTCAATATTATGTAATTTGTATGTAATGATACAAGAGTCAATGTTCATTAATATATTAATGTGAACAATTACTAGATTGTTATTGATAGGTTTGGTTTTGTGTGAACAATTACTAGATTGTTATTGATAGTTTGGTTGATATTATCTAATTTGTTTGTAATGATACAAGAGTCAAAATTCAAATTTAAATAGTAGATTAGATCAATCAGAGACATGTATAAATAGTCCTAGTAGATTTGATCAATTTGAGACATGTATAAATATTCATAGTAGATTAGATCAATTAGAGACATGTATAAATATTCACTGGTTAATCCTGTTAACTGACTGTCAAGTAAATTTATACCTATTTTGGTCTTGGGGCTTCACTCTGTTACAACCACGTTTACATTAACAACATTTGAAGTGAAGCCCTTTTTATTTGTAGTCGTTTAATTTGATGTTTATTTTTAATAAACAAATTTTCCCCATTTTATGTGTCTGTTTTTTGTACGATAAATCACTTGTTCATTTGACACGCTGGTGGAGAGACACGTATCAGTACAGCGCATTCGTGACATTCGTGTCGCGACAAGTCGCGCCACGGCACGACATAATCAACTGATAATAATGGCACGATATGCATGACTGGAACAGAAACCTTAGTGAGCCTGTGGCACGGCCTGTCGTGACAAATTGTTCTGCCGGTATGGCCGGACAAGTCCAGACATTTTGTGAACACATTTTGTACAAATAAATTACATCTTGTCGCGACCTCGGTATGGATGGACAACTTCAGGCAATTTGTACACAATTTGGCTGAGATGTGTGAATATTCTTCCGGCCTTGTCGGGACGACCGGACATGGTCTGACAAGCATACACAATTTGTTTACATACATTCCGGACTTGTCGCGACAACCACATCATGTCGTACCTATGTCGTGCCACAGCTAGTCCGGCCATTGAGAATGGCCGGAATTAAGTCTGTCGTGCCTTGGCGCTACTTGTTGCGACACGTACGTCACGAATGAGCTGTACTGTAGGCCTATCTGTGAAACTCCTTCTCGCACTCAAGCTGTTGGTTTGCACTGCGAGATGTATGGTGGGATCAGCCCGTTTCACACTCCTTCATTTCCAATCTATAGCCGATACGATGAATGTTGCTGGTGTTACAATAACATTATTTGTGTTTGCTTCACACTTGTGTATTGCCGTCTATTTGTGCTCTCTCGTACATTCCACCACAATATATTGTACATTTAACACTTTTTACGGCGACATTTGGTCTACCTTCACATCGGATTTTAAAGATATGTTTTCGTTTGCCAAATATATATCTGTATTATACACGCTTTTGTATTTATTATCTATCATTATGCATAATTCTGATCCGGTTTTAGACTTGTTATCGATCGATCGTACAGTTTAAAAGAGGTTAATTGTTTTAAAATGATAACATCTGCAGAGTAATATCGTGCTATCGTGACACGTAATAACATTTAACTGGAACAAAAATACAAGTTGACAAAAATAAAAGTTTCCGTCTGCATATGTCATAGAAATATGTCCTTCAACAAATTAATGAAATCTGAAGTGAGCCTTACTGGCTCGAGTCCATCTTGTCGGAAGTGAGCCTCAAAGGTAATTGGGGGACTCTAGGTTAATTAACCTAGAGTGTGCACCTAAAACAGTAGGCCTATAGCAGGGCCCTATAAAAGGCATATATGACATAAAAAAAAATTAGGGCATGTCAAGGGTTCGAGCCCAGGACGGTCACCCCAAAAAATTAGTGAGGATCTAAGTTGGTTGCTTAACTTGGTTGATTGAGCAGAGTGGTTTGTGCTTGGTACACTCAGCAGCACTGGCGACTGTCCCGGATATATGTACAACTGTTGTCTGTACAGATATGTGTACAGCACGCGCGCTTCCTCACTCACTCTAGGTATATATACTGTGGTATGCAAATCATTTTGGGGTATACACATAGGCCTACTAGCAGATCTAGTAATAATCGCGTGTTTAAATATTTGCAAATTTGTGACTTTTTACGAAGTCTAGAATTCGTGAATTATCGATTGTGATGATATATAGCGCTCATAATCAGAATTTTCGCGAGATTCTTGAATTCTTTGTGAAAAAAATTAAAATCTCGCGAATATTACCAGATCTACAGTATATAATATATCTTAATATGTATAAACTGATTGTCTTCGTATTCGTAATGGCCCAATAATTTTACATACAGGCCTATAATATACTTTAGGACAAGTGGCTTTAAGCACAATTCGATGAATACACAACAAAATCACAGGCTATACCATGTATACCAACAAACATCATCACCATGAAGCATCGTTATAGTCAACTGATGATGGATGATAGAGAATAAAAGTTAGCTTTCCATCGATTACCATGCAGTCAATTATCAAGCGATTTTCACACGAAATTCAAGTGACCATTTGAAAACTTAGACCCGTTTTGACTTGTACAACAATTATTCTGAGTGTAAATCGGGGTGAAATTATTGTTATAGAGGTTTATGGAGGAAATCAATATTAGACATATACTACGTGTCATACATATCAAATGGTATAACGTTTCAGTAAATAATGGCCAAAAACTGGGAAACAGTACTTCATGAACATCGCTTTAAAAGCAAAGAAAAGTTAACTTTCCTTTTAGACAATACTCCTCTTCGAACAGATTATCATTGTGGTAAATATATCAAATTGGAAATTACGGTCCTAATCTGCACAAAACATGTGGATATTTGACAAATCATATACAGATCAAATACAAATTTAGAATTCCTAGGCCCCTATATTTTTTAAATGTGTATGTGATATGTAGAAGTAAGCGTAGGCCCTATGTCTTTTTATGTCGTTCAACCCTCTTAGAAGAAACACATGAATATATCATTAGTCAATGTGGACCCAGCATGATGAAGCCTTGAAGTTGTATATATTGTAAGATTATTAGTAACAAAAAGAACCAAAATCCTTTACACGTGTTTGTCTAATATTATTTAGTAGTGTACTATCATCCATATAAATGGGGAAAATTTGAACACCAGAAAAATATGTCATGATATTACCAAATCTTCCATCTTGAATTCCACACCAGTGGTGAGTGGTCATCGGTTTCAGATGACATGGACAATTTTGCGTGGCTAATCCCGTCGTTGATGTAACAGCCACTTTCTTGTCCATTTTCTCTGGCTCTATAACCACATACGGTATGATGTGGCTCTTGCCCGTTCCTGCCTGGCCACATACCACTAAGTTGTGACATTTTGTGGCCAAATTGACCACATAATGTTGTTTTGTCGTCAGCATATTCATGTTGGCATAATTTGATGACGCAGGACGGAATGCTGTGGAGATGTTAACATGATCTTTTATGCCGACCTACGAGCGGGGCATAAAGCTTTATAATTTTGAAATATGGGGCGCACATATATGACAATGTGACGATGATGTACAATTTTCAATTCGACATTTATTGGTGTAATCAAGTGTGACAGATAGTGCCTTGACATTATTATCCCGACACAATATATATACATTGTGTACACCACTTATGGGTTTGCCGTATATGCTTTAACAGGTGGTAAGGAAGTTGAAAATGCCTGATATTTATTTAAAAAAATACCCGTGGACTGTGAATGCGGAATATATGATATTCACAAAAAATCGTATTAAATATATAAATATTTCCACAACAAAGTTTCATCGAAAAGATACGTTGGTGTCATTATCGCCAAAGGGTTTATTATGCGAGATGAGTGAGGAGGTGCAGACGTATTTTGGTAACGGTCGATAATAAGAGAATGTGGAAGGCAGGATTCCCGATGGCTTAACCAATACTTAGTGAGAGGCCAAAATGAGTTGCATACCATAGTATATATACCATAGTATACACTGGGGCGAAACTGGATTAGCTAACGCCGGCGTTAGCCTATCCAAGATGGATGCACCGAAAGTGTGTAAGTCAGTTTTCTGCTCTTTTGAGGTATTTTATCACAATTTTCGGGCTAGCCATTCACCCACCGTATTTATATGAATGTAAGGGATTTTTAGGGAGTATCTGGGTTTGTTAAAAACGTCAGAGTTTGGTAAATTTGACATCCGAAAAAACGCGGAAAGATTGACTAACGCGATGTCTGGGATTGACTAACGGGAATTGTATTTTGATCAAAGATTGACTAACGCTTTGTGAGATTAGATAACGCATCAAAAGATTAGATAACGCTGTAAGTAGCTGTTGTAGGCCTAGTATTTAAGAACACATTTTATACCTCACTATTATTGTTATTAGGCCTACTACTTGCCACCTCTATTCAACGTGTGTGATATAATTAATGTCCGGGAAACATGTACATCATCCCCTCCAAGGTTTTTTTTACTAGCGTTCTACAGAGATGATAATATGAGAGTGGTTGTTACTTCATTAGTTAACTAGTAGCTGGCTGCATTATGTGTTCTATGACTGAAACATGTCACCATTCTCCGCGTCACCATATTATTAAACTTACCTCGGGAGGTAAGTTGAAAATTATTCATGCCAGACAGAGACCTATCTTCTTCAGTTCTAGTCATATCTGTTGTGTCTTCAACTAAACCTGCAATACCCAATTGACTGGGGCGAAGTTAGATATTTTAATAAATATTAACTATGACATAAATATTGGAAGCATTTTTTCAATGTAAGCTATATGACGTAGGCACTATATGCAAGCCTAGTGGTTGGTGGGCATATAGGCATATAGGGCCCACATGCGTGTGCCCTAAATGCTGACACAACATCGTTTGTTGCCTATAATTCTAAAGAAAGTGAGCCGAGTTTTTCCACAGTTTTTTTTCAATATCTTTCACAATGTCAATACACCTACCAAAATAAAGTCGGATTGATCACTAGCGCCGCCTCTATATTACTTTAAAAAACATTTCCTATTTTATATTTTACAATTTCTAATATTTTAATATTATGCCTATATTTGAATAATGGCAGCAGAATAGTTAAAGTTGATATAGTAACAATAATTGGCGAATATAGGCCTGTTTCACTATATACTAGACTATTTGCTTGACTTCATTATTTCTGTGCCGAATCCCAGTGGGTATTTAGAACATGTTGATTTGTAATAACATTAAAGAATGATTCAACTGCAAGACGCGCATGCCTGGGACGGTCAAGTGTAGGACAACAGTAGCCTATTGAGTACAGATTGACGGCAATAATATAGCCACTGAACTGATTACAATATACTACTTAAACGGGACATTGATCCAATGCTGTTTTAATGGTAGGCCAACGTCTGCGACCCTGGCCCAACATTGAACCAACATTGAATAAATGTACAATGTTTGAGAGAAAGTCCGCCTGCCCAGCAAACACAAGACATTTGTATAACATTTATACAACGTCGGCCCAACGTCTTCGACGTTGGTCCAACATTGCATAAAGACTACACCTTTAACCTTGACCTTCTACCCCGTAGGTATCTCTAACCTAATATTCTTGGTTATAGTAGCTGTTAGACCTTGGACCATAGCATAGCCATAGGCTATATATAGAACTGCATAGTAGCCTATTATAGTGTGATAGCACAGCATATCATTGATTGCAAAGGAGAGAGATTATATATAACATCAAACCGGCCATATATTTTTTTTTAATATGATAAAACTTACTCATTTTAGCAGTGCTATGTTATTTTTCAGATAAATTGTCAATGGGATAGTTTATTAAATCAATAAAACAAGAAAGCGATTTTTGTGAAAAAAATATAAATGATTTATTAGAATTAGTATAAAATCTGCTGAAAGAACTGTGAACGATGAAGCAACCATAAACAATATTGGAATTAAAAGACTGTAGATTGTATTTGTGATCAAACAAGGAGGTTGTTCAATGTTAAGTGTCATTTTTGTTGAATTTAAAATATGCTAACGTGACGTTTCTGTTGACACTTTGATAATGTCACGTTAGCAACAGTGTTACTAGAAGCCACTTCGCTGGCTAGAATTCTTCTGCACCACTCGGAAAAAATAACTGTATTTCGATAGTTTGCAATAAACAGCAACATCTAAAAAATGAAATGAATCGGGCTTTAGGCCACCTTTGTGCACATATAGGCTAAACTGGGCCAGGAGAACCTCCTGAGGATGGTGAGATGATTGAGATGACACTGTCCTCCAGACACAGGATTCGACATTCGAGCCCTGGCGGTCTGAGGCCGAGCACGCTACCTCTCGGTCACGGAGGCTCCCCACAATACTGACTTTCACACGTGGATGGGGAAGAAACATTTTTTGTTTCTTTCAAACCGCTGAGACCAGGAACCGAACCCCGGACTCTGGCGTGAAAGGCAGCGGTGCTAACCACTACCCTAGGGCCCCCGCCCAGCAACATCTAGCGTGACAGAAGTCAAAACACATCTGATGAATGTCAAGGATACAACGTATTATACTACTAAATAAATATAAAAAAAATTAACGAAGCAGCTTCAAGTGAAAATTAAAAGACAGAAGATTACATTTCTGATTAAACAACTATATATTTTAAAGCCAAGTGTTTTTCGTTGCACTTAGAGTCAGGCTACCATGACGTTATTAAGCATCCCCGATATGATCGGGATGCTTATAGTGTTTAGCATTAATCCGTCTCCACCGCCGACGCGGGCGCGTAAGGAATTCAGCTCTCACCAAGAAGGTAACTTATGAATTTTGTTAATTTTTTTACAAACATGACCTATGTGCCTAGGCAATTCTTCCCATATATTGTTTTGTCACCATGCCATAAGCGGCCACGATATCTTATTAGTCTTTGAATGGATTCCATTCAAATTTTATAGGTGGTTCTCTGGGTATTTCTGATGATCTGATTAACTTTTGGGAAGAATTAATTAAAAACAGGATGGCTGACGGAGGACATTTTGAAAAAATGTTCCGCCCAAAAAGCTTGTGGGCTCGATGTCATATGAACCGTTGGTTGGATCGCATTCAAATTTGATGTTGTGGTTTGCTGGTTAATTCGGATGTTCTGATTAACTTTTGGGAAAAAATGATTAAAAGCAAGATGGCTGACAGAGGATATTTTGAAAAAATGGCCTCCCAAAAAAGCTTGTGGGCGCGATATCTTATGTGAAACGTTGGTTGAATCGCATTCAAGTTTAACGTGGTGGTTTTCTGGGTATTTGTGATGATCTGATTAACTTTTGGGAAGAATCCATTAAAAACAAGATAGCCGATGGAGGACATTTTGAAAAAATAGCCATCTGAAGAGCTTGTGGGCGCGATATCATATGAACCATTGGTTGGATCGCATTCAAATTTTATGCAGTGGTTCTCTCACCTTGTCCTTTCAAGTCAGACGGTCAGTCTAACCTTGACAACAGGTGCGCCTTACAGTTGTACGAATGGGAGCGGGTGCGAGCAACATGAATATTCATTATGACGTCACCGGTTTACTGACTGTAGTGTGGAGGTTACACTCAGGTCAGATTGTTTGGGCTGCATGAATTGGCCAGGGAGGAGGGGGGTTCTGAACTCATAGCACATATACGTGATACCCAGGAGTCTGCCGGTAGCAGACAACTGGATAGATGATGTGTTCTCTAGGCAATTCGAATGATCTGATTAACATTTGGGAATAATTCATTAAAAACAAGATGGCTGATAGAGGCCATCTTGAAAAAAATACCTGGCAGGGATAATTTTTTTACTTAGACTCGTTTATGGTGGCAATCTCTCCAAGTTTGAGTCATGTAACGGGGATGCTTTTAATGTTTTCATGCCGAAAACAGTCACATCTAGTTTTGACATGTTTCTAGTGTCACGTTAGCAACACTGCTAATAGATGTCGCATCTTTGCCCAGAATGTGCATGCACACAGCTAGAAATATCTACTTGAATGGCTGGTTTCAGATTGTTGCATTGTAGATTGGCTACGCGATTTCATTTTTGCTGTTTGGAATAAACATCAAGTGCTAACGTAACAGATGCCAATGGCACTTCCAAAATTATTCTGTTGTTGAAGAACATTTTCCAACCACTGATATAATACTGGATGCATGGTGCAGTAAAATTAAATTTTTAACATAAGTTAGTTTCACAACCACAAATAGACACTTTTTTTGGGCCACATTTTTTCTAAATCAAATCCGATTTGAGTGTCGCATAAGCACAAAACTTGGTCTACTATGTCTGGATGTTACGTAACACACATTTGGGGAAGATAGCATCAAAGCGGTCTGGAACAGATTTAAAGAATCATTCAGCTTCAAAACGCCATGCCTGGGACGGTCAAGTGTAGACCAACAGTAGCCTATTGAGTACAGATTGACGGCATTAATATAGCCACTGAACTGATTACAAGATACTACTCAAACAAGACATTGATCCAATGCTGTTTTAATGTTAGGCCAACGTCTGCGACGCTGGCTCAACATTGAACCAACATTAGATAAATGTACAATGTTTGAGAGAAAGTCCTCCTGGCCAGCAAACGCAAGACATTTGTATGACATTTATGCAATGTCGGCCCAACGTCTTCGACGTTGGTCCAACATTGCATCAAGTCATACAAATGTTTTGTACTTTCTCTCAAACATTGTACATTTATCTAATGCTGGTTCAATGTTGGGTTAGCGTCGCAGACGCTGGCCTAACATTAAAACAGCATTGGATCAATGTCTCGTTTGACAATACAAGCTTGGGGGTCAAGCAGTTTCCAAATCCCCCCAGTAACACAGTCAGTTTGTTTGCAAGTAGGCGACCAAGTAGGGGCAAAAGACAAGGGCTTTGAATTATTAACTCCTAGATATCGCTCAAGTATATATGAACTTGCTGTGATTTGAGAACTTGCTCTTAATGAGGCTTTGGGTATGAAACGCATATTTAGTATTATTATGGAATAGGGCCTTGGCTTAACCACGGGCACTATTGCCTTCTGGGGGACCCTTGTCCCGCGAATTTTGACAGTTGACTACACCTTTAACATTGCTAACGTTACATTGGCACTATATCGTGTTTGATGTCATATGTAGCCTATATGTTACCGTTCTCTACATACATTGATTGTCTGTAATAATTTTTCAGTCATTGCCTGTCATGCCATGTGAGGTTGGGGGGGGGGGGGATATTTAAAATGGTAGGCCTATGACACAATATACCCTACAGAGAAGTCAATTATGTATCTAGCAATAACATACACGATAAATGATAGGCCTACTTAAGTCAATAATACGGATCAAGATAGTCTACTGTCTATATAGTCTACTGTTTGATGTTAATACCTAGTTAATTCTGAACAATACCCAGTGAATTCTTAGAAAAATCGCCATGCATATGCCTATTATATGTATTCAGGAATGAGATATATTATAAGCGTTAGCTAATCCTAGGGTACGTTAGTCAATCTCCTCAATCCCGTTAGTCAATCTTTGTATTATTTATAAAATGCGTTAGTCAATCTTTCCGCGTTTTTTCGGATGTCAAATTTACCAAACTCTTACGTTTTTAACAAACCGCGATACTCCCTAAAAATCCCTTACATTCATATAAATATGGTGGGTGAATGGCTAGCCCGAAAATTGTGATTATATACCTCTAAAGAGCAGAAAACTGACTTACCCACTTTCGGTGCATCCATCTTGGATAGGCTAACGCCGGCGTTAGCTAATCCAGTCGCGCCCAAGTGAGTATATATAACTAGAGTGAGTGAGGAAGCGCGCGTGCTGTACACATATCTGTACAGACAACAGTTGTACATATATCCGGGACAATCGCCAGTGCTCATAGGTACGATTAGTCGCATTCGGCCTTAAGTATTATGACGTGGGTGCAGGATGCTTCACGAATGAGTAGAACCCTCAGTGGTAGCCGTGGTCCAGGCGACTCGCGCCGATCAGCGCTACCTCAGTGGTACCTTCTGGACAGTGCTAGGGAGCCACGGGTTTACATCCAACCAACTAACTAACTAACTAACTAACTAAAATAACTGAAACAAAAATACAAATTGACAAGAATATTTTTTTTGTCTGCATATGGACCACAACTATCTGGGGTTCTGGAATAGCATTCTTAGTCACAACATTTTTTGCAAAGACAGTTATGCATCACTTTATTTTCAATATTATAGAATTACCTGTGATTTACCTGCAGAAATTTCTTTTAACAATTTCACATGTTTCTGTCTGTCCGTGAGTGCCTCAACTTCCACCATTAAAGCGCTGTCAACCATGGAGACTAATGGGTTTTTTCAATTTGAAATCACCACAAATGTCTTATTTAGCACTTTCCACTTCATTTGAATACCTATGTTTTTGGATCTATGGTCATTATAAATATTTAAACTATCCCAGTGCTGGGATCGACTATAGACGTCTTAAGTCGGTCCCTGCGCTGAAAAGGTAAGTTTTAAACACAATAACCAAGAAAGTGTAAACTAAGGTAAGTGTGAACAAAGGAACTAGCATAATGTTGAAAGAGATTTATTAACAGGTCATATATTACATTATTTTATTTTGTACTAGTGTCTGGCCATACAAGTATGCCAGATAAAACATAGTAACATCTAGTTCTAAAATCCTCCCAATACATGAAGCGACAAATCAACTAACTGCAGTTTATGATTGATGAACTGTGGATATAATGATTGCGTCACATTGAGGCTAAAAGGTTCCTAATGTCGCTTGATAACCTTTTAAACTCGATGCTGCGATAATATGTGGTCATGAGAGCAACAGGACTATATAACATTGCCGATAACAAATGATGGGTACATCCATGAAATTCGTTCACCTATGTGGCACTTTAAAGACATAATAATATATCTGATCAGTAACAAAAGGTGGATTAAAAAAACTGTACAATTAATGAATTGGATTTCACAGTCATAGCAATTGTCAGTCTATAAATACTATAGTGACTAAGTTCAGCAACATCATCATCGACTACATCGTCCCCTTGGATCTGAAAGGGTGTATCTGCCACTTTGTAAAGTGGCAGATACACCCTTTCATATCCAAGGGGACTACATATTGAGCAGGTCAAGAAAACGAGCATCAACACTTCTGCCCTGCCAGGTTAAAAAGCCGTTACTGCTCACTTGAAAAGTAAGCAGTTACTATCTTTTGATTTTGCACGGCAGACTTACAATATTTTTACAACTAATCTTCTTCGAGCAACAGACTGGCAGTAAGTAAAAGTTAAATGTTCTCGATAGCATCATGGAGATACTATCTCCATGGTGGCATGGTGCTTGCAAAGAACATGCAGTTACGCATTCAGTTTGGGAATTATATGGGAGCCCTGGTACCGGCATGGGACAGACTAAATCGTCTGCTTTAGCAACATGCATGCATGTCATATTATGCATAAGGGTCAGTCAAGTTGTACCGGTGCTAAGGTTGAGACTCGCAGCGTCTATTAACAGTCAGGGCCACGTGGGCTGGGTGACAGAAACAAGTTCCATAATATTTCACCCACGCTCTCAGATTTTCCAAACATCTATATAGGCCTATTACTTGTTTTAATCTGCACCCAAGGAATAATTTTACATGAATGACAGGTAATCAGACATTAATATCAGAACAATATTGGAGGCTTAAACAAGCAATATCAAACAGACTTCTAAATTTGTCAGCTACAGACAAGGGCATTATACAGTTGTCGTAGAAATGCCCATTTGAAGCATACTCCACCAATATTAATAACATAATGTTAAAGATGTGGTGACAAAAATGTAATCACCGATGACACTTGTAAAGTACCCTTTTACGTCCCTACAATATATCCAAGGCGAAAAAGACGATTGGACAATTACACGGGTATCGCATTTAATGCTGTTGTCTTCGAGCACCTATACATCGTCCCCACGGAGCTAAAGGATCCTATCTGACACTCGTTAGAGTGGCAGATAGGATCGTTTAGCTCCGAGGCGACGACATGCTTAATGCCGTTGTCTTCGAGCACCTATGCATGCCCAATTCTGTTGTCTTCGAGCACCTATACAAACTTGATACAATTTATTGAATTAAATGTATGCTACGTCTGCTCGATATGACAAGGTAATACTTTATTGATGCTCAACTGTATTTAGAGCCCATCATAAAATCAACCAAACTTAATCAGATATTATTTTTAGTTTAACCAGTTATATAAAGAGCCATCAATTTGTCACTAAATTTGTAGCTTTTTTCCATTAGATCAGTAATTTATTTTGAAGATATAATCTAGTAGCACCACTATCTTCAGATTTGTACTTAAAAATAAAAGTTTCATAATAAATAGTCTAGTTCGCCATTATCTAGATATATATGTGTTATTTCAATATAAAGAATGATATATAATATTTTAAGAAAACGTTTCTTATTTACAGCTTGTCCCAACGTTAGCCCAATGTGACTGTGGCTCAACATATAACATACGTGGGTTGATCTTCTTTAAATATACAAACACCGCTTTAGCAATAAGTTAATAATGAAGTGAATTGAAACCACAATGCCACAGATATAACATGTATAAGTAGATTTACTTGTAGTTCACAATCAAGTTCCTCAAAACGGTGAACTGTTCTCTCCCCTTTAACCCCAATAGCGCTAAAATATAAAATTTGCACCCACATGAATTTGTGTCTTGCTACCGCGATACACAACTCCAATTGAGTGAAAATTACTCATATTTGTTTAAGTGACACCAAATATTTGCAAATATTGATGTTTAGAAACTCATTTCATTCCCAATATTAGTAATTTGATCGGCAAATAAAATAAATTATAAACGAGTGGTGATCAGCGGTTAAAGGGTTAGGTAAAGATACGTATATGCCACTTCTATTCAGTGGCAGATACGTCACTTCAACAAAAAGGGAATGAGATATTTAGCTGACAGACAAAACAGCAATATGCCTGAGATTTTAAACCATCTGTACATGATCTGTGTTTTATACAATAATCACGAAGCTTATACACTGACACAGGCGACACTGTGCCAGCATTGTAAATCATCATTACTTAATATCGCCATAATATGAGTGGAAATCCACTTTATTTACAAAGGGGTCGGGTACAAAGCGTAACTATCAAATAAATATAAACAGGTTGAATTGTTTAATCTACACATGCGTTAATACATAATAGTCAGAATCAGTCAAAAAATAGAAACCGTGGCCATCTGTCAGGGCCGCAGGCTTGAATATAACGCTTAGACATCACATTGGAGCCAACAAACACGACACACTGAACAAATGTTGGCTTAACGTTTGCCCACCGTCTGCGACGCTGATCCAACATTGTCTCAATGTGTCACGTTTGCTGGTATCTGATACGCGTCGAGGGTGTAAGTTCTCTTAAAAGACAAAGTGACAATCACAATGAATACAGTGTTCAGCAGTGTCGCTTCGCGCGTGGCCTACAACTTACAGCATCCCAGGTCCCAGCAAACACGAGGCGTTGGTCTGAGGTTGGACAAGCGTCGTACACGATGGCTCAACCGTCCAGCATTGGGTCAATGTTTTTGCGTTAGATGGGATATAAACACCTTCAACCCAGTGGACCTGCTTTGTTTCAATAATATGCTCCATCATTAGCAATATCTAAAATACTTTGCCAACTTGTGTTGTTGAGAAGAGGGTAGCTGATTTGGCCACGCCATTAAACTTGGCACACAGTCGTCATCTTTAACTGACAATTAACCCTCGGAAGGCGGGGGACATTTTGTTTCGTTACCTTTCGTCAAAGGTATTTATTGGACACTGAATTCAGATTTCCCAACAGCTGGATTCCACTGATGGCTGCGATAAAAAATCGCTTTGTGTTTCAAAAAATGATAGTTTGGATGGACAGGGGAAGAAGTTGCAGCGACCCCCCCTCTGCTTTAACCCTTACAACGCTGAAATATTATTGCACAACCCATGTAGACCAAAGGGCTTTTTCAATTTGAAATAATCATAAATGTCTTACCGTCAGCTCTTTCCGCTTCATTTGTCTGATGGGTCTACGGCCCTTATACACATGGTAATTCTTTCAGTGCGGGGATCGACTTCAGAAGTCAGAATCTGACTTCTGAACACGGTTCCAGCACTGAAAGGGTTAAACGTCGTTTAGGAGAACCACCCGAGGGTTGATATTCAAGATCTAAAACGTCATCTATGGGTGACGACTTTCTACAAATCAATACTGTCGTTTCACATAATAAGAGTGTAGCAAATTTCACTTCACAAAACAGTACATCAGCGTCCAATACATTATACCATATTATTCTATTAACCCTTCACCTGCTAGTAAAGACTATAATGGATATTAAACCATTTTATTGGCTGATTAAATCACTTTTATGTGGAAAGAAATACGGGCTTAAGCATCAACATTCTTACATTAAAAAATGTTTTGTACTTTCTCTCAAACATTGTACATTTATCTAATGCTGGTTCAATGTTGGGTTAGCGTCGCAGACGCTGGCCTAACATTAAAACAGCATTGGATCAATGTCTCGTTTGACAATACAAGCTTGGGGGTCAAGCAGTTTCCAAATCCCCCCAGTAACACAGTCAGTTTGTTTGCAAGTAGGCGACCAAGTAGGGGCAAAAGACAAGGGCTTTGAATTATTAACTCCTAGATATCGCTCAAGTATATATGAACTTGCTGTGATTTGAGAACTTGCTCTTAATGAGGCTTTGGGTATGAAACGCATATTTAGTATTATTATGGAATAGGGCCTTGGCTTAACCACGGGCACTATTGCCTTCTGGGGGACCCTTGTCCCGCGAATTTTGACAGTTGACTACACCTTTAACATTGCTAACGTTACATTGGCACTATATCGTGTTTGATGTCATATGTAGCCTATATGTTACCGTTCTCTACATACATTGATTGTCTGTAATAATTTTTCAGTCATTGCCTGTCATGCCATGTGAGGTTGGGGGGGGGGGGGATATTTAAAATGGTAGGCCTATGACACAATATACCCTACAGAGAAGTCAATTATGTATCTAGCAATAACATACACGATAAATGATAGGCCTACTTAAGTCAATAATACGGATCAAGATAGTCTACTGTCTATATAGTCTACTGTTTGATGTTAATACCTAGTTAATTCTGAACAATACCCAGTGAATTCTTAGAAAAATCGCCATGCATATGCCTATTATATGTATTCAGGAATGAGATATATTATAAGCGTTAGCTAATCCTAGGGTACGTTAGTCAATCTCCTCAATCCCGTTAGTCAATCTTTGTATTATTTATAAAATGCGTTAGTCAATCTTTCCGCGTTTTTTCGGATGTCAAATTTACCAAACTCTTACGTTTTTAACAAACCGCGATACTCCCTAAAAATCCCTTACATTCATATAAATATGGTGGGTGAATGGCTAGCCCGAAAATTGTGATTATATACCTCTAAAGAGCAGAAAACTGACTTACCCACTTTCGGTGCATCCATCTTGGATAGGCTAACGCCGGCGTTAGCTAATCCAGTCGCGCCCAAGTGAGTATATATAACTAGAGTGAGTGAGGAAGCGCGCGTGCTGTACACATATCTGTACAGACAACAGTTGTACATATATCCGGGACAATCGCCAGTGCTCATAGGTACGATTAGTCGCATTCGGCCTTAAGTATTATGACGTGGGTGCAGGATGCTTCACGAATGAGTAGAACCCTCAGTGGTAGCCGTGGTCCAGGCGACTCGCGCCGATCAGCGCTACCTCAGTGGTACCTTCTGGACAGTGCTAGGGAGCCACGGGTTTACATCCAACCAACTAACTAACTAACTAACTAACTAAAATAACTGAAACAAAAATACAAATTGACAAGAATATTTTTTTTGTCTGCATATGGACCACAACTATCTGGGGTTCTGGAATAGCATTCTTAGTCACAACATTTTTTGCAAAGACAGTTATGCATCACTTTATTTTCAATATTATAGAATTACCTGTGATTTACCTGCAGAAATTTCTTTTAACAATTTCACATGTTTCTGTCTGTCCGTGAGTGCCTCAACTTCCACCATTAAAGCGCTGTCAACCATGGAGACTAATGGGTTTTTTCAATTTGAAATCACCACAAATGTCTTATTTAGCACTTTCCACTTCATTTGAATACCTATGTTTTTGGATCTATGGTCATTATAAATATTTAAACTATCCCAGTGCTGGGATCGACTATAGACGTCTTAAGTCGGTCCCTGCGCTGAAAAGGTAAGTTTTAAACACAATAACCAAGAAAGTGTAAACTAAGGTAAGTGTGAACAAAGGAACTAGCATAATGTTGAAAGAGATTTATTAACAGGTCATATATTACATTATTTTATTTTGTACTAGTGTCTGGCCATACAAGTATGCCAGATAAAACATAGTAACATCTAGTTCTAAAATCCTCCCAATACATGAAGCGACAAATCAACTAACTGCAGTTTATGATTGATGAACTGTGGATATAATGATTGCGTCACATTGAGGCTAAAAGGTTCCTAATGTCGCTTGATAACCTTTTAAACTCGATGCTGCGATAATATGTGGTCATGAGAGCAACAGGACTATATAACATTGCCGATAACAAATGATGGGTACATCCATGAAATTCGTTCACCTATGTGGCACTTTAAAGACATAATAATATATCTGATCAGTAACAAAAGGTGGATTAAAAAAACTGTACAATTAATGAATTGGATTTCACAGTCATAGCAATTGTCAGTCTATAAATACTATAGTGACTAAGTTCAGCAACATCATCATCGACTACATCGTCCCCTTGGATCTGAAAGGGTGTATCTGCCACTTTGTAAAGTGGCAGATACACCCTTTCATATCCAAGGGGACTACATATTGAGCAGGTCAAGAAAACGAGCATCAACACTTCTGCCCTGCCAGGTTAAAAAGCCGTTACTGCTCACTTGAAAAGTAAGCAGTTACTATCTTTTGATTTTGCACGGCAGACTTACAATATTTTTACAACTAATCTTCTTCGAGCAACAGACTGGCAGTAAGTAAAAGTTAAATGTTCTCGATAGCATCATGGAGATACTATCTCCATGGTGGCATGGTGCTTGCAAAGAACATGCAGTTACGCATTCAGTTTGGGAATTATATGGGAGCCCTGGTACCGGCATGGGACAGACTAAATCGTCTGCTTTAGCAACATGCATGCATGTCATATTATGCATAAGGGTCAGTCAAGTTGTACCGGTGCTAAGGTTGAGACTCGCAGCGTCTATTAACAGTCAGGGCCACGTGGGCTGGGTGACAGAAACAAGTTCCATAATATTTCACCCACGCTCTCAGATTTTCCAAACATCTATATAGGCCTATTACTTGTTTTAATCTGCACCCAAGGAATAATTTTACATGAATGACAGGTAATCAGACATTAATATCAGAACAATATTGGAGGCTTAAACAAGCAATATCAAACAGACTTCTAAATTTGTCAGCTACAGACAAGGGCATTATACAGTTGTCGTAGAAATGCCCATTTGAAGCATACTCCACCAATATTAATAACATAATGTTAAAGATGTGGTGACAAAAATGTAATCACCGATGACACTTGTAAAGTACCCTTTTACGTCCCTACAATATATCCAAGGCGAAAAAGACGATTGGACAATTACACGGGTATCGCATTTAATGCTGTTGTCTTCGAGCACCTATACATCGTCCCCACGGAGCTAAAGGATCCTATCTGACACTCGTTAGAGTGGCAGATAGGATCGTTTAGCTCCGAGGCGACGACATGCTTAATGCCGTTGTCTTCGAGCACCTATGCATGCCCAATTCTGTTGTCTTCGAGCACCTATACAAACTTGATACAATTTATTGAATTAAATGTATGCTACGTCTGCTCGATATGACAAGGTAATACTTTATTGATGCTCAACTGTATTTAGAGCCCATCATAAAATCAACCAAACTTAATCAGATATTATTTTTAGTTTAACCAGTTATATAAAGAGCCATCAATTTGTCACTAAATTTGTAGCTTTTTTCCATTAGATCAGTAATTTATTTTGAAGATATAATCTAGTAGCACCACTATCTTCAGATTTGTACTTAAAAATAAAAGTTTCATAATAAATAGTCTAGTTCGCCATTATCTAGATATATATGTGTTATTTCAATATAAAGAATGATATATAATATTTTAAGAAAACGTTTCTTATTTACAGCTTGTCCCAACGTTAGCCCAATGTGACTGTGGCTCAACATATAACATACGTGGGTTGATCTTCCTTAAATATACAAACACCGCTTTAGCAATAAGTTAATAATGAAGTGAATTGAAACCACAATGCCACAGATATAACATGTATAAGTAGATTTACTTGTAGTTCACAATCAAGTTCCTCAAAACGGTGAACTGTTCTCTCCCCTTTAACCCCAATAGCGCTAAAATATAAAATTTGCACCCACATGAATTTGTGTCTTGCTACCGCGATACACAACTCCAATTGAGTGAAAATTACTCATATTTGTTTAAGTGACACCAAATATTTGCAAATATTGATGTTTAGAAACTCATTTCATTCCCAATATTAGTAATTTGATCGGCAAATAAAATAAATTATAAACGAGTGGTGATCAGCGGTTAAAGGGTTAGGTAAAGATACGTATATGCCACTTCTATTCAGTGGCAGATACGTCACTTCAACAAAAAGGGAATGAGATATTTAGCTGACAGACAAAACAGCAATATGCCTGAGATTTTAAACCATCTGTACATGATCTGTGTTTTATACAATAATCACGAAGCTTATACACTGACACAGGCGACACTGTGCCAGCATTGTAAATCATCATTACTTAATATCGCCATAATATGAGTGGAAATCCACTTTATTTACAAAGGGGTCGGGTACAAAGCGTAACTATCAAATAAATATAAACAGGTTGAATTGTTTAATCTACACATGCGTTAATACATAATAGTCAGAATCAGTCAAAAAATAGAAACCGTGGCCATCTGTCAGGGCCGCAGGCTTGAATATAACGCTTAGACATCACATTGGAGCCAACAAACACGACACACTGAACAAATGTTGGCTTAACGTTTGCCCACCGTCTGCGACGCTGATCCAACATTGTCTCAATGTGTCACGTTTGCTGGTATCTGATACGCGTCGAGGGTGTAAGTTCTCTTAAAAGACAAAGTGACAATCACAATGAATACAGTGTTCAGCAGTGTCGCTTCGCGCGTGGCCTACAACTTACAGCATCCCAGGTCCCAGCAAACACGAGGCGTTGGTCTGAGGTTGGACAAGCGTCGTACACGATGGCTCAACCGTCCAGCATTGGGTCAATGTTTTTGCGTTAGATGGGATATAAACACCTTCAACCCAGTGGACCTGCTTTGTTTCAATAATATGCTCCATCATTAGCAATATCTAAAATACTTTGCCAACTTGTGTTGTTGAGAAGAGGGTAGCTGATTTGGCCACGCCATTAAACTTGGCACACAGTCGTCATCTTTAACTGACAATTAACCCTCGGAAGGCGGGGGACATTTTGTTTCGTTACCTTTCGTCAAAGGTATTTATTGGACACTGAATTCAGATTTCCCAACAGCTGGATTCCACTGATGGCTGCGATAAAAAATCGCTTTGTGTTTCAAAAAATGATAGTTTGGATGGACAGGGGAAGAAGTTGCAGCGACCCCCCCTCTGCTTTAACCCTTACAACGCTGAAATATTATTGCACAACCCATGTAGACCAAAGGGCTTTTTCAATTTGAAATAATCATAAATGTCTTACCGTCAGCTCTTTCCGCTTCATTTGTCTGATGGGTCTACGGCCCTTATACACATGGTAATTCTTTCAGTGCGGGGATCGACTTCAGAAGTCAGAATCTGACTTCTGAACACGGTTCCAGCACTGAAAGGGTTAAACGTCGTTTAGGAGAACCACCCGAGGGTTGATATTCAAGATCTAAAACGTCATCTATGGGTGACGACTTTCTACAAATCAATACTGTCGTTTCACATAATAAGAGTGTAGCAAATTTCACTTCACAAAACAGTACATCAGCGTCCAATACATTATACCATATTATTCTATTAACCCTTCACCTGCTAGTAAAGACTATAATGGATATTAAACCATTTTATTGGCTGATTAAATCACTTTTATGTGGAAAGAAATACGGGCTTAAGCATCAACATTCTTACATTAAAAATTGCAACTGTTGGCAAGATTTTTTTTCACCCACTTGAGTTGTGGGTCAGATGGGCTGTATAATGATGTGAAAATTAGTCACTAAAATATCCGTCACTAGGGGATGAAGGGTTAGCATTAGGAATATGTATCTACCCTTTGTGAAGTGGCAGATAAATCCTTTTAATAGAAATATATACAAAACTACTTTATCATTGCAAATCCAGGTAATAGTCTTACACGTGTGGCAGTTATTCAGTCTTATTGAACGGAAACACGGCACATTTCATAACATCATTATAATAATATAGAGAAGCACCGAAATTGTAATGCTTACTTAACGCTCAATATCATTCATGTAATCACAATATACATTTACTATCTGCAAGTAAGTAGTCAAACAAGTAACGATGTCAGTCAGAATAGCCTAATCACCGAGCTGCCATTGTCAATGGATCATCATTTGCCATGTTCCTGGGTAATCTGTTCTAAAATAACTTAATGTCACCTTGCAACCAAAGCGTCTGAAGTGTCAATACTTTAATTTTGCCAGACGTTAATTTAAATATTTCATGGGGATATGCTCAGTAATTGTAACTGGACATACCTAAAGGTTTTTTAAATTCGATATTTAAATGGATCCGATACACACGTAACACGAAATGTCGAGCAAGGTTTGCACATTGGTGGCCCAGCATTGAACAGACAGTGATTCGAAGTATCGCGTCGACTGAGTACATGGTAGAGATGATCAAAGATAACTCATTCAGTGGCAAATGAACGACACAGGGCAACAAATCTGGACGGCGTAGAGAATTACAGGAATAAAACAAGGCTTCATAACGAAGGGACTCGTCAAATGCACTGATAGTGAGGTAATAATTTGTTAAGCGAGATGAATTACTGCTCCCATGTTGATTAAATGCTGGTCAAAGTCATTGACACATCATTGAGCCAACGTAGGCCACTTATTTGTCCTTTGGATGTATTTTGTTAAATATAAATGAAATATTAATAATAATAATAATAATAGTAATAAAAACCATCGATGGATTTTTATTATTTGGCGTAGATTTTCTAAAAGATACCTAAACTAAATCAACTGTGCAATCATATCAATTGCATACAACAATAATGGTTTCAAAAATATTTTATGAAAGTGTTTAATCGAAGCTATAATAATGCATTTTCTAAGAATATCTATCTTGCAAACAAAAATCAAACCGGATATTCATTGAGCTGACTGAGAAAATAGGTTGTAGAAGTATATGCAAATATATATACGAGTAGATAAATTAATCTTCCAATTAGTGTTCACACACTGACATTGTCCAAACACTATAACTTACATTCATTAAAACTTGCCTTTCTCACTGATACATTCCTGGGATATTTTTGTCCATTTCATTCTAGAATTGACTAGCCTCCGATATATATTGTGATGGATAATACGCGACAGGGGAAGTTAGAGGATTCAATAACAAAATGTAATTTTCGGATTGCGTAAATATCTAGACTCGTCGTTATTGGAGGATTTGTTCAGCTTAGAGCATCGTGTCTATGATTCTTCTCAACATTTTCACCTGCTTGAAGTTGTGTCTTCAGATTGCAAGCCACAACTTCAATGGAGTCAAAAACAAATCTCATCACTGAAAATTTTAAAAGACGCGAAGTACACTAAATATCGTTGAGTAAAGAATATTACTTGTGTCGTACAGAGCCATCACCTTGGTTAAATAAACTTTGCACCAGATGTTGATCAATATAAGCGACAGGGGAACATTTATCGAAGACAGAACTTCATATTATGAGCAAACCAATCTGAGGGGAAAACAACGCATGGGCAATACTGGAATGCTGCTGGGCCAGCGTCGTAGACGGTTGCTCAACATCATGCCAGTTTTACTTCTGACACCAAAATATTTCATGAAGCACAAGTTACTGTATGTTACGTAAATACCATGGGAAATATAATATGTTGGAGGTTTGAGGTTCACAAGGGAACACCCTAGTAAAAGCCAAGTCTTCAGTCACTCCCCCATGAAGAGGTGCATGAATTCCTCACTCTGATGTAGTGATGGGGCAGCAGTTTGGAGAAGAGAGCCAGTCAGCTCGCAATGTCAATCTTTAGAACACATTGGTAAAATGCTGTGTGGAACAACCAGGTCGACGTCCTCTTCTAATACCTCCAATCAGGGGGCCAGAACCTCGGCATGTGATTGGTCGAGATAGCAATCTCGACCAATCAAATGCCTAGTTTCTGGATATTCTAAAAAAGGTTCACATAGATGTTAGGCATGATGGCCATCTCGACCAATGACAGCCCACTTTGAGAAAAACCGCCCAGGTAAATTGAAGCAATGTGGGCGATGGTTCATGCACAATATGCACATTGAAGCATTTAAAGTGTGTAGTTTGTGCGTCATAAACGTCTGCAACACACTCACCTCAATAATAATTACCCAGTCACCCACCATGACCGATATAACGGGAAACATACAGTACCGCTCTGACCAAAAGTATATTTTGGTTGAGCACCGGCAAAACTAGTTCTTCAACCGGAATCCTCTATCTGGGATGTGTCGGTGCCTCAGTACACCCAGCTAACTGGCACCCACTGAGGCGTGGTGCATACCTCATCAATAGCAGTCTGCAGTGTGCGGATGGTATCATCAATGTCATTGTTAACAATTTTGAGGTCGAAATAATGGCCATATGCCTTCTCCAGTAGGTCGCTCTCTCGTGCAAGACGCTCCAAACTGCCGTCCTGAAACGCAGAAAACATGCGTAAATAAACACTTATAAACGTGAGGAAAGCCATCTTATGAGAAATGCCAAGGTCATCTTATTAATAACCCTTGAACCGCCAAATTATTCAATTTGAATTTTCACCCATTTGAAGTTGTGTCTCGCTGACGCGATCCACAACTTCAAGTGAGTGAAAATTATTCAGATGTGACAAAATGGAGGTCAACTCCTGTCAAATCTTGCTGGTTGATGTCACATTATATCTTTACCATATTTAAAATGTGGTACTTAATGTGCTAATAAAAAATGATAAAACCGAATATATGCGGCACCGGCGGTTAAAGGGTTAACCTCACACTGCTATTATAGTCGTTTTCAATCCATTTGACTATCCGATCAAATAAATGTTATTGGGAACGAAATTAATGCTTAAACATCAAGATTTACGAATGTTCTGGCTCAAATTAAACAAATATCAGTGATTTTACACACTTGAAGTTGTGGGTCACGGTAGCGAGACACAACTTCAAGTGGGCGAAAATTTAAATTATTGAATTTAGCGCTTCAAGGGTTAACCAATCACATTTTTTTCTTATGCAAAATGATGATGGTACGTTTACTATTGTATATTACATTAATTATATAACACTTTATAGTTTGATTAAATAAGTAATCCCTTGTGGAGCTTTAGTCAACTAATCATTTTAATGTACATCACAGAAATGCAAAGCTTCACAATATTTATTAGTACCTTCTTTCCAAACTACTTTTTAAATTATTTTCTGAATCGCTGTATTACCATTATTAGTGGTAAAATAGTGGCATAGATAACTGCGATCTTGTAATGACATACACATATACTTTTTTCCAGTAACATATTAGACAATATGAATGTTAGTACGAGACCCATTCTAAAATATAGCTTGTGCTGAAGATAAAATCATATTTCTTTCTAAAAAAAATAGGCATGAATTAGGGCCCCTCAGCTATACATTCTGTCTATCAACATCGAAAACTAGAAATTTCTGTTTGCTTTCATGATCCTGAAGGATGAAGGTCACCGAGTTTAGTGTACATGTGGCTTAAAAATGAAGCAACTTAGTCAAGGCGTTATGAAGGTATCGCGCTTCCAAGCCATCTTATTTTCTTTCACTGAATATGGAACTTGACCTTAAGATTAGTTTTCTGCGCATAACTTTGTTATTAATATATCAAGACGTTATGAAGTTATCATGCTTACAAGCCAATTTATTTCCCGTGACCTTAAAATTAGGTCAAGGTCACTGAATATGGAAGATTAGTTTTTTGCACATAACTGTGGTTAATAAATCAATACTAAATCGAGATGTTATGAAATTATCACGCTTACAAGCCAATTTGTTGTTTTACGACCCTGAAATTAAGTCAAGGTCACTAATTATTGAACTTGACCTGGATATTAAAGTAGCCCTCATGTTGTTAAAATATGTCGGTCACCCATGTCAAGGCGATATGAAGTTATTACGCTTACAAGCAACTGCACTGTCCCCAAAAGCCGATGGGGATGACTTTAACCAACACAATCGGGGTGACGGGTGAATAACAGGTCCGCAGATAATATTAGGAACACAGGTTAAGCAATCGCATACCACTTTACCAAATCCTCCTTGTTATAACTAAAATCAGTTAAGAATTGCATTATATGAGAGTCTGCTTCCACGTAAGAATGGTTAATTTCCACTTCACCGTAAAATTAAAATAAGCTAAACAATTAGAAAGAATATTAGTGCCACCAAAATAAGTTGAAGACGATGTTAAACAGCGACGAACATAAAGTCTGAAGCCTCATATTAAAGAAATCACCCTAATTTGTGTTGTAATTTGTTAGATCACAGCCCCTGGCATGACATGCTAACGTGATTACCTAGTCAGGGAATTACAGCGAATCGTCACCTTGCATTGGCGGGTCGTATTTGAAACTTTACAAAGTGGCAGTTACGACACTCTAACCCTTTAAGCCCTCACGATGCATTAAAGCATCATTTTACATCCCTGAAAACAGCCTTAATTTTCTCACAACTAGGGGTTTTAGAATGAAAATTTCCATGAGACTGGCTTACCAATAGGCCTACTTGGCAATTTTTCACACACTTCAAAGTCATCTTTCATCCACTACAAGTCGAGAATTGCGACAGCAATTCGCGGCTTGTAGTGGATGAAGATGACAATAGTAAATTCAGGCTTGAAAGGTTTAATCCTAGTCCTGCTGATTTGCATATATAGGGTTTCAAACATGTTTTAGATAAAATAACAGGAAATATCACTAAATTTGATAAAATGTTCTTTGGTAGATAGTTAATCCAATAATTCGATATTGGAGATGTCTATTTCTCACGAAGATAAATATTTTTCGCAATTTGAAGCTGGAAATGTCGTTAGCAATTCCAGCTTCAAATGAATAAAAAATACAATATAAACAATCCAGCAGGACAATGTAATGAAAATAAGAAGGAAAATTTAGAAAGTTTTTTTTTAAATCGCTGTGTATACTAACCGCTGTAGATATAACAACATTATGTGCAGCACTGCTAAATAATGGTTTCCCAGTGCTGAGTAAAACAAGTTACTACTGAACAACACAGACCATTAAAGAGAATGAAAATATGAGATGATTAAACCACATGCCGAGTGAAGGCCCAACCAATGATAGACACCAAACCTTCTGTATATAATGTATAAAGAAACTGATACTCGGCAGATGTTCTGAGATTTGTGGTGTTGAATTGAGACATTAACCAGAACTGGTAGACACACCCTACTTACACTAATTTCAGATAGCCAGTTGTGAAGGAAGATACTTTCCTGAAAGGCAGGTAGACATGATAAAACCTACACAATCCCGTATTGATTTACAGAGACATATGTTGAAATTCTCGACTTCACAGAAACTTTACTAATATAGAATTGATATTAATACAAAAGGGACTTCAATTGAGAATGAATGTATGATTATCGTTGGAAAGCACTTACATTGACAGTTTTGAGGTCGGCGAGGGTGGACATGCTAGGGGCAGCGATGAACACTACATAGGGGGCAAACTCCGCCGTACGAAGCACTTTGAGTGCCTGTAAAGGAATATGAGACATACAGCAACCAGTGAGAACAGCGCGACAACATGCAACAGTGTGCCTGGTCACCAACTCCACCAACCCAAACCACGCCCAGCAACATAACACGTCCACACAATAGTGTTTTAATGTTGGCACACCGTTATAGACGGTGAGCCAACATTAAATCAACATTGGTTCAACGCTTTGTGTTTTTTGTTGGGCACTCCCTTCAGGCCCATAGTATGTCCGCCATGCACAAATCCATTTCTTGGATATGTTCTTTAGAGGTTGTTTTATAAGGATCACAAACTGTTTCAGAACTGAAAGCGCTGTAAAAAATGTGTTGTGAAATTTCAAAAGACACTACCTACTTTGAATTTAACTTTGGTAGCGTAAAAGGTAAATAAAATAATTTACACTGACGTGTTTTTGGGATTTGCGATCTGCTTTTAAATTGAACTGCACACAACAAAAACACTGTTATAAAATGCGGCGTAGCGATTTATTATGACATTTCTATGAGGCCTGTAGCAGGGAAAGCAGGGTTAATGAGAGAGAGAATTAACAGGCGCACACTGGACAGTGACTCTCGGCATGGTGATCCTCGGCATCAACTGCTGGCTGGAGGTGGGACAAAACATACATACGACCGGGGGCCAGACACCTGCATTCTCAACAATTTACCTCATTGAAAGAGGCCACCGTGGGTGCAGAAATGAAGACCACTACGGGAGCAAACTCAGACGTCCGCATCACCTTCAAGGCCTGGAAACAAAAATAGCATCAGTCATGATTATCGGCATCTCGTGTCGCTCTGCTCTGCTCCGGATTTGCATCGCCATCCGATCCCTGTGAAAATAAGAATCTGCGGATTTTAAGATGTAGGGGTATGCATTTTTGCAAGTTAATAATTTGATTAATTGTTACACATATTTGAACAGTGAATTAGAATACCGTTGTGCAAAGTCAGTAGAAACTGCCATTTGGCTTTGCACTTGACTCAGATTTTGGCAAACAATGTGGACGATCCAAAACTTGGCGATAAAATCAATTTTCAAATGCCTGAAAATATGAAAGAATTGCTGACCCTTGTCCGGCTGAATCACTGGGGGCATCCCTCAATTGAAATGGGTGTTCTGTTCAAAATTGAGAAGAGTATCTGCCTACTTTTCAAGTAAGCAGATACTGCCTATTGGCTTTGTACAGCAGAATTATACTTCACTTTAAATCATCATCAACCTGACAAAAAACAAAGTTGAAACGACGCGGGGCAAGCATCGTAAGTGGTGCGACAGTAAACTAGAATTTGGATCGTTGTCTCCTGTTCACTAGATATGATATTAAGTCATGAGAAAATAGCTTGTGAAAATGTCAACCCCTGCATAGAACACCTTCCGCAGTTCAAGAAAGTATAGAAACACAATTAAACACTGTTATTCGCATCAAATTATATGCGCTTTACTTCTATCCAGTTATGTATCCAATTATATATTATGTTACTTTTGTCTTTATAATCTACCAACAAGATAACTTATCTGAAAATAATACACAGAGATATGGAACAAGAAACAATTTACATGTAGGCCTACTACGTCAACACACCATGCAATAACCATACAAACAATACTATAGTGTATTCTTCAGGTTGTGTGTAATGAAGATCTTTAATATTTAAATACGAGGGGGATAGCCACTCCTAGAAATATTTACAGTAGGCTGTCATTCTCAATGTAAATAGCTGCATGCTGTTAATCAAATAAACATGAATTATCTACTGAACAAAAAAACGAGAGAAATAAATGAAAAATATTTTCGACGTGCCATGAAATCGCCACTTCGAGCCTAAAAGGTTTATATGCCATTTCGTTAACCATCAAACGCAAGACCTTGACTCAAGTATCATAGTTGATTTAATGTTGGCTCATTGTATTCGACGATGGCCCAACATTAACCTAGCATTGGGTCAACATATCATATTGGCTGGGAAGTGGCAGATAAAGACCCTTTAAGGCCAAGACAATGAAACAAGCCATCACCTCTCCATTACTTCATTTTAGAAATCCATCAAAAAGATGAAATATTTAATTTCTCCTGTCACTTGACACAAGGTAGATTTTTTGTCGGTCTGCCGTCTAATACATTGGACCACCACATCGCCCATTGCAAGGCCTCACCCGCCGAACGCTCTGCTGCTGAGGCCTTGCAAGGGACGATAAACTAACATTAACTCAATCAAAAATGGGACGCTGATCTGGATTTCTAAGACAAAGAATGATCGCACTGACACACTCTATATATTCTATATCCACTCCATCCCTGCAAGGGGCTGCGCATGAAAATAGCACTGGTTTTTAACTGAGAATTTCACAATGTACAGTTCTCTGCTAAAACCCAGTCGACCATGAGTTTTACATAAAAAGAGAAGTTTATATTTCATGTCTATGAGAGTACTCAAGGCAATGAATCACGACAAAAGTGGTAATATGCATTCGGATCAATGCCACAAAAGTATAGTGGCTGTAAATTAAAGAGCTTTGCAAAAAAGTACAGAAAATATTATTCTCAAAACTACATAACATCATTCTGGGACGGTTCCCCAAATTGACAAACATACTACTTGATAAAAATATTATTGTCAATTTATTAACGCCGAAAGGAGAAGACTAAAAATGACAAATATTGCAATGAAAAATACTTATTTTGTGGTGAAGTGAACTAATTCATTCTATATATCAAGGCTAAGATTATACAGAACACCAAACTTATCAGAATGAATTGCCGTTTGTATTTACCAGCATCATTCAACTGTTGAGGGTGGGTGGTCTAGCGTGTGAATCTTATCTTGTGAGAACTATATATTGTAACCTTGGACCTAAAGTGTCCTATCTGTCACTCAAATGAGTGGCATATATAACTCTCTAGGTCCAAGGTTACAATATGGTAGCTGTTAATTCCGTCTCTTAACTATCTCATAATGTAAGGGCTCTTATATGTGTGTGCGTGTGTGTGAATGTATAGAATGAATTTAGCACGATGTCATGCAGGTTCAGAGTGAGGAAAAGTAGGTTTTCCAACAAAATGGCACAGCGCTGGTTCGATGGTGGACCAATATCATCAGACCTTGGCCCACCATTAAACTGACGTTGTGACATCTAATACATGACGTCTAGTAGCACACACTGCTCTAGGACAGGCACACAGGAAGGGGGGACAAGCAGAAACAGTCTGGTCTACTTAAGCAAAAATAGAAACAAAGCACAATCTTATCCTACCACAATACAACACCAACGCAACACATTACATCATAAAATAAAAAGAAAATAAAGGAAAACTAATAATTGGCCAATTTTAAGTTTCAAGGTGTGCTCCGCCACCAGAACTTCAAAAATATTATTGATACCACTTCGTCTTTGTAACGTGATTGAATTAAACTGTGATCTGGTGTTCAAAGTATTAACTGTTACAGCAATTCACAGATATTTACATCATATTCTTCTAAATACACATCCCGATTTTAGGTATGCGCTTATGCTTTCCAATTAGCTGTGTGACCAAAATATTCTGGTGTCTGCAACTGAGATTTATCCGTTGACACCATATACAGTGAAGTTTGAACAGGTGATAGAAATCGCCCCTTCATTTTGTTTGTCCATGTAATACAATCAATTTAGATTTTGACAAACAATACTTAGTGGTAAAATCAATTTTCGAATTGTTAACCCTTGTCCATCTGAATTAAAAGTGGGCACCCCTCACTTGAAACGGAGTATTGCCGTGCAAAGTCAAAAGCAGTATCTGCCTATTTTATAACTAAGCACATACTGCATTTTGACTTTGCACTGCAAACGCAATTTCCAGCTTCAGCGTACAAAGTTTGTCGGGATGTTGTTTGGAGGAAATAATACTAAAGAAGGTCTCACAACAGATATGAAGCAGAAGGCCGCTACTGTAGCCGAGACAAAACGTAAAATAAAGGAACGTAAAGGGATCAAGGTGGATCCGAAACTAAAGGCAACAGAGACTAAAAGTAATATAATATAACCATGGACAGTGACATCGGCACATTCACATAACCACTAGGGTGTTAGACTGCTCAAGTGAATAAGTTCTGCACAGATCAGAAACAGCAAAATCGAGCCGGCAGGTGACAGCACCGGCTAGTGGTGATAATGTAAAAACAGAATGGAGAGAGTAGGCTTAGGTTCCACTTACATCCTTTTCGGTTCCCAACAACTGCCAGGAGTGTGTCGGAAATGAAAAAGTACAAAACAAGCTGAGAGAACGCCACCCGACGCGAAACTGCGGACCAACGCCAGGTAAAGTCTTGGCCGAAGCCCGAGACGCCGGCCGAGCCTTGACCCGGCGTTGGGCCGCAGTCTCGTGCGGGGTGGATCATTGTTACGGAATGCGACATCAAATTACATTTAGTATTCCTCAAAAAATGTTAACTGGATTATTCCCATTTTTCAGTTTCACAAAATTACCAGTTTACTCTATTACTGCTTGCAATGTTCAAGAACACTTACATTTTTTCATAGGATAATCTTATAAGTGTCAGATGATAAACAGTTACTAGGATTTCAGGCAGCGCATAACCAGATTGAATCATCTTTAAAGGGGCTTGATACAACAGACAGTGAACATACAAGTTTGCTGGGGGAGGGAGGGGGGGGGGGAGTTGTCCTGGTACAAATACTCCAAATACACAACTATTAATAGCAACTTAAATACATGCATCTGCTGAAAAATAAAATCTTAATGCTACTGAAGCCTGCTACGTAAGATAAACAAAATATCATCTTCAAGTCAACCTTCTACGTTCCAGATGTTATATATTTATTCAACATATGTTTTACCAGGTTTTAATTGCCGTAAACTGTGTTGTCTCACGGACATAAAAACCTATCAGCTCATTACATAAGGTGATTAAATATGAATTATTGCCATCTGGGACACATAGGGTTAACATATAAGAAGAGGCGAAAGATGTACAGCTTGCTCTGTGGGGAACAAAGGGTGCACAACATAAGTAGAGAGGGGTGGGGTGATAGAGTATCTAGTGATGAGATGTGCACGTATGGGGTGTGCTGGTGATGGTGCTGCTACAGCTTTCGCTGGTAACTTAAGAAATGTGGGGCGGGCTACTATTTAAGTGACCAACATGTGACAGTTCTCGCCCATTTACCTTCCAATTACCAACCATTGACGCATATATTCGCCAAAAATAACTTGTATTTCACATTGAGAATAGTTCTAATATGACCGCCTAGAGCACTGATGTCGATTATTATAGTAGCCTCTCTGTGTGTTGATCATTACCTGTATAACCAGTTGCTAAAAATAGAACATGTCATAAATCTTGACACACTGATATTTGTTGGGCCTCGAATTTCACAAATCCAAGTAATTTTCACGGTACTGACAATTTAAATTGAATAAAGCAGAGCAGGTAAACTGCATTGTTTTTTTTCATGAAAATTTCCAATTCCACGAGTACAAAACGAGTACTAAAATACATCTATTTCATAAATATGTGTTTTAATATTTGTTCATCTCAGCTCAGCTCAGGCTATGCCGCTACCCGAAGCTGAGCTGAAGGGATGCAGCGTGTAAAATAACACACAGATCCGTTGAATTCAGCGACATATATGTTATCACAGGTTTCTACTACAGCTGGGCTGTGTATCAGGAGCCGCGGTGGTGTCTGTAGGTATACACTTGACAAAGCGGTTGTGAGTTATTACAAATACGACTATGAGTTATTAAAATACGGTCCAAGCAGGAAGTGTGCAGACAGCAATGAAATGAAATGAATAGGGTCTTAGGCCATCTTTGTGCTTATGTAGGCTAAGCTGGACCTCCTGAGGATAGTGAGATGAATGAGACACTGCACTACAGACACAGAATTCGAGCCCTGGCGGTCTGAGGCCAAGCTCGCTACTTCGATCACAGAGGCTCCCCAAAAGCTTGCATTTTTACGAGTTGGCAGGGGAGAAACATTTTTGATTTGTTGATACTTAAAGGCCAGAGCGGGGTTCGAGGCCGCGATCTCCGACTTTCTGAGCAGGCATCATTAACCACTGCACCAGAGCGTACGCCCGTGCAGACAGCAAGCCAAAATGATACAATATAAATGTAATGAGACCTTTAAATGTCGGTAAATCATACTTTAACAACGTAGAGAGAGCTCTGGGCTTTTTTCTCATGCACGTAAAGCTGTGTCCCGCTACGGGATCCACAACTTCAATCGACTAAAAATTAATTGGAATTTTAAACATTACGTTACGCGAAATATCTATGCAACCTATTTAAGAGATGTTTCATTTTCGAAAACAAAGTAAACAAGGGGTGAAGAAAACACTGACATATCATTGCAGTCGATAGCAGTGCTCTGTGGTTAACAACAAGTGCTAAATACGAGTTTTTCTTCAATATGTAGTTATATATTATCAGGTGATTTGGGGAGCGTACCTTTACAATCATTTTTCATATACTGTAGATCTGGTATTAATTTTCGCGAATTTCGCGAGGAGGACAAATTCGCGAATTCATACTTCTAGCGAAAATTATTATTTTAATAGGCTACTGAAGAAAAAGGAAAATTCGTAAATTCTAAACTACGTGAAGGGTCCCAAAAACAAAAATTATCTAAAATGTAACCCTTAGACCACTAAGCTAGCAAAATGAAATTTTCATCCACTTGAAGTTGTGTCTCGCTACCGCGATCCACAAATTAAAGTGACTAAAAATTTGTGTGATTCGCAAACTTTAGGTCTCAACATATATCAGTGTTTCAAGATTGAAAGCATAATTTATTTTTAACAACTGATTATACAGGTGCTAATAAAAACACAGAATGTCTACTGTAGTCCACATCAGTGTTCTAAAATTTAAACACGCGAAAATTACTAGATTCACAGTATACACAGATCGATATATATACACAGATCAATAGGTGCAAGAATGGATGAGGGATCTTAGCAAAATACTAGGCGTGGAACCAATGTTAGATCAAAGTTGGGCCAGCGTTGCAGATGGTCTGCCAATGTTAAATCGACATTTGTTCAAGGTTTCGTGTTTGCTGGAATAAGACTGTTATAATGGACATCATGAAGTGATAATTGCATATTTGAAGAACTTTCTGATATTCTGCAGCCTTATACATTTTATCATAATCCGGCTGACCAAGTCAACAAAAATAAACGATTTTAATTTTAAAAGTCAAACTAGAACAGCACAGTCAATTAAATTGACGAATGTACTGATATTTCTGCTAGACCAATAAAGCGCTGTGTGAAACATACACAAAGCTATGCAGTAGTTATGTAGATTTACATCTATAATTCGGGTATACTTACACATACTTAAATTACATTTCACATAGACAATCATACACAACCGAAAAATAAATAAATGGTGATGTTGCTAACTGATATTCAATGATGTAACATTTTAAAACAATATTAAGAAACGTTTGCCGAAAAGCGTGCTATCACTGAAATTGACAAAATACCATGACAGAAAAGCGTCCAAAAATAATTCAAAAGAGGAACGAAAGACCCAGTAAAATAATAATTAAAATTCACTTATTGAACACAAATTTATAACATTTCATCAAAATTTAAACGGATAGTTTGAAAGATGGAAAGCACTCACAACTGGTAGGTATTTTCATAAACTAAACTTATTCTAGGATTTACAGTTATGAAATCAACGTGGAATGGCGGGGGAAGGGTATTGCAAATTAGAAAAAATCACAGAAAATATCTAATATTAAATGATGATCACAAATATTCTTGTGACAAAACTACTTGTGATATTGTTTATGAAAATGACTAATTATCAAGCTTGGCATTATTTTTTAACAAACGAGAAACCTTCAGTTTATCCCGTGGCTCAGAGAGTAATTAACAAGTTAAACCAAAATTTGATGTCCATCACGATTTGAGTATGGAGTAATAATACACCTGGGTGATAGTAGGTGAAGTCATGTGTGGCTGTCCGCAGCCAATCATCGCTTGTGGAGACCATGTCATCATGTACACGTCACACACTCAGTCAACACCATACACTCACCAGATCTGGGCTCAAAGTTAGACCATTGTCTGCGACGATGGCCCAATTTTAAACGAACATTGGTGTTCTATACATCGTGTACGGCGTTACGCTTGACCAGCTACTTATCCCGACATAAACGTTGAACCAATGTTGTCCTGATGTTGGACAGAGCGTCGTAGACAGTGGACCAACTTCAAAAGAACATTGGCTTTGAGAATTGTTTTTATAAGGTTAACCCTTAGAACACTGAGATATGCAATTTCAATTTTCAGTCACTTGTAGTTGTGTCTCGCTACCGCGATCCACAACTACAAGTGACTGAAAATTTGTGTGATTTGCGAAATTTAATCAGTTAAGTCCCAACAGCTAGCAGTGTTTCAAGATTTCAAGCATCTTTTACATTTACCAACTGATTATACAGGTGCTAATAAAATCACAGAATGTCTACTGTAGTCGACATCAGTGTTCTAAGGGGTAATATCATTCAAACTGAGCAGCGTCAGAAAACGAAGTAGCTGATTTAGAGGCTCACAGCCAGTAGGTGTGTGCCAACGAGTATTGTGCATGGTGTAACAAACGAAAATCTCCAAAACCATCACTAATTATACGTTACAATTCTGAAGATTTTGTCACAAAAATCACACAGTTTGCGTATGCCACCATCAAGGTTTTGTTACATTTATAAAGACAAAATCACAAATAATTCCCTCTCGCTGTAACCCTACTAGGAGTGAGATAGAAGCCAACGCCAAATTTTCATTCAGTAGACAACTAATTACTTGAAACAAACGACTCCTCCATCACTATATAAAGCGCAGTTATGACACTTTAATTTTCACCCACTTGAAGTTGTGGGTCGCGGTAGCGAGACACAACTTCAAGTGGGTGAAAATTCATCCCATGAGAGCAGATTATCGCCTCGGACCTAAGGGGTCGCATTTGTCACTCAACAGAGTAGGCTAGCATATACGAACCTTTAGGTCCCGAGGCGAAGATGTATTATTAGAGGTCACAAACATGCATGGTTCAGGGGGGGGGGGGGTGGTCAGGGGAGCGCAGGAAAAGGATAACATGCTGTAAAACATGCAGGGAACTAATACCAGAGTAGCTAAAACAAAATACATTCAATGGAGGGGGTGGGGAGTCTCCTGTTTCAAAACAGCATCCTGACAATGGCGGGTGAATTTAATTGTATTGAAGGCGAGTAATATTCCATTCACACCTATTTATTCATATCTATAGGTCATGTTTACAATTGTTACAGATTCATAGCGACATGTAAGGTCATTTTTTAATTGAAATGACACATTGGCAATTGGTATCATTAACATAAAGCTCAGTGAGGACAGACCTGCTCTTAATTTGCTACAGTACATTATAATACATTCTATTAAATAATAAAAAATAAGGTAGCCTAACAGGAGGATTGACATATTTTAAAGGTGGTCTAATTATGACTAAGGCAAGCACACAATAATTTAGATACACTGTTATTTCTACAAAAGCGGATATAAACTTTATAAATCTACGGTGATGCGAGCAAAAGTGAAACAAAACAGAAAAAATATAGTAACAGATATGTCAATTGATTTTGATCCCTTGTTTTTTTTTGAATGAGTGAGAGGCCATTTTAAAAAACGTATTAAATTCTATGAAAGGAGGTTTACAAAACTAACTGTTATATCGAAAAAAAATGCATTAAATAAAATCACATTTATTTGATTTGAATATGAGAAGGAAAGGAGACCGACAGAAGAATGGATCTGTATTTGTACGTGCTGTATGTTTGTGCATATTTCAAATACCTTAGCATGCTGACTGATTTAAGGTAAGGGGTTGAGGAACACTAAGCAACAAGCATTTATTTTATCATTCATGTTGGTTTGATGCTGAACAAACGTCTAAAATGTTGACCCAACACTAAACATCAGCTGGTTTACTGTTTGGCTAAGACCTTACTGAGATGTAAACGTGTAATGTTTGCTAGGTGTATCTGTGTATAGGATATATACCTAGAATAATCTAAGTTTCTAACGAAAGCAATTACTTCTCTTTAATTATACCATTTTAATTTATCATTGGATCCATCGCCATAGAAACAACATAACGGATTTCATAGAATTTCAAAAACATGGTGCTTGGAAAGGAAGGTAGGCCTAACTATAAAAGGGACTACTAATAAAATATTGACCATCTTTCCATTGAAAAAACGAAAAATGTTTTTGTATATATTTTTTAGCGAAAATGTGTTTCTATTAATTTGATAAAATTATAGAAATTACTGGGCAGAAAAAGAAAAATTATTACTACGCCATTGGTAAAGAATTGTAGCAATTTAAATTTGATCAATCACAAATGATAAAGATGGGGACGGATTTGATTTCAGACTAACATACTGTTATGCAAAGCCGATACCTGACTTTGCAAGGGAGTATAATTATGAGTAGAGGGATAGGACAGACACGTGAGTTAAATAGGATGCTGTTCCAAAACAATTGATACATTAATAATCCACAAGAGGTATAGGTACAAATAGGTAATTTGATTTTTCATCTCTGTAATGGAGCTATTTGCGAAAAATACAATTGCATAAATCAAAATGCAGGAAAGCAAAGATTCATGGAAAATTAAGATAATTTTGTAATACAAAATTTAATATGCAATCCTGGGATATCACTTCGAAACGTTTGAAATCACATTTCTAAACGAAATATTCATCCTCAAACAAGAACATAACAAAAAAAAATATTAAGTTTATTAAAACAATCATGTATATCGGAATGAATGATCTGCAACCCAGCCAATATAATAGGTTGGCTCAAAGCTGGCTGAATGTTGGTGACAGTATATCAGGAGCTGAGCCAGAATTGAGCCAGCACTGAGCCAACATATTGTGTTGGCTGGAAAAGGAAGTCAGCACACATTGTAATAGAACCTGCCGCGAAGATCGTACATGGGAAGTTTGTACTATACAAGATCAGAAGGAAGTAACTTAAACAGTAAGCAGCTCCCAGCTTTTTGGCTTTTTACAGCCACCTAATAATACAGTAGACATTCACGTAAAAATTGAAGGGAAAAAATGAACGTTACGGCAGGTGCTTTGTAGGTTTTTTTTCTTATAAACCTGCCATGTACGACAACCTGTCATGGCTGACAACTTGCCATGGGCGACAACCAAATATCGACTTTAGAGGTGGTCACTAACGATGACAATAATAATAGTGAAAGGTGGCTTTTAAAAACAATCCTCGTTTACCACACAGTCTTCCATAAAAAAAGATTTTGAAAGTGAAACAAATTACAGGTTTACAAGTGATCGCTTGTGACGAATCTTTAAATTGAGGACAACCACTTCAGCACGAAACACTAGCCCGATGCTGGTTCAATGCTGGATCATCGTCTGCGACGATGGCCCAAGATTGAACCAACATTGGGTCAGTGTATCGTGTTTCCTGGGAAACGTGTCTTCACAGCAGGTTATATCGGAATGTGTGGCATGACGTTGCGCGAATGTTATGTCAACGTCGGAACGACGTTGACATAACATTCGCGCAACGTCACGCGGTTAGAACTCCCCGTGTTCATCAAATAGACCATCCCCCCCCCCCTCCCCCACACGGGATCATATCAACCCACACGGATCCACTGCAGGTGAACCAACCTGAGGCTCCACGTCCAGAATGGCCATGAGTCCCTGCGCGTGGATCTCCCGTATCGTCTCCAGCTTGGTACCGTACATGTGCTCCTCGTGGGTACCGTACTCCAGGTACTCGTTGGCGGCGATGTCCCGCATCATCTGCTCGTGGCTCACGAAGTAGTAGTTCTTGCCGTGCTCCTCGTCCTTTTTGGACGGCCGCGTCGTATCTGTGTGAACATAACAACCTGGTTTATGACGTATTTCAAGGCGCGAAGTACAGCCATTCAACTAGTCCCGTATATACTGTAGATCTGGTGATTTTTGCGTGTTTAAATTTTCGCGAATGTCCGATTTTGGGACTCTTCATGAAGCTTAGAACTCGCGAATTTTAATTTTACTTTAGTAGCGCTATTATAATAATAATTTTCGCGTGATTCTTGAATTCGCAATTTGTCTTCTTCGTGAAATTGGCGAAAATTGAAACCTCGCGAATATAGATCTACAGTATACGCTTTCAAATAAATTAAAAACCAAATGAAATGCTATTGAATTGGATAAAATAATCTGTAGTAAAATAATGCTCGATTAATCAAGTAATTTATTTTGGATATTTCTATTTTTCATAGAATTGTTTTTCCACATTTGAAAATGGTAATTGTGTTACTTATGAATTCCAATATTGTAATAAATGATAAAATAATAAATATTTATTGTACAGCTTGAATCATCGATCATTTGTTTTGCAAATACATTCTAGCTAACACGAGACATTGAGTCAGTGTTGGTTTAATGTTGGCCCACCGTCTACGTGGCTGGCCAAACATTAAACCAACATTGGCTCAATGTCTCGCGTTAGCTGGGATAACGCTGTTAGTTAGTTATTGCTTTAGGCTTTGTAAAACAGAACGGTCAGACGATATCTCACGTGGTATGGGATATGCAAATCTGTCTGGATGAGTTGTGATGAGCGTGTTCTTGATGTGTCTGCGCCCCACTCCATGAGCACCTGTCAAAGAGGCAAAGAAATATATATGCCACAAACAAATCAACCATATTAACCCTTAAAGCGCTGAAATACTTTTGTATAAACCATGGAGATGTTCGATTTGAAATGATCATAAAAGTCTTAATTAGCTCTTTTTGATTCATTTGAATACCTGTTTTATGTTCACGGCCATTATAACTATTTGTGCTCTTACAGTGCGGGGATCTACTTTAGACGTCAGAATCTGACGTCAGATTTTGACGACTAAAGTAGGTGCCCGCACTGTAAGGGTTAACACTCTGATTGCCAATTACCACTAAAATAGCATTATTAATCCATTTTATTATCACTAATCATACTTAAGTGTCATTTACCTGGGGTTAATTTTAAAGATGTATCCGAAATGATATTGTGGATATGAAGGTGGACAAATTTTGAAGACAAAATATAAATACAAATCCATCAATAATATGCATTAGAAAAAAATATTCCGTTAATAACAATACACATCAGTGATCAAGTTGGTGATACAAAAAATAATTATGAAGATTATAAAAAATGGGCGTTGACAAAAGTAGACGCAAGATGTGGATGCAATGGTGGTTTCATGTTAGGTCCTGGCCCAACATTTGATTAACATATCGTGTTTTGGTTTGAAGTGTAACTCACCGAGTAAAACTAATGTCTTGCGCATGAAAGCTGGAAGTCGCACAACCTCTTCGTAGGTGACCAGATCCAGCTGGTCAAATACTGCGTTATGCTTGGCCAGGTACTTGTCCCGACAAGCCTTCTTCTTACGTCCAAACCAGGAACAATTTACTGGAACCATAATATCTCAATTTCAATCAAAGCTCAGAACATCCTTTTTGCCAGGGATTATTATATCATTTTATATTCAAAGAAATCGACTTAAAATATGGAACATGCGGGAAAAATGAGACGATGGAACCTAAAGCGTTAAATAAACCTGAACTTGATAAATCTGCCCAGCAGGTGCGCGACGTTCACACAAGGTCAGTTCAATGTTGGTCCATGGTCAGCGACGCTGGACCACCATTGAACAAACGTTGGGTGAACATCTGGCGTTAGCTGGGTGCTAACTTACGAGCCTGTCCCCTATTGCTGTTCATCCGATGTCAGCCCAATGTTGGGCCACTGTCTACGAGGCTGGCCCAGCATCGGGTGAACACCCGTGTGTGGTAAACCTTTCAAGGCTGAATTTACCATAGCCATCTTCATCCATTACAAGCCGCGAATTGCTGTCGCAATTCTCGACTTATAGTGGATGAAGATGACTTAAAAGTGGTGGGAAAATTGTTATTATATTAAAACAGTTCCACGCAAATTTCGTTTTAAAGCCCCTAGGTTTTAGGATATTAAGTCATTCTTCCGAGATACAAAATGATGCTTTGGTGCATCGGGAGGGTTTAAACGGTTAACTTACGAGTCTGTTCCATATTGATGTTCACCCAATGTCAGTTAAATGTTGGGCCTACGAGGCTGGCCAAGCAGGGTGAACATGTAGTTGTGTGTTAACTTACCGGCCTGTTCCCTCTTGGCCTTTTCTATCGCCGAGCAGGCAGTCCGCCACTCCTGTAGCTCTGGAGAGGGTATCAGACCCGCGGGCTCGTTGGTGGCGATGCCCCATTTCCTCGCCTGCCACCAGTTATGGTCGTCTTTACTGATCACCTGCAGAATGTCGCCGATGACGAAGTGGATGCCCGCCTGGGCGCACGGGATCAAGTCGTCCTCACGAGGGTCGTACGCGAACAATGCTCTCACGAAAATCTGAAAGCAGAACACCAAGTGAAAATGAATTTGTCCGATACTAGAGACTAAGTTAACAGTTAATTATGGTTCCAAGATTCATATAGAAAGTGGTTAAATTTCACTAACTTTGGAAGTTAGTGTGAAACGATTGCGATGTCGCAATCGTTTCACACTAACTTCCAAAGTGAGTAGAATTTAACCACTTTCAATATATCCGACGTATTTCAAAGACAAACAATATTACACTATTTACAGTGTCGTATTGAGTTATACATTTTCATATATCACTACGATTATGTAATCAACTAATCAAGACTAGCTGACTAGAACTAACGCTAAGGATTGACGCTATCTCAACTTTATTAGCATCAAAACGTTACGTTTAAATCAATCTAGACAAACGCTATATTATAATAGTCAGTATAGTTTGTTTAACACTTTACTTGTTTTACACAGCTAAGTACTGTAGGTATAATTATTGAACACATCACAAGAATGAAAAATTAAAACAAAACGATTTATAATAAATATTAACTCAAAGCATATCAAATGAGCGTTAAATGTAACAAATAATAAGAGAATAGACGCTATTACACTGATAAATACGATTATATTCTAAATTATTTCACAAAGAAATATTCCATAACTCAAGTGGCAGAAACATATAGATTACTTACTTACAATCAATTCCACAGTCAACGCATCAATCTTGTTTAACCTTTACAATTATGTGGAATATCAACAATCTAAGTATTGCAATGAAAATTGTTCTATACCTCATACAGAGATTCAGCTTTTAATTACATGTGAGAGATATTAAATTACGTTATAATATAATAAACAGAGATAGATGTACATGTCACTAACTATACCAACAAACTGCTTCCCTGGATTCGTCATAGTAAGATAAGAAAACAAATATTTATTCTTTCATGTAAGAGGTGAACTAGTAAACGACTATGTTTTGTAAATTACTTAAACCTTACAGCTCTGATCTATAAGCACGAATTTTTACTCACTTGAAATTGTGTCTCGCTGCCGCGATCCCCAACTTCTAGTGACTAAAATTACTTGAAACTTTAAAATGTAGGTTATGAAAAATATCTGTGCCACAAATTTGAGATATTTCACTTTTGAAAACTAGCTACACAAACGCTGAATAGAACACTAAATTGTCAAAATATTATTGTAGTCGACGTCAGCACTCAAGGGGTTAACATGTTCACAAAGCTTTATACAGATAACCTAGGCTAAAATTATATTATATAGTATAACTTGCCGACTCGTCCACGACAAGTTTCATGTTTTATATGACCTCTGTTTGTGGCATGGTGGGGTGGTAGTGCCTTACCTCACATTGTGCGGGAGGGGTCCTGTAGCTTGGCACAATCTTCAGCGTAACACTGCCCCGTGCGTCCCTCTGTAAAGTGACACAGCACACAAAGGGTGCAACTAGACACATGTATGTATAATGATAGAGTCACAGCGACACACAACAACATAAAAATGATCTGCGTTGCAAAGACAAAATGCAGTAACTGCATTATTGAAAAGTCTGTCTTTACAAAACAATACTTGAATCACCGTCAAGTGTCAACACATCTTTGAAGAGAAAAATACCACAAGTCCTGAGAGCGAACAAATAAGTATATTTCCAGACCACGTACCTGTGGTCTCAAATACAACTATATTGTCAAATTCATTGACGGGCGGGGGGGGGGGGGGGCACAATAAGATTACCAATGAGTCACTGAAAACATTCCGACAGTGAACCTATTTTGATCCACTATTAATAAATCCAAATGTTTAGCAGGAATATGTACAATAAATACTATATGCACACTAATACAGATTGTTTTTACTCTTAGTCTTACCAGTCTAATCACCAAGACATTCAAAGTATTACCGTTTTCACTGATTTAAATAAATAAGAACCCTGGGGACTCGTGATAAATCATACTTATCATCAATTGTACTTTCTGGTGTAGATCTAAAATCAGATTCCAGAGACAAAGTGGTGAATTGAGCTGAACATTTTGGGGAAAATCGTGACAGATACAAAAATAAATTACTTCATTTGTTTCACATTTTGAAATAGATTTGTTTTGTAAAGAAACAGGCTACGGCTAGAGATAGTATAGACTAAGTGCCAGTGCATTGTCGTAGGTGTCATGGAAAGATTGCGTTAACAGTACTGTTAATGCTAGTGCGCAATCACAAAGCAGTATGCTGAAAGTCACAATAAGGATAATGGTATCATGGTGTTGTATGATAGAACACAAGTTACAAAACGGTCAATTTTGTCATTTTACATAGACAGATCGTCACCTCGGAGCTAAAGGATCCTATCTGACACTCGTCAGAGTGGCAGATAGGATCATTTAGCTCCGAGGCGACGAGATATTAAGTTACCCATATGAAATTCAGATTTATCATGAGAAATGCGACACAGACACATTGTGGATCAAATGACAATAGGGGTAGAATCCTTGATATTTGTTGAAAAATTTGTTGTCTTGATTACAAAAAATAATAATAAGCTAACCCTTGTCGTACTGAATTGACAAAATAAAACAGTTAGATTTAAATGTAAAAATATCACGACTGCTAATCGTTTTTACTCTGTTTTATTGGCAGGTTAAATCAAATGTTGTGAATGAAATGAATGCTTGAAGTGCAAAATTGGTAAATGTTTGGTCACAAATTAAACAAGTAATTTTCACCCACTTGAAATTGCGGGTCGCATTATTGAGACACAACTTCAAGTCTGTGGCAATTTAAATAAGCTAAATAAAGTGTTAAATTATTTGAATAATAATTGAAAATCTATCACAAAATAATCCAACACAGCTTGGCTTGGAATCGTCTGAATACGGATTCAGCAGAGCAAAGGTTAACCACATACTTTTCACCTTTTCTGAAGTACATGTTACGTGTGATCGACGTTCTTTTTGTACTTCATTTCCATCTCATACAAACACCACTTTGGTGTAAAGCAAAATTGCGCTTACTGTTCACTTGATAAGTGAGCAGGCACCGCCATTTTGTTTTGCACGCCACCTAGTGACTACATGGGGTTGAGTTTTACCTGGCAGGCCAGTAGAGGGCAGCCTTGTAAAGACAAGAAGGAGTTTGGATGCGGGACCACATTGAGCATCACATCTTGATGCACCACGTGCTGCGGCCCACATACACCAATACAGTTATAATAAACCACTCACATGATGAAACACTACACGTTCACTCAATGCTGGTTAAGCTGTGGGCCAGAGTCGTGGACGCTGGCCCTTAGTTGAACCAGCATTGGGTCAACACCTCGTGTTTGAATGTACTGAACGCATTACATTTAGCGCCAGTTAATATATTAAAAGGGTGGAGTATATCACTACACAAAGTGATATATACAACCCTTTTCATACAAAAGGCACGTATATCATTAAATAATGTAAAATATATGTAAGATATTTATCTCATTAATTATTTTTACGGATTTGTTGATGGATAATAACATCAGATTACAGATATTTGTTTGAAAGAAAAATATGTATTTTGAGATATTACCATTAGGCCTGGGACAAGAATGTTGTTGCACTTCTTTTAGGGGTGGTGGGCAAGAGACTTCTGCTTGTTTATAAACTGACATATAATAATATATATATATATATAAAACATAATTAGTTATTACAAATGGGTGGGTAAAAAAATTGTGAGTGCTTAACTGGTCGTTGGCCGGGATCTGGTCAAACTTTTCGGCCTGAATTTGTCTGAATACTGTGTCAACGTGGAGTTCAGATAATTTAGAAACTTGAGAAAACATACTTATAGCAGCCACTGCTGACGATATCATCAGATTAATTATGATGATATCGTCAGAAGTGGCTGTGATACATCTGCGGATCAGCTTACAAATCAGGCTACATCTGTCTAGACGGATGCGACACCTGGTGGCGGAACTGGTAGAGCACATGACAACATGGGGCTGGCTGGGATAAAATCCCAATATAAATATGCCTAGGTTTAAAGATTCGACGCAGATGATTTAAGAGTTAAACGATACAATTATAGATTACAACATTGACAGAAACAATCATTCACATGTTTATCATTTTTCTGGAGATTGATGGGAACACCTAAATCTGATTAAAAGATTGACTGCACTAAACTACGTCATCAAATGAAACATTTTGTACTATATTTTCGCGGGAATATTTTGAATGAGCATGAAAACCAGCGCGAAAAGACCTACATTGCATTCGAATTTCATACAAAATATAGAATGCAACGCAGGACGGACAACAAGAATTGACACTGGAAATGCAGATTGGAATGATTGAGAGATGCATTTGCAAGACGTCTTCTACCACCAGAAGCAGCAGTGTACATTGCTCCAATGGCAACTTTGATAATCGCGCAGGTCTGAAAGGTTTCAATAGAGGGCAAGATTGATGTGATCCTAGAAAGGGGACAGCAAGACCACTGGCAACTAAGATAAAACGGGAAGTTGATCGAATGCTGATGTAATGTTGGGCCAACGTCGTAGACGGTGGTCTAACATTAAATCAGCATTGGATCAACGTCCCGTTTTAGATCGGATATAACTCAATCAATCACCTTCACCCCAGTGGACTGCGAACAAAAAAACCTCCCACGACGTCAGTTCAATGGCTGAACAGCATTTGCAATGTTGGCTAGCCATTCAAGCAATTTTTGTAATATGCTGGCTTCCTTACTGTGCTATGTAATCACATCAGTGTAATATTGTGTCTCTCATGTGAATGGTGTCTTTGTAAACACCTCCTGCACCAGAGTAAGACCCTTCTACAAGTGCTAATAATCAGCAAAGTAAAGGTGACGTCACGGAAAATCCACCAGCTTCCCCGTGGCTCAACACCAGATAGTGGCCATCATGAAATGAAATGAAAAACTTCTAATGCTCCAAAATCCTCGGTGTCCCAAACTCAGAGGCGCTGCAATTTCGAGTCAGGCTCGTTATCATTGTCCGTTTGCCGTTAGAATTCGTAGACCCAGCATGCCGGATTTTGGATGGAAAAGCTTGGCGAAAATATATAGTTATCATTTTTTTCCGAAATGACTGAAGATTTGGATTTTTTCATCGCAGGGGGGATACAATTCCAGAGCTGGGGGACCGCAACCGAAAAAGCCTATCCACTTATTTTAGAACTCACTGTGGGAACAACCAGTCGATCATCATCAGGGGAGCGGAGATTACGGGCTCTGTTTAAAGGTTTAAGCAGATTGTGGAGATATACTGGCTGATATTTATGTATTACTTAATAAGTGAGGGTGCATATTTTGTATTTGCAATCATGCAAGTAAAAAGTCTAAAGTCAAATCATTGGTCCGGAGATCGTGTATTCAATGAAAATGCGCCTCCAGATAACAGAATAAATGTAACAGAATAAAAGTAGTGGAATATCAAAGTGGCTTTACACCTCTTCTGCAAATTGAAGCAATATTGAGATAAAAAGTAGTTGGAAATGAAATGAATCGGGCTTCAGGCCACCTTTGTGCACATATAGGCTAAACCGACCAGGAGAACCTCCTGAGGATGGTGAGATACATGAGATGACACTGTCCTCCAGACACAGGATTCGAAATTTGAACCCTGGCGGTCTGAGGCCGAGCACGCTACTTCTCGGTCACGGAGGCTCCCCACAATACAATCCAATACTCCCCACAATACGAGTTTTACACGTGGATGGGGAAGAAAAAAGTTGTTGGTATTTGATCAGAAAATGGATTATTGTGGAAATTAAGACATGTTTTAGAAAAAAATAAATACAACGAAAAATAATTATCGAGTAATTCAATGAATATTTCCGATACACCAGGGTAGACAGTAATCTCTCAAATCACATCACATTCAAGCAAACACAAGACGTTGGACCAATGCTAGTCTAATGTTGGGTTATCGTCTACGACGCTGACCCAGCAATAAATCAGCACTGACTCAACCTCTAGTGCTTGTCAGGCTGATGTCAGTGGCTGAGTGCCATGAGTAGCGAATCCACATTGTGAGAGTGGGGATTACTACTAGATTGTTGTTCGATTTGTCCCAACGCCATGCAATGCAAGTTGAAAGCTCAAAGAGAATCTCAAAAGACACACTGGCGCTGACTTAAATCAGAATGTCTTAGCTGGCAATAAGAAATCGCATGCGACATGGTCATATTGAGGTCACACTGAAATCCAGTAGCTCAAATCAGCGAGGATAAGTGAAATGGACTAACATAGGTCGGTATTTTTGAAATCGATTATAATAGATCTTTGACATTTGTTTGATCAAGATGGCCATCAAAGGGTTTGCTTCGGGAACACTAACCTACCACAATTACTCAGTGACTGATCATATATTTGGATCGATTATCAAAGCGACTCATATTTATCACAGACATGGAAAATAAATTTACTGCTTGCAAAATATCAACGTCAGCTGCCACTCATATAAAAGATACCAACAAATCCATGATTCCATGATCCAACTGCGAGTTGTGTTAATATATAAAATCAACAAACCAAGAAAGCCAAAACCCAAACAATTCCCGTGTGCGAACTTTAAAAAAGCTCAAAAAACCTTGTGGACACGCTATACAAATGAGTGCTCCTTTACAAAGCAGAAAATGTCATGCATAGCAGAAATTTTTGTTCTCCACACACGAAAAGTTAAGGAGGAAACACTCAGCCAAAAGCGGGATATTCATCTTATCCTCTTTTAACGTATGACCATCATCTGAGAAGCTGGTTCAACATTAAAACACGATAGGATCAAGGCCTCGTTTTCGATGAGGAGGAATGTGCCACAAAGACAGAGATCGAGGGACCAGCCAGGGCGCGGGACCACGGAACAGGGGCAATATGGGGGACGAGTGGGTGGTCCAAAATCATTAGGTTTGCGCTCAACTGCAACCTCCTGTTCAATTTACCTTGTTCATGTTGGCAAAGTAGAATGTCCACAGCTTGAAAGCAAATTAAAAAGAAATTAAGCAAGCAATCGCTTCTAATGAAATGCTAGCGAAAGAAAGATTATATTTTGGTTGGGGAAAATATGACCAGCTGGCTGAATAGAGGAGACGATGATAATACATGCGACTAATGTTAAACCAAAGTGGCACTTACTTGTGACCGTTTAGTACCAAGAAGAACGTCATAATATCAAACTATAAACTGTGTGATGATGATGGGCTACTTCCAATTTTATTTCACAAATGTATAGAGATGTGCAAAGTCATAAGGCAGTAACTGATTACTTTTTAAGTAAGCAGTTACTGCCTTTTGTTACACGTCATGTATATAATGTTATTTTGAGCTTACCAGCATCCGTTGTAGGGATTCCACGCTTTGGTTCAGCACACCCACACCATTGATCTCTCTGATTTCATCTCCTACGTGTAATGTACCTGAAACAGACCGTATGACTCAGTGGATATTGCTTTTAGTCGCTTTCTGCACAATCATGGCAATATCGCTATGCCATACTCTTTTCAAATAACTTCAAGGGTTCGTTATAGTGGACTGTACCATAGACAGCACTGCACACTCCAGGCCTTTGAACAATTTGGAGCACTGTATATATGCAAAATCCCCGATGACAAATATCTGAGCCGGCCGGGATTCAAACCCAGTACCTCCGAATTTTGAGATACAACCGTACCAGATGAGCCAGCAGCAGACAATATACATAAACTAAATGTGGTCTCTACTAAGTCTACATGGATCAAACAACGTTGTCTGTGATAGGGAGTGGTGGGTTCAGGAATCGATAGACGGGGGGTGGGGCGCCGATTTTTTACTAGAATTTATACACACCTCAGCTGGGACAGCCAGCGTGTTACATGCTGTGGAGGGGCACTTTCCCCCGGGAAATTTCAAAATTTAGCGATTTTTTAATTTAGCGGTAACCGCTAGCACGTAAATGGGAACTGAATGAGGCTTTTCCAAGATTTGCAAATGTGTTTTCCCAAATTACAGGGTTCCTACTCCACTGTGTGAGTTTTTTTCCATGAGTTTCCCATGACAAAATTGATTTTTTCCATGACAAAATTCAGGCATATACCGGGCATAAAATTGTTGAAGAATGTATCTAGCTCGATCACATCACACGCACTCGATAAAAATGTGCATCACAACTTTTTTTTATTGACAAATATTTTTTCCATGAGTTTTGGCATTTTTCTCAAACTCTATGAGTTTTCCAGGCCTGGAAAATAAAATTGAGATTTTTCAGGTTTTCCATGATGCGTAGGAACCCTGAATTAACCCTTTCAAGCCTGAGTTCATCCACTACAAGCCGCGAATTGCTATCGCAATTCTCGACTTGTAGTGGATGAAGATGATTTGATGTGGTTTAAAAATTAAAGAGAATTGTCATGTATTGGTAAAACAATTTCATGGAAATTTCGTTCTAAAACCCTTTATTGTAAGAAAATTTAGTCTGTTTTCAGGGATGTAAAATAATGCTTTAATGCATCGTGAGGACATTCAGATGTTGACCAGATGCTGGCCTACTGTTGGGCGTTCTCGCCCAGCATCAGGTCACCATTTCCTGTTTTCGTGTCTGCAGCATGGTTGTTGTTACAGGGGCCACTCACCCTGTCTATGGATCATGCCTCCGTGCATGATCCTGGCCACCAAACATCGCCCGTCATCACTCATCTTTAACGTGATACCCTGAAATAAATAACAACAATAATGTCAGATTTAGATTATATAAGAAAATGTTATCACATAATATCACAACACTGATCATCACTAAATTACAATAGGAATTAGAAGTCATATCTGCCCTTCGTGCGTGGCAGATACGTGGTTTTAACCCATTAACCCTTAGAACACTGATGTCCACTACAGTAGACATTCTGTGTTTCTACTGGCACCCGTATAACCAATTGTTAAAAATTAAATATGCTTTCGATCTATGATACTTAGGACTTTTCGCAAATAACACAAATTTTCAGTCACTTGAAGTAGTGGATCGCGGTAGCGAGACACAACTTCAAGTGACTAAAAATTTAAATTGAATAGCTCAGTGCTCCTCTAGGGTTAAGCACCATCTTCGGATGTATCCTATCCATACCATAAGTTGCAAAATATTCATTGACTAAAAAATGTTAAAATTTATTAAAGTAATAATGTGGAGAACGTTCATTGCATGTGCTATACCTGACGATTTGATAAATTAAAGTCATTTTCATTCAATGGTAATCGTCCAAATACTCCAACTCATAACATTTTAAACACCACTTTAGCCGGCATATAAAATAAAACATTAACACATAATTATTTATTGGAATAGACATTTAATACATCACTATAACCTGCCCCCTCCCCTCTTCCTCAACGAATAAATGTATTGATTTGCAAGATGCCACTGTCTGCTGCCTTTGAGTACTTTTTTTCGTTGCTGATTTTTTTATTTCACATGCATGGAAATGTATTTACCGTTAAAAGCTAGAAACAATCTTGAGAACAAACGGATCAGCGATTCCACGGAAATCCTCACTTTATGTCAATAAACCTTTCAATAAATCGGATCTGTTGAACTACCTGGCTTAACCACGTTTCCTTCCGCCGGTCAGAAAATCATTATCCAGCAGCTTCGAGACATTGGTTTAACGTTGTGCGAACAATAAACCTCAACATTAAACCGACGAGGTTCAACGTTTTTTGTTTGCTGTGTGGCGTTTTTTTATAAGTGAGAAAGTGGTTGATCTTATTCACAAGTTAACGTGTTAAAAAAAGGAAATCAGAAGAAGAAAGCTGCGTAGGTGTAACCGCATTAGTTTTGTCTTTCTATTTGCGGTGAGTGATTTATAACAAAATAATCAAAACAGTGACATTTCTATAGAATTATAGGTAGTGACATTATGAGTAGTGACATTTCGGGTAGTGACATTTCGATTAGTGAGATTTTTGGTAGTCACTTTGGGTGGTGATATTTCAGATAGTGACATTTTGCGTAGTGGCATTATGGGTGGTGACATCTTGGGCAGTGACATTTCGGGTAGTGACATTTTGGGTAGTGCCGTTTCTGCTAATGATATTTCGGCTAGTGACATTATGTGTAGTGACATTTCGGGTAGTGACACTATAGGTAGTCACATATTGGTTAGTCACATTTTGGTTAGTCACATTTTGGGTAGTCACATTTTGGGTGGTTACATTTTTATTGAATTATTTGTATTCAAAATATGCCAGATTATGCATAAGGGTGAACCTTTTAACCGCGGTCCTGATTATATTCGGGTTTTTCACAGTTTTATTAACACATTAATTTACATTAAACATGTTAAAACGTGACATCAATAATCAGCAAGATTTCTGAATGTTTCACCTACATTTTGCCAAATCGCTTCAGCGAGACACAACTTCAAATGGGTAAAAATTCCAACTAATTAATTTTGGCGCTAAGGGGTAACGATTATAGTATGTATTTAACCATGTGAATTGAGAACACTGCAGCAAGTTGTGCATGTTTACAAAATTGAGTGCACAGCGACATATGAATGGTGGACCGACATAATGCTAGTCCATTGCTGGGCAACGGTTAGTCATGGTCCATGTGTCGTCCCGATAAACAGCGGATCGCGACTTACCATGGGCTCCTCAGTGTTCTTCTGGAACTGCACCAGTCGGACTCTAGTGATATTCTCCATCTCGACGTCACCATCCGGCGTGTCCGGATCGGCGTCGCCGTTCAGATAGGGGATCACTGGTGGCGGTGTCACGCGGATTGCCTCCTCACTGTAAACCTCGTGAGCCACTACATCATGGGCCTGCAGCATTGCCTGTAACACACACAGATATCTAATGTACAGACTAAAAAACGAAGTAATCAGAATACCTTGTGAGCCACTGCATCATGAGCCTGCAGCATTGATTGAAACACGCACATAGGGGGAATGTACAGACTAATAAACAAAGTTATCTGTAGACCTGTGAGCTACTACATCATGGGCTTGTGACACACTGATTACCAACGATATACAAAATTTTTCAACTTGATTAGATTCAGAATACATCTTCTCTTTCCAGCTGCATTCTCAATTTGTGGACAATCCCCCTTAAAATATAATAACTAACATTCAGTTGTTTACGTCCCAAAAATCTAAGCCGTAATTGATTGACATTTTTCTGCGAAATTTGCAGAAGAATGGCTATTGTCAATCAATTAAGGCTTAGATTGGACAAAATCACCTAAAACCACATTAACTATTGCTTCAATGCTGGGCCAAAGCCATACATATTACAAAGCTGTTCAATCAGCACTTTGGTAAAATTAAATTCCATGTCCGGCACTTCCCGAGCGCTCTAAAATAGCGTTCTAAATCAGAGAAATCATGTTTACGATGATGGGCCTGTTGAGCCACACAAAATTACTTTAGACCTTAATGGCGCGGTCTGGCACCAGGAAATACAACACATTGCCCCTATGTTTGTTTGACGTTCTGCGAAGGTGGCGCAAGATTAAACCAGCGTAGAATCAACGTATGGTACAGTCCGGTCTGGAGTTAGACACGGTCACCACTGGGACGTCATTTAGTTAGCCAAGCGTTCGTCACCCATCGATCCCTCCCACCAACCAAACCAGTCGATAATCTGTTAAACCGTCACCCTTTCTTCTCCTCAAATCCCATCTAAGATTCACCAACGCACGGAGCATAGACTCCTGATTGGTCGGGATCGACATCTCCACCAATCGGGTGCGTGTAATATAGGTCAAACTAATGGAGAATACGAGACGGAGTCATTGATTGTACTTCTGGTTATCTCAATCATACCAACGAATCCCAATAATGCAGACCCTAATAATTCAGATAACACAGCGAGACATTTGGTGTGAGAAACGCCTCAGGAGAATCACATACATTAACTAGCTGTAGCCTGGCCTTAGTGATTCAAATATGCCATAAACTGAGTGGCAGTAATATAATATCAGTACACTCTACGGCAAATTGTCTCTGACAATTTGCCGTAGAGTGTATTGATATTATTATAAACTGAAACCTCCCTGGCATTTCAGTGGTTATTGTATCTTCTGCAGATAATGCCAATCAGGCAGCAATCTGGCGTATTAGCCGCCCTGGAGAACACCATTTCTACACGGGTCACGCTCAGAGCGGACTGCTAATGGCCGCAGACAAGTCTACTTCACGTGGATGTCTCTTCCGGCACTCAACCCACAATTAAACGTGTACGCCTTGATCAATTCAACTGTAATTTGTCAAAAGTGTCCTCATCTAATATCTTATACGACATGTAATATTTAAAAAGATTCGGGGAGGGCTAGGTTAATTTTATTTTTAAAATATACATTATAGTATATATTATATATTATAAAGTCTAGCATGGCATCCCTGATCCAGTTTGTAAAAATTACACTAGTGACAGCCCAGCAAACATAAAAAAGTTGTATAACATTTATACAACGTCGGTTAACGTCTTCGACGTTGGGCCAACATTGTATAAATGTTATAAAAATGTTTTGTGTTTGCTAGGAAAACACCCATCATTAAGCGTGGTATTTACATGTAACTACTTTTCTTATAATATTATATTTGAATGATCGTCCTCTTGGATATGAAAGGGTGCATCTGCCACTTTGTAAAGTGGCAGCTACACCCTTTCATATCCAACCAGACGATATAATGTTATTATGAGTGGCGATAACAATATTTTTTCACGATCCCTCACAAAATCCCCCAGGAAAACCAGCTGACACAACTGCGTAACAGACTTGATGATTTCAGGATCAACATCTGCTCCGTAAACATGGTAACCATGGTAACGCTCTCATGTCATGAATCTAATAATAAATGTACATATAATTACATTCCTTGACATTACTACACTAATTGCACGCACAACGCAATGACTGGTGATGAGAGATGATAATTAGCTTAATATTGATTGGTTTGTAGAGATCATCAGTATCATCTCTATAATTAGTGTCTTGTCGCCGATGTCAATAATTAGTCTTCCTTGACTAGACAGTCATTGAGACGATGCTCCTTGGACCAACGAAGCAACGCTGGCCCAGTAATCAGCTGGTAATGGACTCAATCTGTCAATATCTCGTGTCTAATGAGAAATACTACATTAAGTCGTAGTTACAACAATCGTAAGAACCTACCCCTTACAACGCTGAAATTTTTTTGTATAAACAATGGAGATCAAAGGGGTTTTTCAATTTACAATTTCCATAAATGTCTTAATTAGCTCTTTTCACTTCATTTTGATACCTATGTTATGAGTCTACGACCATTATACATTTTTAATTCTTTCAGTCAAAATAAACAGCTTTAAGCGCTTATTTTTTATATTCGCGACAGATGAAAGTGATAATTATTTGACCGTATTCTTTGAATTTGAAAACATAGTATTGGTCGTATCCTAACATGGGTCGTGCGAAAACTAAGTTCAGTTCGGCTGCTTGGCTTCCTGCCTTCCTGATACGAGTAATTACCTTAGACTATTGGCCAGCGTTGGCTTAATGCTGGTCTAATGTTGTAGACGTTGGACCAGCATTAGGCCGACGTAAGTTTTACGTTTCCTTGCAGCACGGTTATTTTTTTCGCCAAGGGAATGTTTCATTGCCTGATAGAGAACTAAGCACGGCAATTGGTAGAGGCCTTAATGACAGGAAAATCAATGGGCTATCAATCACCACTAGCTAATGTGTTAGGGCTTGGTCTCACGGTGCTCTCACAGCAAACGTGAAACATTGAGCCATTGTCTGCTCAATGTTGGTCCACCGTCTACGACGCTGGCCCAACATTGAACAAGCAATGGCTCAATGGCTCAATGTCTCGTGTTTGCTGGGATCTCAATCAAACTGACTTTTCACCTAGCCAAATTCCTTCAGTCCTCATGGCGGAGAAACAATGTTCTCAGAACATACCCTGTTTAAACGTATTTCTATTGTCCTGCTTTCCCTGTTTTAACCTTGGTCGACAAACAACACTGGTAAACTTGTTTTAATAAGTTGTATTGAATCATTTCAACGAACACGTTTATCATATGACCACCTTAGTTATAATTTGGGGCGTAGCTATGTGATATGTTAAAAGCTAATAACGTTCTGGTATAACTCACCAAAAAGATTTGACAATTTTTTGTAAAATAAGACTTTTACAAGACAGACAAAATGTTTTCATTTACAAAGAGATTTTTCATCGTTGTAATATGCTGTTATTATTTATTCGCTATCTTTAGTAGTACGGTAATAATTAGAATCATCGTCTGAGTTTATGGTCATGACTAGAATATGGGATTCCTATTAAACAGTGTCAGAAAACAGCACCTCCAGGATCTGCATTATTGATAATGTAAATACAAGTCCTGTCAGATAATAAAACAACATATATATCGTTTTCTCGCCATCGGCGCTGAATAGAAAGTACATTTTATGTAGCAGTAGTAACAGTTGTCACCAAAACAATTGTGATGTGGAACCAGGAAGATATATGAACATCCCCGAAATTGTCATAATTATACATCAGAATCAGAAATTCAGAGTAAATGGCTATCCACCAATGCCACGGTTTATTTTGTTCAATTATCGTTAACATTACTATCGTTCATTAATTAATGATCAAAAATGATATAAATGAAAAACACATTGCAAATACTTGTATTTTGAGATGATAACTTAATATGTACATGCCCAACGGTAAAGTGGGGGGGGGTCATGGATATGTAAATCAGTGGACCATAAGCAAGACCGGCACGTACGAGAGGTCATAAATGTGACATACGCGGTATGACAACAGGGGATATAAAATATCATGCAAAGCCAAAAGGCAGTAACTGCTTACTTGACACAAAAAAATATACCACGCGGTCATGCACATGTACCTTCAAGCTTTTAAGGAGGTATAGCGGATAAACTGGACAAATCAGAAAGTCTAAGATAAAGTCTTGTTAAAGCTGTCGCAGAAATGAACTCCCAATATTGGCGACAGCTCATTTTCTTCGGGGTACAACAACACAATAGATGATTTCAAGCATGCAACGTTGGACCGTCCATTTCTGACAAGTTAGTAAAGACAACTAGGCATAAATAGCCAGAAATATAAAGATATGATTGTCTCAATGCTGTGAACTAGTTGACATTTCAGCCTAGAGGACACCATGTGCACCCACAACAGCTAAAAGGCCGTTGAATCGCCAGTCAATAGATGAGTATCTAGTACCGGCTTATCCGGCAGATCATCACCACTCCCCACTAAACAACATCAACCATGGCAAGTTAACGGTCATCTAATGCGCAAACCAGCAATTAGCTCCAGTGCCGTTATGAGGTTTGTGACCCATCTTTGCGGGTTGGTGTTTTTACGTAGTCTGTTATGAATCGATTTTTTTCTGATGTGAAAGTACTGCAAAAAGTGTGAGGTTTGAAAACAAATGGTTATATACTAAGCTATCGTCGTTAGATTTTTTATCGGAGTTTCGAAACTGTCAAAAATTGAACGACACTATTCAAGTTGAAATAAAAATAAAAATTGTGTGATGAGACTAATTTTACCGGTACTTCCAACACCTATTTATTCGATTGAAACATTTTATACATTTTGGCATTATTTAAGAGTCCCTTCTGTCGTAAACTTCCATGTCGGCTTTCACAGCTCTACGACCTGACCTATATATCGCCTTGCACAGCTACCTAAGCTGACCTCCAGCCAGAGAGTGACAGAATCTGGCCTCTTACATGCCACAGTGCTTGAATGGCTTAATTCGGTCTGACAGACAAGTATTGGACTGGCAGTAACGAGAGGGGCAGGATGGTGGTCAATGACCAATACTGCTTCTCCATCACTCACCAATCACGCCCAGCCGGTGTCGGTTTATTGTTGGCCCAGCGTCAAAGACGCTGAGCCAACATTAAACCAACATCGGCTCAGCGTCTAGAGTTAGCAGAGAACTTACACCTCACATGACATGAAAAAAAACACTGCCCAGCAAGCACATGCAAGACATCTTTGTTGGTTTACTGTTGGACCACTGTCTGCTATGCTGGCCCAACAACGAACCGACATTGGGTCAAAATGTCATGCTTCATAGGCAGTGAGCAAATTTAGGTCCAAGGATTAAATTAATAAAGACACAATTGCACAAAATTGAGCTTACAGAGTGGCCCAGCCATTGAAACGATCTCATGCAAGAGTCTCACAGGCATCGCATGTTACAATTAGTAAAGCATTCACATTGCCCTGCTACATATATAATACACTATATACATTAGGCATACAGTTCAATATGCCTACACGTTTGGCTCTGTTATGAAATATAAGTAACATATAGCTTTTAAGTGAGTAGTTACATCTTCACTTTTCCTCCTGGTAATGTACACATAAGTTGTCAATAATTCATAGTACGACTGGTTAGGTTAGTAGCTTCACAAAGGTAGACCCATTATATATACCACTAGACTGAATGGGTTAACACCATTTCATGGAAACAGAATTCCCTGATTGTTTCCCTGATGAATTTTTCGAAATTCCATGATGCAGTGAACATTAGTGCCACTCCCTGTTGACTCCTTAGTGTAGATATTATAGGTCAAATACATACACCACAGCCACCAAGCGAGAGACAGAAAAGGATTTCCACACCGAAAGGCCACCATAGCCAGTCTAGTATTTAGTGAATATGTCATTTGGTTATGAAAAAAGCAACAAACTGATGGCACAACCATTTTTCCTTTTTTGGGCATGCAAGTGAACATGACCAAATTGCTTGACTTTTCCTGATTTAAAGCACTTTTCTCAAACTCCCTGACTTTTCCCTGATAGGGAAATTGAAACTCATTTTCCAGGTTTTCCATGGTAGCTAGGAACCCTGAAAGAAAGCTGAATATTCTAGAGCAGGCCCAACATTGACGCTTGGTTTTCACTGAGATACGAGGACACCAATGTTCAGAGACACACGGGCGGTATTCCCAGCAAACACGAGGTGTTCAACCAATGCTGTTTTAATGCCGGGCCAGCGTCGTATACGCTGGCCCAGCATTAAAACAGCATTGGGTCAGTACCTCACGTTTTGCTGGAATGCCAGGACAGGAATGCCCCCCCCCCCTCTTGACGCCGCGGCCGCATCCGTACGGGACGTAATCACATCACGCCGCGCCCAGAGCTTGACAAATTGAGAATCTCAATGTGGCGCGGGATCGCCCGGGACCCCGGCCACACAGCAAACACAAGACATCAAACCAATGTTGGGTCAAGGTTTGCCCGCCGTCTACGACGTCGGCCCAACGATGGTTTAATGTCTCGTGTTGCCGGCCACTGGCGCCCGGGATCACGCGGGACACCAGCCACTGGCACCCGGGGTGGATCGATACCCGGCTGCCAGCACAGGGACAGCGCGGGGGAATCAAATTTACCAGGAATTGACCGGCCTCTCAGAGTGGTCCACTCGGTTCTAAACAGGGGCCTGACTGGGGAAACCCGTGGAAAAGTGACTAGGGAGACCGGGGAAAAAGCTTCTCCTGAAAGCGGAGACTCGTTCATACGCTTCTTAACCCTTTCAGGGCGGGCACCGACTATAGACGTTAATAGACGTCAGATTCTGACGTCTAATCGGCCCCGGCACTGAAAGAGTACAATATTTATAATGGCTGTAGAGTGTAGGTCCCTAACATATGTACAGTATTCAAATCTAGCAGAAAGAGCTTACTAAGGGGTAATAAAGCCATTTATGATGATTTCAAATTGATTTTAACCCTTTGGTATCATGTTTTATATTAAAACATTTCAGCGCTTTAAGGGTTAACCCTTGGCCCCCTAGATTGCACCTGTATATATCACTGAAGTCAGCAGCACAAGGGAGCACATTACTGTGAGATTCTCTCTGGCAACTCCCGAGTGATTAAAGTTCCGAACAGCATTCAACCTCATGCAGCATAGCACAATGTGAGCCCTGCAGCGTGGTAGACGTAACGGTGCACCACGATAAAGACAGCATTTGCTGGGATGCTGCTGGGATGATTGTTCAATTAGAACTCAATGTTCTCGTTATTTAAAAGAGTTTCAAAGAGGCAGCGGCCGCGATAAGAATACATTTATTTACCGTGTTTACACATGCAGTTGGGGGGGGGGGGGTAGTTCCAGTTATGCGAATCGTCGATACTTTATTTTTGCGAGATATTTTGAGCAAGATTGGTAACTTGAATCAAATCCCATTCAGGGGTACCATGCACACAGCAGACACTTTTCATGTGGTTGGTCACATACATAGGTGAAGTCCCATGTTTACTTTTTTTTGTGGAGATTTACTTCATTTGCTATGCACGGATTCCATGGATGTGAAGCCAAGAAAATTCTCCGGATGATTCGACATTCCTGCTGCAATTGAATATTCAAGCGTTACATGACACCAGAGCTATCATGGCATAAGCTAACGATATGATGGATTGCAAAGAAATCTTTTAATCACCACATTTTCTGGAATCTGAGTACCTTGGGAAGTAGCGGTTTATATTACGAGATATATAATCATGTATGCTTCAAAAGGTTGAGAGACATGTTTTCGTACGTTTACCTTAGTGATATTACCTGAATTTGTACTCAAATGACAACAAACCCAGCCCTATAATTACTTTTCAGCACCGGGGAGTGCCAAAATGATTCCATTACAAAACGTCAGAAAATCCAGATTGCGCATCATAAATCATAGATTTGCAAACCAAGGTTCTCAACCACTTGGTAACACCCACCGATCTCCGGGCATGCTGGGGGCAGAGCCCTTCCCAGTCCTTACACAGGCGCGCCACTCCGTGTCTGACACACCCACCGTTCTTACGCAACGGGGCCAGATCGGCGGATATCGTGTTTCCTCGACTAGGTCGCCATTAACCTTACGTCATTGGCATCATCACAACAACACTGCGGAACAAACGTTGGCTGAACATCGTTTCAACATTGGCCCGGCGTCTCTGACGCTGGGCCAATGTTGAAACGGTGTTTAGCCAGCGTGCGGTGTCACGGTAGAGGAAGCTGTTAGTGAGAATGTGTGCAGGGGCACCAGGCGTCAAACTGAGGGGCGTGCGTTAATGCGGGGATGGGTTCATGGCATCTCACACGCTAGGGCCATATTAACCGTCTGTGCGCTGAGATCAACAAAACTGAAAAAAAAATCCATTTCCATCGAAAATTACTTGTACTCCAAGAAAACAATCGACCTGTATCTCACGAAAACACTACGTAAAAAACAAGATAATTAATCCAATTTCTATGGTTAATAACAGAATTTTAAAGTTCTTAAAAATCTAATTCTTTACTACCATTCCTTGCTTGTTTTCATCAACAAAACCGAAAAAACCCTTCCCGTTCACAGAGATTTCCATCGAAAATTACTTGTATCTCATGAAAACAATCACACTACATCTCACAAAAACATAAATATAAAATGCAAAATAATTAATACAATTCTATGGTCAATATCGAAATAATTTTTAATTCTCTGGTGCGTTTCCTCGCTCCACAGGCCTGCAGCGTCCAATCGGTTCCAAATCTGGTGCAGTCGAGCTAGAAAGGTTGCGCATACGCGGTGACCCGAGTTCTGTAGGATTTTCCATCCGTCTCGACTCGTGATGAGCAATTACCAGACGTGACCGAGTGGAAATTATGAGGCCTGCCCGGCAGCCGGGATCGCTGTTGCGTGGCAATCCCGGGGGTCCGGGTTTATCTCCTATGCGTGCCAGTTGCTCGTGCCGACGCGCTGTTCAACGTTGGTTCACTGGTGGGACAACGTCGCAGACGTTGTCTCACCAGTGAATCAACGTTGAGTAACTCTTCTGTCGTATTCATCACGCGCTCAACTCATCTGAGGTACTGAGACTTAATCCCGGCTCATAGAGTAAAATGAATCGGCTTTAGGCCACTTTTGTGCACATACAGGCTAAATTGGGTCAGGAGAACCTCCCGAGGATAGTGATATGAGTGAGATGACACTGCCCTCCACACACAGGATTCGAAATGCAAACCCTGGTGGTCTGACACCGAGCACGCTACCTTTCGGTCACGGAGGCTCCCCACAATACTGAGTTTTACGAGTGGGTGGGGAAGATATATATGTTTCATTCGAACCGCCGGGACCGGGAAACGAATCCCGAACTCTAGCGTGAATGGCAGCGGTGCTAAAAACTACCCTGAGGCCCCCGCCCTCTCTGCTCATAAACGAGTTAAAGCCATGCATAGTGTGCGTGATGCGTCATGCCATCCCAGCAAACACGAAACTTTTGTATAACATTTGTACAACCATTGAATGTTATACAAATATTTAAAAATAAACCCGGTCTTTCCTGAATTTATATTCATGAAAGAACCTGACAAACATGACAAAAGGATAGAGTTCGAAAGACTGACTAAGTCTCCAGGCTGAACTCCTGCTGATCTGGGCGAAAAAATCCCCGAGATCCGGTCACTTGAGGATTCAGGACAACCAGCCAATTTAGCTGTCCTCATCCGTACAAGTGATTCTCAGTATCTTGATGAACCGCCCGCACTGATGATGGCCCAATGCTGGGCCAGCATCGCAGACGTAGGCCCACCCAGTGTCGGGTGATCGTTGTAGAACTCTACAGGGGGGAGACCCTGGTGTGGTGGTTAACCCTTCCAGCGCGGGGATCGTCTTTATACGTCAGAATCTGATGTCTGTCGACGTCGGATTCGGACGTATAAAGACGATGGCCACCTAGAACAATCCGAACCCTATGATATCTTAACTTGGACGATAATCTGGTAATACGGGTACTGGTTTGGAAAAGTGCTTCTCCGTCCTCTGAAACCTTAGTGGGAGAAATGTTGTCATTTCAATTTGACGGCGTGTTTTACCACAGGAAATTAGTGAAATGGGGAAAAAATGAAATGAATGGGGTTTTGGGCCAATTTTGTGCACATATAGGCTAAACTGGGCCAGGAGAATCTCCGGAGGATGGTGAGGTGAATGCCATGAATGGACCTCCAGACACTGGATTCGAAATTCAAATCCTGGCGATCCGAGACCGAGCTCGTTTAGCTCTCGGTCATAACGAAATTAACGGACAGAGAACTTAATAAGCTACTAAACTTCACCACTAACATAAGTAATTCATTTTTTCATTCGACAATCGAAAGTTCTGTCCGGCCCGTTATATTAAAGCATAATATTCTAAAAGCGAAGATATATGCAGCTTGTAGCGCACAACATGATTCTGAGAGCATCTAAAAACAGCACATGCATGTTTATAGATGGTGTACCGTAATTGGTGGTACACAAGAAACAACTGACATTAAACCTATGCTGTCTTAATGTTGGGCCAACGTCGCAGACGGTGGACACGCATTAACCAGCATTGCTTCAATGTATCATGCATTGCCAGTAACTGTTTACTTGGCAAGTGATTTGAACAGCAGAACACAGGTGCCAACCTGACGACAGGATATTGACTTCATGACCCTGAATTAACGACTTGACAGAAATGTCTGATCTCACGAGACCCAAGACTGACATTCCGACCCTCTAGTTGTGCCGTGATAGCTAGTCTCTAAGTAATGTTCTAATTCCAAATATCAAATAGTTTAATGAATAAATCGCATTAAAACAACGAATGTAATCAACTCAGAAAAACATCTGAAGTATAAAAAAATGTCCCATGGCGATGATTTATTTTATAACTGAAAATGTATAAGGGCGCTAAATTTGTACAAAGTATGAGCTACGCGTTGACAATTTGATTTTGAGGCAATAGCCACGATTTCCATAATATGATGACACTTGCTAGTATATATAATGTGTTAGTATCAGCCTAGCTCAGTGGTATATAATGGTTTACTGTTCGTCAAATGTCTGAGACGTTGGATCAACCTTGCTGCAATGACCTGCAAAGGCAAACAACAGTAACTGCTTACTTGAAAAGTAAGCAGTTACTGCTGTTTGCCTTTGCACAGGAGAGCAGTTATTGGTGATTGCCGGGGGTTGGTGGCGAGCAAGGCCAAATTGAACACAGCGCAGGGCATTGAGGTGCGATGGCTTTCAGCATTGATTTATTCGGGTCTGCAACCCGCCGAGAACAGATAGCGATGCAGTCCATGTCGTCACACGTCAGAGCAACAGTGCCGTGCCACTGGACAGATCCCGGCATTATAAGCAGTAGTGCCGTGCCACTGGACAGATCGCGGCCTCCATAGTTCACTAATTTAATAATCATCTTATGTGCCGCCTCGGTCACCCGTTATGATCGATGCCTGCCTTTTGTTCGATCACGTCCAATCTGACATTATCAGCCGCAGCATTCGCCCAAATCAATTGTAAGGTGGATTTTTTCAGTGTCATTTTTGCTTTTCAAAGGCAAGCAAGTCAAAGGTTTACCAAAGGCAGCAGCTACTCCATACACTGTTTAGCAAATGACATTAGGGTCAGAAAATAAAATCGACAAAGGTGCATATGAATATTAACCCATCCATAGAGCAAAGGGTATTCACAAAAAAAATCGGTATTTAAAAAAATAAAAAACAAATTTATTAGGTCCCAGCAGATTTCATGCTCATTTCTCCTCTGAATTTTAGTGTCAGAAGGACAAATAACATGGTTGAAAACGGCTATAGACATGATTAGGACATTAACCCTTACAACGCTGAAATATTTCTCTATAACCTTTCGAAACCAAAGGGTTTTTTCAATTTGAAATCATCATAAATGTATTAGTTAGTTCTTTCTGATTCATTTGAATACCTATGTTATGGGTCTACAGTGATTATAAATGTTTTAAATCTTACAGTGTGGGGATCGACTTTAGACGTCAAAATCTGACGTCTCCAGACGTCAGATTCTGACGACTGAAGTCGACCCCCGCGCTGTAAGAATAAAAATAACATTAAATCAGCAAGCTTTGCAAAAAGTTGACCTACATTTCGCCAAATCTGTATAATTTTCACTCACTTGAAGTTGTGGATCGCGTCAGAGAGACACAAGTTCAAGTGGGTGCAAATTCAAATTGATAATTTGGGCGGTCAAAGAGTTACAGCAGGACACGCATTCCAAAACCATTGTATGTTGAGCGGGACGCTAGAGAAATGCGCACAAAGAAACATGTGCAGAAAACGGGGAAAAACACAATTTTCTCCGGAGATAAGGCAATTACCAGTAACCATGGAAACAAGATTGAAATCTACATGTCTGTAAAATCGGCGACGATGTCTTACAGCGCCCCAAACGAGCTTCCAGGGAAGATGATTTGATTGAGATTCAATAACAAATTTGCAAAAGCGCCAGGAAAAAGCAGGCCCAGAAGGGGTTTTCTCTTTCCAGGCAAATCTGCGTCCTGCCTCCCCCTGTTATCGTTCGTAACGCAAAACGGATTCTTGCATCTACTTAGCCAGCACGTGGGCTGTGAACTAAACAGACAATTTATTTGACTTAGACAGATGTGATTTGATTGTTAACTAGGACATTTGAATGGAGGGAATGAGGTCCAGTGAAATGAAAGAATGAAGTGCGGGCTTCCTGTAGGGAAGGACGACCCATTCCCATCACTTCCTTCAGGAAACGAGGCAGACGAGATGGTGGAAGCAAAGCCGAGAGGCAGTAACAGCTTACTTCAAAAGTAAGCAGTTACTGCCTTTTGGTTTGCACGGCACAGCTATTGGTACTATTTATTTTTATACGATGCGTGTTCATACATCAATTATTCCTACAGTAAAATATGGCAGTTCACAAAGTTATAAAAAAATTATTGCAACATCCATTGTCAATTCTGGTCATTGCTATATCAACCCTTATCCTCCTAAGTTAATTTATTTAAATTTTAAACCACTTGAAGTTGTGTCTCGCTACCGCGATCCACAACCACAATTGGTTGAAAATTACTCATATTTACTGAATTTGAGAACATTTACAAATCTTGATGTTTAGACACACATTTCAATCCCAATAACCGTGATTTGATCGACAAATAAAACAAATTAAAAACGACAATAGGCGTGATCAGCAGGATAATTAAACCCTTTTAAGCCTGGGTTTATCATTGTCATCTTCATCCACTACAAGCCGCGAATTGCTGTCGCAATTCTCGACTTGCAGTGGATGAGGATGACTTGAAGTGGATGCATGATAAATGAAAAAATATACTGCTATTATATTTTTTTACATTTTTTATTAGCTCATTACATATCAGCTTTTAAACATATTAAAAGTGACAATAATCAACAAAATTAGAAATTTGTTGACCTCCATTTTGTCAAATCTGAATAATTTTCACTCACTTGAAGTTGTGATCGCGTCAGCGAGAAACAACTTCAAGTGGGTGAAAATTACAATTGAACAATTTGGCGGCTAAAGGGTTAAAGCACCATTTTGTATCTCTGAAGAATGACCTAATTTTCTAAAATCTAGGGGGTTGAGATCGAAAAGCATTTTTTTTCATTCACCACCCACTTCAAATCATCTTCACTCACTGCACGTCGAGAATTGCGACAGCAATTCGCGGCTTGTAGTGGATGAAGATGACAATGATAAATTCAGGCTTGAAAGGGTTATCTGCTTACTTGAAAAGTAAGCAGTTACTGCCTTTTGTCTTTGCAGGGCAGTATACAGTCCTGAGTATCACTATTCAGACTCATCTCATTGACATTCAGTAGGAGACACGAGAGAGAGAGAGAGAAGAAGAAATCTCCACCCTATCTTATACCGCCACACGTATAATAGTCTACCACTAATGCAGCCAATTTTCTCTGATAAAGTGGAGCGATCCCCCAGGAAAACCTGGACCGATCCAAGCTGAAAGTCTAGCCAATCCCCTCACAGATAAACAAATATACTCAGACAGTTTACTGGGCAAGCTCCACGTTAGGCAACATTAACCCTTCACCCTTTGAGCCCTCACGATGCATTAAAGCATCATTTTACATCCCTGAAAACAGACTTAATTTCCCTACAACCAAAGGTTTTGGAACGAAAATTTCCTTGAAACTGGTTTACCAATACGTGGTAATTTTCTATAATTTTTAAACCACATCAAATCATCTTCATCCACTACAAGTCGAGAATTGCGACAGCAATTCGCGGCTTGTAGTGGATGAAGATGACTATGGTAAATTCGGGCTTGAAAGGGTTAACCCGTAAAGCGCTGCATTTTTTTGCACAAACCGTGGAAACTAAAGGGTTTTTATTCAATTCGAAATCATCATAACTATCTTAGTTGGCTCTTTCCGATCAATTTGAATACCTATGTTATGGGTTTACGCTCATTAGAAATGTTTTTACTCTACAGCGCCGGGATCGACTTTAGTCGTAAGAATCTGACGTCTAGAGACGTCAGTTTTTGACGACTAAAGACGATCCCTGCGCTGTAAGGGTTAACCCTTACAGCGCTGAAATATCTTTGTATAAACCAAGACACGGTTACACCAATGTGTTTTTTTAATCTAAAATGATCATAAATGTCTTAGTTATCTCTTCCCGCCTTATTTGAATACCTATGTTAGTTTACATAGTTTTCATAACACATGGCGCACCGGATCTTTGAACATCTTGTAGCGACTGGTAAAACTTTTTACAGCACCAATATGCAACAGAAATACATGTGTTATCAAAGGGAGGGGCGGGGGTGTACCATCCAATTTCCATGGGGGTGGGGCTGGAGTTTTTGCCGCGGGCAAATTATTTATTTCAACCCGGTTCAGTCGCTCGCTGAAAATCTCAATGTTATTACATGTTTATAGTGAACAGTTCTTAAAGTAAATTATTTATTTCACTCAAAATTATTTATTATAAAAAAATAGCCAGCACCCCCCCCCCCCCGCTCTGGAGATTGAATGGTGGCCCCATAATGAACAAACACAAAATCAAGTGTGTTAAAATAAAAACACAGAATCAACCGACCATGTGAAACCAATAAAAACTATGTGGACAACAGTTATATACTTTTACATAGGGCCTATGCAGTCTTACTCACTAGGACAGATTGCTAAATATATAGCCTTAGTATACTAGATCATGAGATATGCCATCTTGCTGCGTCAGGTCTGACAGTCAGACCACTGGTCAGCCCGTACCAGACAACTGGATAGATGAAGATTAAGATATGCTGACTTTTGGCTTAATCTAAGTCACGAAAGTTTGGAAAAAGTTTAGAAAAAATTGGGTTGAAGATCGAGAGGTGGCTGAGTCGGCGTCTTAAATCTTGCTGGTAAGTTCTGAACAAATCCTGGGCCAGGGGGAGTCGGGAGACCACAATTACGGCAGTTTGTAAACAAGTTTATCCCGTAAACATGAGATGTCTACCCAGCGTCCGGCCAACGGTGGGCCAACGTTGGCCGGACGCAGGACGTAAGAAAACGATTTGTAGGACAGCGTCAAACGACAAAATCGATTGTCCACAGTGGCAGAGCAGACTTGTGTTTTCGGCCGAGTGCCGGGAGTGGTGAGATAACAGAGAGAGGTGCTCCTGGGTGCCTGATAAACCATCCCGTGTCCCACGCCCCGGCGGGCCACCAGCCCAAACTCCTACATCACCCGGCCGTGTCCCGAGCCTGGCGACCCCCCGGTAACACTGGTGTATACTTCATCAGGGGGAAGGCGCCTCCACCTCTACTGGAATCGAAATCTCATTGGTGTCGGAGCAGAAACAGGCCGTTAATCAGCAAAAACTGCGCCGGGACAAACTGCGTGGTGGAGAATTAATTAGCTGGGGCGCGGGTTATGAATGAGTCCTCGGTTGAAGAGATACTTGCTCACCATATACGGATCTGGATGGCGGCAGTGTAAACTTTACAGAACCCGCGAATTATTCTAGAAATTAGTGGGAAGTAACTGTATTGTCGTAGAATCTGGCCCAAGATCAGACCAACATTTATCTGAGTTATTGACCAAAATCTAATCAGATTTAATGTATAATCTTAAGAAGCACAAGAAACACGAAGCGCTCAACCAATGTTAGGTTGATGTTGGACCAACGTTTGCGACGCTGGTACAGTATCATTGTCATATCAACATTGGTTTGCTGGAATCGCCTTAGAATTAAAGCGCCACACTAACCAGTATATAAACGATAAAGCGGTAAACAGGATACTTTGATCCAAAATTATATCTGAACCAATCCATATATTGATTTCAGTTGTTGTAGCAATGCAAGACGATGACAGAATTTCAGCCATGGAAAAAAAATAATTCTTTTCATTCGTCGTTGCGAAATTCATATGATAAGGATAGAACAGACCATTCGCATGAATGTGAGTGAATACTGTTTCACGCCGCTTTCTGCACAATCATGGCAATATCGCGACAGAAGGAAGACCGAAACTATGCCCTACTCTTATTTCGAATAACTTCAATGGTTCTCTGTAGTGCACAGTATAACATAGGCAGCACTGTATACCCTATGCCTTTGAACAGTTTGGAGCACTGTATATGCATAACCACGTATATGACAAATATACGGATTCGATCCTGGTACCTCTAGGTTACGAGCCACAGTCGATACGAATGAGCCATCGGGGCCGGCCCCATTCGCATGAAATGCTTCCCTAACTAAATTCCTACCGTTGCTATTAGATAAGTATAACTAAACCCGCTTTGCCATCAACAATGCAAATTCCATTAAATCCGGAATTTGTTGGATGTATGGCCGGGAGTGTAGGCTACAGAATATATCTCTGTAATGGGACAGGCTGTGACACTTGCCCTCAGGTTTTCACAGTCTTCTCTCGCCCCCGCCACACATTATAGTGGGCGGGATTTGGTCGCCACGTAGAGCTGGTGTTGTTACAAATGAGGTCTGCAACAACCAAGTCACCAGGGAATCCCAGAAAACACGACACGTTAAGCCAATGTGGTTTCAGTGTTGGGCCAGCGTCGCAGACGTAATGTTGCCCACTTTATGTTGATCACCTTTAGCGAATCTAATTTGCCTTAAATTATGGTGTGTAACTTTGCCGCGTATGTTAGCATTTACATTCAAGAGTCTATAAAATGTTCTATGTGTACAATTCCTATTTATTGTGGGTTACATAATTCGGACACTTAAAAGTGTTTTAAATATTAGATATTAGTAATGCAAATGCGTATTAAAAACGTGTCTCTCGTTTGTTAATTTGCGATCAACTTTTGTGAAAAACATTAAGTCTGCCTGACTGGAAATGCAATGACATAAGTCTGCAGTTGAAATATAGGCAAAACAACATCTGAATCCACTACAACAAACTTTAGAACTGATATTAGTTTAAATCATAGGTTCCAAACAGAGACTGGATGGTGACTACCCCGCTGACACAATTATTGGGCAAATGTTGAACCAACATCTGGTCTACATCTGACACATTGACCCAGCGTAGAATCATTATCTGTAGAGCCTTTCTTAGATGAAATCCGCAAAAAACACTATTCTATCAGCAAATAAGATACCTAGATCCGGTATTGGATCAATTCTGGGCCACCTTCTGCGACGCTGGCCCAGAATTGAAGAAATTGGGTTTACGGGGAAATCCTGGGGAAATCCCTCCCAGCGCCGCTGTGGATCCATCCAGTAGACTTTATTTCACGGAAAACCAATCTACTGGCATTTTATTGCTCGTCAGTTAGTTTGGTCTGAGAGTCCGACTAGGACACTTTCCTGGTTAGTCAATCAAGTCAAGTCGTGGCATCACACGTTTTACATCGTTACTTGGGATTATCTAGGTTATTGGCACCAGGCGCTCACAGACTGTAACTACTTTATCACTAAATCCCATACTAAACCGAATCAGCATTAAAGATTCTGTGCTGGACACGTAACACATTCACAGTGGTACTATACTGATGCGCAAAGTCAAAAGGCAGTAATTGCTTACTGGTCAAGTAAGCAGTTACACCCTTTTGACATTACAGAACCGTATGACAGTGTTACCTATCCCAGCAAACACGAGACGTTGATTCATTGCTATTTTAATGTTGGACCACCGTCTGCGAAGCTGGCTCAACAATAAAACGCATTGAATCAAATTCTCTGTTTGCAGGAATAGTGCTATAAATCCAGATTAAACGATCCGAGCTGCACTGTGATAATTGAACAAATAATTTTAATATCACAAACAAGTATTTCTCACAATTACCTTTTGTATCGGATTTCAACAGCACCATGATGTGAATGGGAAGTTAATGCAGAACATTTGAAGACAGAGAGGGCAAGCGTAATGTGTGATTTGGTATTCTAGTAGCAGCTGTTTTTACAGTGATTACGTCGCCGTGGAGAAGATCCACCCCGGTCTTAAACATCCACAATCATCTGCCGGCTTTACTCGCCCATCTATTTAACGAGATAGGTACAGGTACAGTCCTGAAGGGGAATAAAGGGACGTATCTGCCATATAATTCGGGGGGGGGGGGGGGGTTATTATATTATTATCTGAACATGTCTGGTACAGAAAAGTCACTTATATTTACACCGTATCAAATTAAAGACTTTTTTCTTGACAATGATTTCCACAGAACATTATTTTTTCATCCTTTAAAATTCAGATTAATTGATTTGATCAAAACAGCATATATTTTCATGATAAAGTCCATTTTCGTGATCAGGGAACCGCCTTCACACACAAAATAACACGGATCAGAAAGCGTTAAAGAAATTGTATTTTTCATTTTGTAGAAAGTGATTAGCTCTGAAGGTCCATTTAACTTTTAGGCTGCCCCCAATCTTGATTGGCGTATTTTAAAGTGAAAAAAACGACTTATGATCACAAATAGTACCACCATTCGGGAGCGATCATATCTCGCAATAACTATGTTCTGCTGTCACATATGCTGACAGGCATTCAGGTGGCAGAATCATTGCTGGTCCATGTGAGACAGAATAGTGACAAATGAGTTGGCCATTCTCCCACAAACCCCCCAGAGGTTGTTTAACCAGCAGAGGCATGTCCAGTAAACATCAAACGTTAAAACAATGCTGCATTAATGTCGGACCATCGTCTGCGACGCTAGACCGACATTAAAACAGCATAGGATGAACCTCGCGCGTTAACCGGTATGTCAGGTGCTAGGTCAATTTTTAATATTATTGTCCTTGGCAGAGTTTCAGAACTACGTGCCCACACATCATGCTGGTGGTTGTGGAGCTTTAGCTAACACTGATAGTGAAAATGTAATTTATTGGACCAAGAAATACCACGTATTTTTCTATGTTTTACTGTGTTATTACTCTCCATAAACAGCACAACACTAAACATTTAAGATGAACTTGTGGATGATTTTCAGAGTTTAAGAGAGGTTTACATATTATAATAATGAGAGTATATGACAGGATTTGTCTGGAGTAGCGGAGAAGTTTGCTACACAACTGGCCGCAAATGCTACACAATAATATGTTGTTGTACCAATATTTTGTTAAGACAAGTGCTAATTTTACACATGCACGGTTACCGAACTGCCGCATCATTTTTCAGGAGAAAATGAATTCCTCGTTATGCTTATGCGATCAATAAGTAATTACCAAAAAATCGAGAAGAGGACGCCCACAATATTATCGGTTTTACTTCCAACGCATCTCAACAAACACGACTTATATGTCGGCGCCACGTTTGGCCCACATACAACTTCATTAGACCGGCGTTGCGACAACATACCATGTCACCCAAGAAGCCACTTGGCATCTTAATCGAACACGGGCAGAAAATGATCCGGCAGCAGTCGCGTCCGTTTATTAAATCCTCGCGGACATGGTAAATATTGAAGTAACGCAGCTCGTATTCCGTCATCTATTGACGGATTTCTCCTCGCCCAGTGGACAGTCAGCGTCTCATTTTTCTGGGTCCCCTGAAAACAGCAGACGTAGACCCATGTTTGTTTAATGCTGGCCCAGCGTCGTAGACGCTGGGCCAACATTAAGCAAACACTGGGCCAACGTTTCGTGTTATTCTGTTGTTCCGATGTTTTTGGTTTGATGGCGGACAAGGGTATATGGGATGAAGTTCCCCCATCCATCACAAGCAGTGTAAAACCCCTGTCATGTAAAATTATGCAGATCACCCGATCGATCTTGTACTCAAGAAAATCCTGCGAAATGTAATAACATGAAAAGCTAACCCGTTTTATTGCTGGGACGTTAAAAAACTCCACGCAAGATCGATGATGTGCGCCACAATGAGGGGTGGGCGGCTGCTGGGTTGTCTTCTCTCGTCTTGTTCTGACGAATGACATTATGCAAGACAGAAAAGTGTTCTCACTTTGCGTAAAGTAACCTTTCTGAATCATGAAATATGGATAGGCATTGATATGAGGCTTTAAATAAACATAACTAGAAAACAAATTTAAACCAAGTTTTACGCCGTGCAGTGAAAATTACGCATTCTATTGTGGTTTCGCCCACACATCCAAGCCAGTTAAACGGTCCGTGACATAACGGTGGTCCAATTGTAAACCAGCATATAGTTTAAACACATACACCGTTGAAATATTTGTGTATAAACCATGGAGACCAAAGGTTTTATTCAATTAGAAATCATCATAAATGTCTGAGTTTGCTTTTTCAGTGAGGAGACCGATTTTAGACGTCGGAATCTGACGTTTAGAGACGTCAGGTTTTGACATCTCCGAAAGGAAAAGGGAAGGTATACAGACACTGGGTTGTGTTCCTTGAAAAGTAATCATACACACAGTCATCCAGGCTGATGTTGAGGGGGATCACAGACAGAAACATTGTACACCCAATAATGGAAATAGGTCATGAGCGAATGATAAAGGCCAGATTATACTCAAATTACCACTTGCACGTGTCTTCCATAGTAGCCAATACGAACATTTGAAAGAGCGCGAAACGATAAGTTGGTTCAATAATTGGCCGCCCATGTCACAGGCTCTGGTCCAATCGATTGAGAGACCAGCATTTACATATTTCTTGGAATATCGCACACCAGCAGCAGAAGTGTTGTATCATTAGCGTCACTCATTAGGGTGCCACATCACTCTGGCTTTGAGAGTCCACATAGTTCTAATATATTGAGCTTGAGAGGTTACAAGTCGAACTCAGCATTCAGCAAACGACACTATTCGACACAGCCGTATATTCACCGAAAATAGAGCACTAATAATCTGGCTGATTCCATAACGACAATATTACCAGCTACCTCCATTTAGCAGTTTATCCACGGACAGTGATGGATATTTCTGCTGCAGAATAACGACATGTCTTGCCATTCAAATTAGCGCCGTGATGTACGACTCTGTCAGAAAACACACAATATAAAGTAACAAGCAAATCCCAGTGCTGGGTCATTTCTCCCCGACTGGTGTGTACGACATTGCACAATCACAGAGCAAATGTTAATCGGTATATATTTTATCTCAAGGAAATGTCTCAAAGAAAAGTGATAGCTTAGAAATCGTTTAATATGGGCCGTCGTCTGTGACGCTGGCCCAACATTAAACCAACACTGGGTGAACGTCTAGTGTTTTCTGGGAGGCGTCTGCTTCTGGCTCAATGTCAGTCATTGTACACTGAGGCAGTCGATGAAGAACATGGTCTCCACCAGCAATCCCTTGTAATTTTAGTCCAGGGCTTCATATAGCTAAGCCTTTCATACGATATGAAGAGGTGATGCTTATCTGCTTCATTGGGCCAGTAAGATGACGTTTGATTCAGACAATACTCGACCATAAAACTCTCAAAACTTCGCGGTGCAGACAGACGATTCATCAATAAACCGCTTCCTGAGTTAAATTATGTAGGAGAATTACTACACTGATCTAGTTCTGGACCAATCTCTCCGAGAGAGTGGAATTTTCACCAGCTGACGCGAGCCACAACTTCAAGTGAGTGAAAATGCCAATCTCTCAGATGCTGGTCCAGTACTCAGCAGCAAACTGGTATTGTGCTAGCCGTTCTTCGTCTTTCAGGTCATAACCTCACTGTTGCACATTCATTGGTATACGAGTTCCAATGTCTGCCTGTGGGACCGTCTCATGAATGTTTTAACATAAGTGGACATTTGAGATTCATTCCCCCCCCCCCCCCCCCCCCTAGGTGTGTTGATGTCCTAGTCTGCCGGGTACGACAATAAACTGGCTTATTACTAGTGAGCTTGACTTTACTGACATCATAAATAGTTAAAACAACAGAATGTATAGCTCAGACATAGACATAGGACGATACGCCTGCCTTACGGGGGGTCAAAGATCAATAAATTATTATTTCCACTCATCCCAAATATCTCCACTGCCAACATCTTATCTATCAAAGTTGGGCCAACGCAACAGATATTAGATCAACCTAGAGAAAATACTGGGGCAGAAACTGCAATTTGTGCTGCCAGGCAAATACCGTATCAAGAACAGATCTGAAATTAAAAGCCAGGAGGGCAAAGAGCTCGCTTCCTGCCTGTGCCTGAACATAGGATAAGGTGAATGGGGCCAGAAAGCCATGCTGACAAACGAAGGCAGGATCGCACAGCCTGCCAATTCAAACATTACCTGATTACACTAACCGTCTGCAACCTGAAAAACGTAGTCATGACTACGTTTTCAGGTTGCAGACGGTTTTTCAGGTTGCATTATCCCTTCACACCCTCATATTTATACACATCATGGAATAATGTGAATAAACATCATCGACTGAATGGAATAATCCATCACAATAAGAACTGTCTCATCTGTCATTTGATATATTATACTTAGGTTATCATTAGAAACAAATATTTTCATTCACATGAATTTAAAATCGCGGTGTAAATGAATGTGATTGATTTTACCAAATGTCGAATCCGTCTTTATTGATGCTTTACTTCAAGCGCTTAAACATTGTTAAATGTGCTCGGTTAACAAACACAGCCACCAGCATTTTATCACCAAACGAAAATCGTCATTGATTTTTGGAGGATAACAAATGACGAGTGTCGGCTTAATAACCCTGATAATGATCACTGCGAATTCAAACACGTCCAGGTTTGCCGGATGATCTATTGTATCTTGTGTACGTCAATATTCAAGGCTATACTTATTACCGAGCCACCATAAATGGCTCCTTGTAGAACGAGAACAATAATGTGGATGTTGTTGTCCTTTCAAAATTCCAAACGTCCCTGAGTTAGATCTACATTGAACCAAGATCACCCGCATTGGACTACCATCTTCATTTTGATGACCACCGAGGGATGCAGCAAATAAGAGAGGTTGACCCAGCGTTGGTAGAACGCCGGCCCAGCGTCTGTGACGCTGGGCCGGCGTTCTACCAACGCTGGATCAACGTCTCTAAGGATTTATATCCGGTCAATACTAATAGTGACTGGCTGCTCTTTTCTAAACTGATCCACTTGCTTATGGATTTTCTGCAAGGTCTGATGGTCGCTGGTCTCCACAGTGCCGCCAGGCAAAGACAATTGACAGTGATTGCTCACTTGAGAAGTAAGCAGTTACTGCTGTTTGCTAATGCATATCAGAATGTTCTTGAGGAGGCACAGTGGCCCTATTGCTTGTCATCTTATTGTCGCTGTTACTGGAGTCCCGACAAAAGACTGGTCCGCCATGGCCTGTCATCCTAATACACATCCTGCTCAGCGTCCTCACGAATGCTGGACCCATGCCCGCCATTTTGATGCTTCAGCCACAGCAGCCATTAACAAGTGTTGTATTCTATTGCGCGCATTCGGTGTTTTTTGCTCTTTCCATTGAATGGATTGTTATATTGTCTGTGCTCTTATTGCATCCAGCATAGCATCCTCTCCAGACTGGCCCACATCTTATTGCCTCCTCATGCCTTCCTAAATCCATGATATATGCCTTTTGCAGTCATTGCAATCCAGTCTAGGCAAACAAACTGGACCTTTCGGCCAAAGTACTAGAGTTCCCTGGCTGATGGCTTCACTGCAGACAGCAAACACCCAATTCTGATTTGATGTTGGGCCAGCGTCGTAGACGATGGACCAACGTCAAACTAGCATTGTGTGAACGTATTGTGTTAGCTGAGCGAGGTTTTTACTTCGAAAAATGCGTGACGTTGAACTAATGTTGTTTTAGTGTTGATCCAGTGTCGCAGACAGTAGGCCAGCATTAAAACAGCATTGGATCAGATCATAATTTTATATTGCTGTGATTCTGATCAGTGTTTTAAAACAAAAGCGGACCAGCATTAAACCAGCACGCAAAAAACTGTAACGTCTCCTGTCATACTATTTTGTAAGATGCTAACTCTCAGAGCAATGAATTATTCAATTTAACTTTTCAGTCACTTGAAGCTGTGTCTCGCAACTTCAAGCGACTGAAAATTTGTGTTATTTGCGAAATCAAAGTCCCAATATATATCAGTGTTTCAAGATTTAACCGGCTTCAACCGCCAAATTATTCAATCTGAATTTTCATCCACTTGAAGTTGTGTCTCGCTGACGCGATCCACAACTTCAAGTGAGTGAAAATTATTCAGATTTGACAAAATGGAGGTCAACTGTTTTCAAATATTGATGATTGATGTCACATTTTATCTTTAACATGTTTAACAGTTTAAAAGGTGGTACTTAATGTGCTAATAAAAAATGGAAAACACGAATATATGCGGCACTGGCGGTTAAAGGGTTAAAGCATATTTTACTTTTAACAACTGGTTATACAGCTGCTAATAAAACACAGAATGTCTACTGTAGTCGATACTATAACACTAGCATGCCAACTATCCCCTTTGGGCCAATAGTTTACAAATTAAGGGAGGGTTAACTTTGGAAACATGATATTATAAGATCAGAATTATCAGTCTACTGTGGTACAGTAACCTATATCGTCATACTGATCGCTTAGCACTTTTGGCTGACAAACATCTATGATGAGCAATGTATTGTGGGCTACAAATAATAAAAGCAAGGGCGCAAACACTATAAGAAATGTTGAAAACACATTGAATGTTATATAAAACAAAGATGGATGTGCATCTTTTAAAACTGAATGAATACCCATGGCCTACAGTCTGTCCGACGGCGCAGGATGGTGCAAAATGAAATTTAGCTTTTCGGTATCCAGTCAATCAATTCTCAAGCGATTGTCACAAGATTTTGTAACTATTATTATCTAGTCATTTGGCAACAACCCTGGGAATTTCGCGAAATTCTATTTAGCATTTCAAAAGATAGACCATTTGACATGGAACGCAATTCTGAGAATAAACCGGAATTAAGTTAATGGCTTTATTACATGTTATAGATGAGAATCATAAATAGACATTTAATACATGTCAAATGGTTCAACTTTTGAACTATACGACATTTTTTTACGTAATTTTCAGGATCGATGCCAAATGACTAGAAAATAGGGTTTCCAAAATTTCGTGACAATCCCTTGAGAGTTGACTGACTGAATACCGAAAAAGTAACTTTCATTTTGGACCATCCTCCACCGTCGGACAGACTATAGAGCATGGAATAGAGGTGGATTACAGCTTGTCACAGATACTGACACTCCCAGCAAACACGAGACGTTCCTAGGCTGTGTTAATGTTGGGCCAGCGTCATAGACGGTGGACCAACATTAACACAGCATTGGATAAACGTCTCGTGTTTGCCGGGCTGATACACATGATACACTTGCCCATAAAAACTGAAGCTATAGTTCACGCCTCGTCTTTGTAATTCTGGCAGGGTTAATCCCGGACTTGGCCAGGCGCACGACAGGATCAGGGGGAGCCATTCTAGACGCGTTCCACTCCTGACGTCCGGTCCCGGACGCCGGCATTGGAAAGCCTCCAGACTGGAGCTATTTCGCCGGGCCAAAAATTTGGGCCTTCGGAGCGACCGAGCAATGCAATGAGAGGTTTTGTCGAGTAGTGGAGGAGTAGGACCTGGACACATCCCGGTGTATGGGGATAGGGATTACACTGACATATACTCTAAATACACAATGTAAACTGTGTAAAAACAACAATTTTATAGTGATTGCACACTTCGTAAGATGTATATATCAAGTGGCGATTCAGGTTTCCTTCCACAATCTTGAACAAGAGGCCAGCCGGCCACCATAATCCCCGCGCCCCGCCCGTGTGAAAGAAAATATCCAGGGTGCATCCTTCCCTGAACTCTCACATTTAGTTTTACAGTTATGGCCTATCCATCTAGCACAGTAATCCATGTATATCACAGATTTTAATGTCAATGATGGCCGCAAGTCGGCCATTTTGAATTTGATCAAGTTTTCAAGGTGCATCATTCCTTGAAATCGCACATTTAGTCGGCCATTTTGAATTAGATCAAGTCTAGTTTAGCACGGTTTTCCTGATTTTACGCATACTACAGTAAATAATTGAGTTCTATTCATTGTAGGTCTGAAAGTAGGTCAATGATCGTAACCCCCCGGGTGATGTTGTGTATGTGCAATATAATAGAAGCCGCACAGAGATTATGGGTCCAGTGTTTAGGTTTTTAAGCTTTTTAGGTTGAGGGATGTACAATACATGTACATGCATGGTCAATATGAAACAAAATTACCCAAGGGGTTTCACAGATATGCTTCGAAAATGGACAGAAAGACGGACAGACAAACAGACATACGGACGGGTTGAGGTAATATACCCCCGCCCTAACTATATATGCTGCGTGGGGGATAAAACATTAGACATGTCAGTTAAAAGATATGATAAAAAAATAAAGAGAACACCCTTGTGTATATGGGATTTACTGTATTTGATCGACTGTAAAAGTGCCTTCAGTCCCACTAAGCCAGCTCTTACAGAACGGTGACCTTCTCACATTACTGGGCCAGTGACTAAATGACAAAGAATTACTTGGCTTCTCAGCGAATGAATAAATAACAGGGTGTGCCAGCTAATGTTCCACATGCTTCCCGTCCTGATGCAGAGGTCGCTTATCGTAAACTGCCGAAATGATGGGAATGAACCGTGCACCTGAAGCTTCAAAGTGCCACTTTTCAGAGTGGAGCTAACCTCTTTTCAGTTTTTAAGGTGAATATTTGCAGGAATGACTAAAACACGGGTCAAACTACATTTGAATTAGTCTCCTATCCAACTTTGAATAGCTATCTTATCTTATAATTTCAGAATTGCGTTACATATAAAAAAAAATAATGGTAAAAAATTGATAACAGGTGATATTTCCAGGCAATTTATGTAATAGTTCTTTTAACATCCTGCGGCTGGTTTTGACCTTTAAAGACCGGAGATATTTTGATAAATATTATGAACACTAATGACAACGTCGACATAAATGTCTAAGTTAGCAATTCCAGTTTCATTTGAATATCTAGTGTATGGCCATATGTAAAATGTTAATCTTTTCAGCGCGAGCAACGACTTTTGACGTCAGAAGGCGATTGATTCCCGCGCCTAAAGGGTCAAATAAACTCAAGTACCTGGATCAGATGTGACCCTGATACTTTTAACATTTCGTAATATGGTTCCTGGATGGGACAGCCGATTTATTACAATCCCACAGACAACTCGACCACACCCAGCTTAACCCTTTAGACGCCAAATCATTCAATCTGAATTTGCACCCACTTGAAGTTGTGTCTCGCTGACGCGATCCACAAATTCAAGTGAGTGAATATTATTCTGATTTGACAAAATGGAGGTCAACTGTTTTCAAATATTGCTGATTGATGTCACATTTTATCTTCAACATGTTCAAAGGGTGGTACATAATGTGCTAATAAAAAATTAAAAACCGAATATATGCGGCACCGGCGGTTAAAGGGTTAACACTGTAAGCTCTCTCATCACATTTTAAAATACAGCACATAACGTAAGTATATTAACCCTTACCACGCTGAAATAATTTTGCATAAAACATATAGACCAAAAGGTTATTTCAATTGAGATCATCATAAATGTCTTAGTTAGCTCTTTCGGCTTCATTTGAATACTTATGTTATGGGTCGACGGCCCGTCTTTATACGTCAGAATCTGACGTCTACTGATGTCGGATTTTCACGTATAAAGCCGGTCCCCACGCTGACAGGGTTAAAAGGACCAACAATAGTGTGATCCATTGAAATAATAACATCTGTGAGTTTTCATTTCAGATAATAGGGGCTATACATGCGCTCTTGAATTATAAAATCAGGATATTTTTATTGACATTGAGGAAGGTATTGCGACAGCAATTCACATTTCAAGATGACTACAACGCTAGCTGCGTTCAGTAAGACGTGTTTCAATGTCGGGACAATGTCTCACACGTTGGCCCAGTATCGCAACAGCGCTTTGCCAACGACCTTTGCTTTAAGCCCAGCGGACACCTCGACCAATATTGGCTCAATGGCTTCAGTTGATGGGGGAAAAACACCAAAAGATTGTCACAATGTTGGATTATTGTTGGAACAATGTCTGCGAGGCTGGCCCTCCGTTAAACCACCATTAAGACAACTTTTGTTAGCTAGATTACAATATAAGTCGCTCAACATTCCTCTCTCAAGGGCCACTTGCAGCTAGCTACATAATGGACACTTGGTATAAACTAAACCCAACCAGAAAGAACAGTTTATGATATAATCCTAGCTATACAACATAATAGATGCGCGAGACACAGAAAACACAAGATGCTGCTTCAATGTTGATTTGATGTTGGGCCAACACCCAATCAGCATTGGGTGAATGTGTTGTATTTGCTGGGGAATCATAGTCCGGAAAAATAGCTATTCGTCCAAAAATATATATATCTTGGAAGACTACAATAATCCCCCCCCCCTTTTAGATAGGGAAGAGTGTATTTGCCACTTTGTGAAGTAGTAGATACACCCTTTCATATCCAAGAGGGCTACATGTGTCTATAAGGCTGTGTGACGGTTTTTTTTACAGAACCTGTTATCTCACATTCTATACATGAGGGCGGCTTATCAGGAGCACATAATAGATTCCCGGAATAGAATGAGTTATCTCCTGAACCGGGTTCCTGTGTAAAAATAGAGCAGACCAGATCACGATTCTTCTGATTAGACTGATATAAGAGATGGACGATTATAAAACCCCGCATTGTCAAGCTAGAGGTTCTTGATAACACATATATTGATACAGTTTAAAACTTAATTCTGATGAATCCTAACCTCGTGGCTGTAAAACACCCGTCATGACGGTGTAGGACAAGTGTTTCAACATCAAGATTTGTAAATGTTTGGTTTCAAATTAAACAAATATGAGTAATTTTCACATTTTTGTCAAATTTGAAATCATCATAAATGTCTCAGTAACTCTTTCCGCTTCATTTGAAGTTTTCTTATGTGCGCGGGGAGACTTTAGATGTCAGAATCCGACGTTTTATTCTGACGTCTAAAGTCGGTCCCCGCCCTGAAAGGGTCAGGCATGACATATTGTCAAGCTAGAGGTTCTTGATAACATATATTGATACAGTTTAAAACTTAATTCTGATGAATTCTAACCTCGTGGCTGTAAAACACCCGTCATGACGGTGTAGAATGGATCTTTGTACATTTACATTTGAACCATGGCAGTATTTCGAAAGCGTGATCTCTGCGACTTCTGAGAGAACATGCAAGTAGATGTACGGCTAGGCACGACGATGGTCGTTTTTATTTTATTTGTTTTGTTAGCCGAGCTAATCACTGCTATTGGAAATTAAACAAGTGTTTCAACATCAAGATTTGTAAATGTTTGGTTTCAAATTAAACAAGAGCACACTCGATAATAGCCCGCCGCCGAATTATGATAAAGAAAGTAAAGACGAATGTCATCACGTAAATAACAACCCAAGATATAAATGGTATGTTAAACCAGCCGCTTTTCAAGTTATCGCGCCCACAAGGTCAAATTATGGACGTAAAATAAATGTGAAAAATGGCAATAAGTTGACCATTTTGATTTTTTTACCGGCCATTATTGAGCTTGTCCAAGAACTGCTTATTAGTAACATGCATAACAAACTTGAGGAGGATACTTGTGAAAATGTTGAAGTTATCGCGCCTACAAGGTCAAATTATTGACGTAAAATGAGAAAAATCGCAATAAATCGGCCATTTTGAATTTTTTTTCAGCCATTATTGAACTTGTCCAAGAACTACTTATTAGTAACATGCATAACAAATTTGAAGAGGATATGCGAAAAACTTTTCAAGTTATCGCGCCCACAAGGTCAAATTATTGACGTAAAATGAGAAAAATCACAATAAATCGGCCATTTTTTTTTTTTTTTCAGTCATTATTGAACTTGTCTAAGAACTACTTATAAGTAACATACATAACAAATTTGAAGAGAATATGTGAACAACTTTTCAAGTTATCGCGCCCACAGGGTCAAATTATTGACGTAAAATGAGAAAAATCGCAATAAATCGGCCATTTTTTTTTTTTTTCAGCCATTATTGAACTTCTCCAAGAACTACTTATTAATAATATGCATAACCAATTTGAAGAGGATATGCAAAAAACTTTTCAAGTTTTCGCGCCCACAAGGTCAAATTATTGACGTAAAATGTGAAAAATCGCAATAAATCGGCCATTTTTTTTTTTTTTCGGCCATTATAGAACTTGTCCGAGAACTGGTCATTAGTAACATGCATAACAAATTTGAAAAGGATATGTGAAAATTTTTTCAAGTTATCGCGCCCACAAGGTCAAATTATTGACGTAAAATGTGAAAAATCGCAATAAATCGGCTATTTTTTTTTTTTTTCGGCCATTATTGAACTTGTCCGAGAACTGGTCATTAGTAACATGCATAACAAATTTGAAAAGGATACGTGAAAAACTTTTCAGGTTATCGCGCCCACAAGGTCAAATTATTGACGTAAAAGGTGAAAAATCGCAATAAGTCGGCCATTTTGAATTTTTTTTTAGCCATTATTGAACTTGTCCGAGAAGTGGTCATTAGTAACATGCAAAACAAATTTGGGAAGGAAACATGAAAAACTTTTCAAGTTATCGCGCCCACAAGTAAATGTTAACGCCGACGCCGACGCCGACGACGCCGAACTTCAATTGCAATAGCCCACCTTTTTTAATTAAAATTAAAAGGCGGGCTAACAAATATGAGTAATTTTCACATTTTTGTCAAATTTGAAATCATCATAAATGTCTCAATCACTCTTTACGCTTCATATGAAGTTTTCTTATGTGCGGGGACGGACTTTAGATGTCAGAATCTGACGTTTTATTTTGACGTCTAAGTCAGTCCCCGCAATGAAAGAGTTAAGCATGACATATTGGATTTAGACATCACAGTACCTCATGTTTTCAGGCACATCATTTCTGAGATGAACGTGTGCGGCACTCAGAAAGCGATGTTTTGTACTTTCCAAATTGGGTAGACCAAACACATCAGCGTTCAAATGCTTAGCTAACAGACGCACAGGATGGAAACCCATGAGCGCTGCCGTACAAAACTAAAAGGTAGTGACTGTTCACCTTTCCAGTGAGCAGTTACTGCCCTTTGTCTTTGCAGGGCGTAGTATCCGACGTGGTTCACCACCTCATCGCCTCATCATGTAAACACACAGAGCAGTGAGGGTGATGCGGCAGCCCCACAGCAAACACGAGACGTCGACCCAATGCTGGGATAATGTTGGCCCAGCGTCTACGACGCTGGGTCAACATTAGCCCAGCATTGGGTCAACGTCTCGTGTTTGCTGGGCTAGGCAGAGGGAGCACTTTACGCCACCAGACCCCGGCGATTTGGATCAATTTACACTCGCGAGACGAGTTCCAGAGATATATAAGAAACAAACCCGGCGCCGAATAACAACGTCACACGAATGCCGGCCCAACGTCTGGAGGAATTGGAACGACATTCGTGCGCCGTTGGGCTGAGTATTCTCAGGGCTCGGAAGCTGTAAGAACAAGATAATGGTGAAAGTAATACACCTCCGCCGCTAAGATTGAGTTATCCCGCCAGACCAGACATTAGAATAGATAGAGACATCTGAGATGGCTCAGTGTACTGCTCTAATGTCCCTCTCAGGGAATAGCACCGCTGATAGAAACCCAAGTCAGGGCATCCTTACTCTTCTTCCAAGCTTACAAGTGCAGTACACTGTAAATAGGACATTCACACTGTATGGATATCAATAGGTGGAAAAAAAGTATACAATAATTGTTCACTGTTCATATATATAGAACGAACATTCGTTTTATTTAGAAAATATATTGTGTTCCTGAACACGTATGTGTGTTCTTTAGCAAAATCTTAGCAAGCTGATTAGGCTCTAGGGTTTTTATTAGGACAGTTTGTGTTCCTCAGCAAGAACATGACATTATTGTGTTCAGGAAGAACATGATTAGGGTTGTTAGAGTGAGATAACAGACTAAACAGAAAAGCAGTGGCGGTACTCAAATGACACATCTACCCAATGTTTGACCAATATTGGCCCACCGATTACGACGTTGACCCAACATTGGTCAAACATTGGGTGGATGTGTCAGACGTGCTGTTACTATTACTATTACCAATGATGTTTCAATGTTGAGCCAGCGTCGAAGACGGTGGGCCAACATTGAAACAGCATTGGGTGAATACCCAGTATATTATAGGCTACTGCGTCTTCTCGGAGTAGGTTGTAGTATATAGTGGCACATTGATTTGTTTATGTGTTTCTCCTGCTGAAAAATCATAACATACAGAATGTGGATATCACGTGCTGCTGCGGAGATTATAATGTAGAGTATGTTTACTCGTGAACGTATCTGGTTAGGCAAACAATCAGAGACCCTAAGACATCATTGTTTTCTCGGGAATTAAATGTCAGTCGGATCATGACAAGAAAAAGCCTTGTATATTTTGTTAAGCGTCTGCGGCAGTTCAAACGCGTGCCAAATATTGTCTGAAACCACCACAAGATATTAATCCAATGCCGGTTTAATGTTGGGCCAGCGTCTGCTCATGTTTGTTTGGATGTTGTTTTATATTAGCCCTAGTCTTGCTAGTAGGCCCGTATATATCTATAGACGTTGACAAGAAAGTTTAACAGTCAAATGTTGCAACTGATTATATGGTGTGCACAAACGTTAACAGTTGTTACTAAAACTGATCAATTTGGTAAATGCCCATTTTTCATAGATGATAGAAACATTTTTCCTCATTTGAACTGGAAATTACGTTGGCCAGTTTCAAACCAGCAGCCTCACTGCAAACAGTGGGATCATTTTCAGAGCTCTATCTCAAATGAGAATGAATTTGTCATTTATCCACAGAGAATAGAAGCTAACGAATGATAAATGGTAATACTGATAAGAATAGCAAATAACAGTATTTCACAAATATTATTTCATAAACTTTTTTTTATAAATCTGAAGCACGAAATGTAAAAACATCCTTATGCATACGGCACACTACGACAAAATGTGCTAGAGCGGCGGTTTTCTAATGAGTACATATATGCAGCCCCCGTACCCCCCCCCCCTAAATTGGGAATGAATCATTATCATATATAAATCATTTTCATTATTATTAAAATAAATAAATAATTTACCTCAATTAAACCATATAAATACGATTAGCTCGTATATAAACAGTGCATGTTATACTCAGAAAAATCCTACGTATTATCAAGTCTAAGAGTCTAACCGGTTAATAAGATGACATCCCAATGGTAATATATTTTCAAATGTGGGGTAGACCCTGGAGGTTACAAATCCTAGGATCCGTCGAGTGGTGATAGATCTAGAAATCCTAAACCTGGTAATCAGGCTGCTGATGAAAATATTGCCATAAAAGATGACATGGCTTCGAAGTGTTTTTTCCGAGAGTACTTCGGTGCAATATACATGTGTATGTAACATCAGACGATGGCCAAATGTTGTGACATTGCTGGGCCAACGTCTGCGACGTTGTCCCAGCAATGTCCCGACATTTGGTCATCGTGTCACGTTCAGTGCAATCTAATCATCCGAGTGATGCTGATCGTGCCAGCCCTAAAGACCAAATCAAACGTGTGATGAGTAATAGGGTGGACATTGTCATCAAAGACCTGAGATTATCGGATCACGGATCACGCAGATGTTATCAGGTGCAGAATTCAGTGTTTTTATCAAGTGCACAAATCTAAATGGTTGCAATTAAAAAGCATAACTTATAGTAATCAACTGACTTTGAAATGAGTCTTACATACAATATTATATACCTTATCCAGTGGCGGAACCAGGATCTGAAGAAAAGGGAGGCGCCCGGGGTTTTGCGTGTTTGCCCTTTTTTGTAAATTTTAGCCAATTTAGGGGACTTTTTAAAGTATTTTCCCAAAAATAGGAGGGGGGGGGGGCATTGCCTTAACAAACCTTTAAACATACATTTGAACTATTAAACCAACCCCATGCGCACATCATACAGTATTAAACCGAACTTAAACCGCACAATTTATACAGAAGCAAACCAACTTCAAGACGCATAATATGAAGTAATAAACCAGTTAGTTGAAAAACGAACCTATTCATGTATCAGTCGCCAAGTATTTCTGTCTGGGAAAAAAACCAAAATTGTACTTTAGTTTTTTACATGCGCCACAATACTAATGTAAACCGACAGCTCCGTGCTGCAGTCAATTAATCAAAATAGCTAATACTAGTATCATTATTTTTTTTTACCAAGTACTAACCCAGTAAGATAGCGTGAATTTGTGTGGTGTGGCCTCGGGATATACTTTTTGAAAAATTCACCAATGTCCATGAATTGGACATACGGCAATGTCGTACTACAGAGTGAGGTATATATGAATTTAGTAGGCATACATAGCCAGCTCGAATCATTTCCTTTCAGGCAAGCAATTAATATGAATGTGGATCAGCACTATCACATAGATAATATTATTTAATCAGCCAAATGTATCATTACCTACATAGTGTATCTAGTTAATACATTAACTAATTAATTAAAAGTATAGTGCGCACTGAGTGTGCAATCCGTCAACCGAAAAAACGACGATCCATGTAGAAGCATCAAACAGATTAGATCCTGTAAATATGCCATTTTTATCACCCAGAAAAGTGCGAATAATTCTCGATCAAACTATGAAAACGACACCGAGCCAACTCGAATCATTTCATTTGAGGCAAGCAATTAATATGAATGTGGATCAGCAATAACACATTGATAATATTATACAATCAGCCAAATGTATCATTACCTACATAGTGTATCTAGTTAATACATTAACTAATTAATTAAAAGTATAGTGCGCACTGAGTGTGCAATCCGTCAACCGAAAAAACGACGATCCATGTAGAAGCATCAAACAGATTAGATCCTGTAAATGGGCAATTTTTACCACAAATATTATATCGCTCAGAAAATAATTCGCGAAGTATATAATATGATCATCAAAACACACCATAGCAAAAAGTATACAAACTAATACGCAAAACTTGTACTTCCATCATCAATAATAACGATAAGTTAACCCTATGTTGATTTAATATTGGACCGATGACGCAGACAGTGGGCCAACATTAAACAACAGAAGATGTTTACTGGCATTGCTACACGAGGAATGTATTCTCAGGTGGGTCCACAGCCTCAGACCACACAAACTGTAGCCCTGCGTTGGTTGATCGCAGTGCCAGTTTCACAGACGTTGGTCAGGACTACAATAAGCAAGCGTTGAAGCAAGGAAAATAGAATCTGATTCTATTTTCCTTGGTTGAAGCAGCATTGCGTCGCCTCTCACTGCTCCTGCGGGAGATATCAGCTATCATTGCGAAATCTGCCATTTGGACATCTCTAATAATATCTGACATCAAAAGGTCACTGTATGCCCTGCAAAGCCAAAAGGCAGTAACTGCAGGGCGGACTATCCGGTCATCTTACATTTACAATGATTCAATGTGGACAGCTTGGAATCAATCACCGATGATTATGGCTGCCCACGCATGATTATCTGCCAGGCGAACCATTACATATTATTTCCATAGGTGTTTAAGTTATGATACAAATATTTTCGTGAAATCCGAGTCCGAGTGGGATAGGGCATTACGAGCACTCATTTATGAATATACTCATATGGATAATTTTGTCCGCATACTTGCGGTTATTATACGCTGATAAATAGCTGTCTGCTGTATATCTGTGGAAACCATCATAAACTTCACAAAATAGTCGATGATAATGTGAAAGTCAAGTCATCCAAACATAAACATTCCCAACGCATTTACTTCCTGAGTAAATAATAAAATATATGAGAGTTTGGTGGTACTTTAATTGGAAGAGCTGTTGGTTTTTTATGCTAATCCACTGCCTGCGACCCTGGTACAACATTAAAACGGCATTGGTACAACGTGTCTCATTTCCCAGGATATTCCCCCAGAAATACCACACAGCGAATAAATGCTAAATGCGGCAAAAAAGATATCAGACTGTGGTTAGAACAGAATTTATAGGGACGGGAGCCGGAATCCGGCAGTATGGAGCAATATTCCTTGATGGTAGATAAGCTACGTCTGCCGCAGCGTCTAAAAAACGCCTTGGCCCTAGTTATATCTCGGGATGACGTGAGTGCATGCACATCACGATTGGCGGATTACGGGTGTGTCCATGCAATGAGCCAGCGTTGGTACACTGCCGGGCCAGCGTCGTAGACGCCGGCCCGGCAATGTACCACCGCTGGCATCACGGCAACCTAAGATATCCCGCGCTGCCAACTTGGTTCCGAGCCAATAGATCAAAAACGTCAAAAAATGCACGCTGCCGTACACTATGCTGGGTCTCTGGTATTAAGCTGGGCGGCTATTATGCTTGGCAATCCTGATACTGATGCGCAAAGCCAAAAGGCAGTAACTGCTAACTTTTCAAGTAAGCAGTTACTGCCTTTTGATTTTACAGACCAGTACAGGTGAGTTCACATCTCATGGGTACATAGCTAGATCAAACCTAGAAGCCAGGAAACGTACGTGATGCTCATGAAATATTATGTCCGCATTATGTCCTGTTTTGATAAAATTAGATGCGAAGATCACGACAATTTGTCATATAATTTGGTCAAAGCTGAGCTAGATACATGTGACTATTTTCGACACGAAACCCTTTCAGCTCGGGAACCGTCTTTATACGGCAGAATCTGACGTCTGTAGACGTCAGAATCTGACGTAACAAGACTACATAAGTCCAGGAGCTCCCGCTCCGAATTAGAATTTGATTTAAGCAATTTTGTATAGGGTTATTAATCTAGTCCTAGTCTAGGTCAAAAATCAAGACGCAAGACAACTAGGTCTAAGAAGCCCAGTCTAAGAGTAATATAAGAACTAGACAGTCTGTCAGAGATTGCAAACCTCCATTGAAATGAATGATGCTAATCAGTATCCCAGTAATGGTCTACCTATCTGGCACGGTTTACCCGATATCAGGCCAACCGAGTTAACTAATAGCTGATTTACGGTCATTTTGAATTAGATATAAATTAGTTTAAAACTTAGGGTGCATTCTCCCCCGAAACCTCGAATTTTGTTTTATAGTAATGGACTAACATCTAACACAGTTTGCAAAATGTTAGGCATGTGAAAGTAAATAATGGCCGATAGGGGGGCATTTTAAATTTGATCAAGTCAGAATTTTTCAAGATGCATCCTCAGCTGAAATCTCACATTTCATTCTATAGTAATCGTCTAGCTATCTAGCACGGTTTACCAAATATCGGCCATGTGAAAGTGAATAATGGCCTAAAGGCGGCCATTTTGAATTTGATCAAGTCAAAATTTTCCAAGATGCATTCTCAGCTGAAATCTCACATTTCATTCTATAGTAATGGTCTAGCCATCTAGCACGGTTTACCAAGTATCGCCCATGTGAAAGTGAATAATGGCCGATAGGAGGCCATTTTGAATTTGATCAAGTCAAAATTTTTCAAGATGCATCCTCTCCTGAAATCTCACATTTTGTTTTATAGTAATGGTCTAGCCATCTAGTACGGTTACCAAAAACCGGCTATGTGAAAGTGAATAATGGCCGATAGGCGGCCATTTTGAATTTGATCGAGTCAATTTTTTTCAAGATGCATCCTCTCTTGTAATCTCACATTTTGTTTTATAGTAATGGTCCAGCTATCTAACACGGTTTACCAAATATCAGCAATGTGAAAGTAAATAGTGGCCGATAGGCGGCCATTTTGAATTCGATTGAGTCGAAAGTTTTTAAAAGGCATCCTCTCTCGAAACGTCACATTTTGTTTTATAGTAATGGTCTAGCTATCTAACAGGGTTTACCTGATATCAGGCCTAGCGAGGTAAATAATGCTGATTGTCGGCCATTTTGAATTCGTAAGTTAAAAATTTTCAGGGTGCATCCTCCCCCGAAAACTCACACTTTGTTTTATAGTAATCAGGTAATGGTCTAGCCATCTAGCACGGTTTACCAAATATCAGCCATGTGAAAATGAATAATGGCCGAAAAGGCGGCCATTTTAAATTTGATCAAGTCAAATTTTTTCAAGATGCATCCTCATCTGAAATCTCACATTTTGTTTTACAGTAATGGTCTAGCCATCTAGCACGGTTGACCAAATAACGGCCATGTGAAAGTGAATAATGGCCGATAAGCGGCCATTTTGAATTTTATCGAGTCGAATTTTTTCAAGATGCATCCTCTCCTGAAATCACACATTTTGTTTTATAGTAATGGTCTAGCCATCTAGCACGGTTTACCAAATAACGGCCATGTGAAAGTGAATAATGGCCGATTGGCGGCCATTTTGAACTTGGACGAGTTGATTTTTTTCAAAATGCATCGTCTCCTGAAGCCTTACAATTTGTTTTATAGTAATGGTGTAGATATCTTGAGCGGTTTTCATGATATTCCACAATATCAGGCCTGCCGAGGTGAATAATGGCTGATAGGCGGCCATTTTAAATTTTATCAACTTCAAATTTTTCAAGATGCATCCTCTCCTGAAACCTTACAATTTATTTGATATTAATGGTGTAGCTATCTTGAGCGGTTTTCATGATATTCCGCGATATCAGGCCTGTCGAGGTGAATAATGGCCGATAGGCGGCCATTTTGAATTTTATTAACTTGAAATTTTTCAAGATGCATCCTCTCCTGAAACCTCACAATTTGTTTTATAGTAATGGTGTAGCTATCTTGAGCGGTTTTCATGATATTCCGCAAAATCTTTCAGTCGGATTTACCGATGTTATAAATTAGGTCAAAGTGCTGGGTCAACTTCAAGGTCAAGGTCCAAAAACCTGAAAAGGCACAACTAGGGAACTTAGAGAACATGTATGTGCAATATGACTGTCATCGGCCCAGTACTTTTCGAGATCTGCTCCGGAAACGAAGTGCGCGTCAAAACGTCTAAATAGGTCATAGTTCTGAACCAGAAGTAGGTCAAAGTTCAAATACCCCAAAAGGCACAACTAGACCCCCTAGGGGAGTTGTGTGTAAAATTTGAAGACAATCGGACAAGTACTTTCAGAGATATGCTCCGGAAACGAATTGTTTACGGACGGCCCAACGGCCCAACGCCGTCACATCATCATTTTCTCCTCTGCAACCTTGCGTATTGAATTCAGATTAAAAATAATTTAACCTGTCCATTAGCCACCTGGAAGTAACCCACATACCAAAAATTGTTATCCTAGCTTATTTTCTTACAAAGTTATAGGCAAAAGAAGAGGCCAAAAAAAACGGAGGTAGAATCCATAGCTCCCTCCGTCTCACCTACGGTGACGGCGGGAGCTAAAAAGACGGTCCCCGCACTGGAAGAATTAACATATTTATAATGTTCGTGAACCCATAACATAGGTATTCAAATGGACCAGAAAGAGCTAACCAAGACATTGATGTGAATTAAAATGTGAAAGGACCCTTTAATCTCCATGACATAAGCAAAAATAATTCAGAGGTGTTGGGGCTAAAATCAACCTAATTAGTTCACTGAGTTACAGTGTGTGTCAACTACATGTAATCTACAGACTCTGTGACAATAGTGAACCTCCTCAGATATAATCCCGGTCAGTGACAATCCATTAACAAGATTACATCCAGCACCCATCATGTGGATTGTTTTTCAAGATGGCTGGCATAGCCATTTTCTCTAAAGTTTACTATTCAAAAGGGTTAACCTGCGACTGCTGTTGCTGTCTATCACTAGACTACTCGGACACATTATTCTCTAGCACTATGTACGAGAGTCAACTTCCACCAGCGTTGGTTGTTTTTCGCTGATTTCTCAGTCAATTCTTGATCAATTTCCATGAAATTTTGCAAGCACTGTTTGCAAGTATTCCTGAAATTTGAGTAAGTATTGCAAAAGTTAGACCACTTGAAATGTAGTAGAATTTCGAGATCAAAGCTGAATGAAATCAATGGGTTTATAAAAGAGCGTTATAATTCGAAATTTACTAATGTCAAATGATCTGACTTTTAAACTACATAATCATTTTTTCTTGAAATTTAGACTAGACAATATTTCTTGCCAAATTTCATGACAATTGAATGAAAATTGTATGAATAAGTAGCAAAAAGCATGCACTGCAAAATTCACAGATTTAAAGTGACTTTTAAAATAAAACATTACATAGACGACAGCTGTTTTGTATGCTACGTATACTCGGGATACAACAAAATCTTCTTTGTTCAGATAAAAAAAATATAATAAAGGCATATTTGGATGTGAACTAATAATTTTACAATACAAACTAATGAAGCTATCTTATAACCCGATAATCTATATACAGTCCAACTGGGGTGTATTTGGGTAAGTAATGACAATGGGATGAAATCTACATCTCTACAAGTATATAATTCGTCCATTTGGATATGAAAGGGTGTATCTACCACTTTACAAAGTGGCAGATACAAGGGGGCGATATAAGAAAACATGTAACATACCATAAAATGAGGCTGAGTGAGTATATGTCCCAGTTCCTGGCATTCTGGTTCTGTATGCTTGGGCTGTAAAGGTAGGCACTCCAACACCTGAACAACAGACAAATACCAAACATTATATGGATTTCATGGTGTATTTTCAGGATTCCCAACCTTGTAATCTGGGGAGAAAAACGATTGTGTCTCTCGATCCAACAGATGTACAAAATAGAAGTACGTCACATTATATTGATTTAATGGTGTATTTTCAGGATTTCAAAACCTTGTAATTCAGTGAGATAAACGATTGTGTCTGTATGTCTGCAAATCTCCCAAGTGAGATACAAATATCATCAGACTCATACGACCAATAAGTGACATTGACTAACAGTTTGTACTGGCTGGTGAGTTATACTGGCGGCCATCCCATCAAAGGCGAGGCGTTGGCCCAATGTTGGGCTGATGTTGGTCCAGCGTCGTAGACGATGGGCCAACATCAGCCCAACATTGGGCCCGAGTTTTCTGGGATACTGCTAAGACAAACGGCAGTAACTGCACACTTGAAAAGTAAGCTGTTACTGCTGTTTGTCTTTGCATGGTGGATCGATTAAAGCCTAATCACAACGCTTAATCTCAGAACAATAAAACATGATGCAAGCAGAATGTTATTAAAACACGAATTCTACAAATACAAAATAATGTCTGGATTTATATAGCGCTATAACATCAGGGTGGATATTAAAATATTATTTTTAAAAGTGATCCGCGTATAAAGTACCCGGTATGACTGGGCCGCCTAACTCATATACTGCGCGAGGCCCATTCACACTGACCGCCATTTTGTTTCCACAGCCAGCTGTGTAAAAACGACACTCGCGCTGCCTACCAAAAAACTCGGATGCCATGAAATTGAGACGAATATTTCAAGTGCCTAAGAAAACTAGGCCATTTTGAGCAGGCGTAAACTTTTGATCGTATTAGAACTATTGCATTTAAAAATGGAGGTCACTGTGTCAGAGCCTTGCGATGTCATCAGGGTACGTATAAAGATGGATATTCAATTATTTATGAGCGATCATGTATTACATATAATTCCGTATATTAGAGACAGGTCTTTTGTCGACATTATGTAGTTAACCATGTGTCGCCGGTTTATCATCCCTATAATATAGGAAGATATCGTTGTACACTACGTGACCAATCCCAGCAGACTAGATCTAAATAGCGCCAGCCATGAGATGCCATTGACCGAGGTGTTTACACCCATGCTTCAATAAGTTTTCCTATCAATGCACTATTTGTAATAATTTTTGCTATGTTTGTCAACAAATCTAATTGTTTTAAAAGACATAGTCCTCATCACTGCTGTCCTCTCATTTGTAACACATAGTATAAACATGTATAATAATGAGACTATTACCATTTGCCCAACACTGTCCGCGTCTCCATCATTTCGCATCTATCGTCCTTATCTTGTTGTGAAACAATACAATTTTTGTATATTATGTATCGTATTGAAATACTGTATTTTGTCGTTTGATCTATGGGAGGTTGTCATGAGTCTTTTGACAATCTCCCACTTTCTGGGTGAATAAACGACTACTACTTCTACTACATTGGAGATGCTGACCCAATGTTCATTAGTTCACATTAGTTCACATTACTTCGTTTTCTGGATATATCTGAGTGATAATGTTCATGGCAGGAGACATGGATATCAAAGTACCAGTATTCGGTTTACAATGTCTAATATCAAATGAGGGGAGTGTTTCCACCGACCAAAAGTGGTTGGAAACACCGAATCTCAACTGGCATGTTGCGATCGCTGTTTCTATGGAGGGACGACGTCTGCGACGTTGGCCCACCATAGAAACTACGATAAAACAACAGGATTCCTTTCGAGATGACTGATATTGTCATCTCACTTCTTAAACACACCATGTTGATACAACGCTGGCACAACGTTCTGCATTAGTGACATACACTAACCTGCAATTGAACCAACATTGGACAGCACTTTACAGACACATGGTCATAAGCATGTCTAGAAAAATTGTAAGGTTTGTCAGGGTCGTTAATCTGTATTTGCTAAGCTTTCTCGCAGTCAGCCTGTCAAGAACTGCTTAGAAAGTCTCCTCTCAGGGGATCTACTACTACGTCCTGTTGATGAAGAGAAAGACCCAGCTTCCCCATAATATCTGCGATAACAAATACACCTCAGAAAATGACATAAAATCTGTACCCTCAAGAACTAAAACTAAAAGGAGCTAATGGGTTTCCTTAACAAGACTTGTCCATCAAACACAGGATGTTTAATTTATAAAAGTTGACTTGACTCGTGTGCCGCTCAATGGTTTGTATCTATTTTTCATTCATTTAAAGCTGGAATTGCTAACGCAATTTCCAGCTTCAAATGATGAAAAATAATCTTTTTTTTAAATAAACATATTCCAAATTGAACTGTTTTAATAATAGATCATCTACCACAAAATATCTTGCCCAGTAAAAAAAAAAACATTTGCATAACATTTATACAACGTCGGCCCAACGTCTTCGGCGTATTAATTTCAGAGACATTTTATTTGGTTTGAAACCAGCTTCAGCCTGTGTTACAGCAAAAAATGAAATGAATCGACTTAAGGCCACCTTTGTGCACATACAGGCTAAATTGGGCTAGGAGAACCTCATGAGGATGGTGAGATGTCACTGCCCTCCAGACACAGGATTCGAAATGCAAATCCTGGATGTTTGAGGTCGAGCACGCTACCTCTCGGTCACGGAGGCTCCCCAAAATACTGAGCTTTACGAATGGATGGAGAAGAAATATTTTTGTTTCTTTCAAACTGGCGAGACCGGGAAACGAACCCCGAGCTCTAGCGTTTAAGACAGCGGTGCTAACCACTACCCTGGGGCCCCGCCCTTTGTAGTCTACAGGAATAAAACCGTAGTTTATTAAAATTCAAACTTTGAATTGCATCATAATTCGAGCGCGTCAAGTACATTCTATGGTTTATAGAAAAATATATCAGCGCTTTGAGGGTTTATGTGCGGTTAGTTTTATAAAGACAGACAGACAGACAGACAGACAGACAGACAGACAGACAGACAGACAGACAGACAGACAGACAGACAGACAGACAGACAGTCAGGCAGGCAGGCAGGCAGGCAGGCAGGCAGGCAGGCAGGCAGGCAGGCAGGCAGGCAGGCAGGCAGGCAGACAGACAGACAGACAGACAGACAGACAGACAGACAGACAGACAGACAGACAGACAGACAGACAGACAGACAGACAGACAGACAGACAGACAGACAGACAGACAGACAGACAGACAGACAGACAGACAGACAGACAGACAGACAGACAGACAGACAGACAGACAGACAGACAAACAGACAGCCAGACAGACAGACAGACAGACAGACAGACAGACAGACAGACAGACAGACAGACAGACAGTGGTTAGAGTTGTTAGACAACTGCTCGGAAACATAATTATGTGATACGACCACACGAGGCTAAGTGGTTAAATAGTTGAGTGCCACTGTTCTGTTTACGAGCCTCAGTTATGTTAATGATGCCTGCAATAACGCCTACACTCCTCAGCATGTTCATCTTCAGCTCGTCATCTCACCCGTGAACGCAAAGAGGGGACATGGAGCAAACGTGTTGATTCAATGCTGTGTTAGCGTCGCTAACCTAAATCTACGCATAATCTGACCCAGAATAAAATAGATGACAGCATGATAGACGAAGAAACAGGTCAGTGGTGGATCCAGAGGGGGGGGGGGGGGGGGCGCAGCCGGCGCGCAACCCCCGTACAAAAAAACGACCATATTTCTGACTAAATATAGAATGCGTCATTTGAGGCCTTAGATTTCAAAATTTTCCGGGGGAGCATGCCCTCGGACCCCTCTAGGGCATATAATTGCCATCTGTGTTGTGGATAAATTATTGCAAAAATCTGCGCCCCCCCTGTCTGCCAATGCCTGTATCCGCCACTACAGGTACAGAAGTACATGATATTTTACCGTATTGTACATCAAAATAAACGGACGTTGAACAGAAAATGATGCATGTCGTTAATATATCGCAGCGATTCAATCAATAATGAACACTCATACATACTAATAATTGAATTATTGTAACTGCGGGGTTAGATGACGTAATATCGACACACCTTCAGAAACAGAAAGCCAAACAAAAGAAAAACACAGCGTCACGTAATCCTCACTGATCCAGAATTGCCTGTCCACACGAAACAAAAATGGCGACGCTTTACAACATCACATATACAAATCACACGGTACGATGTATCTTTCGCCACACAATTTACTAGCTCAACCCTGGGTCAACGTCTCACACAGTGGCCCATAATCGTGCTGTCTTTAAACCAACATCTATTTTTGTTGAGTAGATGCTCAGCGGGAACCGCTGTTTGAAGTCTTAGCTGTATAACTTTCTCAAGTCTGTTTTCTTTCTTTTGATGGCTGGCATGTTTTCTTGCTGCATGGCTTGTAGGCGACTGATCGTGTGGCTAAGTAAACGGGAAAAAAATCGTTCCGGGCAGTAAAGTGCTCGCAAGATGGACGTAAATACATTAGAGGGAGGAGGGGGAGAGGGCGCTGGAAATCAGCCAACACGCAGCCGGAAACAGTCCGCTTATTCAGACATCTCTGTAAGCCCATTAACCGGACTGTTGCCAAATTGGATGTGCGCTCCCACTTTTTCTTGCAAAACAGCAGACGTCCGTCTGACACTGGGTCAGTGTTGGACCGACGTCTGCAGATGTCGGGCCAACACTGACCCAGTGTTGGACCAGTGCTGTGCGGCTACCGAAAAAAGTCTAAATGTTTGCGCGCGCACAGTCATGATTAAATTCGTTTTCTTATCCAGGACAGTAAAATGCTTTTAAACTTTTTGGCAGATCCGTGTTTCCGAGCTTATGACATCAGTTAATCCATGTACAGTAATGTAGATGGTACTCTACTATCTTCATGGTTGATCAGAACACTTTTCACTTGACTAAAAGCTGATCCATGCATACATCGTCGGCAGAGGCCATCGTGCAATTCCATTCTTTGGGTACCTGTGATGTACTTGACGCGCTCGAATTATGATGCAATTCAAAAATTGCAGTGTAATAAACTACGGCTTATTTCCCTGCAGACTACAAATCATCCATACATCCAGACTTCCGGGTAGTTGGATTACCACAACACAACACCACAACGCCAACCAAGTACAGTACATTTACAAGTGTTGCTAATACCGTCGCTCGGCGTGTTAATCTTGCAAATAAGTATATTTAACAGCTAACTGTGATTGTAATATTTCAAAATCTTGTGATATTTTCTTCAGATCGTGATATTTCAGGAAAGCCTAGACGATGGCGGATTTTGATTTCCATCCTGCCGTGCAGCACATATTGTGATATTACATATAGTGTAGTGATGTTTATCGTGAATTCACAAAACACGGATAACAACGACTTTTCTATTGTTCACACTTCTATTCTATTAAACCCTTGAAGCACTGAATTTTTCTACAAAAACCTTGGAGACCAAAGGGTTTATTTCAATTTGATATCATCATAAATGTCTGATTCAGCACTTTCCGATTAGTTTGAATACCTATGGTATGTATGGGTCTACGGTCATTATAAATATTTTTTACTATTACAGTGCGGGGATCGACTTTAGACGTCAGAATCTGACGTCTACAGACGTCAGATTCTGACGATTAAAGACGATCCCCGCGCTGTAAGGGTTTTCCACATGAGGTCTAGCAGTGAAAACACAAATAGGACTGATCTGATATATAGAGATGGGGAAGATTTAGCTTTGATATCCTGGTCAGTATTCTTAACACAGCTGACCCAGATATGAGGTATGTGATTGGTCGAGATAGCCATCTCGACCAATCACATACCTCAGATCTGGGTGGATAGCTTATTTGGGAATCCTGGCCCTGGGCGGCTTCTTGGCATCTGCACACCGTCAGACACGGCACAGGTTTGACATTGTACATGTTCCTGCTTCACCATGTTTATTACCAGCTAATATAACAGATCAGAATGAATTAAACGGCTAACCCAATGTAGAAACATAGAACATAGAAGGATTTCTGTATTCATGGTTGCTACATATAACCAGAAATACATTTCTGATATAGCCGAACTAGCCAACAGCTGGAATATTTGACCAATAATGGTTAAATGTCTCAGATGTTGGCCCAGAATAAAGCCAAAGTTGGGTGGAGTTCGCTTGGATATTATTAATAGCCTTGTAAACTTATATATTGGATATTTCTAATACAATCAGGTTGACAATTTTATGAAGAAAATGCATCATTCAAAACTGAGAATGGGTAACTCGATTCGCTACATATGATTTGACCAGGTGTGAACTTGTCGCCCCTGTGGCTTTACCTTTTCCAGGGGTTCCTATTTGTCAGTGTGTATTACACAACGCCACACACAATTTTTACACGAGGCTAACACATTGAATCTGCAGAAAACTAACGGAGCACCCCCTTTACCTGAATCGGGCACGTGCTCGATGCTCCCCTCTGCTCGGTCTGTTACATAAGAACATCTGGTTTGAGTCAAGAAACACTCAACCAATCACAACGTGGCGAAAAAACACAGCAAAGTATCTGGATAAAATTAGCGGCTAGTACCTGGAATGTATTACAGACAGCGAGTTCATTGAGAGGTTCAACATCTCTATGACAAAATGCTACTGACATGAGTAAACTACACGGGCTGGGTTATTCTTTACAGCTGGTTGATTTCACTAATGAAGTAAAGCTCAACATTTATTATTCAAAACAGTGGTTGTACTTGGGCCCTAATGCCACTTTTCTGCAAACTGTAAATGATCAATTAGCGATCAAAGTCTGATATGACATGAGGGTGGAATAATGAGGCATGGAACAATATGTACAGTATTTTACTTCACTTATTTGACAAGGGGCTTTGAGCATGGCTAGAAGATTTACCTACAAACATTAACCACAAATCTGGAGACTTTGCTTTCGCCATGCAATCTTGTCTTGCAAAGCTGTCACAGGTTGAGCTCCACTATCAACAGGAATGATTATTCTTGAATAATTATGGCGGACAAGGCATTCGTTCCAAGGTTCAGTCTAATGCTGACCCATCTTGTCAACACTGATTCCATATCTTTATTAGCAATGTTGCTGAATGAATAACCCGGGGTACGCCACTGGCTACCACACATGTAGGATTATCACCTGAGGCTGGAAAATCTCTTGGACGGGTATTGTGGACCAGTAATTTACGTACCATGCTATAATAAAGAATGTAGCAGACTAAATACATCCAAAATGAGCGGATCGAAAGTACCAACAACCATCCAAGTACCATGTTCATTACTGAACCATTGACATAAATTGTTATTAAATACTGAATCCATTATTATGCCAAATGTTCATCTCTCTATTAAAATACATTTATTGCGACGATGCTGATAATACAGCACCTCCCTCCAAAAATAATCAAATATAATGTACTTTATCCAATATACTAAATTTGCACTTCCAGATTTACAAACGAGACTTATTACGCCAGTGATATGGCAGCACATGAAATATTTTCTCCACGTACTACAAGATGATTGCTAGCAATCTCCCTTGCGCCCGCCTTTCGTACTTGCTGGGAGCCAGGACTTGGCCAGCCAGGTGAACTGATGATGTGGGGTGACCTGCAGGTCACTACGCCGGACTTGTTGTTTTATACACAGTAGTTTGTTATAGTTGCAGCCGCTCTGCTGTGTAGAGGCGAACAGCAGTATCTGCTTACTTTTCAAGTAAGCAGATACTGCTATTCGCCTCTGCACGGCAGTGAGCTTAGAAGGAGCAGTCGCAGACAGAATCTCATGGATGCTTGCAATAATATCTGGCGGCAGCTTGTGCTCTTTGCACACCAGGGGCAGTGTTGTACCGACACCCTGACAGACAAATCCAAAGTCGGTTCAATGGTGGGCCGTTGTCTTCGACGTTCAAACAACCATCAACCTACATTGAGCCATGGTCCAATAATTGCCACCAGTTTAACCAGTAGGCGTGCAACATAAATCAATATGTCGCAAAGCGATTCACAAAATGTCATGGGCACATATTTTTTAAATTATATTGACCAACGACGAAAATTTAGTAATAAATTCGTAACCTTGAGTTGATCCCTACACTTTCTGACCAGATTTTGAGAGCAGAATAATGTGAAGTACAAATTCATTCATTCATTCATTCATTCATTCATTAATTCATTCATTCATTAATTAATTGAATTCATTCATTCATTCATTCATTCATTCATTCATTCATTCATTCATTCATTTATTCATTCATTCGTGGATTTCTGAATGCACCGCATTCCAAATCGCATTTCGTAAATTTGGTATCTACAGGCGAGCAAATCAAATCATGATTATTTAAGTGTCCGGAGATGATATATCCCAACATAATGTAACATAAAATATGTAAACGAAATGATAATATTAAACATCGCATGGTGAAGCACTTAGCAAATCATGGACTGAAATATTGACCACACTGTGAGTACGTATTCTCCTCATATGTGGGTTGGTCACAATTTGATTTAGACGGATAGAAACAACTAACATTTCCTTTGTCCCGTATGAGATGGAGTTATTTGTAAAGTAGATTAGTCTCTTTTAAGTAGACACTATGGTGACGTTAGTGAGCACCATGGTGTCGTGAAGCAGCCCCTCAGTGTCATGGACCTCCTGAAGGCTCCGATGACAGATGTCCACTCTGACCCGAGCCTGAAGAAATTGCACAGTCGCTGAGTTGTATGCTGATTAGAACAGGGTTATCCAATCTACCTCACACTGCAGCTCTCATGCACACCTACAATTACGCGACGTTGATTCAATGTTGATATAATGTTAGGACAGCTTTATCATCATTGGATGGATGTTTGCTGGGGTTGATATGTTCGGCAACGTATTGTCTGATCACTGGAGTATCTAAGCAATACAGAAACAAGGTAAATGCTGAGACGACACCCGTTCAAAACGGGTTTATAAAAGAAGCAGTGTCACGTTGAATAGATATCTAGGTAATGTGGAATGTAAGTAAAAGGTGATAATACTAGTAATACAATATTAATTATTATATTAAGTAGACAGTGTGGAATACCAGTAAAAAGTAATAATAACAATAAATACTAATAAGTAGGAAGTGGTGAATATTCATAACCCTCGTAAATATTCTAGCGAAAGTAACGACAGATAATCTTCTTTTTTTAAGAAATTGAACATGTTTAATGAAAAAAACAATTTATGCAGAATTGACTCTAATCTAATCTAATACTTTTCAAAAAAATGTGTGTGCATCTTTTTTTAACATAACAGGACAAATCGTATAATTCCCGTATTATAACATGTTTGAGTCAACAGTACTCCATTATCACCCAGTAAGCATAGTAAGCCTGGTTAGGCCTCATTCAATCACCATAATGGACCTGTTAACATGTATAGTGGACATCGTACATCGTTGCCAGTGATTATATTAGACACGAAAAAACGCAAACCCACGTTGTTTTAATGTTGGCCCAACGTCTGTGACGTTGTGCCAACATTAAAACAACGTCGGTTCGATAAAATCCTTGCAGTGAACACAGTCACACTCCATCCAATATCATGGACTTACTGTTGTTTATTGGGGTTTTCATAAAAATAGATAATGAAGCTTTACGTGCTTGTTTCCCCTGTGTCTGAGCCATAGCGCGGTGTGAGGGACGGATAAAAGAAAATGACAAACTAGACGAGAAGATGCGTGGAACCTCAAAGAAATAACGACAATAAATGAAGGAATAAATCACAGACGTGTCCTGCGTGATCTTACATGGGAATAATGATTTTACTTCAGAATTTGTATCTTGCGAAGTCTTCCGTTGATGTCATGGGTTTTTTCTCATGTTTATAGATATTAGAGTCTATTATACACTTCACTCCCAGCGCAGTGCCGTTCGCTGACTCATAGAGCCTGCCCCTCCTAGAAGACGTCACTGTAATTCACCAGATGATAAATCATCAAAACTAAACAGGGTCAGATGAAATGCCTGACGAAGGTGAAGCAATTAAATAATATGATACCATCCTCCAGACACTGGACGCGAATAACCCATCCCGGAGATCAAGCACCTTAGCTGTCATTTCTAATCAATATTATGAATTTATCACATGTGGCATATAGTGCTGCACAAATACCACATCGTGAAATATCAATTAAACGCACATTTAAATGCGTTCGGGCGCAAAAATCCCACATGATATACTGCTATATCATTGGCCACTAGACTGCAGTAGTATAGCTCTCCTAGTATAAGCTACATGAGCTATGGAGACTTCTATTAAGCTGGCGACAATTATTATTGGTCGCGCTGGCTGAAGCATGTCTGCCGTGCAAAACCAAAAGACAGTAACTGCTTACGTTGAAGTAAGCAGTTACTGCCTTTTGGCCTTGCACGGCAGATGTGTGGAATCGTGAGTATTGATTTGTCATCTCGCAGACAGATCTAAGGCAGAAGAAGCCTTACAGGAACAGAGTAGGCCAGCGAGCTTAGCAATGCTCACCCTCAGCGCCGGACACCAGACATCACAGAGAGCGGCCGCTGGTCCCACAAAGAGCCAGCGGCCTGAGTCACGGTGGGTTTCACAAGATGCACCCTTCACCTTTATCAATTAGGACCCTGACTACCTCATCCCGGGAGACTTAAAGCTGTGTTCCTTCAAAGACGCTCTCTTGTGGCATTCACAACGCCGTTCAGCATAGGTTGTACTTCTCATCCAATGACAGAAAAGAGGTTTTTCAGCGTACAAGAAGCCTCAAAACTTTCGATCACGACAACAGCTGAGAACGTGAAAACAGAGGCTCGGGAGATCTTGTTTTTTCATTTTCTTTTTAAAACGACAAATTGTGGGGGTTTTTCGATTAGAGCATCTACAGGGCAACCATAAAGGGCTGAGAAAACACGGACAAGTTATTCCCAAGACTACAATGTGTGTTCTCCTCAAAGAAAGAACCTGCAGGCTAAGCCCGGTCTCCTTGGGCAGGCGCCAGGGTTACTCTTTATTCTTCATGCGAGGTGCCGCCTCGCAAAAACATTTCTCATGCATACCAATCCACAGGGAGTGGTCGCTTTCATCATGACTTGTTTGTGCTCCTGAATATCAAATACATGTTCATTGCCCAAATGAGATAATAATATAATTTTAAACTTGGCATATCATAAGCAGGACGAATACCGCGATGCGATATAGTTAATTATATTGCAAGATATTATTAAATTATCGCTCAGAAATTTACTGTATATAAAATCGTTACATTCAAGGCGGATCAAGCTTTTCATGGGAGTGAGGGGTTTGGAACGTGACAAAGGTGTTTGAGGGCATTCACTCCGGAAAAAATTGTCGAATCTCAAAGGCTTTCTCTTGCAATCTAACGCATAATTTTTGTACTGTCTGTCCCTCCTTGCGTGACCAGAGCATAAAGACCCCTCCCCCCCCCACCCCCCAGTGCATAAAACACAATAATTATACTTATTTGTCCTCAATTTAAAAAACATTGAAATTTTGTTGATTAAACACGAAGCTCACTTACTAAAACCACGATTAGCACCATAATGAACATGTTAAAAAGATAATCGAAAACATAGAATTCATTAGAAAAGGTGCAGTTTAACATGTTACAGTTCTCAATAAATATCCACAACTGCACAAACACAGTGTATTGAACACTTTTTAACAGGAGGGGTTTCTAAACTAGCGTTGTTTAAATTACAAATATAATATTAACTGAGATAGAGAATTGAGCACCTAATTAACACGAATAAAGTAATCTAAAAATATCCGCATCGATACATGATTGTGTGCTAGATCTTAGTCACACGAATGTCGATGATGAATTTTCCGCTGTGTGACTGTTATAATCAACCAGTCACCCCAGAAAACCCTATCAGAGCAACATATACAACAAACACTGATCCATTGTTCTTAATATCACAGCTTACTTCTCATTAACAGCGCTCCGAGTGGTCAAGGCTGACATTGTTTACAAAACAATCCCCCGCTGGACACGAAGCAAAAGTCAACGCACCAACATACCAGCCACTGACTTGGTGAAGCATTTGGTGGAGCCAAATGCTCCACCAAGTCAATGGCTGGTATGGCGCTTACATCAGAAGCAGACCAATCTAACACAAACTACATCTGTATTGCGGTAATTCTACTCGGCCTTGATATAAACAGAGGGGATTCCTTGAGGCTATAAGTATAATAAAAATAATAGACAGGCGTTCTCGGCAACACTCATTCCCCGTCTAATGCCGGTTGTTGTCGAGCCTTGAAGGAAGACGCTGTCAATACCAATAAGTGCCAATCCGTGGGGTACACACTGTGGTGCAGGAGCAAGGGAGTCTAAATTGGTAGCACGGGATTCGCCCAATACAATACTAATCACAAAACTATGTATGTGTTTCACTTTATAATACTCATATCATCTCTCAGCGAACACGAGAATTTGACCTAATGTTGGGTGAATGTAATCCTGGTCCAATGTGTTTGAATGTAGCCCAATCTTTAACCAACCAGCAGGCAATTTGTCTCGACTTTTAAGTTCAATAATAGCTGTAGTGCGTGCATACCACAATAACATTATCGAGGTATTTAAAATTACGGTAATGGCAGTTTTTATAAGACTAAACACTAAACTCACCTTCTGTGACTGATGACACGCGACAGCTAGGTGACACGTGACAGCTTGGCACGCGACAGCTTCTTGACAAGTGATAGCCTGACACACGACAGCTTCGTGACAAGTGACAGCCTGACCAACGACAGCTTCGTGACAAGTGACAGCCTGACACACGACAGTTAAGTGACAAGTGACAGCCTGGCACGCGACAGCTTCGTGTCAAGTGACAGTATGACACGCTGTGTAACAAGTTGAGAGTCTTGATCAGTGTAACTCCACTACGTTATCGGCGCTGAGGTATTGTCCAAGATGGTATAAAATCCTGTGAGAATGGTCCGGCAAGACGTCATTAGGCGTTGTGTGCGAGAAACCGCCCTCGACAACAGCAAAACCTGCCCTAGTTTGAGATGCAGCAGAACCAGCAGCAGCAGCCGCAGCAGCAGGAGGATGCTGAGTCGCTGTGTATGTTGTGACCCCGCATCAGCAGTACCCTTCCTCCTTAGCCAGCCAGCGGACATCACTACAACTGTGCTGTGCAAAGCCAAAAGGCAGTAACTGCTTACTTTCCAAGTAAGCAGTTACTGCCTTTTGGCTTTGCAGCACTAAACACTGAGCACGCGCCACGTCCCGCCACTCTATATTATAATCCATCCATTGATGGTTCTGTAGGCCCAATGGATGGGCCTGATAAAGAACGCACAGACAGCCTGGCAGAAAAAACCCATCTGTACTATGACGTGCAAAGCCAAAAGGCAGTTACTGCTTACTTTTCAGGTGTGCAGTTACTGTCTTTTGGATTGAGCAGTGTAGCCAATGTGATTATTCTGCTCTGCCAAGAAAAAGGGCAGTAACTGCTTACTGTCTTTTGAATTTTTACGTCAGTAGCATACATTTGTTTTGGGGATCCCGATCAGCCAGCCAGTCAGCAATGAAAAGATGTTGTTTTGAAGTTGGGCCAGCGTCGCAGACAGGTGGGGCAACGTTAAAACAACATCGGGTAAATGTGTCTTTTTGCCAGCCAGTCAGTCAACAACGATAACTTACAATCAGACATCTCACATCAACCCAATGCTGTCCAACGCTGTATCAAAATATCGAAATTGATACTTGGTATTGCAATTCCACTTGAAATGCATTATATTACTGATATATTCAATAGGCCCGTTGCGACATTTGTAAAACACAAATGGTATACAAATGTTTTGTGTTTGCTGGGATGTCGACTGTTTTCACATGATGTTTTAATCAGTGAGATCCAGACTAGGTGAGATCATGGATACCTCCATGGTGCGATACACTGACTGTGTACGCTGGATCCAGTGTCAAGTCAACGCATCACTGTGGACGAACAAGGCCACTCCATGTCTACAAGGACGCAATGCTGCTGCAGCCGCGGTAAACACATATCTCCCAGAAAACACGAGACATTGAACCAATGTTGTTTAATGTTGGGCAAACGATGGCCCAACATTAAACAACATTGGTTCAATGTCCCGTGTTTGCTGGGAGGCTACTTCATCTCAGCAGCAACTATTGACTTGAAAAGTGGGCAGTTGTTGCCTTTTGGCTTTACATTGCATTGCTGTTCGCTCTCGATGCCACTAGCGCCACCAAGTGAACGACAACCATTCCCGTGCCACATTTGTCAATCAACTAGCGACCTTTCTCAATCCAAAGAGCTTTCAACCAATTTACGCTTTCAATTACCTTTTGTCCGGTCCTGTATAGCTCGTGCAACGGCGATAAAAATATATTGTGGACAAGTTAAACTTCATCTTTTCATGGATTTTTATCAGCTATTTTATTATCTATTTTAGCTACTTTATTATCAGCACACGACCACTAATACCCGTTCAACAATAACCTATGATTTGACTTTGAAGGATGCAGAGCTCTGACGTTCAAATACCTGACTGCTAATTGGGTATGGATACTTGTACATGAACTATGGAGGCTGAATACCCCAAAAAAACGTATGGCTCAAGTCGTTGCACAGCTGAATACACCAAAAGGCAGAAGCGGCTTATTTCAAAAGTGAGCACAGGCCAACAGTGATGAGTTTCAGTAATTCTCGTGAAAGATAAATGAGGTAAAACCTTACAGCACTGAAATCTTTTTTAAATAAACCAAGAGACAAAAGGATTTTTTTTCAACTTGCAAATCATCATAGATGTCTTAGTTAGCTCTTTCCGCTTCATTTGAATACCTATGTTATGGGACTACGGCCATTATACAAATTCTACAGTACTCTTTCAGCTCATGGGTCGACTTTAGACAAACAAGTATAAAACGGTGTCTGCAGTATCATTATAACCCTAACAGTGCGGGGAACGACTTTAGTCGTCAGAATCTGACGTCTACAGACGTCAGATTCTGACGACTAAAGTCGGTCCCCGCACTGTTAGAGTAAAAATATTTCTACTGACCGTAGACCCATATCATAGGTATTCAAATGAAACAGAAAGAGCTAACTAGACATGCATGATAAATAAAATTGAAAAAAACCCTTTCGTCTCCATGGTTTATACGAAAGTATTTCAGCGTTGTAAGGGTTAATTATAGTTCCTCTGATATTTGCTGTGTCCAGATAGACGCCACAGCCAAAGCTGAGCTGAGCTGATAGCTATAGTAAAAGTCACATTAAATTTGTCACTTTTGCGTTGCATGTTTTTTGCTCGCAATTTTCATCGATTGTCATGAAATTTGACAAGCGTTAGTTTCTAGTCTTACGGCACCTACCCTGAAAATTTCAAAAAGATATATTATGTAGTTTAAAAGTTAGACCCTTTGACATGTATTTTTTTGGAATTATGACGCTCCTCTATAAATCCATTGATTTCTATCAGCTTTAATCACGAAATTCCACTACATGTCAAATGGTCTAACTTTTGAAATACTCATGCAAATTTCATAAAATGGAAATTGATTCAGAATTGACTGGGAAATAAGCGAAAAACACCCAACGCTGGTGGAAGTTGACGGCAACTATAAATAAATAGATTTCTCACAAATCATAGCAAAGAGGAGAAGGCATGTCAAAGCTGATCAAAGATTTCAACAGGCACTTTATTTTAACCCTCACAACAATAATATATTTTTGTATAAACCATGGAAACCAGAAGGTTTTTCAAATTTAAAATCATCATAATTGTCTCAGTTAACTCTTTCCGCTTTATTTGAATACCTATGTTATGAGTGTATGTCGACTATAAATATGTATACTGTTACAGTGTGGTGATCGACTTTGGACGTAAGAATCTGACGTCTACAGACGTCAGATTCTGACGTCTAAAGTCGATCACAGCGCTATAACGGTTAAAGGATGTGCGCAGATGGATTTGAGGTAAATACAGGATGGTCGACACATTTACATTACAATTATCCCTAAAGTGGGTATGACAGTGGATTGGTGCCCACACACTATAAAAGTACGAAACAAAGCCACCAGAATATTACATCACGCAATAATACAATTAAGAGAGGATGTTATACACCTAATATCTATATCAGCAATACAATTAATCAATGGTATATGTCGTTATTATGCATGATAACGAGGGGACGTTTACGTTCATCTGTAATTACCAGACCGGGGCTATTATTACCTATCAGGTCAACTACGTCCATCTCGGGTGTTCTCAGTTCTCATTGTGATTCCCTTTCAATTGCTGCTGAAAATGCAGGTCAAATGGTGTCATTGACCTTTTTAACCCTTACAACACTGATGTCGACTACAGTAACATCACAGTGATTTTACTAGCCCTCATTTGACGGGTTCTTGAAAGTGAAATATGTCTTAAAATTCCAAGCCCTGACATTCGTTTTGTCATTAATTTCACAAAACCAAATAATTTTCAGTCATTTTAGGTTGTGGATCGCGGTAGCGGGACACAACCTAAAATGACCGAAAATTGAAATTTTATAGCTCAGTGGTCTAAGGGTTAATGCGGGTCCACGCGTTTTTTGTGAACTGTTTTGGGGATGGAAATGAAACCCGGACTCCACCGAACATTACTTAAAAAAAACCAGGCAATACGTTTGGCGGTGGTGATTACTCTCAAATTAATTTCTAGTACCATGACCCGACACATACATCATGTAGGCTTCTGAGGTCACAGTTATTTCCCAGCAAACACCAGACGGCAGCACAATGTTAGATCAATGTTGGCCCAACGTCCACAACACTGGACCAACATTAAACAAACATTGGGCGAACGTCTCCAGTTTACTGAGATCGGTAGCGAAAATGAAATGACGTAATATTATATACAGTGATATATAAGTTTAAAATGTTCATAAAACATTTCAGTTGAAGACAAAATATCCCATTTATTGAGTCTGTAGACGTCAGATTCTGACGAATAAAAAATTGATAATGGCCGCAGACCCATAACGTAGGTACTCAACTAAATCGGAAAGAGCCAACTGAGATATTTAGGATGATTTAAAATTTGAAAAAAGCCATTGGTCGACATGGTTTAATCACTACTCACTGTAGACACATTGTCCGCCATTTTATTTCCACGAGGACAATGTTGCGGAATTCGTGTCCTTTTATTCATGTTATTCTCCTGTTGATACTCACCACGATACTCATCTGTTTTATTCTCCACTACATTGAGCCCGTATTCTCGTAAAGTTACGATATATCGTAGGCTTCGGATGACCAATCCGATATATCGTAACTTGTACGAGAATACGGGCACTGGCTGGGTTGGTATTACTCTACAGGGAACTCTTTATTATCCTACATTTACTGTTCATTTGTAAGGCAGCGTAGTTTGATTATTCCACACACGCCACTATGCCCCAGAGTCACCGTACACAAAGATGCTGCTCTAACAATACAAGTGATCTTCATTATTGCTACCAGAGAGGTTTTCCTTGAGATTGTTGCTTTACGTATTGCTTCACAACAGTATTGCAGGGGCGGATCTAATATTGTTTAAAGGGGGATTCCAATTAAAAAAATGGGGGGAGGGGTGACACTCAAAATTTACTAGGGTAGTTCCTTAAATTGAGATATTTTTGCAAATTTTATCGATGTTGAGGCAATTTAGTTTTAAAAAATGCAGGAGGGGGGGGGGGGGGGGTCAGGAGCCCCTGGATTCGCCACTGATATGTACTACTCCAATAAGTATCACATATATCTGGGTGCTGGGGGACATCCTGCTTCACACCATTGCATCCACCAATAGCATCGTCATCAGCAGAGTAAACAAGGTGGACATGGCGCAAGTGATGCTTTCAAAGAAATTCACCGGACTGATCAGCGGCGCTGCGGAATCACAAACAACTGAAAAAAACCTCTGTCTTAATGCTGGGGGTACGTCGTAGACGTTGTCCCAGCTTTAATCCAACGTTCCACGACTACTGTGATCGTAGCCGGCGTCCTCAGACACCATGAGCGTGGACTGCATGACAAATAGTAAGACCTCATTGCGGGGGTCAACCATACCATTGTGGTCTCGTTAATACTGCATGCCTCTGGCTGTAAACCACACCAGATATTACTGTGGCCATTCCCTCATTATTCAGCCTCAGACATTTATCTGGGGGTAAATCCAGCTCGAGCCCCTGCTCAGTGCATGTGGGCATCTATCGACGTTATTTTAACCCTTTAAGTCCTCACGATGCATTAAAGCATCATTTTACATCCCTGAAAACACACTAAATTTTCTTACAACTAGGGGTTTTAGAATTTTTTAGAAAATTTCAATTTAACTTGTTTACCAATAGATGGCAATTTACTTTAATTTTTCATCCACTTTATATCATCTTCATCCACTGCAAGTTGCGAAAGCAATTCACGGCTTGTAGTGGATGAAGATGACAATGGTAATCCCAGGCTTGAAAGGGTTAATCATCTTATCCCTGAGCCCGTGTCCTGTTGAATTGTTTCAATTGTATGTTTCCTCATTTGGAACTGGAATTGCTAAAATGACTAAAAACCTTTCTATTTTCTTTAACTAAGCATCTCAGTCAGTGGGAATTCCCACTGACCTGATTTTTGACCACTGCATTATTATCCAAACCAGAGACAAAGGTTAGCAGTGTCTACAGAAGGAGTGTAGATTTTTCCAGGTCAGTCCATGACCACTCCAGTATGTATAGGACAAATAATTAGAAATTAATGACATACCTCCCCCCTCCCCAATTTTTTTTTTTTACATGGCTGCGGCAGGCATTTTTTTTTATTGGATCCATCCCAAAAGTTATTCAGATCACCAGAAATACATAGAGAACCATCCTATCAAATGTGACTGCAATCTAGCCTATGGTTCACTAGTTATCATATCCACAAGCTTTTTGGGCGGCCATCTTGGGAAATGGATGTTTTTGGCTCGGTGCCAAAAAAATATATTGGAAGAATTGCCCTGTGACATAGGACATATAATTATATGAAAAAAAAAAATAATTTAGCAGGTAACTTTTTAGTTAGAGCTAGATTGAGGATACGACACAATAAGCATCCCAATATTCATTGGGGATGCTTGAATACCATAATAATGACAAAGAAACAAGGGGGGAGCAGCGCGATCAATGATATTAGCATATTTATTGATCTCAGCTGTGTGACGATAATTGGAAGCAGATGTGCTTGTGTTTTCAGTCCTACTTAGAATTGCTAATTTAAAAAAATAATAATATTAACAATTACGAGTTGATGTCCTAATGATGGAAGAAGCGCAGAACAAATAATAACGAGGTGGAGGTTCGCTAAGATCTCTCTCAGCAAAAATTGAGAGAAAACCCCAAACAGATGCACGGGCATAAAAACACTACAGTGCAAAGTACACGCATACATATTCGATATTATGGCAGTACCCATCAGTTTGCCATATAGCAATCCTTATTTCATGTTTCCAAAATATGTTGTCATACTAAGTCAACATACAATAACTAATTAATTAATTTCAAAAGAACCAAATGCAAGGTGTCAGCTTTTCAAACAAACTGTAAGTCCAAACTTAACCCTTTCAGGCCTGAATTTACCATAGTCATCTTCATCCACTACAAGCCGCGAATTGCTATCGCAATTCTCGACTTATAGTAAATGAAGATGATTTGATGTGGTTTAAAAATTCCAGAAAATTAGCACGTATTGGTAAACCAGTTTCATGGGAATTTCTGATCTAAAACCTTTGGTTGTAGGAGAAATTTTCAGGGATGTAAGATGATGCTTTAATGCATCGTGAAGGGTTAAAGGGTTAAGTAAGCCAGTAATAAATGTTATCTTTGGCTGAGGTCTAGGTGGAATAGAAACTCAATACTTTGATTGGGCGACCAATAATTTGATATATCACGAATAGGCAGAGACTTAATAAATTACAGCCACATGCATTAGTGTTCACAGGAAGCCACGCCTATGACCTGTCGTGTTGATCTGAGAGTGAGTGGTCATCCCCTCTAAGATTCCTTCCCTCCCTACAGACATGGCGGACTCAGGTTCGTCCTCAATTTGGACAAAGCGCTTGCTGATTATAAAGTGTTTCAATTAAGTGATGCGGTGGCGCGTGAAGTGAATGCCTACATGGATCTGGGGAATGGTTATTACCAGTGGTATCACCGGTCTGTGACCACTTTAACAGCTGAAGCGCTGAAATATTTTTGTGTAAATCATGGAAACTAAAGGGTTTTTTCAATTTGAAATCATCATCATTAGTAAGTTGTTTCCGCTTCTTTTGATATCTATGTTATGGGTCTGAGGGCAATATAAATATTTTTTATTCTTACAGTGCGGGGATCGACTTTAGATGAAAGTCGATCACCAGACGTCAGATTCTGACGTCTAAATTCGATCCCCGCACTGCAGGGGTTAATACTAACAGAAAGAGAGCTGTTCATATCAGTGTCAGGAAACTCATCAAATCAACCAATGCTGATTCCTAAATCCTATTTATTATCGATATCTACCCCTGACACGAGGCTCAGTCTTGTGCTGGTACAATGTGTCAGCCACTGCCATGCAAAGCCGAAAAGAAGTAGCTGCTGACTTTCAAAGTGAGCAGTTACTGCCTTTTGCAAAGCTAAAATGAAGTAACTGCTCACTTTACAAGTGAGCAGTTACCGCATTCTAGCTTTGCACTCCACCACTGGCAGGAGTACCCTGGTGAAGGAGGTGGGGGGATGAAGATGCGGCATAATCAGGCAAAGTAAAAAAAACGCTGGCAACTGGAGCAGAATGAATGGCTCCCAGAGGGGCGACTTGTCCCACAGTCTGCTGGCAGGCACGACGCAGAAAAAAACACGTTTACTAGAGGCAGGGCCAGCGTAGCCGGTTGTGGGCCAGCATTCAAGCACAACTGGGTAATTGTCTGGTGGTTGTTGGGGCTATATGTATCCGACCGGGATCCCGGGTCCATCGACTACCCACAGACAAGTGTCAGGCCCGAGACTCATCAGCAACTTCCACCAAGAACTTTTTAACCCTTATGCTGCCGGGACCGAATATATCCGTTTTCACGCAAATTTCAGACCAATAATTTCAACTCGAATTGCTAAAATGTTTTGTGATAGGCGCTTATTTAATCTAATAATTTCATTTTGAAGATGTATATTTGTTCATAAAAATAACTTTTTTTCGTCATTTGGAGCTGGAAATTGCGTTAGCAATTCCAGCTTCAAATGAATGAAAGATAGTCTGAAAAAATCGGCAGCGTAGGGGTTAATACTGATCTGTCAAGGCAAAAGCAGTAACTGCTTACTTGGGCAAGGTAATTAGTTTTGCCTTTGCATGGTATAAAACCGTCGCCTTGTGAAGTAACATTAAGTGGTATTTCCTATTACCTAAGGGGATTATCTGATACTAATACACCAGTGTCATGGCCGTCTGACACCCCCTGTGATTGTCAATATATTATATCTAACTAGGCCAAAATTTAGATATATTTTGTTTATCTGACATTGTAGTATGTCTTGATTATATTGTAGTATCATAAGGTAAACATAATTTTACACCGCATTGATTGTGTAGGTTGTCTAATTAGTTTTGTTATATTTTTGCTATAGAGAGAAAACTAGAGGAGAACAAAACTACTAGAAACCCATTTTCACCGTCATCGCAAATAAATAAGTATACAATAGGTTAAACAGTTCAATCCGTTGATATAATGAATAATGATGTATAGATGATGACGTGAGGGTGGGGTGATAGGGCATGGTGGGTCAGTCAGAGTATTTTCCTTCACTCGCCCAATAAGGAAGGGGTCCTGGGCATGTCACGTGTAAGTTCACCACAAATAAACTATGTCCATGAGTATGTCTATGTAACAGGATCATTTTTTATTCATTTGTCTGTCTGTTCCTAATGTTATAATGCCGTGGTACTGGCAGGGTATTTATCAATGCTATATTAGTTCTAAATGGGTTAGAGAAATACGTAGTATCTCATCGGTTTCTGAGAAGTTGTTACATTAACGGAATACATGTTGAAATGATTAAAATGTACGTGAGCTGGTGATATTATTAAATGTTGATGAAAATAATAAATACGTTTAAATGCATTTTAGATGGATACATTTCTGACAACTTAAGATAACTCATTTCTTATCATTTCACTAAATCCGCCATGGCTGTGATCCTCATTACTGTTTTTACACTTGTTTTCAGGTTTTTTTTGCTTACGTATGCCTGGATGAATACAATTGAAAAGACTAATTTTGTTTGACGTTTGACACTCCTAATCCCCACATTATTTGGGGCTAACACGTCGCCCCTTGGTAACCCTCCGGTCACATTTATGTCAAAATCAAACGTGCTGAGCGGCTCATCATATCACACAGAGAAAATCATCACGAGGCGGAAACCAACTGTCACTGCCATGCAAAGACAAACAGCAGTAACTGCTCACTTGAGAAGAGATCAGCTACTGCTGTTTGTCTTCGCCATTGCAGAGCAGGAGGGGCCATCAAATCCTCAGCAGACCTGCTGATCACAGCGTCCACTCATTATGGTGGACATGACTGCACGGTGAAGAAACACAAATAAAAACAGCAACGTAAGGTTGGTTCAATGCTGGTCCAGCGTCTGCGAGGCTGACCCAGCATTGACCCAACAATGGTTCAACGACTAGTGCGTTCGACACAGTCATCTACCCAATATTTGATTGGCAAACGTTAGGTAGATGTGTCGTGCTTGCTGGGGTACGCCATCAAGACCCAGCCTTTATGACGTCAGCAGGAAACAGCGATGATTGCACAGGCAAACTACTTGACCTGTCACTCCTACACGTGGCCCGGAAAACGTATTGAGAACGCTTCCCTCCCAGCTGGAGTACGTCGGCTCAACGCCGGCGGATGTAGGAAGATAAACTGCAGTAACCATGGTACCTGCTCACTAAAAAAGAAAGCAGTCATTTTGTACATAATTAAGTATGTACTAAACTTCGTTCCCGCAGAGAACACAAAATTATAAAGGCATTATTTACCCCCCCCCCCTCACCTGCGTCTGCTACTAGAAGACGTTTTAGTCGCTTTTTCGTTTTTTTGCAAAACCTGGTTTTACTATCAAAACAAAATTCGAACCCTATCTTGACCAAAGAAAGTCTCTTCTCAAGTCGAGACACAACTTGCACAACTTGAAAATCTGAGTAAAAATATGTTAAACGTTATGCTTTACTCCTGTTTTTGACGCTATTATTACGGCCTTATGGAGGTGCTGTGGTAAAGTAGCGTGGTTTATCTGTATCTCGGCTACTTGGGAGGTACGGCTAATGAAAAGTGAAGTTGAACAGGATGCGAGACAGAATAAACAGAAATGACGGTAAACAGCATCAGCAAAGCATGACAAGTCATCTCAGCAAGAAATATAAACAATCATCACTGAAGGCAAGTACTCCGACGCGCGATCCCACAAGGCAGTAACAGCTTACATGAAAAGTGAGCAGTTACTCCCTGTTGGATAGTACAGCTAAACCATGAACATTGTCGGTATTAGACATAACTACATTTTAAGGTTGATGCTGCTAAGGCTTATAATCTCTGTTTTTCAGAACGTTTCAAACCATTCAGAAGAATACGTATGAAATTTATAAATTATATATTCAGCAGGACAGCCATTAACCCTTTCAGTGTGGGGATCGACTTTATACGTCAGAATCTGACGTCGATAGACGTCAGATTCTGACGTATAAAGTAGATCCCCACGCTGAAATAGAGACCCATAACATAGGTATACAAATGAAGTCGAAAGAGTTAACAAGTCATATATGATGATTTCAACCCTTTGGTCTGTTGGGTAATATAAATAAGTTCAGGGCTTTAAGTTTTAAGAATTGTTTCATCTCGATTTTTGCTACCATAATGTCAGGTCTTCCAAGATTAATGTGTCGATGTCGTTACCACATGTCAAAATTGAAATATTAATGCGTGATTCACAATCAAATGGTTTGAAAAATAACGACTTAAAGAATGGATGATAATTGGATGATAATTATTTTCAATGCATTGCAGTCGAGCAAAATACACTGCGCAAAAAACAAACGTGCAAATAAACCTCGAGAAAAACTTGAAGCTCATTCAAAATAGTTCTTTGTGTGTTTACTATTTTTTTTTACATCACTATTTCTCGGCTATCGGTAAATGACTTATCTCTGTAGATAGTACTACACCAATACTTGAAAAAACTACAACCTACGTCCACTTATCAATGCTATCAGTGACTACCAAAACAATACCTAAATCGTCAGATTAATGCTGGGTTACAGTGTGATGCGTTGGCCCAACATTACACCAGCATCGCAAGTCATGTTACGTTTTGAAACCATAAGTGGGTGGAGTAATCAGTTACATGCCCAGCAAATACAAGACGTTCAACCAATGTTGTATTAGTGTTGGCCCACCGTCTACAACGCTGGACCAGCATTAAATCAACATTGGACGTTCAACCGATGTTGATTTAATGTTGGCCCACCGTCTACGACGCTGGACCACCATTAAATCAACATAGGTTAAACCTTGTTGAGGTGTAAGGCTTTATGGACAAGCGCAGATTTACCGTTGGGGCCGTTGCTGAGGCAGCTGGCCCAGCATTGTACCAACATGTTTTACATGTTGTCTTCATGGTGGTCGCCGTATAGTAATGGTAGCTCACCCATCAATCTCACCATATTGCTATTGTGTGGCCAGAGATTCAACATGACCACACCGAGCGGAGGTCGGAGGGCAGATGATCACTTTACGATATTAAATTTTGTTACACACCAGCCAAAGGTTTGATATATCAAAATAATTTTTTAGCAAAAAAGTTATATATCTCTATGAACAAAATACGAATATTTATGGTATATAGTCGGATGTGAGACAGCCCAGTAAACACACAGCATGTGTATAACATTTATACAACGTCGGCCCATACAAATGTTTCGTGTTTACTGGGAGTGACGTTATCCCCCCAGACGTTGACCCTGTGCTGTTTTAACGTCGGGCCAGCGTAGCAAACGGTGGGCCAACATTAAACCAACATAGGTGAACATTTGGTGTTTTTATAAATAACGTTCCCGCTGTAGCGCCACGAGCAGAAATGATGCAGACCCGGAAAAACAGACAGTGACATCAAGGAAGAGGTCGAGGAATACAAGACGTTGGCACGGCATTGGGCCAACGTCTTATGTAGACCGGGAACCGTCTCAGCCAAAGTAAACAATCTGAAGAGAACGTCAAATAGCTTCTTATCGATATTCAATTAACTCTGGCCACGACCAACACACTGGGCGGACTTTTTATTGTAAACCCAGCAAACACGATACATTGACCCAAACCTGAGTGAATGCTGCCCCACCGACTCCGACGTCGGCTCAGCATTAAACCAGCATTGGGTCAATGTAACGTGTTTGCAGAGAACAGGCCTGTTTTCGTTGCTGTGGGGTCCTGCATGCTATCCGGAAATCCGTGTCCTGTAGAATATAGTGAGGCTTCATATTATATGAAATAATTTAACCCTATATTAGATGAATAAATTACAGTTATTGGGAATAAAATGAGTGTTTAAACGTCAAGATTTTCAAATGTTTGGTGTCAAATTAAACAAATATCAGTAATTTTCAGCCATTAGAAGTTGTGGGTCGCGGTAGCGAGACACAACTTCAAGTGGCTGAAAATTACAATTATTTAATTTAGCATGATAAGGGTTATGAAAATCGAGGTTCTTCCCGTCTAGAAAATCTATTGTTCTACATAATGTATATAATCAAAAGCACACTGCTACCTCAAAGCATTAATTAAAAAAAAAAAAAATCAGTTAAATTATTTTTTATAAAAGTAAATAATATTTTTTATCGGTTACATATAATTGAAAGCATTGTCTGTTGTAAATCATAATGCTGTCGTGCAAAGGCAAAAACAGTCACTGGTGACCATGGTGACAGACAAAACCAGAATTTCGGTTGAATAAAAAAGTCAATTCCTGGTGTCTGGTATAACATAAATTACAAATAGCTCTCTGATAATTCCAACTGATATTCTTAGCAGTTTTTAATTGTGTCACTTAGCGATTCATAAATAGATGGGACCATAGCACACTTAAATTACGCGTACCACATGCCAGAATAAAACATGGCAACTGCACTACTGTCTGGTTCAAATAACACTTTCACCTGAGCGCCCCCTAGTGACTAACAACAAGGATCAGGGCACACTGTAGCGACTCGTGGTGAGGAACTAGCCTATCATTCATGAGTATGGGATTATGATTCATTTTGAAACGGAATGGCCTATACTGCCACTGCATCTCGTCGCCTCGGAGCTAAAGGATCCTATCTGCCACTCTAACGAGTGTCAGATAGGATCCTTTAGCTCCCGAGGCGACGATCTGTTTATACTTCACATATGGGACACTATATATCATATATAACGAGTGAAGGCGACGAATGCAAACTGCTCATGTGCGTTGTTCATGTAAGTTGGTTGCTCACTTCTAAATAATATGACATACGCTATGACATATATCCCTGTAAACACAAAACATTTGCATAACATTTATACAACGTTGGACCAACGTCGAAGACGTTGGGCCGACGTTGTAAAAATGTTATACGAAGTTTTGTGTTTGCTGGGTATGTCAGTCTTAGAAATACAAATTTAGACATGCTTTTGTTCTACGCACGATATTTACCTACCATTTTTTTGTAATCGTTTCTAAGCACATAAATTAAGTTATTTAAGAAAGAAAAAGTATCTCAGATTAAGATTACATGCGACGCTGGCACAACGGTGTCCTAATGTTGGGCTAGCAGCCCAGTATTAAGACAGCGTTGGCCCAGTGTAGACTGTGATTAGTTCACTAGGTGGCTCTAGGAGTACTCACATCTCGGGTTTTCTCCACAGAGTCTGCGGACGGGGGTCGTGAGGGACTGGCAGACCGGGTGTTGATTTTGTCATATAACTGTCAACAGAAAAACACAACATTATCAAATAATAACCACTTTTCTGTGATAGATACCTCAATACACGTAACACCAAAAAACATGGTCAATTTGGAGTACAAATATTGTCACACAAGGGGAGTATTAAAGGGTACAATTCAATCTGAATGACAATGTGTTTCAATGATTGTACAGTACATTTCTATAATGATAATTTAAACAATTGACATTCAACATATTCAAAGGAAATGAAATACACAATGAGTGTGCTGACAAACCGCTTCAAGACAGATTTGTATGATGAAATTGAGTCGCACACGTTGTGAAGTGATTATATAAATTTATTTCTGTATACGAGGAATGTACATGTCGCTGAACACTTTCTATATGTCACAAACAGCAACAATTTTAAGAGTAAAACAGGGTCTCATTATAACATTATTGTTTGTTATAAATGGACGTATCTTTTATTCGACAGAACACCCTACACAGCAAACACGATACACCGACCCAATGCCGGCTCAATGTTGGGCAAGCGTCAAAGACGATGGTCAAACGTGTTCACTGGGTATTCTATTTCATGTTGCTTTAATGTTGGTCCAGCGTCGTAGACGGTGGACCAGCATTGAAACGACGTTGAATGGCTATATGAATTGTTTTCTGACAATCACTAGTAAATTATTTATTCTCAAGTTCACAGTATGCACTTGAACAGGTATTTACTTGTCAAACAGGCAGTTGAGGGAGTCAACATTTTTAATCTCACAGAGTTTACTTTATCCGCTGAATATTCGGGTAAAGCGAAAATCCAAAGTGAATGAAGACAGCCCTATCTCATCAGGTGAAGGAAGCTATCACTAGCATATCATTTAGCACTCTCTCGGCTTGGGGTGCTAAACATTTCACTAATCCGTTCAGAGCCATGTAATCTTCCAAATGGTTGCATGTGTCATGTGGATACAGTATACTGCCAAACTAATCCAGAAAGCAAAAACTGTTTACTGTTCAAGTGAACAGTTACTGCCCTTACAGAGTAGTAAATAGTCTTCCATGGTTAATCACAGAGGAAACTCAGACAAGGTTTTTTCATGGAATACGAAAATACGATCACTACTAACATGACTAACGAAAAAGATCATTTGAGATGGCATCAAACATTTCGAAATTTAATTTATTTCATTACCTAAATATTACCATTTTCATTTTTGTGTGTGGTCAGCTGTTAGCTGCATGTAGAAAATAGAAAGATGAATTCCAGACTTTGTGACACACAAAAGAACTAGCGGACCAGCATTAAATGAGCGACTGCCATGATGCCCCGTATCGACCATACCAGGATCACGCTATGAAAGGCAATGTCCATGAAGAAAAACCCCAGCTGAATACGTCTAACAAACACTCAGGCAACGATAGGGGGGAAATATCCCAGCAACACGTTGACCCAATGCTGAGCTAATGTTGGCCAAGCGTCTTATTTAAATATGTTATTATTACTTTATATATAATGCTATCTTTAAGGTGAATTAGGCTACTGATCAGCAAGACTAGATTAGATACATTAGTGTTTGATTCTGATTTGACAAATATGTTTAGCTTCCCCTCGTTTGAACTTGTATTTTTTTCACGGGGTGGAAACAGGTTTTAACGTTGTTTTGCTTTGTACACCAATTCACCAGATAAATTAAAGATGCGCACACAAATTAGTACGTTATATCACACAGTAGGTATAGATGCTCCCCGACTTGAATTGAAGGATACATGCTGACAATAAGATATTCAACATAGCAAGTCAAAGTAGATGTACAGAAAGAAAATATTGAAGTGTCACTCCTTGAAGTGGCACTGGTTGATCGGGGTGGATATTCGAGTGGCCAGTACAGTAATCTTACACAATCAGGCAGGACCCATCTTCCCACCGCAAGGCCCGGCTTCTCCCGCGATCGCAGACCGAGTCTGCGATCTCGGGAGAAGCAGGGCCTTGCGGTGGGAAGATGGTGATACCATATGCTCTGGAAAACGCCAGACGCAGCCCAGCAGCAGGAGAGAAAGCCACTGATTAGGACACGTTTCAGGAGATTGGCATTCAATCCAGTTCTTCTGAAAATAGCCGCCTCTCCTTATAATCGGACTTCCTCAGAGGCAGATTAGCCCTCTTTATTTGTTGTCGCTATAAATCCAGTTGTAATGCGCAGATAAGGAAAGCAACACCGTAGATTAAAAGCTACCCACGCCACTGAGGTGAGTAATTCACAAAAGTAGTAAACAGATCACTCGCTACCGATAATAGATCGGTATTCTACAGAAAAGCAAATAAGTTTGTTTGTTTGTTTGTTTGTTTTCTTTACAGAAGGTAGTGATAAGTATTTCAGGTGTACTTGGCATTCGAGTCCATGTTCAGCGCGGGGACCTTCTTTATACGTCAGAATTACATATTTACAAGACTACATAAGTCCAGGAGCTCCCGCTCCGAATTAGAATTTGATTTAAGCAATTTTGTATAGGGTTATTAATGTAGTCCTAGTCTAGGTCAAAAATCAAGACGCAAGACAACTAGGTCTAAGAAGCCCAGTCTAAGAGTAAGATAAGAACTAGACTAAGAACTAGGCCAATCGAGTTAACTAATAGCTGATTTACGGTCATTTTGAATTCGATAAAAATTAGTTAAAAACTTAGGGTGCATCCTTCCCCGAAACCTCAAATTTTGTTTTATAGTAATGGACTAACATCTAACACAGTTTGCAAAACATTGGGCATGTGAAAGTAAATAATGGCCGATAGGGGGCTATTTTGAATTTGAACGAGTCAGAATTTTTCAAGATGCATCCTCAGCTGAAATCTCACATTTCATTCTATAGTAATCGTCTAGCTATCTAGCATGGTTTACCAAATATCGGCCATGTGAAAGTGAATAATGGCCTAAAGGCGGCCATTTTGAATTTGATCAATACAAAATTTTCCAAGATGCATCCTCAGCTGAAATCTCACATTTCATTCTATAGTAATGGTCTAGCCATCTAGCACGGTTTACCAAATATCGCCCATGTGAAAGTGAATAATGGCCGATAGGAGGCCATTTTGAATTTGATCAAGTCAAAATTTTTCAAGATGCATCCTCTCCTGAAATCTCACATTTTGTTTTATAGTAATGGTCTAGCCATCTAGTACGGTTACTAAAAACCGGCTATGTGAAGTGAATAATGGCCGATAGGTGGCCATTTTAAATTTGATCGAGTCAACTTTTTTCAAGATGCATCCTCTCTTGTAATCTCACATTTTGTTTTATAGTAATGGTCCAGCTATCTAACACGGTTTACCAAATATCAGCAATGTGCAAGTAAATAGTGGCCGATAGGCGGCCATTTTGAATTCGATTGAGTCGAAAGTTTTTAAAAGGCATCCTCTCTCGAAACGTCACATTTTGTTTTATAGTAATGGTCTAGCTATCTAGCACGGTTTACCTGATATCAGGCCTATCGAGGTAAATAATGCTGATTGTCGGCCATTTTGAATTCGTAAGTTAAAATTTTCAGGGTGCATCCTCCCCCGAAAACTCACACTTTGTTTTATAGTAATCAGGTAATGGTCTAGCCATCTAGCACGGTTTACCAAATATCAGCCATGTGAAAATGAATAATGGCCGAAAAGGCGGCCATTTTAAATTTGATCAAGTCAATTTTTTTCAAGATGCATCCTCATCTGAAATCTCACATTTCGTTTTACAGTAATGGTCTAGCCATCTCGCACGGTTGACCAAATAACGGCCATGTGAAAGTGAATAATGGCCGATAAGCGGCCATTTTGAATTTTATCGAGTCAAATTTTTCCAAGATGCATCCTCTCCTGATATCACACATTTTGTTTTATAGTAATGGTCTAGCCATCTAGCACGGTTTACTAAATAACGGCCATGTGAAAGTGAATAATGGCTGATTGGCGGCCATTTTGAACTTTGACAAAATGATTTTTTTCAAAATACATCCTCTCCTGAAGCCTTACAATTTGTTTTATAGTAATGGTGTAGATATCTTGAGCGGTTTTTATGATATTCCACAATATCAGGCCTGTCGAGGTGAATAATGGCTGATAGGCGGCCATTTTGAATTTTATCAACTTCAATTTCTTCAGGATGCATCCTCTCCTGAAACCTTACAATTTATTTGATATTAATGGTGTAGCTATCTTGAGCGGTTTTCATGATATTCCGCAATATCAGGCCTGTCGAGGTGAATAATGGCCGATAGGCGGCCATTTTTAATTTTATCGACTTGAAATTTTTCAAGATGCATCCTCTCCTGAAACCTCACAATTTGTACTATAGTAATGGTGTAGCTATCTTGAGCGGTTTTCATGATATTCCGCAATATCAGGCCTGTCGAGGTGAATAATGGCCGATAGGCGGCCATTTTTAATTTTATCGACTTGAAATTTTTCAAGATGCATCCTCTCCTGAAACCTCACAATTTGTTTTATAGTAATGGTGTAGCTATCTTGAGCGGTTTTCATGATATTCCGCAAAATCTTTCAGTCGGATTTACCGATGTTATAAATTAGGTCAAAGTGCTGGGTCAACTTCAAGATCAAGGTCCAAAAACCTGAAAAGGCACAACTAGGGACCTTAGAGAACATGTATGTGCAATATGACTGTCATCGGCCCAGTACTTTTCGAGATCTGCTCCGGAAACGAAGTGCGCGTCAAAACGTCTAAATAGGTCATAGTTCTGAACCAGAAGTAGGTCAAAGTTCAAATACCCCAAAAGGCACAACTAGACCCCCTAGGGGTGTTGTGTGTAAAATTTGAAGACAATCGGACAAGTACTTTCAGAGATATGCTCCGGAAACGAATTGTTTACGGACGGCCCAACGGCCCAACGGCCCAACGGCCCAACGCCGTCACATCATCATTTTCTCCTCTGCAACCTTGCGTATTGAATTCAGATTAAAAATATTTTAACCCGTCCATTAGCCACCTGGAAGTAACCCACATACCAAAAATTGTTATCCTAGCTTATTTTTTCACAAAGTTATAGGCAAAAGAAGAGGCAAAAAAAAAACGGAGGTAGAATCCATAGCTCCCTTCGCTCACCTACGGTGACGGCGGGAGCTAATAAAGGTTGTAGACCCATAAGTTAAAATAATGTATGTTTTTAAATGAAGCGGACAAGACATTTATGATGATTTCAAATTGATAAAACCCTTTGATTTCAATGGTTTATACAAAATATTTCAGCGTTGCAAGGGTTACAAGAGCAGTCTATGCCTCATACCCTCACCTGAGTAGTGTATGCCTCATACCCTCACCTGAGTAGTGTATGCTTCATACCCTCACCTGAGAAGTGTATGCCTTATACCCTCACCTGAGTAGTGTATGCCTCATACCCTCACCTGAGTAGTGTATGCCTCATACCCTCACCAGAGCAGTCTATGCCTCATACCCTCACCTGAGTAGTGTATGCCTCATACCCTCACTAGAGCAGTGTATGCCTCATACCCTCACCAGAGCAATGTATGCCTCATACCCTCACTAGAGCAGTGTATGCCTCATACTCTCACCAGAGCAGTGTTTGCCTCATACCCTCACTAGAGCAGTGTATGCCTCATACCCTCACCAGAGCAGTGCTTGCCTCATACCCTCACCAGAGCAGTGTATGCCTCATACCCTCACCAGAGCAGTGTTTGCCTCATACCCTCAGCAAAGCAGTGTATGCCTCATTTCCTCACCTGAGTTGAGATCCAGAGGAGTGCACACAGCCTGACAATACCACGCTCAAGCTGTTCATCCGTTACGTTCACAATATCCATAACCCCGGTGCTCGTTTTCAGACACTGTTTTCCATGATGGTCTGATATTCTGCACAGTAAACTATGCACAGAGTTTAAGACACATAAACTGATCTTACTTTCTCTACTGTAGATTAGAGAAGCTAAGATAAATCTTAAGTTGTCCAGTGTGAGGGCATCCAGTGCCTACTACGTGCGTTGACGATATAACTTCAAATAACAAAAACAACTTTGTCAGTTTTGTTAAAACGCGTGTATCCCACCAAGCAAGATAGATTAGCTCAAGCTTTGGGTACAAAATCTTGTCGGTCAACATCGAGCCCAAACTGGGAAGCTGCATCTTATTTGTTGTATGCGCACATCAGGGATGATGAAACTTGCAAACAATTTCAGGGAGGACTCAATGAAAACCATCGGGCATTCACACAGTCTTGCACAAGAAAAAGGTGATTGGTGATCCATTCATGTCTGATGTTTGAGCATTTTTTTATAAACAGAGCCAAACGGCGAGAGAAGTCATCTCCCAGCAAACTCTGGAACTTGACCCAATATCGATTTAAGGTTGGTCCACTTTCTACGACGCTGACCCAACATTATATCAACATTGGGTCGATGTCTCATGACACGCATTATTGATGGATTATTTTGTAAATAGCCTTTATCATCAGTAGTGATCATTGTGACCTATACTAAAATACAAAAAACCGGCAGTAACTGATTACTTGAAAAGTAAACATACATTATACTGCAGTTTGTCATAGCACATGTTGCTGGACAGTACTGTTTGCCATGATTTCTCGTTTACTAATCTGACGCAATGAAGCGTTGTCATGGATCGCTCCTTGATATTGGCTGATTGTGTGCTCGTGCATGCGTCCACATCTTGTTTCTATATGATAATACCTCCCCCCACCAAAGAGTGATGTGATAAAAACAACTCCCAGCAAACAGTACATGTTTGCACAGTGTCAAGTCTGGTGAAAGCCTTACAACGTTAGCCCACCACCATAAGCCTAGGTGACGGTTACTCGAGGATAATCAACTGTTTCGATTAAAAAATAAATGTATGTGAATAACAGAGTACATGTATTCTTAACAATATGGTATCAAATAAATCACACTCCTTCCAAGATTTTGTTTTAGAGTCCCACATAAACTGATCAATACGTGTTACTCAGTTTGAACAAAACCAATGCAATCTACACATCACTGGTATTATAGCTTGTAAGCTCTGGTGTCCTAATATTACAAAGTGCCATCTTAGTAGATTACATGGTGGTGCAGGTTGCTTCTATCAGTGAACACATAGGAAGTAATAACAAATAGACAACACGACCACACAAAATCAAGCGATCCCACCTGGTAAACAAAACGACACCCCCCCCCCCCCCCACACACACACACAAATATATTGCTTTATAAAACAGTAATTGTTCTCCTATCTCGAACAGTGTTCCAGATATCGAATATTTAATAATATTCGATCAATTTGAATCAAAATTATTTTTCTATGTTCAGGAGGCATCCCCCTCATAAACCTGATATTTATTTTCATATATTAATGGTAGTGAAGATCTATAGTTTTATACATAACTTATAAAGATCTATAGTTTTATACATAACTTATAAAAATGATAAATGGCTACCATTTTTCTGAAATAACTGACCAAACTCTTTTTATTTTGCCAAGCAAAGAGAAGGCCATTATAAATATGTAAAATACCCAGGGATTCAGAATTTTTTTGTTTAAAACAATTACGTTTAAAGCAGCTCGTGTTAGGCAAGAGGACGTCTATAGAAAGCAAAGGGTTTTTTTAAATTAAAAAAGTCATGAATGAGTTCGCCCTTTCCGCTATGTTAGAATCTGACGTCTATGGACGTCAGATTCTGACGCCTAAAGTCGGTCCCCGCGCTGAAAGGATTGATATAACACTGACTGAATGGGTACTGGTTTACCATAGGTAGCCCTGGGTGAGTGAGTGGCCGCTCTCTGGGACTTCGTGAATGTGTACTGGTTTACCATAGGTAGCCCCAGGTGAGTGGCCGCTCTCTGGGACTCTGTGAATGTGTGCTGGTTTACCATCGGTAGCCCTGAGTGAGTGAGTGAGTGGCCGCTCTCTGGGACTCTGTGAATGTGTGCTGGTTTACCATAGGTAGCCCTGGGTGAGTGAGTGGCCCCTCTCTGGGACTTCGTGAATGTGTACTGGTTTACCATAGGTAGCCCCAGGTGAGTGGCCGCTCTCTGGGACTCTGTGAATGTATGCTGGTTTACCATCGGTAGCCCTTAGTGAGTGAGTGAGTGGTCGCTCTCTGGGACTCTGGGAATGTATGCTGGCTTACCATCGGTAGCCTTCAGTGAGTGAGTGTCCGCTCTCTGGAACTCTGGGAATGTATGCTGGTTTACCATCGGTAGCCCTGAGTGAGTGAGTGGCCGCTCTCTGGGACTCTGGGAATGTATGCTGGTTTACCATCGGTAGCCTTCAGTGAGTGAGTGTCCGCTCTCTGGAACTCTGGGAATGTATGCTGGTTTACCATCGGTAGCCCTGAGTGAGCGAGTGGTCGCTCTCTGGGACTGAATGTGTACTGGTTTACCACCGGTAGCCCTGAGTGAGTGAGTGGCCGCTCTCTGGGACTCTGTGAATGTATGCTGGTTTACCATCGGTAGCCCTGAGTGAGCGAGTGGTCGCTCTCTTGGACTCTGGTTTACCATCGGTAGCCCTGAGTGAGCGAGTGGTCGCTCTCTGGGACTGAATGTGTACTGGTTTACCACCGGTAGCCCTGAGTGAGTGAGTGGCCGCTCTCTGGGACTCTGTGAATGTATGCTGGTTTACCATCGGTAGCCCTGAGTGAGCGAGTGGTCGCTCTCTGGGACTGAATGTGTACTGGTTTACCACCGGTAGCCCTGAAAGAGCGAGTGGTCGCTCTCTGGGTCTGAATGTGTACTGGTTTACCACCGGTAGCCCTGAGTGAGTGAGTGGCCGCCACTTTTAATAAGTTTTTAAGGTAAGGTTAGGAAAATAAAAACAATTGAAAATTCGCGCTGGTATGAACAGTATAAACGGCGGCCATTTTACAACATCCAGCTCCACGTCTGGTAACGAAGTGATAGGTTCCCCGTCTAGGACTCCGTGTAAATCAGGCTGGCTGTGTGGCTCCCGGCACCAGGTGTCGCTCACGGCACCAGGACGTGTCAGATCCTGGATCACTCGTCGCTGATCCCTGACACAGACAATCCACGCCCGGGCCGCGACACCATCCATCGTCACACCGACCCACCCCTCACCCCATGACAGTGAGAGCGACTTGAGTGCCAGGCGGCAGATATTATGGCATTAGTCATAATCGACGCCTCTCGCAAGCTGTGGAGTTTTTTGCTCTCTGTTGTCGCGCCGTGGTGCACGTTGATAATATAGTGAACACGCTAAAATTTAAATTTCCAAAAAACCAAGTCGGAATATATCGCTCCAACTGCTGCATTACTACTTTGTTTTTTAATTGAGTAATATTTTTAATTTCTGGGACGACTGAAACATGTTTTGAGAAGATCATTTTCAGCTATAAGACACAGGGCTACGCAGGTTCCACAGAAGCCAACTTAAAGCGTATTTGCTGTAGAGTGTCCATTTTAATATTTCAAGCACCTCAATAAGAAAATGAGCTAGATTTTGGGTGGTTTTTGTAATTGCCACATCTCCCCACCCCGAAAAAATGACACATAAATATTAAAATGCAATTAAATTGTGAGAGAAACCAAAAAACTGTCACCATGAATTTGAATACAATCTAGCCAACCCCTGAGCTTTCATATGATCCTGGGATATTTAACGAAATCAGGCTATGTTTCCATCACATAGAGGTGGAAATTGTCTTCTCCATCCTTGTGCTGAAATGTAGTATACGATGGTGGGCTATTTTCTAGCTGTTCTGTTTGTTTCAGCCATCCTTATGCTCTGTTATTTGCTGTGCTGCCCTGAGAATCTACCCACTTGAGTGGCGTGACAGGACTATAGGACTACTGATGAGCTTCGTCAGCTGTTTTATGTGGATGCTATTTATTTCGGACACGCACAGCTGTGTCTGGTGTTATTATTATATTATATAAGGTGTGCCCGTGTGGCGCCTCATGCTCCACAAAAAAATAGATGTGATGAAGAGAGGATTCTATGGGAAGATCAATCCTTAGCCAATGTTTGACAAAATGCGTGCAGTCCATATTATACCTAAAAGCAGCACCCTCCATTGAGGTTAAAACGCCGTTGAATAAATCATTGCGTCACAGCATCACAATATAACAAAGACATCCCGTAGAAGATGAGAAAACAAACGACTATTAATTTAAATAGCCACACCACAGCTTGATATATCACCTACAGATACAGTACTTTAGTATGGATAATCGACGTTTGGCGGAGTTATCTATGTCTACGGTACTCTACAGGAGAAATATGATCTTTTCCGAATGGTACCACGGCTAAAAATCGTAACGTTAAATAAAATAATTCAAATTTTCACCCACTTAAAGTTGTGTTTCGCCACCGCGACCCACAGCTTCAAGTGGGTGAAAATTGCTCATATTTGTTTTTTTTGGGAGCAAACATTTACAAATAGTGTTGTTTAAAGACTCACTTCGTTCCCAATAACATGTTAGACGAATAATATAACGGATTAAAAACGAACGCACTCATCGGGTTAAGATTATTATTATTATCTTAACAACATTTACTTTCCATTAGAACAAGTTAAAAGCACCTAACAGCTGCATTTCTATTTCTTTTTTAATGGAACATGAATTTGACGTTTTTAGCCACGCTGTATTACACGATTAACATAATTGAATAATCACAATGATATTGACTACAGGAAAATATCCGACATAACTTGATTATCCTAATCCTTTATGCGAAGGCAAACATTAGAAAGTTAGCACATTTTAAGAAATATCGTTTTAAAACATTATATTTGATGACAAATAATATCGTCCCCTGAAATATCTTAATAAATGGGAGCTTCCTCTATTTCAAAATAAATTAAAACAAACAACTTTATGAATTTGTTTTTTCTAGAGATGTTAACATACTGTTATTTTCTTCAATCTGATTCCCTGTCCACTCACATTTCCCGACAAATTTAAGTACGTCTACTGAATGTACCATGATTTACTTCTTATCTGTGCATCTGTCCCAGCATTAGGTCTTCTGCTTACAGTACTGGGATGATAGAGTACTACATGTCTATATCGATCATTTCCCAATAGTATTAAAGATACTGAAGATAAACCCATGATAAGACCATCTCAATCTCAAACATATATCCAAATTCAATACATTTCGTATTGGCACACTCAACGGTATTTGTTTTATGTGGGATTTTCAGAGGCCAGCCGGATCTTAGGCAGATATAAATCTAGCTATAAAGCGGCAATGTGGTCATATTTTTCCAGGCCATTGCTTCGCCCCAAGGCAGCATCAGATACGCTCAACTACAGCACCGCCACAGATTGTCCACAGAGACACATCAATACGTACAAACCTATCACTTAACCCTTACATGAATCGGACATGTTTACATCATATGGTCACATTAAGAAGTCAAAATAAAATCACCTATTTTTTTTATGATTTTAGCCTGGGTCAGTCTCTTTAAAAAAGGTCTTGCGCTAAGTTAACGTCCTTTGGTGATAAAAAACACAGAGGTAATAAACAACATCAAATAATTAAATTACTACCATTTCCTATTAATATAAAGTATCGGGCTTCTTCATAATTGAAAACGTCATCAAATTACGAAAGTGAAACACAACATTCTGTTCAACTTCATATAATAAATTGATGCATGGAACGGTTCAGTTGAGAATTAAATGGAAATTATGTTGGATTTGGCCTCTCTAAGTACCACAGCTATTGAGTCACTAATCTAACTAACGTCCACCACACATGTCTATTTATGTGATAATCGATTGCAGAAGCCCATTTATAGCAGATTATAGGTCTTTGCCTCGCATTTGTACCTGTTCTTTCCCTGTAGTATTTCGATTCTGCTGATGATACTGCAGATTGAGAAAACTACATCGCAAGATTCAGTCATTATTGCAGAAATCTGAAGTTTATACATCATAAACAGCAACCCAGCTTATCGTGTGACCAGAATCATGTTATGTAACCCATGCAACGCTGAAATATTTTTGTATAAACCATGAAGACCAAAGGGTTATATTCAATTTCAAATCATCATAAATATTTGAGTTGACTCGTTCTGCTTCATTTGATTAGGATTAGAAATATTTTATTTTTTTGAGTGCGGGGATCGTCTTTATACGTCAGAATCTGACGTCCACAGACGTCATATTCTGACGTATAAAGACGGTCCCCGCGCTGAGAGGGTTCATATTACATACAGCCTGTTACATGCTTTGGTAATAGTTAGCAAATTTGGATAAAAGCATTTCTACTATAGAAAGCTATACATCGAAACTACGCGTTACATTATTTTAGACAAAGGCAAGAATCTGGGGAGTTCGATATCACATGGCAGTCAGTGATCAATAGTTTTATCTCGAGTTCTACATCTTACCAAATATTGCGACAGATAGAAGACCGAAACCGGAAAAAATACCTTCTCTTCTCGAACGACTTGCAGAGATCGATACGCATATACAACAGACCAGGCTTGTTAAACGATTCGGAGTAATGTAAATGGAGAAACAAAAAACACCTCAAATCGCTTTACTGCGAAGCTGATATTTTCCGTTGCGTTTGCTGCGTTAAGTTGGTGCATTGCAAACAGGAGGCTTTGAGATAATGTTAGTTTAATGTTGTTCCACCGTCTGTGACGCTGGATCAACATAACACAAATCATTGGTTCACATAAACTGAGTAATCCAGAGAATAAACTAGAAGTGAATATTTAATAAGATAAATCACGACAGTAACAAGCGATCACCTACCCAGCACTCGTAAGACAGGTCCACGTAGAAAGGGTATCGTCGCTCATTGCCTGGGTGCACCCACTGCTGTATCATTGTGCGCCCCATATCCAGCTAGACAACCCTCAAGACTGGACAAACTGATGTATGTAGGCGAAAACACCTCACAGAAGAAATGTACAATTATACCGCATATTGTCCTGCAGAAAACGTTTTTTTACAATAGTCTTCAGGAATGTTAGACACATATTTCCAGCGTGTTGAATGTCTTATACAAGTGGTCAAGTTCACATCCCCACAAATAAAACGCACATGACAAAGTACAAAACGATGTTCAGCTACATATGTGGAGACTGCACCCTTCAAAGAAAACTGATCAAATATACGTCAGTTGTGTACAGCAGCACATACAGATGTTGTACATCATTACACAGATATGTTGTACATCAGTACACATAGATGTAGTATATCAGTACACAGATATGTTTTACAGCAGTGCACAGAGATGTAGTACATCAGTACACAGAGATGTTGTACAGCAGTACACATAGATGTAGTACATCAGTACACAGAGATGTTTTACATCAGTACACATAGATGTAGTACATCAGTACACAGAGATGTTGTACAGCAGTACACAGAGATGTAGTACATTAGTACACAGAGATGTTGTACAGCAGTACACAGAGATGTAGTACATCAGTACACAGAGATGTTGTACAGCAGTACACATAGATGTACCACATCAGTACACAGAGATGTTGTACAGCAGTGCACAGAGATGTAGTACATCAGTACACAGAGATGTTGTACAGCAGTACACATAGATGTAGTACATCAGTACACAGAGATGTTGTACATCAGTACAAAGAGATGTAGTACATCAGTACACAGAGATGTACATCAGTACACAGAGATGTAGTACATCAGTACACAGAGATGTTGTACAGCAGTACACATAGATGTAGTACATCAGTACACAGAAATGTTGTACAGCAGTACACATACATGCAGTACATCAGTACACAGAGATGTTTTATATCAGTACACAGCGATGTTTTACATCAGTACACAGAGATGTTGTATAGCAGTACACAATGTTGCACATCAGTACACAGATATGTAGTACATAAGTACACAGAGATGTAATACAGCAGTACACAGATATGTTGCACAGCAGTACACAGAGAGTCTTTCGGTCCTCTCTGTGTGTACTGTTGTACAACACTGAGACACTCTTGCTCTGTTTTCAGACGGTGTATGAGCTGACCTAGGTATCCTATCCTGACATAGGCCCTCCAGGCCTGAGACTACCTCACAGACTACAGCTGACTGTCACCGTCAGCTTGGTAGTTTCTCATGCTTATGTCCCAGACCAGTGAGAGAGCCTCTCTTATTCCTCTATGTCTATATAATCCTTGTTTATTCCGCTGTCAGCTGTTGTGTAGTGAATGCCGCCGATGCGCTGCGCTGTGCTGTCATACTGTTTTTTAGTCCACATTGCATGCAAAACTCAATTGGTGTGAAGAAAAATTATGAGTCGCGGAAATTATTTCGTAATTTAGGCTAGCTATCAAAATGATTGCTGTAGATACGTAATTTGAAGCACATTTACGTAAATAACTTAAGTTTCATCGGCAATTTTGAAATAAAATTTTGAAAAAACTTTGGATTAGAGGTGGCCAAAAAAGAAACAATGCATTGGTTGATGGGTATCAATTCCTTAGACATTTATTTTTTTACCCGTTGTGCTGAGATATCAGGATAGACTGTCATACTCCATTCAGGACCTGATGTATCACTGCCAGTCATATTATATTGAATTATCGATATTCGTCTATGAGAAACGTCTTCATTCGTGGACATAATTATGCGGTTCTGAGAGCCAAGCACTTAAAATATGGTTTATTGTATTCAACGTTCTTCTGCTTATCATTCCATTGAATAGAAAAAATTTAATATGTTTTTAAATTAACGATATTTTTTGTGCATCGGAAAAAAAGAAGCGGTTTCTCTAAATATTCTTCAAATTACAGTGATCATTGTAAATGTAATGCAGTAGGATATATTTTTAAATCATGTATTTAGAATTGATATTTGTCAGTAACTGAAGTCGGTTTAGCTCAAACTTTGACCAAGGGATATAATCTATGTTACTTGCTTTGACGTAGTAAATTCGAAAATTGGTATTTTAGGTCGCGATTAAACATTGGTGTGTGTAACTGCATGGGTGTATGTACATTTAAATTTTAAATCCCGCAATTACGTATATTTCCACGTATTAATAATTATCATAAGTCATATTAATTTAACAAGAGCACACTCGATAATAGCCCGCCGCCGAATTATGATAAAGAAAGTAAAGTCGAATGTCATCACGTAAATAACAACGCAAGATATAAATGGTATGTTAAACTAGCCGCTTTTCAAGTTATCGCGCCCACAAGGTCAAATTATGGACGTAAAATAAATGTGAAAAATCGCAATAAGTCGACCATTTTGATTTTTTTACCGGCCATTATTGAGCTTGTCCAAGAACTGCTTATTAGTAACATGCATAACAAACTTGAAGAGGATACTTGTGAAAATGTTGAAGTTATCGTGCCTACAAGGTCAAATTATTGACGTAAAATGAGAAAAATCGCAATAAATCGGCCATTTTGAATTTTTTTTCAGCCATTATTGAACTTGTCCAAGAACTACTTATTAGTAGCATGCATAACAAATTTGAAGAGGATATGTGAAAAACTTTTCAAGTTATCGAGCCCACAAGGTCAAATTATTGACGTAAAATGAGAAAAATCACAATAAATCGGCCATTTTTTTTTTTTTTCAGCCATTATTGAACTTGTCCAAGAACTACTTATAAGTAACATACATAACAAATTTGAAGAGAATATGTGAAAAACTTTTCAAGTTATCGCGCCCACAGGGTCAAATTATTGACGTAAAATGAGAAAAATCGCAATAAATCGGCCATTTTTTTTTTTTTTTCGGCCATTATTGAACTTGTCCAAGAACTACTTATTAGTAACATGCATAACCAATTTGAAGAGGATTTGTGAAAAACTTTTCAACTTATCGCGCCCACAAGGTCAAATAATTGACGTAAAATGTGAAAAATGGCAATAAATCGGCCATTTTTTTTTTTTTTTCGGCCATTATTGAACTTGTCCGAGAACTGGTCATTAGTAACATGCATAACAAATTTGAAAAGGATATGTGAAAAACTTTTCAAGTTATCGCGCCCACAAGGTCAAATTATTGACGTAAAAGGTGAAAAATCGCAATAAGTCGGCCATTTTGAATTTTTTTTCAGCCATTATTGAACTTGTCCGAGAAGTGGTCATTAGTAACATGCAAAACAAATTTGGGAAGGAAACATGAAAAACCTCTCAAGTTATCGCGCCCACAAGTAAATGTTAACGCCGACGCCGACGCCGACGCTGACGCCGACGCCGACGCCGACGCCGACGCCGACGCCGACGCCGACGACGCCGAACTTCAATTGCAATAGCCCACCTTTTTTAATTAAAATTAAAAGGCGGGCTAAAAAGCAATTCACAATACTAAACGAGTGGAAATAAAATTTCGGCTCTGAAACATTTCTCTTTTAAAATCACTTTGAGATACAATGGTTACGAAATAACTTAAGTTGGGATGCTCATTTGAGGATTGAAAGACCAACTGCTACGATACACCGAGTCTAAATACGGCAAGTTGTGACAGGTAGAAACTGTCTGTGTTCAGTATGTACTGATTTCGTCTGGGTATTCTGTAGCCACGCCCTGTCCTGTCCTGGCTGTCCATCTAGACGCTCTACTAATCAATGATGTCTCGTCACAGACTCAGTTACGTTTAAGCACCTGGTGAACTTGAATCCCGCTGCGACCGGGGGGGGGGGGGGGGGGAGGTCTTCTCACCGTGTGTGGGTCCTCTGAAGACGCGCAGTTGACACAGATGATGACAGGAGTCTAATCCAGTAAAACGGCTTACGCCAGCTGAATCCACCTAGGCAGGTCGCTCAGTGGCATCACAAATAAGTCCGCATTCAACACAGCGCAGATGGATTTCAATTCAGATCTAAATACTCTGATTATTCTCGCGGCGTTCTGTGCTGTATGGCGACATTCAGCGTTCAATGGCGTTGCTAATAACAGTCCAGCAAACACGAGATGTTGACCCAATGCTGGGCTAATGCGGTGCCGCCGTCTACGACGTCGGCACAGCATTAGCCCAGCATTGGGTAAACATCTGGTGTTTTTAGTAGTCACAATGGATAAGGTTAGTTAAAAGATCATCTGCACCTATCGTGCCCACAGTACATTACATCTGTCCCCAGTCCATCTCGCCATGCCTGTCCGTGCTATGGACCCGTCCCTTATAACCGCTACGTGTAGATCCGGGGGCGGCAATGCTATCACCGCAGCAAAGCGTGCATAAACTATTATTACGTAACCATCAAAGCTTCGCCATTTATCTGGCCTTTTGTACGCGGATATCGCGCTGTGTATGACAATCATTTCACCAGCACAGTATATCTTGTGGACATTAGCGGCTTGCTTTCAACCTGCTCGCAGATCCCTAGTATTATTTATCACATCATTCTAGCCGTCGGATGCTCCCACATCACGCGTCGCTTGATTGGCGAGCTGTTGCAACAAAATGTGAATTGGTGTGGCATCTTTACATATAATATTTCACACATTTTCTGAGTTTAACCATAGAATTATAGTCTCAGATTAGTTGTATGGTTAAACAATGCACTATCAGAGCACCCGTTGTGTGTTTGGCCTTTGACCAACCACAGAATAGAGCAATGACTAAATAGCTCCACAAATATATCCTCGCTTGGTGGTGTGACGACACTAAATTTGTCACACCAAATCCTCCGCCCTCCTCATCCACCATATTGCCTCATATGATAACCTTTCACACTTTGGACTTATAGAATCGCTGGACAGAAGAATCCAGACGTTGCTGCAGCAATTCTGCAGTGTCAGAAGCCGATGTCATATCCAACTCTACATATAGTGCCATCAGCGGATATAGCGGTGTCCAGGAGGGCAATATCATTTCCAGCGAGGCGTTGGTTTAATGCTGGACCAGCGTCTGTGACGCTGGCCCAGCATTAAACCTGCAATCTGCGCATCTCTGCAGGCTGCTCACGTATGTCAGCAGACATAAGGTAGCTCAGTGATCTCTACCACTCGCTGATTCTCACTCCACGTCCACAGCTTACACAGCCATCTGCATTACTCACGGGTATGTAGGGGAGAGCGTGGAGAAACAACGCGATTCACTGGTAGTCCATGGTAGTAGCCCGCTGCCTGTCTGCGTGGTGCCTACCTATTTTTTCGTCTGTCACAGGGGGATAAGTCTGCCGGACCGCCACTGGTCATGCAGCCCTGCTCCTGAGACCTGCAGGATGTAACAGGCAATGGCACACCAGGCCTGAATGTAAAGCCAGCCTTATAAAGAATAATATGTTGGCTAGGGGTGTTCACAGTGTTCTGGGGCTACAGATACTATTATTGACTGAGCTAAGAGGGCTAGTAGTAGTATGACCGCAAGAGGCATTGACAAAATGTGGTATTAATGCTGGGCCATAGTTTTAGACCAACAGCAAAACAACATCGGGTGAATATATAGCAGCTATTTCGTCCTATACATCGTAGGCAAAGATAAAATGATTTTGAGAAAATCACTTGCACATCTCCATAATCGTGGGGAATGTGACTTTATGACTCATGTGTTGGAGTTTTCGCGCCCACAAAAATTTTTGTAGGATCTTTAAAAACTCACTTGCACATCTTTCATTGTTAGGAAGGTGAATTATTATTTTTTTAATTTGACCTTTAGTTTTTCAGTTTTGGCGCCCACAAATCATTATGAAGTTGACCTCTGGCGGCCATTTTGAATTTAGGTTGCATCTTGCACATCCCCATGTTCGGAATGTAATATTAAAATATCAAAACAAATTGACCACTTGTTTTGGAGTGTTTGTGCCCACGGGCGGTGGATAAAAATAACATTGTCTCTAGGCCTACTCATTTCTACATTCACAGAGATCGTATTTCTCTTGGGTTTCATCACACCATTGGTAATCACTTCATTAATGATTGACGCCGTCAACGATTAAATCCTTCACAAAACATTTTATTTTTTTTGAAACTTGAATACCGAAGCGGGGGACGAACCCGTAAGCTTTGATGTGACAGACATGATGGGTGTGACCCTGCAGTGACGTCTGCATCCATTTGGAGATTTCGAACCAATATCGGTTTGATGTCAGCTCATCGTCTGCGATGCTGGACCGGCATTAAACCAATATCAGCTGAAAGTCTCGTGTATGCTGGGCTATTTGCAGAGACGGAGGGGCACACCCATCCCCACCCCCAATAACTCTTTGAACGGATAATGCGGAGTATCGCAAAAATAGTCAGCGTTCGGGATTTGCTTTGGACACCACAAGTGATTGGACCGTCAGATATTGTACCAGGACACAATGTTACGTAATGGACAAAGCAGCTAAATACGTCACATATTGATATTTCCCATCAAACGTACAACTTGGTAATCCTCCCTAAGCGCGAGTATAGTCGTTTTCAATCAGTTTTATTGGCCGATTAAATCATTTTTATTGGGAATGAAATGTGTGTTCAAACATCAAGCTTTACAAATGTTTGGTCTCAAATTAAACAAATACAAGTAATTTTCAGCCACTTGAAGTTGTGGGTCGCGGTAGCGAGACACAGCTTCAAGAGGGTGAAAATTTAAATTCTTTATCTCAGCGTTTAAAGGGTTAAACAAGGACAAAACGTCACGTAATGGACAAGGCAACTGAATACGTCACATATTGATATTCACCATAAAAACGTACAGGAACTCGCCTCGCAGTGTTTGTTGCGATATACCCGGCACAGACACCACAAAGAAAACACCAGGGATGGTTCAGTGTTGGGCCAGCGTCGCAGAAGGTGGACCAACATTGAACCGACGTTGGGTGGGGGTCTTGTGTTTGCTGGGCAGAGGTTGGACCAGCATTGGGCCAACATTTCCACTCGTGAGCAGCCTCTCTGTCAAAGCGAACACGATACACCGGCCCAATGTTAGATTAATGTTAAAGCAACATTGGGTCAGTGTATCGTGCTGACTCGGGTGTTTCATACAAGTGACAAATCACATTGTGTAGACTAACACAACAGACGCAGAGTCAGCATTGGAACAATGTTGGGTCAGTATTGTGGGCAATGTCTCTCTCTGTCTGGATTAACTATGATGGATGGATACGAAATGGAATTTATTATACACAACAGTTTATATGCCAATTTTGGATCATTGTCGGACCAACGTGTCGAACGTTGAAGCAACATTGAGCCAGCATTGGGTCTTGATAGTCACCTTTAGTAGGGCGTGTCTCTAAATCCTAAGTCAGCGTCCAGAAAGATCAACTCATCCCAGAAACAAACTGAACCAATATCGATTTATCCTAGGTCCACAGTCCGCGACATTGGCCCAGCATTTAAAAAACATTGGGTCGACGAGTAATATTTTCTTGTATATTACTCTGCCAAGCCCAATACACAGTATGGTAATTATAAAATTTTGCATTAAATTTCCTGAACTCAATTAAATAATTACTAGAAATCAGAAGGCAGACATTGTTGACTGACTGCCACATCTTAGATGACGGTCACGAACTCGTTGTCAACGCAATAAGTGATGCATGAGAGTACAATGTTTTCCAAACAACCACGAACGTTATACTTCACTTTTCTCCCCAATGCTGGGTCAAAGTTAATACAATAATACAGCATTGAATTTGCTGGGTATTATTTTTCTTCACTTGAACTGGAAATTGCGGTAAAATGAAAAAAATGTTTGCATTTAATCTTATAAAAAGTAAGTGATTATTTTTAAGCATTTACCACAAAATATTTTAGGAGCATTCTCTTTTGTTTGAAATTTACCTTAGAAAGTTGCCTGTAGGGCTTAAAGATAGGGATGTGCCACATGGTTAGAGCGTGACGCTTTGCGGGCTGAAACCTCACTTGGAGCAGGTTTTGAGAGTATCATATTTAGTATCAGTATCATATTTCAAGTATCATATTTCATAATCCTCTCAACTTTGGTCAATCTTTCGATGTTTGTGTCCCTGCCAGTTGGGCAAGGTACTTTACCCTCACATGCTTCACTTGACTCAGGTGTAAATGAGTACCTAGTAATACAGAGATGGCGGGTGTACGATAAATTCAATGCGTCGAAATGGCTACAGGATTGTATACTCTACGTGGAGTTGAAATGGCACACGAATAAACAGGTCAAGTGACCAGAGAGAGGGTACAATTGTGAAGTCGGCTGATAAGTCTTTAGACTTGATATCGGACTATAAACACGCACCTTTACCTTTTATATGCGGGCCTACCCAAAAAAGAGCTTGGCTTTGTGGAGCAGTAAATGCGGGCTTAGTAGAACAATGGTTCCCCAGAATGATGGATCACACATGACCGTGAACATGTGACGATAAACTCAGGGAACACGCGACGTGGTCAGAACGCACAAATACACATTTTGCAAGGAATTATTCCTATAAATGGTGTCCTTCATTGTCTGGCGAATGTAAATAATTAGAAGACTATTATTTTTGTGTGAAAACAATTGGCACATTGGCGCATGGCGCTGTTTGACAAGGTGCCGCAACACCAAGTCAATGCGTCAAATTGGAGTTCACTATGAAAAGCGCCTTGCAACATCTTTTCTACTTTACTTGCACCATTCTTTCTCTTGAATATTAGTATTGATATACAGGGTTGTTATTGCCATTTGTGTTACGTACTGTACAGTACACGTTGACTAATGAGCCTGACAGTTGGAGAAATAATAATTGGATTCAATTTGATACATCGATGTCCAAAATAATAAATACAGGAATAATATTTTCCATTCTTATTTCACTTTTTTGGCTTGATTGTGTCCCTTTAACCCTTAGAACATTGAGCTATTCAATTTAAATTTCAGTCGCTTGCAGTTGTGTCTCGCTACCGCGATACACAACTTCAAGTGCCTGAAAATTTATGTGATTTGTGAAATTTAAGTCCCAACATATATCAGTGTTTCAAGGTTGAAGGGCTATTTTACTTTTAAGAACTGGTTATACGGGTGCTTATAAAAAGACAGAATATCTAATGTAGTCGACATCAGTGTTCTAAAGGTTATTATTATAAATATCAGTGTTCTTGGCGATGGAATTTGCGCTGTTTCTTTGAAAGATTTCTTGTTTGTGAGCTCACGGATTGATAAGGATAACGTATTCTAGTGACGGGTGACAGTTGTGATGAATGAGTGAGGGTGCGCCTAACTCACATACAAGTTCACAGTTATAGGATTGACCCGATGCTATTTGAGGCCCACGTCCTGGCTATAATTGGATAGCCTCCCCAGAGCAATGTGTAAAACACCTGACTTCCCCTCATTATTTCTGACAAGTTTCAGATGCTTTTGACCTTGTCCGGTATTCTCTAATGCAATAATTGGTCTTTAGAATGCATGTAGAAGAACGGATTTATTTGTGGATTAGCTTGGATTTAACAGTACCTAGAACAAGTTTTTATACTAACTCCTTTACAAGGCACATACAATTGGATAGCTGTTGACTTGTTGGACAAAACCTTTATATACATATAAGCGACGCCAATTTATAATCAAGAAAACTTTACAGCTGACATATATTAACCACATGGTATATTTCAAAGAAAATATTTGTATCAACTAAAGTTACAAAACCTGGCACTTGATTTATTCATACTGGGGTATTTTATACAAAATACCCTGATTTCTATTCACATAGCGGCAGAAATTCCCAACCCAACGTGAATACAAATGAGAAAGAATACTCGGGTATCAGGGGTGTTAACACATAATTAAGTTAGAGGATGTCGTAATTAAACAAATTATTTTGACTGCGTGGCACTTCACATAGACTATCCGCACTCGGAACATTGTGATCAAACACGATGGCCACCTGGAGAACATTTGATATTCCACCAGGTTCAGCGTCCATTCACTAGAGGACGCTCAAACAGAATAAAAACTCGCTAGTAGTGGACATTATTTACCAGGTCACCAGGTGTCTATAGCTACACACGTGCGCAGAGACAAAGCGAAAAAATGCAATAGTTATGTATAAATATTTCGTGATGCTGATTTTCCAAATAGTGCTATAGTATTCAAATAAACGGGATGTATTGAGCAATACCAGATGTAAATAACACAAACAAATTCAGCGGTTCGTATATAGTTTAGAGAGACCTAAATTGGCAGGACACGTGGCTACCCATCCGTATCTTGGATAACGAGGTGCCTAGTTAGGCACTTTCAATATTGCGCATCTTAACAGATTAACAAAAGAGGTTTTTTCTTTATCGGATGTCTCACGATTGAAACTGGGACAAATCCGATAATAAAAGAAAAATACACCGGGGCACTTAGCCCTGGTGCCGTTGATATGCTTGCTTCTATTTTCATTCATTCGAAGCTAGAATTGCTAACGCACTTTCCAGCTTCGAATGACGAAAAGAATTAAAATTTATAAAAATGTTTGAATTTTGGATTACCTAAGCATTTAACAACAATTATTTATCAAATTTATTGATATTTCTATATCAAACATGCTTGAAACCATACGGTTCTAGCAGCACAAGTGTTCCCGCAGGGTGAGATCAGTAACCAGGTGACCTGCCTCAATCCCAAATGACACAGCAGACTAGCAAATTCATCAGCTACAATCGGATTTGCACCGCCATGGGAAACACCCCTGACATAACAGACGTAGCTAAGGATCGCAGACACTGGACTGTCAAATATATCCTCTTATGTTTTCCTCTTCACTTATGGCAGTCTGCAGGGTGGATTTTTTATAATTCACCAGCTTTTCCGGAATATTGATTTCCCCGCAATCTAATCTGAGACGAGAAACATTCCTGTTATATTACTGCGGTCTGAGGAGACACTCTGATTGTCAGGAATAACATTCACACCTGACAAAAGAAAATTAACCCTTAACCCCTAAAGCGCTGAATTGATTTGCAAAAAAACATCGCAACCAAATGGATTTTTTCCAATTTGAAATCATCATAAATGTCTTAGCTTGCTCTTTCTGATTCATTTGAATACCTATGTTAGGGGTCTACGGCCATTACAGTGCGGTGATCGACTTAAGTCGTCAGAATCTGACGTCTACAGACGTCAGATTCTGACGAGTAAAGTCGATCCTCGCGCTGTAATGGTTAATATCCTGCCGATCACGATTATTGTCGTTTTTAATGTGTTTTATTAGTCGACCAAATCACTGTTATAGGGAAATAAAATATGTGTTTAAACATAAAGATTTGCAAATATTTGTGCTCAAATTAAGCAAATATGTGTAAATTTCAGCTACTTGTAGTTGTGGGTCGCGGTAGCGAGACACAACTACAAGTGGCTGAAAATTTAAATAAATTATCTTAGCATGATAAGGGTTAAAAGGTTGGGCGAAGACCGGAAATAAGACGTGTTTTGTAATTACATTATCAGAAAGTAACATGTTTGCATTTCTGTGCTCCAAACAGCAATAATATAAAGTTGAAATGAATAGAATATAATACAATGTATATCTTTACAACTCTACAAGCAAAAACATTCCCACAAAATTATTTTTAAAATGTTCAATTAGGGAAAATATTGTACTTGTCATTAGTATGTCAATTGCAAAATATCACCTATCAGTTACACAGCAATGAAAAAAAGTTAACAGCTGAAGCGCGAAATTAAATAATTAAATTCTTCACCCAATCAAAGTTGTGTCTCGCTACCGCGATCCACAACTTCAATTGTGTGTAAATTAGTCCTGTGTTTAATTTTACACCAAACATGTGTAAATCTTGATGTTTAAGCACATATTTTATTCCCAATAATAGTGATTTGATTGGTCAATAAAACAAATTAAAAACGATCAAAATAGTGCTTAGCGCTTTAAGGGTGCATACATTAGCTATGAATAGTTTATACGGGAGTTGAAGCGCTACTGAGATGTCCTCGCATAAAGTATCTCCTTCGCCAGGAAAGGATCTGTAGACAATCCCCACACTGTCTCCCCTGACACATCTAGTTGACAGGAGAAAGCCTTCACAATCACCTGAAGGTACAGGCTAGGGATTAAAGCGTCGTATCTACTACTGCAAACAACCCTTTAATCACTGTGTGCTTCACTTCCCATCCATTCCCTTGACGGTTTTAATTGCCAGAGTAAAGCCATGCTTGTGTAAGCTGTGTAAGCAGCAGTCTTTGGTGACAAGGAGTAAAATGTTAACATCTATTATTTCACTGCTAAAATAAATGCCTTTTTGGGTTAGCTTAGTTTTGATGTAAATGCCACGGAAATTAGAAGGGAGTGAGCATTTTACATCCATTTATCAGGTCCTGGATATGTATTTCTTTAATAAACATAATAAGAGACCGACATGGGAGCGAAAATAACAGGTTTCAATAAACTGAGTGCATACTGGATTTTACGATGCAAATTTCGCTTGTTGGCACCAATTACTGATAGCCCGATCAGCACGATACACAAACCAAATGCTTCTTTAATGTTGGACCATTACATCGTCTGTGACGTTGGCCTAACATTGAACCAACGTTGGATCTTTAGATTGTTTTTGCTGGGAGAAGCCTGAGAGCGGGATACGTCCTAGGAAACACGGGACGTTCTGCCAATGCTGGTTTATTGTTGGCCCACCGTCTTCGACGCTGGCCCAACATTAAACCAGCATTTGAGAACGTTTCATGTCTGATGGAGTAGTCCGCTCCCCTGAACCTATTTTTAATTACCTCCTATAGTTTTTGTGTCGTGCGTGCTGGTCATTCCTCTACAGCTTTGGATCGCAACATGGTAGAAAAAGAAACAACCGAGAGCCTGGGTGTTAAAATAAATACAGAGCATCAGACAATCCAATCCAATGTGTGACAACTAGCCAAGGGAAAGCCTTGCCAAGAGATGCTTTAACAAAACTGAGGCATTTAAAACAGACCAGCGTGCCATTTTCTCATTTAAAAATGCAGATCAAAAGGTCACATCTGCGGCCATTTTACTGAGGACACACAATTACCGGGAAATGAGCGGCCATTTTACTGAGGTACACAATGCCGGGAAATGAGCGGCCATTTTACTGAGGTACACAATTGCCGGGAAATGAGCGGCCATTTTACTGAGGTACACACAATTGCCGGGAAACCTGCAGCCATTTTACTGAGGTACACAATTACCGGGAAATGAGCGGCCATTTTACTGAGGTACACAATGCCGGGAAATGAGCGGCCATTTTACTGAGGTACACAATTGCTTGGAAATGAGTGACCATTTTACTAAGGTCCATAACCGCCGGGAAATCAGCGGCAATTTCACTGAGGTCCACAATTGCCGGGACGCCCCTCTTGGGACTACCTATCGTGCACTTAATTGCATTGTAGACTGGGTCACGTCAGAGACATTCAAGCAACACAACGCGACGGTGCGATAAATTGTACAAGACATTCTTTCCAATCCAGTGGACGTTGAATTACAAGCCGTCCGGTGGATTTATGTCTCAGCCTTGCTCTCAAGGTTACCTTACCACTCCACGGGCTTCTGTTATTCATGATCGAGTCTTAAATTATATCTTTTAAAAAATATTATTTCACCCATTGACCGCGAAGTTATCTAATTTTCACCAACTTCAAGCTGTGTCTCGCTGAGGCGATCCACAACTTCAAGTGTGTAAAAAATACTCATATTACTTCAATTTGAGATCAAATATTTACAATTTTTCAGGTTAAAATCATTTCGTTATCAATAAACGTTATTTATTCTACTAATTTTAGCCATAATTGTCGCCTTAAAGAGTAAAATACAACTGCCTCGCACTGCCTAAACAGACAGATGATGAAAGAAAATCTTCATAATGAGTAGCAAAAAAGATGATCAAAATTAAATACAGCGCTCATCAGTTGCACTAAAAACGAAAGTCTTTTAAACCATTAAAAAAAGGTTTGTCAGACTCCAGATCATAAATTATCTGCCGCTGCGGAGATTAGCCTACATGTAGCGGGAAAATGATTATTTACTGCCGTGCAACACAATTTATCAAAGTTAATGAATATGCTCGTGTTCCTGAAAATGAATGGCTTTGCTATTATACGTGTTGAGTTCTTTAGTGAATTGAATTCCATCAGAGGGAGATCAATCCTAGCAAACACGATACGTTCAACCAATGCTGGGTTAATGTTGGTCCATCGTCTACGACGCTGTTTGCTGGGATGCGACACGTTCAGTAGAGAAGATAAGTGACTTCACTGATTAAAATATAAAGAACAGTATGTATACAATGCTATAACAGTATGTATACCATGCTATAAAATTAAAGTTCTAAAGCTCTAAAGGTCATGTCGCTGGAAATGAACTGATAATGAATTGGACGATTTAGCTCAGAAGTATGAAGGTGCAGTCACCTTCATCAGGATACTGAAGAATCAGACACCATCCTTTAAAATTATTCGTAGTTACATGGATGCACTCCTGACTTTTCTGACATTTGTCCCAGCCACATGGCTTGAGATCTGATACATCCATCTGGCTTCCCTAGAACAGTTTCGCATTAGTGTTGTCTCGAGAGACGGACAGCATGCACAAAATGGTCCTTGGATATATTGTTCAAATATACATACAGTTTTCAGACATCAGACCAACTCATTTTTAACCAAATTCTGTGTGAGCAAGAGCACGATTCAGATTTGCGGCAATCACGCCATAGAACATGTACACGTCATGATCTATGGACCCAGCAAACACGAGACATCGACCCAATGTTGTACCAATGTTGGGCCAGCGTCGTAGACGGTGGCTTAACATTGGTACAACATTGGGTCGATGTATCGTGTTTGCTGGGGAGGCCTAAGTATAAGTGGCATCTCTAGGAACAATAATGAGCAAACTGTCAAAGCAACTTCACAGGGCTCGGTGGTGCAGTCATCAAATAAAAATCACTTTCTTTTTCCATGATCAATTGAAAATGTGTAGAGTGTGATTGATGAGTGCAATCCATTCCCAGAAAGAAGCTGACAACCATTGTTTTAATAAACTGATAAAGGCTGTGCCGAAATAGTAACGACTTTTATGTCCAAAGAATGTCACTTTGATATTTAAAAAGGTCATGTTTTTCATTTGACAGTGAGAATAAGAAACGCTGGTGCTTCTATAGAGAACTCGGGTACTGAGGTGGGTTCGAAATCCACCATCAGAACATTTGCTTTGAGTCAATCACAGACTACCAAATAAGATGGGCCACTTTTTAAATTATATTCATGACATTAGATTGGTCTTGCATGCATCATTTCTCTGCTCATTAACTCAGTCTAGCATGCGCTGCCGTCATAGTAAGCCAGGTCCATTCAGAAATTTTATATAAAAATCTGTTTTTTTCTAGAGAATTAATGTTCTATTCTGTGTACCCATTAAAAGGGCTCGGCGGGATGACATGTCAGTTTTGAGATTTAGTTTTGTATGAAGTACTGTATCCCGCAGATCATGATTTCAATTTTTGTTAACATTTTTATTAACATCTCTAAGAAAGCAGAGAAAACCCAAACAAACTTTTTGTACACCCACGGGATGGTTGTATGTTAGCGCAGCATTTGGCCACATGTTGATGCCGTCGGCCAGGCGTTGGGCAGATAAATGGTCCTGCACATCCCACAATTTTCACACGTCAATTAGCGTCAGTGACTTTGAAGTGGTCTGAATTCCACGGAATAAGACGGTGGGTATTTGTGGCATAACGTATAATGCACACAGTTTTGTTAACATGGCAATATACGATTTGGAAATAAAAATTGTTCAGTTTTTTCAGTGCTGTTAAATTGTTTGATAATTATTTTTACATATTTAGTCGATTTCAGTAGGCTACATAACTTTATAAAAATTGTCTTTTCACCCTATGGAGCTGCTTAACCTAATGTTGATGAATTCCTCTGGACATCAAATGGTTATTCACAATGAAAACGTCATAAATGTGTTTGTTCGCTCTTTCCGATTCGATTAATACTAACCCTTTCAGTGCGAGAACCGTCTTTATACGTGAGAATCTGACGTCTGTAGACGTCAGATTCTCACGTATAAAAACGGTCCCCACTGAAAGAATTAAAATATTTATAATGGCAGTAGACCCGTAACATAGGTATTCAAATGAAGCAGAAAGAGCTAACTAAGACGTTTATGATGATTATCAAATTGAAAATAACCCTTTGGTCTCCATTATTTAAGCAAAATATGTCAGCCTTGTGAGAGTTGAAGACGTATTAAGTGGGCCTGTACATTTTGATTTTCCAGTGGACATTTGGCGTCAGATTCTGAGGTTAAAAATCGCTCCACGCGCTGAAAGTGTTAACCCTCTCTCATCCAGTTATCAAGATTACGAATTCCATGCAACAGAAGACCATTTTGTAAGCTAAGGCGTTCGGCTTAGAATGCTTTTAGACAGGGATAACAAAGCCAAAAGGCAGTATCTGCTCACTTGTAAAATAAGTAGATACTGCCTTTTAGTTTTGCAGAGCAGAGGGTTGTCAGGAACTCCTATCATTCATCATTTCCGCACAACCAGACTAACAAGGTCAGGGTGAAGGTAACGTCACCGGTAACAATGTGTTATTGTCCATACCACATCATCCACCAACCAAAAATAAACTAAGAAACAAAGACGTCACAGCAAAATCGAGCCAAACAATGTTGGCTTACTGTTGGCCCAGCATCGCAGGCGGTGGAGCAACAGTGCGCCAGCAATCGGCCAACGCCATGTATTTGCCGGATTGACAAATTAGTTTTAACTTGTTCATATCTAAGGTCATAGCTTGGCCATATAGATCTGAGAAATAAATAATTAGTACTATGAGAAATGGGTAAACATACATTGTTGGATATTATATATGATGACAATGAACAGGATACAGGAACAATCATCAGAAATATAGAATAATTTATGAAAAGTAAGTAGGTCTCACCCACCACCACTGTCAACCATTACGGTTTCAATAGATTATTCCCCCAAAAGTAAACAGACCGCGCAAAATACCTGAAGAACCATCAAGTCAAATTAGAATGTGATCCAGCCAACGGTTCAAAAGATATCGCATTCATATGTTTGTGGGGCGTATATCCTGGATATTGTTTTTTTTCTGGCTTGGTGCACATCGCCCACCCACACTTATCATGCTTAATATTCCGAGAAATCACAGTTCCATACGTGTCGAGTGGATGGATCAAAATCACAAATTATAAATGAATATATAAATATGAATATATGTATTTGAGTAGAAATGGCATATTTTTTAGAAACCACAAGAAGCTGCTTCTGCAATGTCTGTATTCATATCAACTTGAACTAACATGACACTCCGGCCCAACAATGTTTGAATGTTGGGCCCGTGGGCCCAACCTTCAAACATCATCAAGCCGCCATTCAAGATGTAACGATTTATGATTGAGTAACTCACCGTCATTGCACAGGAGATGAGCTGGTATGTGGCAGTCATCCATAACAGGGATGTGTTACATGTGGTGAGGAACAGGTAGCGCCTGTACTGGTTGGAGCGATCATCACCCCCAGCCATCATCACGCCCTCTAGCGAATAGAGGCACAACTATACACCCGGTGCAGACATGGTGGATGTGATCTACGTGTCCAACAACTACATTTGAGCTGATAGCCCCACTAGACGACCGTGTGTGTATCCAGAGTGGTCGTGGTGTCGACAATTGTGACTTATAATGGTTACAGTTAAAATCAAAGGTGTACAGCATGTCTGTATGCAGTGGAGTCTAAAGTAACTAAATTCAAAGAGACTCACAGAAACTGCACGTGGAAATTCAGGTGCTTTCCTCTAGTTGACACTAGCACAACTGAAGCTCACAATCTCACAGAAGTGTCCTATATCGTCTGAATGGGTGACGCAACCATGGTCAAGCTGCATTGTATTTCATCTCTACATTTTTAGGTATATGTACATATCTTGAAAATATTTTGTGAAAGATTGCTTGTTTCTAGAAGTAGGTTTTCACTTCTGTCACGCAGTCGCAATAACTCAAAGTATAAATAAACTGTATTATATCAGTAGCTGTCCAAAACGTCAATTATACAATGCTCCCACCTCTAATTTAATAGACACCAATTGACCAACATTTTTAAATCACCCAACATAATGTAACCTCATCGCACACGAAGGATACAGGTAATATAGTAGTCCAGAATGTGTTCCTCGTATTGAATAAGGCTCCTGTTTGATCGTACACCTGGATCCAGCCTATCACACAGGGATGAGTGGCGTCCGTATTAACAGATCCCGGCAGTAACACAGCTCCTGATCCGTGCTGTCAGTATACTCAGTTAACCCATACAACCCTGAAATATTTGTGTATAAACCATGGAAACGCAGGTGTATTTTCCAATTTGAAGAAATCTTAAACGTCCTAGTCAGCTCTTTCCGCTTCATTTGAATACCTGTGTTATGGGTCCACGGCCATTTTAAATTGCGCTCTTTCAGTGCGGAGATCGACTTTAGACGTCAGAATCTGACGTCTGTAGACGTCAGATACTGACGTCTAAAGTCGGCCCCCGCACTGAAAGGGTTAGCAGCCGGGTGAGTGATAGCCCGGGGAACCCACCCCGGCGCTAATCAGCACTAATCACCTGAAAGATTCTCCCCACATGCATTAGTCTCCAACAAGTTGCGAAAGATAGCAGCCGCGCCTGCATTGGGACGAGACCTCAAATCTTTCGTTCGAAAAAATCTGAAGATGTCTGCTAATGCATCTGGTTTGCATGACTGAGTGAAATCACGGAATACAACATTTGCCTCGTCCTTTATTCAATCGATAATTCAGCTCACTTCAAGTATTTTATCCAAAATACATCTAATTTCACCTATTTATTCATTTTCTTAGTTTTGTATCCTGTCTCACTAAATTGTCTCTTGTTATCAAAATCAAAGTGTTGCATGAAATGTATGAATTTAATCCCCTCAGTGTGGGGCCTGAAGTTTGTCATGCGTGTCATGAATCGGAAAGAAATTGTCGTTAATCGCACCGAGGTAGTTTTAAATATTTACAGCATAAGCTACCCATAAAATAGGTATTCAAAATAAGCTAACTAAGCCAATGATAATATCGCCAAAGGAGCAACCCTTTGGCTTTTATAGAGTCAATCGAGATATTCTAGAACTGTGATGGCTCACGGGTTCCCAAATACAGGCGGCTGACAGACAAAACAAGCGGGCTTCACGTTGTCAAGCTCGTGCCAGACAGGCTATTAGTCAATCACTTCTGCTGAGAGGCTGTTTTCCCATATAATACATGTAACACAAGCAGACAAAGCTGGGTAGAAAAGCTACCAAATGTTTAAACCAGTCACGTTTCTGAGAACGGTTACATCCGCAGGCTAATAACTGCATGAGTAGTTAGATGTTTATGACTAGCTAGACAACGCTTTTTAATACTGTAATAATTCTTTGTGAATTTAGAGGGCAGGCTGTGCTGCTGAATGATATACTGAACATCGCTTTTTGCGTTTAAAGGGTGGTTCGCAAAGCCCCCCCTTGTAAAATAAAACAATCACTGTGATAATTTATTGACACGAAATAATGTTATTTCTATAAGTTCAAATAAAATGAGAAATGTTCGTGTTTAGCTTTTTCTGCTCAATATCCAGTTAGTTGGTATGCTTTAATAATTTGAAACTAGAATTGCCAACCCACTATCCAGGTTCAATTGACAATAAATTATATATGAAAAAATCACATTGAAATCTCTCAGAGGAAATACTTAATTAACGGATCGTTTACATCTCTCACAAAATATTTCACAAATTTCAGAGGGTTCAAAATTGTAATAAAACCGTACATATACGAGTAGTGAGAAAAGGGTGTGAATTTGGTTTATCCGGCATTACAAAGGAGATCTCAAATCCCTATGTATTAGCGGACAAAGTAGAGAGGAGCGGAGACAAAGTAGTGAGAGGAGAAAACAAAGGGGCAGTAAAAGCTGCAGTCTCAGACGAGATCATGATCTGTATGTGGAATAAGTGGAGTAATCCAGGATGCTGTAAAAATCCTGGAAAGCTCAAGGTGACACGATACGATGACCCAATGCTGTTTTCATGCTGGGCCACCGTCACAGACGGTGGCCCAGCATGAAACCAGCATTGGGTCAGCGTATCGTGCTTGCAAGTAAAGGGACAAACAGAGATGAACCTCAATTACGTCCCTTGTGTTCAGACAACAAAAACTAAAGAATCACTCCGGTATTGATTTCAGCCTTGGAATAAATAATACTTATTATACCCTGAAACATTATTGATGTCTTCATCGTAAAAAAATAAATTTAGACTGTAAAAATATTTAATGTAACACAAAACAAAAAAAAACCCACTCCTGATTTGAGCAATGCCAAAGGATAAAACAGTTCAAACATAATTTTCATAGCATTATAAAAATAAACCATTAATTAATCGTAAAACTGTCAACCTATTTTTTTAAAATACGGGACCTGATTCAATTAATAAAATTAACACAGAACCATTGAGTTTCAAGAAATATAGTTATGATGTTTTTAATAAAAAAAATTGTTTCAGTACTGATAATATTGAAAAAATAACTGGTTGAAACCACTTTGATCCAGGATTAAAATTTAAACTTGACAATAAAAACCCCTGGCTAAAATCTAGAAAGCAGCCCCATAATACCCGGCAGAGATAACATAGACATGTCTGTTGAGTCAGCTGACAGTCCGTGACACAGGTCGTGTTATGACTCGCTGTGGGTGGACTTATTGGCCAATCACACACGGAGACAGTATCAGTTTACGCACCAGTGACGTCATCAATCGTAGCAGACGACATGTTATGTTCTGATATTTGCCAAGATGTCACACTACTCCTGTCTCCCTGCTTTCAATGATATTGCATCATTAGCAGAATTCTGTGAAACGCAGTAATGTCACAGGAAACCTTTTTGAATTGCTACTCGGTGAAGACAATGTTATAGCCCCTTCCACATACTTCATTGCATTAGCTAGCTCGGTGAAAGCATTGGAGGTCAAGGCTATCGAGTTTCACAGAATTATCACGATTAACCATTCACCTTTAAATTTGGTATTCTTCCAAAGGATAGAGAAACAATTACAACCAAGAAGGTTATAATATAGCAAACCTTTTTAATATTTTTTATAAGCCTAGACTAAACTATAGGAAATCTCGTTTGTCCACTTACGAGCCTTAGTCTATTTATTTTCCGTCATTTGCAGCTGTAAATTGGGACAGATCATGTATTGTTTGCCAATATCCACCTATTTCACAAGCCTACAGCTAGCTAGACTGGTCCCCGGGCCTGGCAATCCCGCATATGACGCAATTAAATTATCTACCTTTAAATTAGTTCAATTTTACTTAAAGCTCGTTAAAATTTCTTAGTCTTCTGAATTATGTTAGGAAACAATGATTAATTAGGGATGGGAATTAAAAATATGCTCCAATGATGCAAGTACACGACGCGCGGCAGTAATAGGTAGATGTTCTATGATTGTGCTGATTAAGTGTTTGTTTTTATTGCTGTTTTATTTGTGGCTGGAATTGCTAATTTTAAATTCAAACGACAAATGTTTGTAAAATATAGACGTCCACCAGAATACAGCAATATGATCAGGCTAATGCGTATCTACCATAAAATATTTAATCAATTTCAGTGTGATTTTATTACCTCCGCTAAAGGAGGTTATGTTTTGGGTCGTGTTTGTTTGCTACTTTGTCTATTTGTATGTTAGTTTATTTCTGATAAGCAAACATTTTGTGCTGCGGTATTAGTAGCTTTGTAAAGGCAAGTAACTTCTGGCATATAAGGTAACATGATAAATCAGCACTTGGGATATTACAGCAGATGAAGTGTGACTGTTTTTATGTGTCCCATACTGGGCGTAACAATAATAGAGCTTATCGTTTCAATGTATTGACCCTTAAAACGTTGAATGAGCTTTGTAAAAACCATGGAAACCAAAGGATTTTTTTCAATTTGAAATCATCATAAATGTCTTAGTTAGCTCTTTCCGCTTCACTTGAATAGCAAAGTTATGGTGGGCCTACAGCCATTATATATTTTTTATTCTTTCAGTGCGGAGACCGTCTTTATACGTCAGAATCTGACGTCTACAGACGTCAGATTCTGACGTATAAAGACAGTCTCCGCTGTAATGGAATCAACCTTTGAGAATCTCACGAATATAATCATTTTTATTCATGTCAACTGACTTTTGGGGAGTGATATTAGTGTCATTTTTACTCACGTGTTTGAAGTTGTCGATCACTTCAAGTGGGTGATAATCAATCACATATGTTTGCTTGGACCAAACATTTACATGTTTTGCTTATTAAACACAAATTTCACAGGAGTCGTTATTTGATTTATTACACAATTTCAAGTGGATAAAAAATTATTCAGATAACCTGGCGATTAAATCACAATAGATACAATCAATGAATGGAAGATACAGAGACGAGCATCTAAAATGATACTGTAATGCTTAAAAACCCAATATCATAAATAAATGATGAATATTACATTATATTCTGGCTATAAATACAGCATATTACTTTATATTACAACGCAATTTTTTTTTATATAAATCATGGAGACTGAAAAGTTTTTTTCATTTTGAAGTCCTCATAAATGTCTTAGCTAGCCATTTCTGCTTCATTTGAATAACTACGTTAAGGGTTTACGCTCATTACAAATGTTTAACTCTTTCAGACGTCAGAATCTGACGGCTAAGACGTCATATTATGACGTCTGCAGTCAATCCCGGCATTGAAAGGGATAAATAAGAGTGAGATAATGTGTGGCGTGCCTAAACGCTAAGCAGGTGGCCTGAACATGGTGAAATATCCACCAACCATTCCTAAACGTTTTCATCGAAAGAAACACTGCACTTCAAAGCAGTAAATTGCTGGCTTGTGTTGCCGCTGTTTGCTCCAGCACAACAGTGAAATAGAATAACCTCTAATAAATAAACCCGATGGGCGATTTTTCCTACTTTTAAAATGAAATGTATTATGATAGGGGCCTAAGAGTCATATGCTATCCACATTGTTTGCCCAGTCATCCAATTTAGTAAATTAATTGCTTCTATCGACTGTTTTTTCCAATAAACTTGACAAATCTGATGGCGTGTCGCCACTGACATCTGGTGACAAAAGAAGACGGATGTTCTACATTCTGGGATTGTAATGGCCTGTTCAATACAGATCAATAAATTCCCACTTTCGCCACATTGAAATTGAATGGCTGGATCTGCCACTCTACAGAAGTGGCAGATCCAACCTTTGTATTTCAATAAGTGTATGTCCTTCGTCAGCAAAAGTGATTCAACTGTACCGTACCTGCAGAAACGGGAGAAATATTCCGGAATACGTTAGTATTCCACACTTTTAAGATGGAATCGTGTTGTGTGAAAAATATATTTCTGGGGTGTGTTGGAAAACATATACTCCATAACTCGAAATAGAGGTAAGTGTCGTCTATTGCTGACTCCACTTCATAATTGAAGACGGTGTTTGCCGCTCGTACACGTACAAGCAATCACCATTTTACAGGTGGCTTCATTGCTGCTGATCTTGAAGGAAATCCTATATTTATGTATTCTTAATTATATCCGCCATTACAGCACATCACGCTAAATGCTCCAGCCTGTGCCAACACGTAGTCCAAGACGTGCAGCAAAACGTGTCGCTGCAAAATACCACGACTTATAAAATTATAGTGTATCTTGTGTACTGTAAGTCACATTGCTGAAGCAGTAAAACACACAAATCATGTTGAAACTACATTCAAACTAAAACAACAACTGATGCATTTCAAACATAAATTCTGAATCCTTATAGAACAACGTGAAGAAGTTTCCAAGAAATCTCACTCCGTAAATCCAAAGCGTGAGAGTGCGCGATGCGCGTTGAGCAAGCAACAATGACAAACGGTGCCTACTGCGGCAATGAACAAACACCTGTCTTGTTGAGAACAGCTCGTAAGCGACCCCTATCAGCAGCCAAGCAGCCAACAGCAGCACGCCTGTAACGTCAACATGTACCTGACGGCCAGCAGATCACACACAGTAAATTAGCTGGGCATGTCGCTTCAGGACTTATTTCAAGGCCAACGTCTTGAAGACGTTGGCCTTGAAATTAGTCCTGAAATGAACCAACATCGAAGACGGTCTGCGATGTTGCTTCTGTGGCGAACCACTGGCACTGTCGGAAACAAAAAGCTGAGACTGTCGAAAACAGACCTAATTTTAAATGCCAAAAAAAGCGGATACTATATGATTGATTAAATCGGATTTAAATATTTTTTTACTAGCCTTAACTTAGTAGTTGAGAAATAGCCGGATGAAAGGAAGTAAATAAAATACTAATGACATTGAATGTACTTCCCATGTGATGTGAAAACGAGAAGACATTTTCTTTTATTAAAATTGTGTGGCCGACATTTTCAGGTTGCTCACTTTTTTTTGTAAAAAAACATGCCACATCGCCTGCTACATGAGACTGCTACACGTTCATTTCGTCTTCTCCTCTCGCTTAAATGTCCATTATCAAGCTGTGACTGTGCTACAGTGTGTACAGGGAGATACCTGTAACGAACGTCCCGTTAACCCTTTGTCTGCTGATCACGACTATTGTCGTTTTTATTCTGTTTCATTAGTCGATCAAATCGCTGATAATGGGAATAAAATGTGTGTTTAAACACCAAAATTTGACAATTAAACAAATATGAATAATTTTCAACCACTTGAGGTTGTGGATCGCGGTAGCGAAACACAACCTCAAGTGATAGAAAATTTAAATATATTAACTTAGCAAGAGAAGGGTTAAGATGATGCCCAAGACACTCGTTCGGAATACTTCATGGATCGGTATGCAAATTTGTTTTGCGCGACTGCTTTGTTCGGAAGCTGGACAATTCTCTGTCTTGCCTGTAGCTTGCGGCGCCGCACAAGAATAATTTGAAAAAAGGGCAATTCAGCACGACTTGTTGGCTTCCACCCTCCCTCTAACACTCCTCTGACTTCATCATTCCGCTTTCTGGAGAAAACGTGCAGACACAAGACACTGTCATAGTGCGTGTTCAACGCTGGCACAACGTCAAAAACGTCGGACTAACATTCAGAAAATATTCAATCAATATTTCCTATTATCAGTAAACAATTCCTGACGACAGAATGTCTAAGCAGCTTGGCTATTACTCAGCTAAATGCATGGGTGTGTGACAACACAAGAACCCTCTTTGGACAAGACCATGTATTGTCCAAAATGGGCACTTGCGTTGTCTCGTCGTTTCACAATATTATTCACAAGACTGTGAAAAATGTTTTGAAAGGATGCCTGTAGCACTGAACACTGCTGCATGTCTACACGTAGGCACTGGTGACAGCTAGCAGACGGTGCTTGTGTAAAGCCTCGATTGATTGCAGTGATTCAGGGCACCATTTAACAACGGCAACTCTAAATTATTAACCATTTCTCCCTTTGTAAAACAATAATCAACTAATATTTTATTGCCGTAAACTAACCAAAAAATATGTGTTTTCGACTAAATATGATATATTTGATTTTGTATGTTTGGTATTGCGGGTGAACGGGTCCCATGTCAGCTTAATTGGTAAATGCCTTGGAGTTTAGAATGACTAACGCTTGAAGTGCCAGTGGTATATAATATCTGTAGAAAGCACAGTGATCTAAATCAGCCATATCACAAGCTAACAAAATGAAACCACCCCACATGACAAATGCATGCGAACTACACAAACATGATAAATTGCGGGTCACGAAATTGTACAATCATTTCTGTCTGAATTCGAAATGTATTTTAATTTGAGCGTGGTATGTTTCCGCTCCCAGTTGGGCTTAACGTCACGTATACACATCCGTCTTGTACGTGTCTTCAAATGCCTTCCGTACCGTACTTCCTTCGGGATACACTGGAAATACACCAACTTGTGGACCAACATATTGATCAAAGTGAGTGCATTTTTAAGGAAAAGCTTTGCAGTAAAAGAACAATAACTAAAGCGAAGATAATTTTGCGAGTAATTATGTGTTACTTGATTTCGGAACACACTAAATCAAAAACGACCGATTCAAGAAGAGTTAGTAGGATTTTTTAATCGTATATGGTGATGAGCTGCCGATTTGTCTATGACGTACATCAAACAAAACTGGTAATAAATCTGTTCTGCATAATTACACCGATGCCCCCATAATTGTCTGAGCAAATGATATCAACAAAAACATCAATGGATAGAAAGCAAAGTACCAGCTAAAATGATTCGCTAATATATAAAACCATAGATGGTGTAAAAATAAAATGAAATGAATCGGGCTTTAGGCCACCTTTGCGCACATATAGGCTAAACTGGGCCAGGAGAACCTCCTGAGGATGGTGAGATGATTGAGATGACACTGTCCTCCAGACACAGGATTCGAAATTCGAGCCCTGGCGGTCTGAGACCGAGCACGCTACCTCTCGGTCACGGAGGCTCCCCACAATACTAACTTTCACACGTGGATGGGGAAGAAACAATTTTGTTTCTTTCAAACCGCCGAGACCGGGAACCGAACCCCGGACTCTGGCGTGAAAGGCAGCGGTGCTAACCACTACCCTAGGGCCCCCGCATAGATGGTGTAGGCAGTGAGGTTGTAAATGTTTAATAATATATTATTTTCAACATTACACAGCGGCTCGATTTGCTGGATTTTCAATACATGCATCCAGTGCATGTGCAATAACAGTACGGAGCTTTGGTTTTGTGGACGCCTCAGTGGTAAATTGTGCGTTGAGACGTGTCACCTTAGCAAACACGAGATGTTCAGCGTTATGTTGGCTTAATGGTGGGCCACCGTCGGAGACGGAGGCCCACCATTAAGCCAACATGACGGAGATCACGTAGTGCTTGCTGTGACTGTGCTAGTGGCTGGTGATATGGCAGTGTTTATGGTGACAGTGCTGGTGATGGTGTGGCTGCCACGGCGCTGTACTTACAGACATGATGGACGGGTTTGGTGTCAGATGTGGGATCAGCCTACCCAATAACATTTATACAATGTTGGACCAACGTCAAAGACGTTGGGCCGACGTTGTATAAATATTATACAAATGTTTTTTTGTTTACTGGGATGCCGCCAGCCAGTGTCAAGAGGTGCCTGGTGTCCAAGAGGATGCTTGCTGGACCTGCCGACATGCCTTTGGAGGGTGTACAGGTTGCTTGCCCTAATAGCTAGCCTTTCTTACTCAGACCTATCATGCTTGCACCCCCCCCCCCCCGCCAATCCTCAGTTTTCACTTTCGGTTAATTGTTTGATAGGACGTCTGCTTATATTTATATTGAGCTGAGTGGTCGACCTTCTGGGCCAACCATCTGCACAGTCGTCAACAGCTTTCTCAACATTCTGTATAAGCCTGTCTTGGAATTCATTTCTGAGTATTAATTGCTGGGTATTATGGTCGAGATTTATGTCTGCTGAAAATTCTTGGTCACCATTGATCTTATTGCAGAACACTCTTGACCACAATTGATCTGCTAGCTGAACATTCTGGGTCACCATTGATCTGCTTGCTTAACGTTTTGGTCCATCATTTGATCTTGTTGAACACTATGTTTCACCATTCGGTATTCATCTGCTTGCTAATTATTCTTGGTTATCATTGCTCTGTTTGTTTAACATTCCTGATCACCATTGATTTGTTTGCCTTACTTTCTGGGTCACCATTGATCTGTTCGTTTAACATTCTGGGTTATAATTGATCTGCTTGCTAAACATTCTTGGTCATCATTGATCTGCGTGTTTAACATTCTGGGTCACCAATAATATGTTTGTTTAACATTCTAGGTCATCATTGATATGCTTGTTTAACATTCTGGGTCACCATTAATATGTTTGTTTAATATTCTGGGTCGTCATTGATCTGCGTGCTTAACATTCCGGGTCACCATTAATGTGTTTGTTTAATATTCTGGGTCATCATTGATCTGCTTGCTTAACATTCTGGGTCGCCATTAATATGTTTGTTTAATATTCTTGGTTATCATTGCTCTGTTAGCTGAACATTCTGGGTCACCATTGATCTGTTTGTTCAACATTATGGGTCACCATTGATCTGCCTGCTCAACATTCTTGGTCATCATTGATCAGCTTGTTGAACACGCTCTCACAAATTCGTTTATTCTGTAAGCCTATGCATGCTTTCTGGACTATTCAATTATGTCTGAACTGGCAATGGCCTACTTTCTTTGTTTGCCTTACTTTCTGGGTCACCATCGATCTGTTCGTTTAACATTCTGGGTTATCATTGATCTGCTTGCTAAACATTCTTGGTCATCATTGATCTGCGTGTTTAACATTCTGGGTCACCAATAATATGTTTGTTTAACATTCTAGGTCATCATTGATATGCTTGTTGAACATTCTTCGTCAGCATTGATCTGCTTGTTTAACATTCTGGGTCACCATTAATATGTTTGTTTAATATTCTGGGTCGTCATTGATCTGCGTGCTTAACATTCTGGGTCACCATTAATATGTTTGTTTAATATTCTGGGTCATCATTGATCTGCTTGCTTAACATTCTGGGTCGCCATTAATATGTTTGTTTAATATTCTTGGTTATCATAATACATTGCTCTGTTAGCTGAACATTCTGGGTCACCATTGATCTGTTTGTTTAACATTATGGGTCACCATTGATCTGCCTGCTCAACATTCTTGGTCATCATTGATCAGCTTGTTGAACACGCTCTCACAAATTCGTTTATTCTGTCAGCCTATGCATGCTTTCCGGACTATTTAATTATGTCTGAACTGGCAATGGCCTACTTTCTCGGCATTCTAGTTAAGCCTTTTTGCTCCACCATCGTTCTATCGCTGCTAAGACACGTTCTCACGGTCTCCTCGTTATCCCTGTTTATCGCAGTACTTACTACAACGCTGTATTCAAGAAATAGTTCGACGGGTTTGAGCTAGCCTTAACCCTTTACCCGCCAAATTAATCATTTGAATTTTCACCCGCTTGAAGTTGTGTCTCGTGACGCGATCCACAACTTCAAGTGAGTGAAAATTATTCAGATTTGACAAAATGGAGGTCAACTCTTTTCAAATCTTGCTGGTTGATGTCACATTTTATCTTTAACATATTTAAAAAAGTGGTACTTAATGTGCTAATAAAAAAGGAAAAACCGAATATATGCGACACCGGCGGTTGAAGGGTTAACATATATAAATGTCATTTTCCTTCTGAATCGTCATATTGGTAATAACCCTGCTGAAATCTGTTTATACAAACCAATAGACCAAACGTATTTTTAAATTTGAAATTATTACAAATATCTTAGCTAACTCTTTCTGCTTCGGCCATTATAAATATTTTACACTTTGCAGTGGGGGAATCGACTTTAGACGTCAGAATCTGAAGTCTATAGACGTGTCAAAGTCGGTCTACGCGCTGACAAAGTGTCGCACATCACCACATCTGAGACAGCATTGTACCGGCATGCAGGAAGGCATCTCTCAGGTGACTGCTGTTTATTTCTGCAGGCTGAAATTCGTTTTTTTGTCAGCCTATGCTGCATGCTTTCTGGACTATTTAATTCCCCAGTGTCTGACCTGGCAATGGCCTACTTTCTCGGCATTGTAGTTGAGCCTTTGGATCCACCATTGCTCTATCGCTGGTAAGACTTTGTTCAAGAAAAACCTTCAGGACGATGGTATTATAATATATTTATTCCTTTGTATCCTAGTACAACAACCCTGTATTCAAGAAATAGTTAGACGCGCTCGAACAGGCCCCGAACGGGTTAACACATAAATGCATTTTTTTCTTCTTAATCGTATTATTGGTATTAACTCAGCTGAAATATTTTTTATATAAACCTAGAGACCAAAGGGTTGTTTTTCAATTTAAAATCGTTATAAATTTTTTAATCAATTAATAGCTCTTTCCGCTTCATTCAAATACCTAAGTTAGATGTATACGGCCATTATAAATATTTTACTCTTTTCAGTGTGGGGATTGACTTTAGACGTCAGAATCTGACGCGTCTAAAGTAGGTCTACGCGCTGATAGAGTATCGCACATCATCTGAGCCAGCATTGTACCGTCATGCAGGTATAGGCATTTCTCAGGTGGATGCTGTTTATTTCTGCAGGCTGCTAATAGGGCCGGTTTGATTGCAACTGTCGAACTTCAGTCACATTCTTCACTCATGCAAACAACCGTTCACAAGCCCTGTTTACAAATGCCACACACGTATCTGTAAGCCAGCAAACACGAAGCGGTCAAACAATGCTGTTTTAATGTTGGGACAGCGTCGCCGACGGTGGCCCAACGTTGAAATAACATTGGGTCTCGTCTCGTGTTTGCTGGGAAATAAAGAGATGAAAAGTCACGTACATCAACTAATTCTCTAAGTATTTATTATTTTGTACTTTAAAAAATGTACTTATAATATTAGGTCACATACGGCTTCACAGAAAACTGTCTAGTCACTAAATTAGCAGCCAGCTTGAAACATCGCCCGTGGCCACTGTATACGTTGACTTTTGTTTATAAACGTCCTAAACAATAGCAAATAGGCAACATGACTACCATCGACATAACACCTGGATCAATGCACAGAACACTACGGTAAACATTCAGATAAAAGTACCTAATATTGGAGGTTGTGGTTATATACAAGTGATGCTGCACGAGCCGTCTTCAGATGCTTCACCATTTAAGCGCTATATTATTTTTGTATAAAATATGGAGAACAAAGGGTTGAAATCAGTATAAATGTCTTAGTTAGATCTTCCCGATTCATTTGAATACCTATGCTAAGGGTATACGACCATTATAAATATTTTTACTTTTATATATAGTGCGGGGATCGTCTTTAGACGTCAGAATCTGACGTCTACAGACGTCAGATTTTAACGTATAAAGAAGGTCCCCGCACTGACCGGGTTAATGGTTGTGCTTTGTACCAAGCTGTACAAATCCTATATAAAAGGTCTAGAACTTTTCTGCGCAAAATATAAAAAAATATCTTTAACATGAACGCAATTTATAACCAGATAATAAACTTAATGTGAATATAAATGAGTAAATATCTAGGTGCTAGGACGGTTAACCCTTTAAAACATCAGGAATCTTTACATAATCGTTTTGTAGCAATGTTTAAACAATAGATGCCAATTTTCTTTATATTGTCAAACACTTTTATTAATCTTCATACACTACAAATCGATAATTGCGACAACAATTCACGCCTTGTAGTGGATGAATGTTTGAATATAAATTCCAGCTTTAAATCGTTAAATAGTGGGGATGCTTGTGTTCATAAATAAATTCCCGTGTGATTTTGATATGCCACCTATATCAAAATGTTCAGAATAAACTACAGAATAAGAAAAAGTGTGATGGAGCTCGCAAATTGGTGTCAAAACACTCTTCCCAGGCAAAATTCAAAATGGCCGCCATTAAATCACTAAAGTTATCATATCTTCATCAATAATTGAGATAGAAACAACATTATTTTACCAAACCATATGTTTTTGGTATCAAGTAATGCAATAAAACAAACAATACAATTATTTGACATCGTTATCATGCAAAAAGCAAAATGGCCGCCATGAAATCGCGATAGTGATCATATCTTCGTTAATAATTGAGATGGAGACGAGATTATTTCACCAAACCATATGTTTTCGCTATCAAAGAATGCAATGAAACAAACGATACCGTCATCGATATCATTATCATGCAAATTCAAAATGGCCACCATGAAATCACTAAATTGATCATATTTGCGTTAATAATTGGGATAAAAACGATATTATTTTACCAAACCATATGTTTTAGGTATCAAGGAATACAATAAAAAGCTAATACTTTATTTCACATTATTATCATGCAAAACATGGCCGCCATTAACCTAATTAATTTATCACATATAAAGATAAATACTGGATTTTTTCATCTAACCACATGATGTCGGCATCAATAATACAATAAAACACATCATACCTTTATTTGTATATCTTTATATAGCTTCAAAATGTTATGTCATTACCTATTTATCCAATGTCTCAATACTAGTAATGCTAATTACATAGTAGAGCATCTGCTTATGTATAGCACACACCACCCATCTACGTAACATATTTTTTAGCTGAACAATTAGGGCATATCCACATCCACACGTGATCGACAGAACAATGTTTTAACTCACTCAAAAACAAATAGATCTATATTGAATTACACCGCTTCTTATGTATTTTGAAATATTAGCTGTCACTTCTATATGATCACATTGATGCACAAGAGTGCATAATTGTTCATATACACCGATGGTGCACTTCCCGACATCGAACTTACACGTTCTAGATATCAATAATATTCTACACCTCTAAGATGTTTACCTATTTTTAACAAGTTAGCAACATTATATATAGTGTGTATAGTTATTAACCACCTGTATCATAATTAGACTACATGAGGTCAACAACAATGGCATAGCATACTATTCGGATAATTTCATTTCTAAATCCGTTCTCCAGCCCTTGAACAGACACTGTTATAAATTTAGTTATACATTACTAAAAAAAGTAATGTGATGTAACACAATGGGGCATAGCAAAAGAGTATCAATATTTGTACAGATCATGTTTACAGAGTTAGCGTCTACACTGCAGTGTATCAAATAGCATATCAAAGGCAAGTTAATGTCATTGCAATGTCAAATCATAGCAAAGTTTTTCTTCAATTAATTGTCATTACACTTTTATGTGACAAAAAAATATTTGACAAAACACAGCGAATGTGCATATCATTGAATAGTCAAAATGATTTTTTGTGAGTTTCCATTGCCAGAACTTAGGGGTTGTATAAAAGATACTGTATAACCCCGAAAAATATACACATAACTTAAGGTTTGGGCTTGTTTGACATTGAGATGTAATGTTTTAACATTTTTGTTAAATATAAACATAATTATGATAAATATTTTTTTATTCTTGTGTGCTTAGAACTGTTTATGAATTTATAAACAGCAAGTATATCATAGGATAATAACATCGTGGCATTATCCCCTAAATATAGAAGGCAGGCTTCCTGCTCTCATGATATCAGCAAAAAGCGGGGTCAGAATATTTTCACTTATGTAACCTATTGCAGCGGGCGCCTTCTTAACTTTTACCTGATGCCTTAATATGCACAAAAAAACAGCTCCCTTTTTTAGACCCTAGAGCTGCAACTGAAACATGCGTGACTAATGAAGCCAAACTCTTTCAAGTACGTACTTGCTTGGGTCTTGGTGATGATTACATTTTATTTTCAGAAATTTGTTGATAATATAGCAATTCTTAGCTCTGCGAATGAATAAATGAATGAGCCTCGGAACAATGAGTATGCGGACAAACAGACTACACTGAATCAGGATCAACCATCAAGGATAGTGAGATGAATCTGATTGTACTATCGTCTAGACCTACGACTGGCAGTCTGAAAGCAAGCACGCTATTTCTCGTTCACAGAGGCTCCCCAAAATACTGAATTCTTAAGTTTGTGAAGGGGAGAACATTTTTAAACCACCATACCAGAGTGGGAGACAGGCCTATTTATCACTACACCAGACCCACTGTTGCATGCATGTATGTGCTTTTTGTGGGGATTCAAGATAACATTCTGCATAAACGTTTTTTATCTGATGTAGTATTTCAGTCAAAATCTTGATTTCTAAAGAATGAATATTGCTTTACGTTGCTTTCTGCACAATCATGGTAATGTCGCGACAGAAGGAAACCCGAAGCCGGGACTATGCCCTACTTATTTCGAATGACTTTAATGGTTCTTTATATTGCACAGTACCACAGGCAGCACTGTACACGCCAGGCCTTTTAACGGTTTGGAGCACTGTATATGCACAACCACGACGACAAATATCCTTCCAGACCGGGATTCGAACCTGATACCTCCAGGTTATAAGCCCCAGTCGATACGAATGAGCTACAGGGCCGGCCGCTAATTTCTAAAGCGAAAAAAATTAAAAACGGTGCCATTGTATTCCCTAGTAACAAAAAATCAAGCCTCTGTTTGAAATATTGAGGAAGCTATGATAACTTTTGTTATGATGTTATGGCGGCCATTTTTTTTATTTTATGATACATGTAGTGTGTCTACCGCATCCCTTGATACAGAAAACATGTCGTTTGGTGAAATAAACTCGTCTCTACTCAATTATTGACGAGTACATGCTAACCTCAGTGATTTCATGGCGGCCATTTCGAATTTTGCATATTAATGATGTCGAATAAATGTTTTGCTTGTTTTATTGCATGCCTTGATACCGAAAACATATGGTTAGGTGAAATAATCCTGTTTCTATCCGAATTATTAACGAAGATGTGATCACTTTAGTAATTTCATGGCGGCCACTTAAAATTTTGCATGATATTGATGTCAAATGAATGTATCGTTTGTTTATTGCATTCCTTGATACCGAAAACATATGGTTTGGTGAAATAATCTTGTCTCTATCTAAATTATTGGTGAAGATATGATAACTTTTGTTATTTCATGGCGGCCATTTTGAATTTTGCCTGATAAGAGGGTTTTGACACCCATTTGCGAACTCCATCAAACTTTTTTCTTATTCTGTGGTTTATTCTGAGCATTATCATATAGGTGTCATATTTCAACCACTGAATTCCCACGGGATTACACATGCTCCTGCACTAAAAGGGCCTATGTGCCAGTGTAATCAGAAGGGGACGATGTTATTTTAATGTTAAATGTTTCTAATTTCAATCATGTCAAGTGGTTATATCCCAGTAACACGCCAATTTATCAACTGAAAATTACCAGCTGTTTTCCAGTGCGCTACCCATCTTTGTCGATATTGAATAATCAATTAAAAATCCTGTTCGTCTGCAGCCCACCATTGTCGATAATGGGATTATTACAAAAACAAATGTACACACATAAATAATTTACTTTACATGACATTGTATCCTGTTGCTCACCAAATTTCAATAATACTGCTGTGCAAATACAAACAGAAGTAAAGCTTACTTTAAAAGTGAGCGCTTACTGCTTTTCGCCTCTGCATGACAGAATACGTTGCTTCAAGAACATACGGTATTCCAAATGTAGTATAGAAATTTATTGACAAAACTAATCAATTCTCTAAATTAATCTCAAAATAGTCACGTGCACGTGTGGGAGGACAGGTGCCCCATTTGGACTTTCATAGCTGACACGACATGCTGTTTTAATGTTGGTCCACCGTCTGCAGTGATGACCTAGCAACACATCGTCGCCGCGGAGCTAAAGGATCCTATCTGACACTCGTAAGAGTGGCAGATAGGATCATTTAGCTCCGTGGCGACGACATGTTTAATGTAGCATGTTTACTGTGGTGCTTCCTGTAGTGCTATGACAGGTAATCTCCGTTCCTCTCTTCCCAATAAACATTTAAAATTCGGCAGCATTGTTTCAGTGTTGGCCCAACTTATAAGACGTCGGACCTAAGGTTGACAGGCCTCTGTGACCCACACACTTTGACCGCGCTCCGTGTTGAAGGTTTGCTTCCCTTCCGTATCCATCATTCCCCCTCATGAAATTTTAATGAGCTCAGTAAATGCGTGTTTGCTAAAATAATGATACAAGATGTGTTAACCCTTTAGCCGCCAAATTATTCAATCTGAATTTTCACCCACTTGAAGTTGTGTCTCGCTGACGCGATCCACAACTTCAAGTGAGTGAAAATTATTCAGATTTAACAAAATGGAAGTCAATTGTTTTCAAATATTGCTGATTGATTTCACATTTTATGTTTAACATGTTTAAAATGTGGTACTTAATGTGCTAATAAAAAATGAAAACCCGAATATATGCGGCACCGGCGGTTAAAGGGTTGAACGTCCAAGACGTCAGCCCAGCATTGACCAAACGTTGGGAAAACGTTACCTCGACACACCCCTCCACTTGCAAACAAGTTTATCAGGAGAAATATGGTGAGGTCCAAGACTACAAAGGATCAAAAAAATCATCCGGCATCAAATTGTCTCCGTCGACAAAACCTCTCGTCCTTTTCACTAATGGACAAAAACTTGGTACCATTATAAATCAGCTGGTAAATGTCTCGACATAATAGATGACTTTGCTCTGAGCAACATGTAGTTCTTATGGAGCATCTTTGTCTTAATGTACAGCCTAGCAAACAAAAAACATTTGTAAAACATTTATACAACGTCGACCCAACAACGTCTTTGACATTGGTTCAACATTGTACAAATGTTATACAAATGATTTGCCTTGCAAATAGCATACGTTAATCAGATGTTGTTTTATTGCCTGCTTCGCAGACGGTGAGCCAACATTGGGTTAGTAATTCAACCATAAAAATATAGTCCCACTCGATCAAATTTATTTTTTCTGTTTCCTTTAGCGTTACAAATATGTTATTAATGCCTGAAGATGCGTCAACGAAATATCCATTGTCATAAAAATAGCCATCAATTGATGGCAGGACCCCTCAGCCGTAGGCTCTGTCCACCAATATCAAGAAATAACTAGATTTGCCTGGGGGGCAAAGCTTGCGTCTCCACCCGCCCCACCTAGTACATTAATTATAAAGAAATACAGTACTGTCACCAAATTTTTATGTAAACCACGTGCAAATGTGATGTCAGAACCACACCAACATCTAATCAACATATGGCCAGGGTAAGTTGCTTCCTTGGAACAAATCGGTGAAGCAGAGAAGCTCTTGAGAGTAACATGTGATTCGTCGGCCATCTTAAATTTTGTTGAAAAAATGAAAAAAGAAAAACATTTCTCCTGAGTATTTTCTCTTGGAATCTTGGAAAATGGCCGCTTATGGCGTGGTGCAAAAAAAATATATGGGATGAATTGCCCAGGCAGATAGGTCATGTCTATAAAAAATAAACAAAATTCAACAGTAAACCTTTTAGTGAGAACAAAATTTCTGACCGCCCGCCCGTCCACCTGCCCAACGAAATGTTGAAAGGTGTGTAGAGTGTTTATAAGACCGAAGTCCGAAAACTTTTTTTACAAAATAAATAAATAAATAAATTTAAAAAGTAACTGTTTAAGGGGTTTAAATTCGTTAATGAAATAGCGAATTGTGCTGGTGAAAATCTATTTAAGATGGTGCTGAAAAAGAGTATCACCTCTGGGGATATAGGACTTAGATCATAAGATCAACCCATCATATAGCGACAGCTTTATCTGGGACCATTGTCAAAAACACACACAAAAAGAGGATTCGAATCCAAATCCTGTCGCTTTGTACAGTGGTTAGTAGCTATCAGGTAAATATCAGAGTGATTTACGGTCCCTTCGGGGTTTACCATAAGGAGGGAGAAAGGTCAAGGCCATCACAGTGATCAATGGAGAAGACGGATATTCCAGAAACCAAAAAAGCTGGGATCAGCTTTGGGTCATTCAAATCTGTGGGATGAAAAAATGTCACACACAAAAAGACGATGCGTTGTCTCCACAGCAGGTTATCAGTATGCGGAATATTGCAACTGTAAATTTTACACCCGATATAATCGGTTCGGTCAACGGAAATTATGTCTTCTTTGGTCCCGTGCGAGGTCAGCACAACGTCCCACAAAGCGCAGAAAACATGAGACGTTCACCCAACGTTGCTGTGATGTTGGGTCAGCGTCTGCGACGCTGGCCCAACATCACAGCAACATTGGGTGAACGTTTCGTGTTTGCTGTGAGAGCCGGTGTTTTCTGTTTGCTGGTTCGGAATGAGCGACACACGATAAGAGGCTCAGACATCATGGCGTCCACAGAGAAATACTCATCTCTAGCAGGAAAAACAGCCCAACGGCACGAGACGTTCAGCAGGTGTTGGTTTAATGTTGGGCCAGCGTCGCAGACGATGGGCTAGAATTGGGCCAGCATTGGCTCGGCCTCTCGTTTCTGCAGGGTTTCAGCACATGGCTGACCCAAAGGTGGCCAGCCTGAGACAGTTTTGGGGCAATATCAGGAATATCAAACTGCTCATTTATTTTGACATCCGTTCTCCACATTCCAGCTATATGCAAAGCTTCGTCGCGTCAAACATATAGAAGACACTGTCAGGCATAAATAATTAGTTGTAAAAGGCCAAGCGAAGTAAAAATTCAAATTGTGACCTCAAAAGACACCTTTCAAACACACACTCATAGTAAAATACAAGGTTAGCATAACTTGTTTTCAAATACCATTCTGTAAACAAACCAAAGTATATTATTTGATTATTTCTGAAGCAATGATTGCAATATAAGTTTAAAGCGAAATTGGCTCAATGGTCAAATATGTGTAGATAATGCAAATAAACAGCATTTGTATATGATGAGAATCGACTCTACGACAACCCAGAATATTGTGTTGCCCTCGACTGTCCATTCATATTGATATGTCCCCCAAAAAACTGCATAGGTGTCAAGTCAGTGATAAAGCTGCCATTCTCAAGCAATGGTTTTGCTAATTTGCAAAAATATGTCATCAAAAATTGTCCTTACATCTAGACTAAATTAGTCATCGCAGAAAAAAAGCATGTGGCGACAGATACCTACAGACACTTATTACATAATAGCCTAACCCATGTGTTGCCGAATTGTTTTGTTCCTATTTTTTAGTCATTTAAAGCTGTTAGTGCTATCGCAATTTCCAGCTTTGTATATCTATATATATATTATATCCACGCGCTCAGTAGCATAATGTCTAATTGTGGTGCTTCAGTAACAACAAGCACTGAGTTTGACGTCCGTCAACTCACATATTCACTAAAGCACCTTGTCCATTTTAGTGTGAAAGTAGCAGTCAGAGACATCTGGTGAATAACGGAAAACTAAACTACACCTCACTCAACATACATTGTACGACATAGAACACAGATCACGGCAAGTATTTCCTCAGTTTGTTTCTCCAGATAAATAAATATATACTCTCCCAGTAAGCAAAATAATGATGGTAACTCTTTGAGCTCTAAAGCAGAAAATTGACTTTTCCATCCAGTCGAAGTTGACACGATTCACAAGATTAGGTGATTAAAAATTAATCACATCTCTAAAATCAGAAGCAAAACTTCGAAGACAACCTTCTAAAATGTGTCATTTAATTCTTCAACTTCTAGTAACGTAAATATGTGACAATAGTCAATAATTCTAAACTTACACGTTATTTATATTGAAAACATGGCATCCAACCAGTAGAAAACGGCACATACCTCTATTGATATTTGCTCAGCTATGACGTACAGTAGCCTGAGCTGAGCAGATAACAAAGAAACTATTTTTTAAAGAAGGTTAACCTTTATTGCTGCGAAATCGTTTGTTTCTATTTTTCTTTCATTCGAATTCAAATGATCAAAAATATGTTTATTTATGACAAATAAACATCTTCAACAATCTCTTTTATCAATTCTAGTGATATTTTATTTTATTAGAAAATCCTTGAAACCGTATAGTCTATTAAATCATGCTATCAGCACACTAGTTAAGTCCCAATCAGAGGTAGGTGACTCACCTCCTGGTCCAGTAAAAAAGTAAGTAAGATGACTTTTTAACGTCACTTTTCGGCCAGTATGGTCATTTAAGTGACAATTCATAATAGAACAAACGCCTATTCTGTAATGTAAAAGCGGTAAGTTAAAAGCCTCACCTCTAGTAAGGCATGTAGTTGTGTGTCCTCAAACACGGCGTGAAGGAAGTCCACGTCCCTCTCATTACAGTCCGTCAGGCACTGGATCTCCTCCAGACTGTCAAGGATCTGGGACACTGCTAAAAACACAAATAAGACTTAATATTAACATACATGTATACAACGTTATACAACGTTCCTGCAGAATCAACAGGTTTGGGGAGGACTTCTTGACGTTTGGGCGGGGGGGGGGGGGGGGAGAGAAACAACGAGGACAGTGAAATGCGTGCACTTTTTTCCTGATAAATAAATTACAGGGTGCAATTTCTGTTTCAATACAGCAATGGTCAACCTACCTAGCACAGTTTGTCAAAATTATTACGATCCAAAATAATTTTAACTACATTATGCTCGAGCCGCAAAGTATAAATGTGATGAAAGCCGTTAGATGATCACGGTAAACTGTTGTCACCTGCCGTTTTTGCTGGTTCGTGTATACATCACATCAGACTGTGCCATATGTGGCATTCACCAGGTGTCTCTGCGGAATGTGAAGACTTGGAGTGGTGTCAAAATTGACGGTGTCTAGTGTCATCTTACAGTGATCCAAGTACTTTGGCGCCTAATAATCCTTTCAGACCTGAATTCATCTTCATCCACTACAAGCCGCGAATTGTTGTCGCAATTCTCGACTTGTAGTGGACGAAGATGACTTGATGTGGGTTAGGAATTGAAAAAAATATCATGTATTGGTGAACCAGCTTCATGGAAATTTTCATTCTAAAACACTTAAATGTAGGAGAATTAAGTCTGTTTTCAGGGATGAAAAATGATGCTTTAATGCATCGTGAGGGCTTAAAGGGGTAAAAGGGAAGCCAATATTATTATATGGCAGGGATATAGACATCAGTATTATTCAAAAGATTGACTGTAGTCGGTTTTAATCTGTTTTATTGGCCGATCAAATCACTGTTATTAAAGGTGATCTATCACCCCTTATATGGTATGAATAATTGTGTCTTTATATGGCGTGATTGGCTATCATGTGACCCTCTCAGAGGGTCACATGATAGCCAATCACCCCATATAAGGAAACACTTGTGCCCCATGTTGTGGCAACTTTGATTTATTTGTCACAAAATTATTAATACTATATAAAGGGTGATAGATCACTTTTAAGAACGAAATGAGTGTTCAAACATCAACATTTTCAAATGTTTGGTCTCGAATTAAACAAATATGATAAAAAATATATATAGGGCTCTAAAGATTAATATATATCGTATTTGCTAAGATAAGCAGAACCGGGTGAAAGTTCTAAACGGTTATTTTTATTTATAATGATGAGAAATGTGTCATGTTTTACTCTTCCCAGCGAACACGAAACATTTGTATACCATCTATACAATGTTGGACCAACGTCGAAAAAATTATAAATGTTATACAAATGTTTTGTGTTTGCTGGGTTTAGCGAGATTTTTTCATAATTTGGCCTGTTGCACTGTTTTTGAGATACCGGGTACGCAAATATTAGAGAATTACGCAGAACGAAAATGGCAGACACACATTCATTTAAAATTGTTCGCGTTTAAAATTTAATCAGGTCGTTGCCTGACATTGCTGAAAATATAATTTTATTAAAATACATGATAGATGTTTTCCTCAAACGCGATAACACGTGTTCCTTCATTAGTCTCCATAATAATCACAGGGTTAATTATACACAGGAATAAAATTCCATCCAACAAATTCCCTAGTGATGCAAAATACATATTCAAAGTTCATAGATAAGATTTGTGGCCACTAAGAAAACAAGTACCTGCGGCGGCAGACTGACTGGATTACAGGTGAGTGTCTTAATTAAAACCCTTTAAGCCCTCACGATACATTAAAACATAATTTTACATCCCTGAAAAGAAGTTTTATTTTCCTACAACTGACGGCTTCAGAAGGAAAATTTCCACGAAACTCTTTTACCAATACATGACAATTTTCCTTAATTTTTCACCCACTTCACTTCATCTTCTAAACTACAAGTCGAGAATTGCGACAGCAATTCGCGACTTGTAGTGGATGAAGATGACAATGGTAAATTCAGTCTTGAAAGGGTTAAAATACACAGTTAGACAGCTGCAGGTGGAATACGAGTATCTATATAGGCTGTAGAACATCCACTAAATAATCACTACTTGCTATGATAGTGTATTTAATCTAACGAAAACGACAACGAAAATATTCCCATATTTGTTCATTGAGCGCTTATTACTATTTGCAATTGAATGCATGCACAAAATATTTATACATCAGATAAAAGTGAGAAGAAATCAACTCGTTACACAGGCAGACCACATTATGGTACAGCGTGTAGGCAAACAGCAGTAGCTGCTCACTTGAAAAGTAACCAGTTACTGCTTTACTTTCGGGTATGAAGTAGAGTGAATAATTCAAATGATACTAACGACTGAATTCCATCGATCTCATCATCTATATTATACACTCTCTAAAAATACCTGAATAATCTTTTTTATACTGAATTATCTGGGACTGTAAATATGTTCTTTCTGTACGTATTACCCCCTCCCCTAAGCTGGCAGGCGACTGAGAAGTTCAAAGCTCGGAATAAACATAAAATGGATATTGAACATGGGAGAGTAAAGCAAACGCCCGTAGTCATGTTTTATTGATAGACGCAACACAATGAAAGGCTACATTATCTCAGAAAGGCATTTTGTCTTATGCCTTTCTGATTATATGTATTTCTGATATTTTTAAAGTACGATGCGGGCTGACAGCGCTATACATTGACTCGACGTTGTATCCATGCTGGGCCAACATCCGAGACGCTGTACCAGCATGCATACAGCGCTGCATCAAAGTAATTGGGATTTTGGAGAACTACATTTAACATTGGCAGATTTACAAGTTTTTGTCTATCATAACCCCTGATAACCATCATCATGACATCATTATTCTACAGGACCACTGCATTCTTGTCAGTCGTGTTTCTATATGTTTAGGCTTCGATGAAAAAATGAATATATATTTATAGTGTTTGACTGTTACCTTCAACTATAGCAGTTTATTCGGTGTTCCTTAGTTTAAATCACAGCTCGGTATCAGTCTGTGTCACGCCTACACGGGGACAGGGACGATTTAACCCCTAAAGTGCTTAATTAATTTGCAAAAAACATCGCAACCAAAGGGTTCTTTTCAATTTGAAATCATCATAAATGTCTTAGTTAGCTCTTTCCGATTCATTTGAATACCTATGTTATGGGTCTACGGCCATTAGAAATATGTTTACTCTTACAGTCGTCAGAATCTTACGTCTGTAGACGTCAGAATCTGACGTCTACAGACGTAAGATGCTGACGACTAAAGTCTATCCCCGCGCTGTAAGGATCAACCCTTATAACGCGGAAATATTATCGTATGAACCATGGATACCAAACTGGCGAGGGGTTATTTTTAATTTGAAATCAGCATAAATGTCTTAGTTAGCTCTTTCCGCTTCATTTAAATACCTATGTTATGGGTCTACGACTATTATAAATATTTCAATTGTTACAGTGCGGGGATCGACTTTAGACATCAGAATCCGACGTCTAAAGACGTCAGATTCTGATGTCTAAAGTTGATCCTCGCGTTGTAAGGGTTAAATATACATTATGTATTATTACTTCCGCTGTATCGTCACCTTGGTATCAAAGAGTTGTAAATGTCACCGACCCTTTCATACCTAGGTGACGGCCTAGGGAGAGTTCTATGCCTCCTCCTGCATGGGATGAAGGATGTCGCCGGCTGACCTGCCCTCACCCTCACACATTCTCCTCCCTATCCATTATAATCCACTTCAAGGGGAGTGCTCCCGGTCCGGACGGCGTGATCCGGATAGCCAAGATCCCAGTATTAACCCTGACCCCACAACAATCAGACAGCCCCAGTACAGCCTCCCATGTACACCTGATAAACCCATACACACGTGGACTACACTCAGACAGACAGACAGACAGACGGACAGATCCCAGGCTCTCCTTTGATTGTTTTCATACTTCGCGTGAGCATTTTGACCAAATCAGAACAACATACATTTGAGATGGATGGCTGGCGCCGGCTGAATCAAACTCAATCCCAGCAAACACGAGACGTTGAGTCGATGTTGGTACAATGTTGGGCCAGCGTCATAGACGGTGGACCAACATTGAACCAACATTGGCTCAGTGTCTCGTGTTTCTTGGGATAGCTGGTGGCATACTATTACTACTTGCTTTTTCTGTTGTATCACTGACTGATACCACAAACGTCATATTAATACTTCGCCAATGTCATAGACGTTGGGCCAGTGCAAAACCAAAGTTTTTCCATCGTTTGCTGATCCTGATCCCCACATGGTCAGGGATGAGCCGATCACAGCCAAAGCTCAAAGTCCACTACGGCTGTCCACCTTTTGAGTACTACAATCAATGTTTAAAACACTGAAATATTTAGTATTTGCTAAATGGAAACAAAAGGGTTTTTTCAACTTGAAATCATTATGAATGTCTTAGTTTAATAGCTCTTCTGACGTCTAAAGACGTCCCCGGCACTGTTAACTGAGGCAGATGTCTCGCTCCCTCCAACTAAGTCAATTGTAAACACACCAGTAACATTTCCCTCTGCTGTCAATAAGGATTGCATTCAAATAAAGATACCACAATAATCTGCGTGTGACCGACGACTTATATTTTTTATGCAATTGTATCTATGTATATCGATTTTGATGACTTAACATTTACCAATAACAAATACGGTGTCATGAAAATAGTCATCAGATTAATTATTCAACATTAAGTCCCAGCTTAAAATGTTGCAGGTATTATAGTGATATGAGTCAATCTCATCATACTGTGTAGCATGTAAATCCTGCATATGTCACTCTTCATTCAACATACACATTATTATTAATGCTATTCTACGAACATTTTGTGTCCCCTTAAGCCTGAATTTACAATAGCCATATTCATCCACTACAAGTCGAGAATTGTGTGGTGAATGAAGATGACGTGAAGTGGGTTGAAATTGATAATGTTCGTCCTAAAACCCCTAGGTTTTAGGGAAATAAGTTATGCACAGTGAGGGTTTCTAGGGTTTTATTTCATGGTGCATGTATAATGAGGTGAAATCACGTTAGGATTTAAGCGGTCATTCAAATCCAAACTACAGTAACTACTTGCGTTTCAGGTAAGCAGTTACTGTATTTACTGTCCACCGTGACTGTATAATCTGGGTCTATTTACAAAAAAATTATTGCTGTCAGACAAAAACACGTGATGTCTGGCCTTTAACCTATAACGTTCAGTACTGGCATTATCATATGACATAATGACATTTTGATGGCGATGTCTGGTGTTCTGCCGTCCAAAGCCAAAGGCCATTATCTACTTACTTGAAAGGAAGTAGATGCTGTCTTGTGGATTTGTAGGGTAGTATTGTGCGGCATATTTCGTGAAATGCAGCAATTTTGATCTTTAATGTTTCAATCCGTACTTTTTGCACTATCAAGGGGTGTCGCCCTATCACTCACAAAACATCTCCCATATTTATAGCACATAAACTTCATTTAAAATAGAATGGATAATTACTTTGCGCAGAGTAAATTCTGGACTTCACCTTCACTCAAACCACAGTTATTAGGAATGAAATGAGTGTTCAAACATCAACATTTGAAAATATTTAGTCCCAAATTAAACACATATCATGAGTAATTTTCGTCCCCTTGAAGTTGTGGGTCGCGGTAGCGAGACACAACTTCAAGTGGACGAAAATTTGGATGAAAATGAGAAAATTTGGCTGAAAAATTTTGGATGAGATAACTTAGCGGAAACGGGTTAAAATAACACTTATCATAATAGCTAAAACAATGTACATTATTCTTCACTGTATATAGTTTTCCCATTCGATTTATCTATCGGTGACGAAACGAAAACACGCAGTGCAAATATTGCTCTATTCCTGATAATAACAAGCTTATTTTATATTTAGCTAGGTACCGTACAGGAATAATTCATGTGGATTTGAAGTAACGTATTTTATCGCCATCCGAAACGTAGACATAGCAAGTACCTACCATGAGGGTAATAAATAACACTTATATGCTCGATGGCACATTTTTGTAATCGCGAAACAACCTGCTTACAAAATGCGAGCTTTTACAACGCACATATTTATCTATGATGATTCATCAAACCTATGACTCACTCATGTATAGAATGCTTTACAGAAATCACAGTTTCAACTCTTTTTGTTTGTCACCCATCTCATTGTCTGGCCAGACTGGGATATAAATAAACCATATGGCCATCAGGCATTTGCGTGAGGTTTTGTTTTTGTCGTCTCCATGTAATACATCTTTAAAATCCATCTCGGCTGGAATAAAAACCTGCGACTCTTGATGCTCCGGCGTTCACAACCCTCGGCGCATTAACCGTTTCAGCGCTGGGGAACGTCTTTATACGTCAGAATCTGACGTCTACAAGACGATCCCCGCGCTAAAAGAATGAAATATTTATAATGGCCGTAGACCCATAAAATAGGTACTCAAATAAAGCGGAAAGATCTAACCAAGACATTTCTGATGATTTCAAATTGACAAAACCCTTTGGTCTCCGTGGTTTATACAGAAATATCTCAGCGCTTTACGGGTTAATGTATAACACTGTGTGTAGTGTATGTGTTGAATGAAATGCATTAAATTCAATAACAGGAAATGGGTATAATAAATTATAGCGAAAACCCATGAATCCACTCTGTATGACTAAAACATTGTCATTACGCGGTCAGGCAAGTGATGTACATACAAAATGACAGTAATTCAGATTAGCGGTTCTTGAGATATGGGCAACAGGTCACTTTGTAACACGTGATCCGTCAACAAACACATCGTGGTTTCAGATGTCTCGGGTTTCCACACATGTGATAGTGCGCATTGCGTCACTTAACAAAGTTGAAAAATCAATATGAGAATATTCAATCTCGCACACCACCACTGAATAATTTCACAGGTGATCACAAAGGCATAAGAATGCCAGAAAAAATAGTGATGAAAAAAGCACATGGCTATTGTCCTAAGACAGTAACTGTTTACATGAAAAGTAAATAGTTAACACATCTGTTTGTTATTGGGGGACGAGTGACCTGCCCTTTAGTGTCCTTAGTATACTGGGTTGCCTGTGATCTTTTAGTAGACATATTGGGTGGACCATACCTTGGCCCAGCATTGTGCCAGCATCAGCACCGCTGGACCAGCATTGGACCAACTGGGGTTAGTCTACCTGTGTGGCTGACAACAAAATCTAGATCAGTGTCAGCGCAACTATGGAAGCTCAGCCATTTTGAAAGCCCAGCAAACACGACACACTGACCCAATGTTGTTTTAATGTTGGCCCGCCGTCTTCGACGTCGGGCCAACATTAAAACAACATTGGGTCAGCATGTCATGTACGCAGGGAGGAAATTTCTCTCATACAACTAGACAGATCAGGTCTCAGACGAAAAGATCAGAAGACTCTGACAAAACTAGACACCGGGACAGCTCCAAGCATCATATCAATTTCACAAGATTCTAAAATCACACTCAATTAAATAAGCAGTAAAGATACATGTGCATTGTGCAGCGTATCGAATTGCTATCTTCATCAACTGATTCAGGTGCAATTTGCGTGATATTTTAATTACACGGAATCATACGTCAAACTGAGAAGTAAAGGTATGAATACAACAGTTGCTTAAAGAGCAATGGCCGCTTGCTTTTCAAGTGAGCAGCTAAAGCTGTTTACTTTGTCCTACATAGAATACGTCTATTTAAAGGGACTGGACCAGGCTAAATTCATAAAAAAATCGGTGATTTTATTTGGGCTTCTTAATATGACCATATGATGTAAACATGTCCGTAGACTAGAACTGCAAAAGTTCTTTAATTTTTGTGCTGCGCATTAACCGGTTAGGCTAGATAAAGAGACGAAATTCCTGATTTCTAATTATTGACAACCATGTCAAAAATTAGAAATACGTGAATTTCGTCTTTATATCTAGTCTAACTGGTGAATGCGCAGCAGAAAAATAAAAACAACTTTTGCAGTTCTAGTCTATGAACATGTTTACATGATATGGTCATATTAAGAAGCCAAAATAAAATCACCGATTTTTTAATGATTTTAGCCTGGGCCAGTCCCTTTAATGTCGAGGTATGATTGTTTTCGTAAACAGATGTCATGCAAATGATTTAGTATCTTCAAACTGATAAACGCGGTATTGGGGGTGGTGTGTTTATGAGCATACCAAAGAAGGCACTACATTTGCATTTGTGACAAATATGTTATTTGATTACTTCTGGGTAGATAAGTGATAGGGAGAACATACTCAAGGTTGATAAAAAATTCAAAGTAATTCCTAACGTTTTACTGACTTTTCCTTCCCAAATTGTGCAACGTAATTTCGGCTTACTGAATGTCAGCTGATATTTCCATCTCGACAAGTGCCATCACTGTCTCAATTCAAGCCTCGAAACAAAGCATTGGTCCAGCGATGTACCAACGCTAGTGCAAATACATCGCTGGACAACATTTTCTCTGGGACGAATTTTCCCAAAAATTAACTCGGGGAATGTGACCATGGTGACGTGAAATTAGACGCCTGGAAGGAGTGTTTTGTTTTTATCGATCAGATTCTGGTATAGATGAAAAAGACATGGATTTGCCAATTATCCTATTTTAGCCATTTTTAGAGTTAAACACAACATATCTGCCGAACTGATAGAGAAGGGAGCGTTCCCAAATCAACGCCGTCGACACGTTACACATAATCACCGTACCTCTATTACATTCGGAGAGCTATATTCACTAAATACCACATTTCACGCCATTTGTGTCAGCTTAGAAAAAAACCTTCAGACCATCCAATCCATTCAAGATAGAGCTTATCAGATTATGTAGATAGATCTTCAGCTAATTGTCAGTAAATCTAGATTGTCTACATTATCAGAAATGTAAACTGTGTAATATAGTGTGCATTTCTCATTTATGTATCTGAAACACCTGACACACGCAATTCCTGTAATTTATATAATATCCACAAAGTACAACTGACAAAAAATGTAGCTCCATCAAACACAACATGATGGCTGTATGTTGGTTTGATGCTGGGGTCAACATCTGCTACTTAGGCCCAGCATTCAGCCAACATTAAGCTGACGGCGATCATATTTGCTATGCATCTCATCCCCGAAAACACGAGGCATTAAAACAAATGTTGTTTGACTGTTGGGCCAGCGTCGCGGACGTTGGCCCAACAGTCAACCAACATTGTAGGAATGACTCCGTGTTGGCTTGGATACCGTTTGTGGGACAGGAACGCCAATATATAGTGACTTCTAACTTTTAAAGTACGCAGTTACTGCTTTTTTGGTTTTGCAGAGAGCATACTGGTATTACAAGGATAAATGCAAAAACACTCACTATTAATAAATGGTATTTAAATAATTAATGCTTTTCCGATGGTAAATGAATTCGAGATTAGTTACCTTGAACGCTTGGAGTAGTTTCCGCCATTGCATTTAAATGTGTCTCCGTTCACTTAATCCATAACAATCCACATTATATGTGTAGTAAATCTCCATTATAACGCTCACTGATTGTTTCTGGTGATATTTAAACACAAATTGTTGAAATTCTATTAATGCACGAAGATCGGCAGTGAGAAAAAATCACTATTGTTACTCCCACTCATAAAAACGTCAACATGATCACATCTTCACATTGGAGCCATGATCTAAACAACATGGTCAAGTACATATAATGGCTGCATTCATTCAATATAATCCACGATGATCCACAGTGAGGAATTCAATGTCACTTCCATCTTATAACGTATCCCATCTTCAGACTGACCAGTATCCAACATCAAGGGTCTCGGTCAGTTAACCATTCCAGTGTTGGACGCGACTAATGTTGTTTTTCATATACATCATTATTTGAGCCTTATGTACGTGTAATAGTATGAAGCTGATTCACTGATTCACCTTAACCCTTAGAACACTGATGTCGACTACAGTAGACATTCTGCTTTTTTATTGGCACCTGTATAACCAGTTGTTAAAAATAAAAAGTGCTTTCAGTTTTGAAACACTGATATATATTGAGACTGAAATTTCACAAATAACACAAATTTTCAGTCACTTGAAGTTGTGGATCGCGACAGCGAGACACAACTTCAAGTGACTGAAAATTTAAATTGAATAGGTCAGTGTTCCAAGGGCTAGGACTGCGAGGTTGATATCATTTTAACACTGATGTAACAGTGTTACAAATGTTTTCATCCGCTTGATGGGGGTTGAAAACAACAAATGTCTATTATAGGGCCTCAACGATTAATCCATAAAGCCAGTCTGTTGAGTTACTATTCTGACGTTACTCTAAAACTATCAACGGCCTGGTCTGCTATTCAAATATAATGTCTTCAATCACTAATCCATAATAATTCAAGTCTGATAAGTGACTCTTAATATCTTTGATCACTTAACTCTGGTACCTTATATTGCCAAGACGTAAAATAACGTCTTCAATCACTTTCTACAGAATAATTTCAGTGGTGACCTAAGATAATGTCCTGAAACCCTCAGGCAGAATAATGAACAGTGTGGTAAATTTTTGTGGTGACCTAAGATAATGCACAAACTAATGTTCAGTCATTGTTATGACGTTCAATTTTGGTGTTCGGTGATATACACATAATCACTGATAATGGTTTCATTCTCACCAAACATAAATCACAGTTCACATCAAGGAATCTTGTTCACATCTCGTGAATTATCTACTGTAGAGGCGAACAGCCTACCACCTGTCTCACAACTCCACTTCAAAATCAGGCAGAGTATAGTTTCAGTATCCGGTAGTATCCTTTACGTCGATATTCATCTGTTGATCTGGGGACGCACGTGCGCCTGTAACGTAGACGACACAGTGTCTATTTGAGTATCCAGCATGTGGAGTGGTCTGTGCGATGCGGTACATCCCTGGTGGAAGCAGCCACCCCTGGCCCGGCGTAAGACAATTATCAGCACAACCTAGTAGCGACAACAATCGTAACACTGACGTAGCCTGCAAACCAACGGGGAACGCGGACGACTTCCTAACAAACAGTCTGACACACGCAACGCACCCACAACTCACGCACTGCTGGAACAACGTCTCTGACTTTGTTCCAGCAGTGAACCAACGCTCGCTTGCATTTATCTGGCTGGTAGGATGGTCAGGTTTTGAGTCCCCTGTTGGCCTAGAAGTTGATGATCTGGTAGTAGCACAGCAGACACAAGACGTTGAATCAATGTTGGTTTAGTCCAGTTGGTCCAGCGTCGTAGACGGTGGACCAACGGTGAACCAACATTGAATCAACGTCTTGTGTCTGTTGGGAGGGACAATACAGACCTGTGTGTCGGTGCAACTGGCGCGTTCATACATATATGTCATATATATATGGTTGAAATGAGGACTTCCACTGAATATACAGTAAATAATCAATATTTGCGCAGAAAAATCACGAAATTGTATTCTTATTGGTGTCCGTTACATTCCAGAAATAATTATTCACTCTAGATTTAATCCTTAATTCAGACATTGACCGTTAACAACTATATTTTTTTAAACCGTGTATAATATGGAAAAAAATATTTCATGATTATACATCCGAGTAAACACAAAACATTGGTATAACATTTGTACAATGTTGGACCAGCGCCGAAGACATTGGGCGAACGTTTAAATGTTATATAACTGTTTTGTGTTTGCTGGGATGTGCCTCCGCTGAGATGGACTGATAGACGGATGGACAAACCAACTACATAGTACGGAAGCAAACATTCACAACAGCAATAATTCAGATTTGAGTAATTATGGATGACTGGTTTAGAGAAAACAAACATAGCAGGACTACAAATTCCCTTCCCAACACAGATACCCTACCAGCCATTTTGCCATGTCTGAAAAAAATAGTAATATGTAATAAGTAATATGCTATTCTGCCGTGCAAAGCCAAAAGGCAGTATCTGCTTACTCGTAAAGTAAGCCTTCTGGCTTTGTACGGCAGTATTCATGGCTCCAAGATTAGTGTAGAAAGTGGTTACATTTTAGTCACTTTGGAATAACACTAAGCTACAAAGTGAGTAAAATTCTACAAGTGATCATTGCCACCCCTTGCATCGGTGAAAATTTCTAGTGGAGTAATAAACGTCGGCGGAAACACATTCATGATCATAGTGTGGATGACATATGTCCACCCGGTACAAGGACAGTTTCCCGTCGTCAGCAACCCTGCCAAATACTGACACAGCAATGCCCGATCAGTGCCGGGCCTGCGTCGAAGACGCAGGCCCGGCACTGATCGGGCATTGCGGCCACAACCGTCACTGATGAAGCCAAATCTGTGTCAGCGAACACAGGCGATGGACATGCGTTGGTCATGTGTGTTTTACGTGTGGGCGGCGGTACGACACGAGATCACAGTGTCATGTTTGACCGGCCAGCATACAGCATCTTCCCATGACACCTGACACTGTATATCACCATGTGAACAGGCGGTACTGTAATATCAGGGGTATACTGATACCCCCTGCCCCGTAATAATATATACCCCTGATAGTGATACCCGCAGATTAACCCCGAAATCGCTGAATTAAATAATTTAAATTTGCACCCACTTGAAGTTGCCCAGCAAACACAAAACATTTGCATAACACTTGTACAATATCGGACCAACGTTGGGCCGACGTTGTGCAGATGTTGTGTTTGCTGGGTGTGTTCCGCTACGCGACTCGCACTTAAGTGGGTGAAAATTGGTCATATTTGCTTGTAATTAGAGACCAAAGATTTGTAAATCTGATGTTTAAATTGTTCATTTGCTTATAAATAGAGACCTAAGATTTGTAAATCTGATGTTTAAAGAATCATGTCAATTCCAATAACTGCGATTAAAAACATCTAATAAAACGGGATTAAAAACGACTATAAGGGTTAACCCTTACAGCGCGGGGATCGACTTAAGTCGCCAGAATGTGACGTCTGTAGACGTCACATTCTGACGACTAAAGTCGATCCCAGCGCTGTAAGAATATAAATATTTCTATTGCCCGCACACCCATAACATAGGCATTCACATGGATGGGGAAGAGGTCACTAAGACATTTATGATGATATCAAATTAAAAAAAACCTTTGGTCTCCCGAGTTTTTTTTAAATCTAGCGCTTTAATGGTAAAGGGTTAACTCACATACCACCTTGAGAAGCGAATCGCTACCATATTTCCCACCTCAAGGTGAAGACAACTGTGCTGATTGTATTAAATATAGACTATATTATCTCAAAAGCGCTGAAATACTTTCGTATAAAACATGGAAACCAAAGGGTTTTATTCAATTTGAAATCATCATAAATGTCTTAGTTAGCTCTTTATGATTCGTTTGAATACCTATGTTATGGGTCTACGGCCATTAGAAATATGTTTACTCTTACAGTGTGGGGATCGAATTTAGACGTCAGATTCTGCCGCCTAAAGTCGATCCCCGCACTGTCATCAGAGTTAAGCTGAGAACCTCTTTATTGTGATGGATTATTTCATTTTTCATTCCATGAATTTTATTCAAAATATGCCAGGTGGCGCAAAAGGGGACGAGGAAAGAGGAAACTCTGACAACGCTGAAGTATTTTTGTTTAAACCTTTGAGACCAAAGTTATTTTTTCAATTTGAAATCAACATAAATGTCTTAGTTTAGCTCTTTTTGCTTCCTTTGATTACCTATGTTATGATTCTACGGACATTATATTTTTTTTAATTCTTTCAACGCGGGGATCGTCTTTATACGTCAGAATCTGACGTCTACAGACGTCAGATTCTGACGTATAAAGACGATCCCCCCGCACTGTAAGGGTTAGAGGGTGGAACCATATGGTGATACCATACATGTAAACATATACCTCTGATTATAGTTCTGATATGAGTTGTAAGGTGACCCGATCCGCTTTCTAGTTCAAGGGTCATTGCCAAGGGGGTGTTAACATTCCTGGTCATATCCAGATGTATGGTGTAAAGGGATCCACATCACGTAACATTATCGGACCGATATTTTGGCAGCGAGCAATGCCTTTTAAACCCTCACAACGCTGAATATAAACCAGGAGATCAAGGGTGTTTCTTCAATTTAAAATCATCAGAAATGTCTTAAGTTAGTTTGCTCTTCCCGCTTCATTTGAATACAAATGTTATGGGTCTATGGTCATTATAAATAATTATGTTAATTATTTTAGTGATACTTTAGAATCTGTACTCTATAGGCGTCAGAATTCGGTCCCCGCACTGAAAGGGTTAATATGAAATGGCCGGTTATATATAATGCGACGATTTGAAAAGATACACACAGAGTGTTATACCACATGCCTGATATTACGTTGAATAGTAATATAACAGTATAAGGCTAGCGATGAGATAGACAGGGTTGGGCGTGGAGCGATTGATAAAACAAGACCACTTCCACAGCTAACGACATCGCAACTCTAATATGATGAATATGATGCTGCAGAAAATTGTTAATTGTAATTATCTTCATACATTACTGTAAGTAGTCTACAAAAATAGTCAACGTCTTTGCCTTGTAACTAAATTAGTTATAGTATAGCAATCACTTACATCGATATCAAATGTCACAAAGTCATCGTCAAAACAGGATATATCAAATTTAACCTTATTCACATTACACTAACGTCATCAAGGTACATCTATTGTTGATACATGTCTTAATCGAAAAACCTTAGAGGCAAACTTTCTACGATGCTGATAAATCTAATTTCCAAGTGATCCTTAAAACGCAATAGAATTGATTTTTCCACCCACTTAACGTTGTGTCGCGACCCACAACTTCAAGTCAGGGCTCAAGTTAAATGACCAATATTTACGGACGCATGTGCACGTAAACAAAATAAATTAGGGGCGCATGTGCTATTTCTTGTTCTATTTTTTCAATATTTTGACTTTTTCCCCCAAAAAATTTACGTGAAGACATATATATATAAACTGCATATGACTTAAGAGCTGATATCCCTGTTGCGCATCGCAACCAAACAAACACCTGAAACTTAGACAAAAAGATTTACGAGCGAAACACCGAAATCAGCGATATTTTAGGTGCGCGCACGCGGGTAAATTGAACCCTGCAAGTGGGTAAAAAAATAAGCATATCGAATCCGCGGAATTGATCCCAGTAGGCTAAAGCGCACCGAAGAAGCACTCTCGCCATTAAAACTTTATTTACCAGCAAACTGGAATGGAGAGTAGTTCTGGTGACTTTACTTGGCAATTAAAGTTATTGGGAATGAAATGAGTGTTATAACAAAATTTGCAAATGTTTGGTCTCAAATTAAACACATATGAGTAGATTTCGTCCACTTGAAGTTGTGGGTCGCCGCAGCGAACATAACTTCAAGTGGACGAGCAAGTGGGTGAAAATCAAACATATTTGTTTAGCCTAGTTTGGACCAAATATTTGTAAATTTTGATGTTCAAATATTTATTTCATTCCCACTACTAGGGATTTGAACGGCTAATATCACCCAGCAAACACAAGACGTTGACTCAATGCTGGATCAATGTTGGCCCACCGTCTTCGACGTTGGCCCAACATTAACCCATCATTGAGTCAACGTCTTGTGTTTTCTGTGTAAGACGGATTGAAAACGAATGTGGTGATTAGCGGTGAAACGGTTAAAAATTCACAACTTGGCAAAATCCAGGTGGGTATTGTGAAATCATCTGATCTGCTCATCAATCCACGCGCAGTGAAATCAGACAGATAAATCAATAATGAGAGAAAAATCTGACAACTTGGTCAGGCAATGGGTCAACTAAGGAGAAGAATTATAAGAGTTTGATGGCTAGTTGGTGGATCAAGGAAAATAGAACGGTCTATTTTCCTTGGTTGAAGAGAAGAGAGTTGGAAATCCCACTCAACATCGGGTCACACTATTTGTCATATTGATAGGTGAAAAAATTCACAACACCAACCCCTCCCCCCCCCCCCCGCGCTTATCGTGAATCGCTTAAGCTTGATTCTCATGTATTACAGTTTAATATAATAATATGATGTTCACTTTATTCGCACAAAGTACAATTTATAACTATAGATATTCAATTCCAGTGCATGAGGATGTGGTATTTTCTGCACAATGTAAAGCTAAAAGGCAGTATCTGCTTTCTTTAAAAGCAAGACGCTACTCTCTTTTGACAAGCAGTATTTGCAATACTGCCTTTTGGCTTTGCACGACAGTTATATATGTACGGTTCGTGATTAAGTGCATTTTTTGTGATTTGTTTAATTGTCATCTTCGGTAAAAACACTCGCAGTTGACACTTTAAAACCCTTTGGCAAACGTGGACGATTATACAAATTTAGTTAATTTGCAACCAACATTTCGTCGCCTCGGAGCTAAAGGATCCTATCTGCCACTCTAACGAGTGTCAGATAGGATCCTTTAGCTCCAAAGCGACGATTTGCAGTTGATAAGACACCTGTCTCACTCCAAAGACCGCTTGTTTAATACGCAAAGCAGAATGTCTAAGAGCGAGTAGAGTGATGATTGGAACCAAAGGGTTAGATTTGTGATCAGATGTGGACCAGGATCCTGATAGTAAAAAGCGATCGCTCTCGTGGAATAGCAATCAAATCCCGTGTGATCCCTGGTGTGGTTGACATGACAACCACCTGACTTCATTAACCTGCCGGGCTACATGTATATAAGGTGCAGGACGGAGATTGCAAAAACTCAGCCAGAAAACTCAGCACTTCAAGCCTCAGTTCATCTGCTGCAAATACGATCGCGGCAGTGATCTCAACAAATGGTCTTGACCACGTTTCAAAAAGTTAAAACTTTGTTTCGCTGTATATTGGTGAATATTGCGTGCCGAGAGGGATAATAGGAGGGCAATTGGATTACCCGCCTTTGTTCATTTATTTAATTGAGTATACCTTGCCAGTCTATGTTTGTACTTTCACCCGTCCATTTTTGTATCCGTCTGTAATTGAATTTGCCAGCTGTTATTACATTTGCCCAGCTGTGCTTATACTTGCCCAGCTAAGATTAAATACTTGCCCAGCTGTGACTATACTTGCTCAGCTGTGATTACACTTGCCCAGCTGTAATCACACTTGCCCAGCTAAGATTACACTTGCCCAGCTGTCTATATACTTGCCCAGCTGTGATTACACTTGCCCAGCTAAGATTACACTTACCCAGCTAAGATTACACTTGCCTAGCTGTCAATATACTTGCCCAGCTGTGATTACACTTGCCCAGGTGTGACTACACTTGCCCAGCTGTAATTACACTTGCCCAGCTAAGATTACACTTGCCCAGCTGTGATAATACTTGCCCAGCTGTGGTTATACTTCCCAGCTGTGATTATACTTGCTCAGTTTTACATGTAATTGTATTTGCCCCTCAGATTAATTACGTAAGATCAACAGAATGTTTCATGACTTTTTTCAAAAACATTACTTGCTGATGCAAATCAATAATCAATGTGAAGCGAACGAGATGAGAGCCCATATTAATAAGTGAGCGTTGATGTCTGGGTCATGGTCACAACATCTTTAATTATCTGCACGTCAGTCAAATGTTGATAACTTGCTGTTGTCGAAATAAATTAAAAATATTTCCACGCACCCCATTGGCGTCTACTGGACACCGGGCCAGTATCATACGTTGATCAACACCTAGTATAGCCAGGGTGTTGTTAGCTTACTCAAATCAAGTTAATTTCTCAACAGCTTATCATAACACTAGTATGAAACGCCATCGACCGAATACAACGCTGGTTCAATGTTGGACCATCGACTTGAACGTTGGTCAAGCATTGAAACAGCGCAAGGGCAAAGTGGAAGCACAGAAAATACAAAAAGTTGACCAGTTGACATGCACTATGTGATATTAATGGTGAACCACAATCTGCGACGCTGGTTCAAATTTAACCCATCATTAGGTCAACGTCTAGTGTTATAAATCACACTCCATCAATCATAGCGAGATGGGACAAATTTGAGGGTCGATATATCAAATTGGAGAAACGTAGACATGTCAATCATAGATCCAGGCCTTAACCCTTTAACCGCCGGTGACGCATATACTAGGGTATTTTTTATCAGCACATTAAGTACCACCTTACAAATATTAAAGATAATATGTGACAGCATTCCGCAATATTTGATAACAGTTGACCTCCATTTTGTCAAATCTGAATAATTTTCACTCACTTGAAGTTGTGGATCGCGTCAGCGAGACACAACTTCAAGCGAGTGAAAAATCAGATTGAATAATTTGGCGGTTAAAGGGTTAACCCTTAAAGCGCTAAAATATTTTTTGCATAAACCATGGAGACTAAAGGATTTTTTCAATCATATATGTCTTCTAGTTAGCACTCTCCTGTTTCATTTCAATATTTATGTTATGGCTCTACGGCAATTATAAATATTATTTCAGTGAGCGAACCGTCTTTAGACGTCAGAATCTCTTTATCTGCTTTATAACCAGGTTAAATCACATTATTTGGATTGTGTGTTTAACCCTTTAAGCCCTCACGATGCATTAAGGCATCATTTTAAATCGATGAAAACAGGCTTATTTTCCTACAACTAGGGTTTTTTAAATGAAAATTTCCAGTAAAATTGTTTTACCAATACATGGACATTTTTTTTACGTTTGAATCACATTAAATCATCTTCATCCACTACAAGTCGAGAATTGCAACAGCAATTCGCGGCTTGTAGTGGATGAATATGACAATGGTAAATTCAGGCTTGAAAGGGTTAAACACCATTATTGCAAATAATTGGTCCCAAAATTAAACATATAAGAGTAAATTTCCAGCTTCAAATGACTAAAATTTTCACATTCATGTAGACTATAATTCTCCCAAACTGTATCATTTCATAATTAATCAAGCAATAACCACAAGCCATTTTATCAATTTTAGGGACAAATTATCTTACTTGAAAAAGTAAAATCTAGCAGGACAAGGGTTAGACAAGGTCATCTGCATGATAGCCGTGTGAAATGACAACGTCTCAGCCTCCTTATCTAAGACATGTTAACCTCCGAAACAAATGCACGCAAAATATGTCACCCTGGTATTAAACCGTGAACGGTGGTATCTGCACTTACCAATACAAGTGTTAGATACGACCATAAACCCTCTTACGACGTTGAAATATAATTCATAGGCCAATTCGAATTGAAATCAGCATTCTATAAAGATCTTGGTTAGCTCTTTCTGCTTCATTTCAATACCTATGTTTATGGCTCTACGACCGTTATACTTTTTAAATTCTTTCAGCGCGGGGATCGATTTAAGACATCAGAATCTGACGTCTAAAATCAGTCACCGCACTAAAAGGGTGACGATGGATATTTTAGAGGAAATGCTATTGTCCATCAAACATTTTAAATCTCTCATTTGATATACTTTGTTTTGCTATTTTATAACAACTGCCAATGTTTGTCAATTTTGTTAGTTGGAATTGCGAATGTAAAACGTTTCCTGGATAATTATACCACTGGACGACCAAGATGTTGGCAAAATGCTAGTTTAATGTTGCTGTACCGTCTGGGACAAAAAAATGACAGGTGCTGCTAATAACAGTGGTCGTTCATGACAGGTGGTCTAATGAGTGATAGGCGATCTCATAAGAGGCTCGTTGTACTCTGGACACTTCTTTCTGTCTTCAACGAATACTAGGGTGAGATAAATATAGCGGAGCAAAGCTTTTAGTGTAATAACCAGAGGGAATACAGAGACATGAGAGGTCATAAATGCAGAAGTGGCTTATTTGATACGAGATGACACTCCGCATCCGTAAGGTCTACAGCTTCTCTTCAATTTTTTAACCTGACATTTGCGAAACAAGTCGAAAAACAAAAAAAGTCAAGCCTCATACTGCTGTACAAAACGAAAAGGCACTAACTATTTACTTAAAGGATGAGCAGTTACTGCCTTTTGGCTTTACACAGCAGCATAGTGCACAACCAAATTATTCTCCAACATGTACGGAAATATACCTCGACAAAAGGCACATATGTAAAACAATATGTGGATTTTTTTCACTTGACATTGGAAGTGGCCTCGGTATTTGTAAATTCAAGGTACGGTAAATGATAAGATAAATGAATATTTTTTTTTTATGATTGAATAAAAATGCAGGATATATTTAATTCAGCCTAATTTTTTAAGCATCAACCAAGCAACGACCTTTTCCTGCTTTATGTTTCGAACCAAACCTTATGCCTCTTGTGATTGGTAAATAAATGCCTTAGAAATGTGTAAATTATGCCTTAGAAATGTGTAAATTATGTCTTAGAAATGTGTAAACTATGCCTGAGAAAGGTGTCAATTATGCCTTAGAAATGTGTAAACTATGCCTTAGAAATGTGTAAATTATGCTTTAGAAATGTGCAAGTTATTAAACAGATAATAAAAGTTGAGCTAATTATATCTATGCTTCATCAAAAAAGTAGTTTTCGTCATTTTAAGCTGGAATTGCGTCAGCAATTCCAGCTCCAAATGACAAAAACTCAAGAAATGACAGCTCAGCAGGACTAGGGTGTCTCCTGAATGATGGTGGAGAAAGCCTTGGCGCTTAAAAGGTTAACCCATTACCTGCAGACGTGACCTCGTCGTCATTAAAGTCCACCATGGCATCTGTGACGTCAGAGGAGAGGGGGAGAGGTTGTATGTTGTTGTAGAAGCTGTTCCACTTGGCACTGGAGACTGCTGCTAATACTGCACCCTGTAACACCACGCGGCAGCGTAAATTGTGTGCAAAACTACAGATTCAATAATATTCAACCCTTTTATTTAAAATTTGCATTTAATTAGTTGTATATTGTGATCGTGATTCCAATTTCTTAAGAAAATAAAAGTACATTTTTTTAATTGTGTAATATGCATCAAATAAAAGACAAAATGTCCATTTTGAGATGGTTTATGACCATCCCCTCAAAATACCACAAACTTACTCACTTTTAATTTCCGCCTGGCATTGAATTTTTTCATCTCTTCCACCGTCTCGTGGAGATGTATTCTCGGCGCTCGACCTTTCTCCTGTAAGAAAACAAGGCAAAATCATAACAATATCGTTCTGCTAGGCACATCTTACATACATGTATCGCAGCCTTATCACATCATTTGTGAAAATATGGCAACTTTTTGCAGTCCCATGTAACAAGACAACACCTGTTAGTTTACACAGAGTCCACTAACTCATGTCGATAGCTTGTCTCATTATTACACTGATTGTGCGAGACAACCTGTCATCTAAAAATAGATCAACTACCAGAGCTCCTTCTGTTCCCTCGCCAGAATGACGTACCCACTGATAAAATTATAAGAAATGCTGACAATAAAGAAAAAAGTTGACAATATTTTTTTGTTTAGGTCTCAGAACTATTTAACCTTTAAAGAGTTAAATAATAATATCCATAGCGAACCACAACTTCAGGTGGGTGAAAATTAGCTACGTTGTATATGCAATTTCAAATAAAACATATATATGCCAATCATAAATTGTTTTATTTGAATGACAAATATAAATGCTGAAAACGGCTATGATTAGAGTTCTGTCTGACTACAGTCAGAAGTGAACACAACATTCTCAGCTATCTGAGCAAAAGCAGGAACGCCGCCTGACCTTGGCTAATGATGGGTCAGCGTGTTCGACAATGACCCATGATTTGCCAAGCTTTGGTGCCATGTCTTGTGTTTAGTGAGAAACGAAGTGTATCATAAGTGATAGTATTCATTAAAAGTGGAAGCACATATAACATATGCTGTAGCCGCATTCAGTTTTAGACAGGGATATATCCTAATCCCTAGTCAAGAAACCAAAGCAATCAAGACAGTTAAAAATAGGCATAATTTGAGAACCTCCGTCACTTGTAATCAGTGTTTAGAGCTGGTGCAGACATGGTAGTTACTGACAGGTATAATGAGCTTTAGATGGCAAATGTGATCAGGATTCTGATCAGGATAGTCACTGCTCATTAAACCGTCATACAAAGCCAAACGCAGTAACTGCTTACTTGAAAAGTGAGCAGTTACTGCGTTTTGGCTTTGTACTGTAGTATGTACATCAGTGGCGTCCACACGAAACTACCTAGCATACACAACACGTTGAATCAATGTCTACGACGCTGGACCAACGTTTAACCAGCATTGATTCAACGTCTTGTGCCTGCCGGGATAGATACATGACGGGATCAACAATAAATAGCTGGTGATGCTCATTTATATGCGATTGCCACTAACGAGTAATCGAATGCTGCCACGACGTCATTGACGTGTTGCTGGAGGTCAGTATATAGACTGAGTGAGGAAATGAGGTGACCATCACCAATAACTACAGAGGAACCCTAATAAACGACCAGGCCATCGGGAACGACCAGCACTGATAACAAGCAAAATATACAAAGAAATATATGAGACAGGACAACATTAAAAGCATCAACAAAGTTAGGTATATAGGTCCATCCATCAACTACTTTAAGCTGGAGAGTCTACTTCAATCATTATTAACAAAACGAATTATACAAAATTCCCCCATTTGCTAGAAAATGGTTGATGTCAGTAATTTTGTTTTAATGGATTTTTTTTGAAAATTAAGATTGTGAGAAAAACATAGAACCATCATGACAATTAAATGCAATCAAAAAAGCGGTTCAGACTATATCCCGTTCAGAAGTTTACTTGACCAGATAAAAAATGATACATGGGAAGAATTTTCCAGGCAGATAATTGTGAATAAAATAATCAGTTTTTGATGCGAATCTCCCACCCCCACGAAAACGAGCCCCCCCCCCCCCCCCAAATGATGAGACACCACCCAAATAATGAAAAATGAAACCTGGAAAAAATGTTCTTGACAGTGCTCTTGATAGTTCACCGCAGATATACATGTAAAATGTATGCATGCATGCAAAGCAAGACCAATGACAGTCTAGGGCTGAGCTTTATTGCAAAAAACATAAGTAAAGGGTCTAACGGCTATACGTTCAAAGTAAGTAGTTATTGTTTTGTATCTGTACTACCGGTGTAACCGCCCAGAATAACCCCCCACTGAACTATACCCAGGTATATTCTGGACTATACCGGGTATAATCTGGAATATAATCTGGGGTACACCGGATACAAAATTATTGTCTACAACACAAATTGTCAGCAATACAATAATTCTAGCGATGCAAACAAACCTCAAATAAAGATGCGCAGTCAACGCAACTTCAAACATTTCAGCTTTTCAGCCCAACAGTTTTCTGTTGATCCGTAAAATGCTCGAGTATCCCGCCTATGTATTCTGATCATAGAATCCTCTCTGTGCGTCTATTACCATTATATATATAGACCATGGTGATGTACTCATTACTCTGTGAGATCTCAAGAGAATATGGACCTGATGTGAGCAAGGCGGGGTGTTATTTTAGGGTCTCAGACCAGAGCCTCATTAGTAATGTTTGTCACATAGGACTCCCGGCTGCAATGTTTGCCGTGGACTAAGTTGTGGGACACACTCTAGACTGGACAGGGCGCTAGCTTTCATAGACACGTTGGAACAATTATGTTTTAATGCTGGGCCAGCGTCGCAGACGTTGGGCCAACATTAAAACATCATTGTTTTAACGTGTCGTGTTTGGTGGGATATGACCATGTTGTTTTAATGTCGGGCCAGCTTTGTAGACGGTGGACCAGCATTAAAACAACATTGATTCAATGTATCGTGTTTGTTGGGATCTCACACCACTCTCCAGCAAACACACAGCTCCCAGCAACCATGAGGAGTTGAACCAATGTCGTTCCGATGTTGGCCCATCGCCTACGGCGCTGGCCCATCATCGGAGCAACATTGGTTTAACTCCTCGCGTTTGCAAAGAGACGTCGATACAGTGTTGGTTGTTGCTGGGCCCTTCCCCCTTTTTACCACATAAATATCCACTAAGAATTTAACTTTTACTACTCCAAAAAGAGGGAAAATAAACTAGGCTGACAGCATACATGTAAACCAAATATGAAACTTTACAGATTATGCTTTTGAAAATACGCTATAAAATGGCACTGGTTCCATTATCATGAGTGAATTAAAAAACGTAACAGTGGGATGCTCATTAATTAAAAGCCATAAAATTCAGAAAAATATCCTCAATAATAATTAAAATATCACAGCGCATGCCATCAATCACAGCCATATTCCAGTGCAGATTGACGAAAGAAACATATCTAAGATTTACAAAACGTGTGATCATTTGCATTTAAATCAAAAGAAAGGATGAAATAAGTTAACCCTATAATAAACCCTATTATAAACGCTATTATTAGGCCTCTGTTATCACTCCGTGGTGTGGTAATGTTAAAGAAATGAGCGCATATCGTCAGTAGATAGGATCTGGTGTACACACAGATAGAAGTCTGATATACACAGTCTAAAATCAATAACCTACTTTACTCCGCAGCCTCAAATCCCGAAGGGAAACTCTACTTTGCTTCGCCAAATGTACTTTGGCAATTGCGCTACAGTTAGGACGATTTATACAAAGCAATAGTGTTGTATGTCACGAAATATGTCAAGAGGATTTATCCTGGCAGTACTATACTCAGCAGACACAAGACGTTGAATCAATGTTGGTTTAATGTTGGTCCACCGTCTTCGACGTTAGACCAACGTTAAAGCAACATTGATTCAACGTCTTGTGTCTGCTGGGTAAAGACATGCTATCAACCACATGCAATGTTGTGGTCAGTGATAAACACAACTAATATTTACAAGTCCAATACATTTAAAATACACATAGATCCCGGGTCAATGTTTGTGCTTGCTGAGTAATCATCAATAAATCAACTCATGAGAGTTAATGAGATTAATAACTAATGAGAGACACCTAAACCGTTCATTATAGAATCGCCCAGGGAAAATATGGTATGTAATACTGTAACATACATAATATAGAACTGGTATGTTCCGATTTATTTTCTTACGCATACGTAATCAAAGTGCATAAACTAACAGTTCACCTATAGCTGTACGATTGCAAGACATCGTACGCACATTATAAACCAACAGCAATGAAAAGTTTTAGAAAATTGTAAAACACATATTTAAATGGAGAGTAATTAAGTCCAAAATACCTGCCACCACCTTTCAAGCACAGGTTTATTATTATTATCAGAGTATGCATCTACAATACTAATCAAATCGATTACGTGAATGCGTGAATTAATTTAGCAAAAACTGTAATGCAAATACGAACTAGGCAAAAAGCAACGTGACATGACCACGTAGTAAAATGAAATAAACCATACAGGGCGGTAAAAGAGTTGAATGAATGAGCAGACACACAAACAGAGAGCAACCGGTCCTGTACTCACAGTTCCATTTTGCGCGGGAAAAAGCAGACGAGCGCTGGAGAGACTGCTGGCGAACCAGACCAGGCCAGACCAGACCGCTGATGCCAATTGATAAATCTATTCACCTCCGCGGCAGCCTTTGATAATGAAGCGAGGTATGACGTGCATATGACTGGGACCGAGCCAGACGGCAGCGGCCCAACCGCGCGCAATTCACACTGCGGCTTAAGGCTGGGTTAATGTTGGGCCAGCGTCGGAGACACTCGTCCAACATTAAACCAGCGCTAAGCCAACATTACACCAGCGCGAGACAACGCATGTGTTCTTTGGGAATGCTAATATTCAACCTTCTGTACTGTTCTTGGCCATGCTCATGTGATCACACGCATAAGGTATAAAGCCGTAGATTTATATAGGCCGCTGCGACTAATATACGGACATTTATGGCGTATTTTCACGGTATATTCATGTGATAATTAATCTTTATATTAGACACGCTGGACTCCCAAACGGGAACGATAAATACGTTGATTTAGAGTAGTGAGAAGCTGGTAGGACCTGGCATGTAGGCCATCATGAGGGAATTAGCGATGGAGAGCACCACACACGAGAACAAACACCCAGTAGCCAGCGCTAGCCCAACGCCGGCTCGAGATGGGACCAGCGTCTAAGACGTTGGGTGGATTTGGAGTAGTCACTGAACCATGATCCAGAAGTGGGTATCCAGCAAACACGACACATCGACCCAATGTTGGACCAATGTTGGCCCACCGTCTACGACGTCGGCCCAACATTGGACCATCTTTGGGTCGATGTGTCGTGTTTGCTGAGATGGAGAAGGCAGTGTTGGCAGCGGTCTTCTGTAAACTTGTCTCCACTGTGTTCGTGCATGATAGCTAGGCTGCTGATAGATAGGGGTCTGGAGGGGTGCCAAAAAAACACCATGACAATGTTCATTTGAAAAATAAACTTGACTACAAACAGTCGACAGTGTAACCGCATAACAACAATAGAATCAAAGACATGTAGATAATTAGGCAGGGCGATTCAATAATATTATTTGAAGATATATTTAAAGAAAATTACGACATGGCACTAGTGCTCACCCTCTGTAGCCCCACAGATGGATGAAGCCGCAGCTCCATTACCCACCTTGCAAGGACAAGACGCGGTCCTTGCCCAATGCTTACCCAGCATTAAACTGATATGAACTGATAAATCCTGGAGTACAGCAAAAACAATCCAACCTGACAGCCCTGCACAGATACTTAAACAAGTACTACATTATGCCGCTTGTAAAGCATACTTGTTCAGCAAACACAAGACTGTTGTTTTCATGGTGGGTCAGCGTCGGCGACACTGCCCAAAATTGTAACAACATTGGCTAAACATGTTATATTTTCTTGGCACAAGGCGTCAACAGCCTTACCCTCTCGAGATTGCCAGGTAAAACAGGATGAAATAGTGTATTATAACACACTTTTTAAGTCAGCAAACGCGAAAACTTTACCCAATGATGATTCTGCGACGGTGGCCCAGCAGTGAATCACCATCTGGCCAGTGTACTGCGGCTGCTGATTGGCGGTGTAGCGGTGTGAATCTGGTCAGTGTATCCATCCATCCTGCTTTACGAGGAGCTGAATTGGAGCATGATCCCTGATTTGTAATCCCTCTGATCCCTGCGCTCTAACACACACTATCCCAGCGCCTCCTGGTTGTATGTCAGCCTGAGACGCTGGTAAATTAACAGCCGCATATCGCAATCTGTGGCCACAGTAAAAAATATACTATCCAAAAAGGTGACCAAAATGCACGGTCAAATGTTCCCACACAGAAAATAACGTAACTAAAAGGCATTAGGACAACGTGTATTCTGATTTATTCGCAGATTATGACAATATACTTCAACAGGAGCACACTGGGGAATAGATAACAGCTGGAGCATGATAAAATATGAGAAAATAGTGATCACTTGACTCTCTAACGGCAGTGACAAAGTGTAAAACAACCGCAAAAAACATTCAGTCTTCATTCTCAATTTTTAGCCTGATGTGAGAGCATTTTCATAGACATATCATAGATAAAGCTTTTTATAATATAAAGCTTTTTCATAGATTTACATATCACTAGGCTTACAGTGATAAGTATCACTTTTCAGATATTATTAATCAGGGTTTCAAAATTAGTTTGCCTGTAAGGTTAAAATAATGATTTATCAATAATTTTAATCATTTTTGACTGCGAGGTGAGTGGTGTACAACACGGTTTTGTTCAATTCACAAGTTTCCGAGATAGAGTACGGACAGACAGCCAGACGGACAGCATGAAACCAATACCCTCGTCCACAACGCCTTAGGCATGGACCGAACATTGTCAGTAGTTACTTGTCCCCCCCCCCCGTCTCTCGCAACACTTTTTTCAAACACGAGACGTTCACCCAATGCTAGGCCAATGTTGGCCAACGTCTGCGACGGTGGGCCAACATCGACCTAGCATTGGGTGAACGTCTCGTTGTTACTGGGCAGAAGCACTTACTCTGATCCAGGGATGCATCAAGGCTTGGTCAATGGTGATCCTGTTGTCTGGATCCAGCTCCAGCATCCGATGGATGAGATCCTTAGCATCGTCTGAGATGTAATCCCAATGCCTGCCTTTCATCTGAAACAACAACATGTGCTGTGATCCTCTGTGGATTTCTAGACATGCTGATAATTTGATTATTCAGGTTCCATGCATTACTGGAAGTTTTGTCTTGTAAATACATTCCCAGCAAACGACAGGCGGTCACCCAGTGTTGTTTTATTGTTGGCCCGCCGTCTGTGACGCTGGACTAACAGTAGAAAAGCCATCTAGAGTTTTGCTCAATAAATAGATAATGAGACACATCAAGTTTCTTAAACAGATTTAAGACATGGCGTCTAGTCACCCTTAAAGTACTGACGGTACGGTAACCAAGACAACACTGCCACACAAAGCCAGGAACTGAACCAATACCATGCTGAGCACAGCTATTGTCGCTTTAATCCGTTTTTAGCCTTTTAAATGGAAGTTACTGTGAATGAAAAAAAAATCCAAACGTTTGATCTCAAATTAGATAAATATGAGTAATTTTCACCCACTTGAAGTTGTGGGTCGCGGTAGCGAGACACAAGTGAGTGAAAATTTAATTTTTTTAATTTAGAGTTTAAAGGGTTAAGGAGCTGAACGTTCATGTTTTGGCCCTTTCAGCCGCGATCACGCCTATTTTTATCCGATTAATCAGCACACCCAATTTTATGTTCTTGGAGGTGAATATATGTCAGCAGGGTTGAAGAATAATTTTTGTTTGTGAATTTTAACAAATACGAGTTATGTTAACACTTTACATCTTAAAGTGGGTTGAAATAATGATAATTATTAAGGTTGGTACACGAAGGGTTTTAAGAATTTCGAAGTATTCACAAATACAACTGACATGAACAGCCTCAGCATGATATAGTTTTTAAACCTCAATTAGGCACAGACAGGCGGTTTAGAATCACGGCAATGTAATTTCATTCAAGTAAACATACTTCTCGTGAACAAAGGGTACCGTATGTAATGTGTACTAACGCAATTATCCTCTTAACGGTCGTTGTTTGTCGCGATGCACGTTTATTTTGATCCAAATGATTGGGTTAGTTGCATCGCTTGCTGCCTGAGCTATTTATATTCAAACGAGGTGTAATTGACCAGTTCTGAATTAATTCGCTGCTTACGAATTGCAAATTCATTTAGAGCTGTTTTGTCGGCTGTTCGCCCATTTCTCCGCCACTAATTTTACTACGGTTATTAAAGATAATTCAATTTTACTGCTAGTTCTTTTTATAATTACACAACCATACTATCGGAATAAAAGGGACGTATGTCAATCCACTAGCACTCTGGTATATTTCTTCTCATTTTAATTCACCTTGGCAGCAATTCACGCTCCACACCCCCCCCCCCCCCAACAAAATAGCTGTCATCAGTTTCTTTTTTAATTGATTCTCATCAAAAGTAAAGTTAATCAGATCTTTTCTAGTGGGAGTAAAATCGACGCTGCGGCAAAAAATGCGAGACACTATAAGCATCCCGCTGTAATTGGAAATGATTCACCCTTACAACGCTGAATTATCTTTTTATAAAACATGGAGAGCAAAGGGCTATTTTCAATTTAACCCTTTAAGCCCTCATTAAAGCATCATTTCACATCCCTGAAAACATACCTTATTTTCCAACAACTAGGGTTTTAGAACGAAAATTTCCATGAAACTGGTTTACTAATACATGGTAATTTTTTTAAATTTTTAAACCACATCAAATCATCTTCATTCACTACAAGTGGAGAATTGCGACAGCGATTCGCGGGTTGTAGTGGATGAAGATGACAATGGTAAATTCAGGCCTGAAAGAGTCTTAGTTGGCTCTTTCCGATTCATTCGAATACCTATGATGTTATGGGTCTACAGCCATTATAAATATGTGTTACTCTTGCAGACGTCAGATTCTGACGATTAAAGTCAATCCCGCACTGTGAGGGTTGCATATCTAGACACAAATCTACAAAAGAAGCAGTAAGCTACTCACGTTATAGCTGCCTCTAATGATTTGGTCAAACAGTCTGTCTTTGGCACCAAAGAATGGTATTTGTCCGCTGAGGAGAGTGTAGAGCATGACTCCCGTACCCCACACGTCAACAGGTTTACCATAAGGCTCGCGGCGAATCACCTCCGGCGCCATGAAGTGTGGTGTCCCTATACGTCCTGGATGGAAGAGAAACACAAGAAATAGGCGGTTATTAGGATGTCCAAGTGCGGTCTCAGCAAACACGGGGCATTCACCCGATGCTGTTTCAATGTTGGGGCAGCGTCGAAGACGGTGTGCCAACATTGAAACAGCATTGGGTGGATTCCCCGTGTTTGCAGGGGTGTGCCAATAGTGTCGTGCAAAGTCAAAAGGCAGTAACTGCTCACTTGAAAAGTAAGCAGTTACTGCCTTCTGGCTTTGAGCTGTAGAATACGTCCAAAACGGGAAAAAAAGAAATAAGGGAGTTATATTAGCGATAGGCTAGATGTGACAGATACAAGGGGGGGGGGGGGGGGGTGGTAGTTATAAGCTCTCGATGTGTGTCATGTCCCTGGTAGTCAAAGATGGTATCTGACACATTATTGGAAATTGTTTGGATTTATTTTTGTTATCTTATTGTTTGTTAAATCAACTAAAAAAGGTAAAATCTCAGAACAAATAATAGCAGCTCCTCAACATTGAAGCAATGCTGGAACAATGTAGGCTAAATGGGCCGACTAAGAAAAACTCAGTGCACTCATTTTCCATCAGATCATTTTCTGTCAGAAGTGGTATTTTGTATTTAATCAGCATTGGCAGCTATTTAATGCAGGTGCTTATAACGGTATTTACCTGGCTTTGGCGCTAATTAAAAATACGAGCTACAACAAAACTGTGTATTTCTGGTTTCATTTTACTCTTATCCAGTTCGACATGTATGTATCGGTTTAAAGACAAATATATAAATGTTAAATAACTTCACCAACAAACAAGCTTCGAAAATACAAGATAGAGATCCATTCCTATACTATAGTAATTATTCAAAAGAACAAAATAAAAAACGTGTTAGATAAAATGAACAAATGAAAGATGTCTAGTAGTTTTAAGTTGTTAAAAGGCAATTGTTGGAAATAAAACTTAAATGAATATGAATGACGTAAAGAGCATGTTATCTGATTAGCAGGCAGGATAAAGAAATATAATTGATAAAGTTTAGAGCGTTTTGCTGTTGTGATATACAGGTGTTGAATTTCTTCAAATGAAACCAACAGACTTGAAAGATATTTTAGACTGCTGACTGGAATATATCGGCATGACAGCCAGAGCTATTACATGTGTGTCAGAGCCACCTAGTGAGTGAGGAATAACCAAACAAACATCATCAATTGAAGATAACGTAACATACTGTCGTTTAGAGATCGGGCCAGCGTTGAATACGGTGGGCCAACACAAAACAATATCGGGTCAGTGACTCGTGTTTTCTGGCAATGTCTGAATTTATAAAACTATTATCAAGATATTCACTTACACATTAAAACGTATTGAATACAGCCATGAAATATTTGATATGTTCAATATCATTAATAAATGATGAATATGGCTCTATGCCACCTTTAATAATTTATGCACATACATGGCAAACGGGACCAGGAGAACCTAATGCGGACGGTGAGATAAATCAGGTGACACTGGCCTCCAAACAGAGGAGAAACTTGAGCCGCGGCGGTGTGAGGCTGAGCACGCTATCGCTCAGTTACAAAGGTTCCCCACTACACTAAATCTTCACGATCGGATGGGGAAGAAAGCCCACAACATATTTTTAGTAAAGATCGCAACAACTTCAAACCTTGTCAGGTGCATCCACAGTGGTTGAATATTTAAAAATAAGAAATAGCATTACCCAACTTTTAATGCAGTACACAAGTTTAGATTTGTTGACAACCATGTTATGTCTGAAACTGGGTGGTGGTGTATGTTTCATTGAATAAATATAAGTCCAATAAATAACAGAAAAGTTATATATATGTGTGCACATTGTGAACCCATAATTCCAAATACATGTATTTTATTATTAAAATAATGGAGTGCAAATAACAAATGCAGTAACTTGTAAAGTAAGCAGTTACTATATTTTGGCATTGCAGAGCATTATTTATAAGACAAGTGGCCTTTTGGTAGCATTGCATTTAACATTAGAAATACATTTTCACAGTAAGCACGAGACATTGAATCTAAATAAAATGAAATGAATCGGGCTTAGGCCACCTTTGTGCACATATAGGCTAAACTGGGCCAGGAGAACCTCCTGAGGATGGTGAGATGATTGAGATGACACTGTCCTCCAGACACAGGATTCGAAATTCGAGCCCTGGCGGTCTGAGGCCGAGCACGCTACCTCTCGGTCACGGAGGCTCCCCACAATACTAACTTTCACACGTGGATGGGGAAGAAACAATTTTGTTTCTTTCAAACCGCCGAGACCGGGAACCGAACCCCGGACTCTGGCGTGAAAGGCAGCGGTGCTAACCACTACCCTAGGGCCCCCGCCCACATTGAATCTAAGTAGCGATAATGTTGGGCCAGCATAGAAGACGCTGGACGAGAATTGACCCGACATTGAATCAACGCAAGCTGTCGGTTGTCGGTTTGTTGATTAAATCTAGACAGATATTAGGTGAACCCACTATATAACCATGGGAAGGAATAACCGTACAAGTTGTAACATTTGTGTGTTCACCAGGTGTCAGTCAACACCGGTGGATTCTGTCTAGCTGTCTGTATAGAGCGGTACCGGGTGGTTTCTTTATTCTGTATACATGATATATGAGGCTTTAGAAACGACGCTTACTCTTTATTTTAAAGAATTTGAGTTAGTAATAAATTACAACAATCAGCAGAAAAAGGTTCAATACTTCAGTCGTTTATAATAGTTGACCGTTCATACATTGTAAAAAAAAAGTATATAATTTAAATTACATAAGAAATTTATATTACAAAATATTTGATTTGAAGAATAAAGTTGTAAACGCCCAAAACATTTATACTGATTTTGATTATTCACTCAGTAATATTCAGACATTATCATACATGTAATTATTTCAAAATAACAGTGTCGCCAACCACAAAAAGCGAAAAAATAGCATACTGTTTCACGGTTTGTGAAACAGTATGAAATGAAATAAATCGGGCTTTAGGCCACCTTTGTGTGAAACAGTATGAGCTGCGTAGAAGCTGTAACGCATCATGGTCAGTTAATCTCAAATGAAATCTCAAAAGTTTTTTCCCCGTGACCTAAATAATTATTATGATTAAGTAGATTTGTAACGAAGGTCAGATTAGATAAGTTGTCATAGGATGACGCCTAGGCGGCCCAGCAAAAACAAGACGTCGAACCAATGTTGATTCAACTCTGGCCCAACAAAAAATCAACATTGGTCGAGCGTCTCGTGTTGGTTGGGGAGTCGGGAGGTATCGCAACATGCCTATGAGAGACAGCACACGCATAGACTCAGGTCACATGCAGATGTGAGCAGCCCAGCAAACCCAAAAATAACAAGTTTCTGCAGAATTCAAAAGTGCAGCTACGCCATTTTGGCTTTGCGGGGCAGTCATGCAAATCAAACAGACGGCGGCCATCGTAGTCATGCAGGTCAAGACACCTCAAAGCTGTGAGAACAGGGCATATTATCCCGGGGAACAGGAGGCGTTCACCTAATGTTGGTGTTATGCTGGGCCAGCGTCGCAGACAGTGGGCCAGCATTACACCAGCATTAGGTGAACGCTTCCTGTTTGCTGGGATAAAGGTTAGAGAATATTGACACTCATGCACGTGAACGCAAAGATCAAGCAGCATTAAATGTCTGTGAAAATTCGATCTATTTTTTTATATTAATTTCCGTGAGAATAATTAAAATAGTGATTTTCACAGAATTAACAGCATAATTCTGCATACCATTTTTTTATATTAATTTCCGTGAGAATAATTAAAATAGTGATTTTCACAGAATTAATAGCATAATTCTGCATTCCATGTACTTTTAAAGAAATGACCTTCAATTCCTTGTGAGAATTAAAAAAAAATACAAAATTTGAACGTGACACACATGGAATGAAGCTATATTTGAAATTCACGTTTGGCTTGGCCACGTGCCATGAGTGACAAGGCACGCAAGGAGAGGCGGCCACCAACATACCGCCCTCTGGGAATCAAACGGTCCTGCCTTCCATCTTTATCGAGTGGAAGAGACGACCCTTTAATCCCTAGGTGACGATTTGCTTTCTCACCATACTTCCCATCCTCATAACTCAGCCAAAGCTGGTTGCCCAGCTCCGTATGCTCTTCCAAAACTGAAAAGCAGGACATGGAATTTTAGTTGGCAGAGTAAATCGAATGCACAAAGTGCTTGGTTTTCTATGATTAAAGCCAGCAATGTCTGCAAGGTATGTAGGCTGACGGGGTCCAGCAAATAAGGCATAATCAAATGACTTATAGTACGTCAATACCTACTCTATATAAAAGCTTTCCTATTTTCTGAATGCAAATCATAATCACTCTCTAGTCAATACAAAAAATACATGCACCATTCACTTGTAAAACCCTATTATATCTTTATAGTACGGACACACTTACGCCTAATGGTCTGTCGTTTCATTAAATGACAGTGTTGAATAATACAATCCTTAGAGCTAAATGGTACAAATGTACATGTTTCCACATCTGCTCCTTAAACGGGTGGTAGGCTCTATATCTAGACATGCATGTGGTATATCTAAGCAGGTAGCGTTATCAAATCATGTGTTTTATCTATACAGGTGTGGTATATATAAACAGGGTTCTCATCTAGACAAGTGGTATATTTAAGCAGGTGATGGTATATAAACAGGTGGTATCTAAAGTGGTTGTGCTATCTAGACATGTGGCAGGAGGTTCATGTATATCTAGCGAGATGATTTTATCTAGACAGATAAAATATACACAGGTGGTCGCTCTACACAGGTGGTCACTCTGGACAGGAGGTCGCTATGCACATGAACTACCAATATTAGAAGTTTTTGACATCATTTTTTGATTATCCCTAACTTTCCAGATTATGTTCAAATTACTGCTACATGACACTAAATAAAATAAAATATGTATGCAGTAGGTTGTCACTCTAGCTAAACAGATTGTCTTATCTAAAAAAGACCAGCTAGGCAGACTATCGAGACCAGACTATCTGGACAGATAATCCAGCAAACACGAGACGTTGATCCACTGTTGGGATTATGTTGGACCACTGTATTCGACGCTGGTCCAGCATAATCTCAACTGGTCAGCGTGTGGTATTTTTCCGAGGGGGGTGGGGTGATAGTGAGAGATGATGTGTTCACTGTGGTCATAAAGTCGCTCATATCAGGTTCTACTATATAGCTATATCATATGTGGATGGGGTTGTTTCTGATCTACTGTGGCCATTATCCCCAGGCAAAAAGGATCAAAAGCACTGCTCATCTGGTTGTCATGACAGCCATATAATTCATGACCAGAGCTGATCGCCTTTGAAACCGTGCATGACGAAAACAACATGAAAAGTTGCAAAAAACAACAAAGCACGTGATGCAATTTAGGCTAATTATTTCAGTCATTTTAGTTTTACTCTTCAATTTATGGTTTAAATTGGTTTTCAGATGAAATATGTAATGTGTCAATACAACCAAGGGCAGAGGAATATTTGCAATAATATGTGACGCTCCTTTTTAGATGTCTGAGCTTGCGCAAATTATAAGAACAATGAGGTATGACTAGAGATGAGTGATGTATACCTTATTAGTTAGTAAACAATGATTGCAATGTAGTTATACTTGCCCAGAGACGAGATCTAATTGTTGAGAGCAAGACGCAATATGGATTACAAAACTCCACAACTCACCGATTGTGTATGAATTAAAAAAAAGATGGAAGTGTAATAATCTCAATCCAAAGTTGAGAATATTATAGGTGATATATTATATCACCCCTTATATGGTATGAATAATTATGTCCTTATATGGGGTGATTGGCTATCATGTGACCCTCTGAGAGGGTCACATGAAAGCCAATCACCCCATATAAGGGAACACTTGTGCCCCATCTTGTGGCAACTTTGATTTATTTGTCACAAATTTATTCATACTATATAAGGAGTGATAGATCACCTTTAAGATGGTCTAATTAAATGAGTGGCCATGTCAGATACTGTGGTGATACTACATTTAACCCTTAAAACGCTGAATTATTTTGTAAAAAAACATCGCAACCAAAGGGTTTTTTCACAACTTGAAATCACCATAAATGTCTTAGTTAGCTCTTTCTGATTCATTTGAATACCTATGATAGGGGTATAGGCCATTATAAATATTTCTACTCTTACAGTGCTGGGATAGACTTTAGTCGTCAGAATCTGACGTCTACAGACGTCAGATTCTGACGACTAAAGTCGATCCCCGCGCTGTAAGAGTAGACCCTCAAAGCACTGAAATGTTTTTGTACAAACCCAAGAAACTAGAGGGTTTTTTCAATTTGAAAGCATCTTAAATGTTTCAGTTACCTCTTTTCGGTTCATTTGAATACCTATGTGTCTACGACTATTATATTTTTTAATTCTTAGAGTGAGAGGATCGACTTTGGACGTCAAAATCAGATTCAGAATATGACGTCTAAAGTCGATGTTTGTGAATGAGGGATCAACACATAATTGGATTGAATGGGAGCAGCATGGAACCAAAGCCGAAACGCGTTGCCCTTACACCAAGACAATTTTCTTCTAGTTGTAATAGCCATGGTGCTGGGATGTGTCATCAGAACACTTACCCCCTGTTACTTTGCCGGACTCGTTGAGCTGTATCGCCACGCCGAATCCTCCCAGTTTAACGGGGGCAGAGTTCTCCTTGCTGGACAGCAGCACACAATGTGGCTTCATGTCTCTGTGGACGATATCCTGACTGTGACAGTACCGTAAAGCCTCCATGATCTGACGCATGTAGTGACTGAAACATTAAAACAACAACACACGTGACTGAAACATTAAAACACAGTGTTATTAACACGTCTCTGTGGACTATGTCCTGAATGTAACAGTACCGTAAAGCCTCCATGATCTGACGCATGTAGTGACTGAAACAATAAAACAAAAAACACACGTGACTGAAACATTAAAACACAGTGTTATTAACACGTCTCTGTGGACTATGTCCTGACTGTAACAGTACCGTAAAGCCTCCATGATCTGACGCATGTATAGCCACTGAACCAATAAAACAGAGCATGTAGTGACTGAAACATTAAAACACAGTGTTATTAACACGTCTCTGTGGACTATGTCCTAACTGTAACAGTACCGTAAAGCCTACATGATCTGACGCATGTAGTGACTGAAACAATAAAACAGAGCATGTAGTGACTGAAACATTAAAACAGAGCATGTAGTGACTGAAACATTAAAACCATTAAAACACACGTGTCAATAACATGCAAAATCAGCATTGGTGGAAGATGAACAATGCTCAGCTGTCCTTAAAATTATTCACATTTTTCTGTTGAAAATCAGAAATGAAGACATTTAAGTTACATAAGAAATCAGCCTTTAATAGCAAGCTATGTGTCTGCTGTTCAAGCATATTCAAGAATGTAATCAATAATGTGGCTAAGGATTATACAGCTTTGAATTCCGGATGAATTCAGACGTGACACATTGTGATGGATTATCAGTAAAATCCTGATTAAATGGTAATGATCAACTCTTTCAGCGCTGAGGTAAATAATTTAAATTCTCACCCATTTGAAGTTGTGTCTCGCTACCGCGACCCACAACTTCAAGTGGGCGAAAATTACTCATATTTGTTTAATTTGAGACCGGACATTTGCAAATCTGGATGTTTAAACATTTATTTAATTTCCAATTGCTGAGATTTGAACGGCCAATAAAATAAAGTAATATTGAAAACGACTAGTCTTCCTCAGCGCTTAAAGGGTTAATAAGTCCATCTCAAGAGTTGTGCTAACACTTTAAGCTCCATCGTCCCAACTCTGCACTTCGTGGTATACATTTTGTAATCCACACAGTGCTGGGTTTTAAATTAAAAAATTAAAACAGTGTATTTGATAAAATCTGAATATTTACATTAATAACCACGAGGTGAGAATTACTACAATTCACACCTCGGGGTGAATGAAAATGACAGAAAAACTGTGTGATGCTGGTGACAGTTGACGCACCACATAATCTTCGATGTATTTCATGTGAAGATTACGCAGTTAATTAGTTAAATATCGGGACACATGCTGTACATTATTAACCCTTGTGGTGCCGAATTGTTTAGGACTATTTTTCATTCATTTGAAGCTGGAATTGCTAACGCAATTCCCGGCTCCAAATGACGAAAAATGATTATATTTATGAAGAAATAAAGTTTTTAAAATTGTATCTTTAAATTAACTAGGCATCTACCACAAAATATATTAGCAGTTCGAGTTCATTTTATTTGGTCCGACATTTGCTTGAAAACGGTCGCGGCAGCATAAGGGTTAACCCTTAACCCTCACGATGCACCAAAGCATCATTTCGCATCTCTGAAGAATGACTTAGTTTCATGAAAGCAAGGGGTTTTACAACCAAAAAAATCATGGAACAGTTTTAAAAATAACAGTATATTTTTTTCATTTGTCACCCACTTCAAGACATTTTCATCCACTACAAGTCGTAAATTGCGACAGCAATTCGCGGCTTGTTGTGGATGAAGATGACAACGGTAAATTCAGGCCTGAAAAGGTTAATAAGGGTAACCTATATATTTTTGACAACTTCCATGTAACATAGGTTAGACTAGTGCTCGCACAATGTGGAACAAACAATTCAGATGTTGGTTCAAAACCGCGCCATACATGAGATAATGTGTATCTAGGATCTGCCTAGGATATAATTCACAAAGCTGTACAATGAAAATGTCATTTTCTAGTTTCGCGCACTGCTGCCCAATGTTTGACGTTTATCTGTAGATATCTCACAAATGTAAATGTCAGACCGGGGGATGTCAACCCTTAAAGCGCTGAAATATTTTTGTACAAACCATAGGGAACAAAGGGTTTTTTCAATTTGAAATTATCATAAATGTTTTAGTTAGCTCCTTCTGGTTCATTTGAATACCTATGTTATGGTTTACGGTTTACCATTATACATATTTTAACTCTTACAGTGCCGGGTCGATTTTAGACGTCCGTTTGTAACAGACGTCAGATTCTGACGGCTAAAGTCGATCCCGCGCTGGAGGAGTTAATCCTGCCAAAGCTAAAAAATGTTGAGAAACTACAATTAATTACAGCCGTTACCATTTTTCTGAATTTTTATGGCACAAAATATGAAAATAACTTCGTCAGAATTTTCTAAACTGGGTGCAATGAGAAATGCATTTCTGGTGCAATTGAATATTATAGCTGGTGACTAAAACCAAACAAATACCTATTTGGTGCAACACAATTAATTAATCTTAAAAATATTTAGCAATACATTTATATTATGGCAGCTGAAAGGTAAACACAATCAATATTCTAATCGTGAGCGTTTCAGGAAGTAATCAACCGAACGCAACAGCACAACCGCGGGGCCCACAGCTCAACAAAACCATCCCTATTATGTGAATATAACATGAATCAGATAGATACCACTAAATGCCATCAATTAGAAACAAGATGGCTTTCTCCGTTTTAATGATTAATCAATTAAAGATTAACTGTCTTTAGTCCATTAAAATAAATACATCTTTCTTATGTGTACCCTTCTAACACTCGGGTAATTCCTTTCATTTTTCACAACAAGATGACCTATTGTTATTTTGAAAGTACTCATATTTGTTTAATTTGACAACAAACATTTCTAAATTTTGCTGTTTAAACACTCATTTCGTTCAGAATACCTGCCACTTAACCCTTCCAGTGCGGGGATCGACTTTAGTCGTCAGAATCTGACGTCTGTAGACGTCAGATTCTGACGACTAAAGTCGATCCCCGCGCTGTAAGAGTAAATATATTTCTAATGCCGTCGACCGATAACATACAATAGGTATTCAAATGAATCAGAGAGAGCTAACTAAGACATTTATGATAATTTCAAATTGAAAAAACCCTTCGGCCTCCCAAGGTTTTCATAAAAAAATTCAGCGCCTTAAGGGTGAAAACGACTACAGTCGTGATGAGAGGTGTAAGGGATAAAACAACATGAGATTGGTTCAATGATTTGTGTTCACTGGGCTGTCAGTGCCTGATATGCCAGCTTGAAATGACTGAAAAGTAAAAGCACTTAGGATATTTCTGTTATTATTTATGGACAGGGGGTCATCTCGGAGTGGTGGATCAACGTTAAAACAACAATGGTTCAATGTATAGTGTACACTTGGCTGTCATTGCCGGATATGCCAGGAAGATGACCAATGGAAACAGTCTTTTTAGGTAGACTTCTTGATCTATCTATGGACAAAAGAAGCCGCCCATATAAGCTATCAGTGTCGTCTCATACAAAGATACTGATAGAGCACACATACTTTATATAAATAACTGAAGATTGTTCCATTAAATGATTGCTTGTCTCCGTGTATGATGCCTTCATGTAGAAACAAAAGCACATATAGGAAAAAATATTTTAAAAGTTCATGATGCGTGTTTTTAACATATTAAACGCGCATTCAATGTGTATATTTTTTGTATTCAACATTCTGAATCATAACACAACATTCTCCCAGGATTGAGAATGCGGGCAGATATTTTCGTGTTTGGAGTGCGTGTGGCAAGGCGGGCGCTTCATCTTCCTATTGTTACATTATTTGGGGAAGGATCAGCAGGCAGCAGAACCCGTGAATATTGCCCCATATCTCACCGACACCGCTGACAGCAAAGATAAAGAACAAACTACAAAAGGTGACCGCAACCAACGCGGCATCAGACGTTGTCACAGCGGCGGTTCAATTCTAGTTCAACGTCATAGACGTTGAACCAGAATTGAAACACCTCTGTGAACATAGGCTCCATAGAATCCTCTATTTGCGTTGCTGGTAACTTTCTGAGCTCACATCGATGAGACGACACCTTGGCAGCGTCACAACGTCTGTTAAATGTTTCGCCAACATCACCTCCTTTGGCAGGAATTTAACATTCGCCGGGGGATGGGGAGTATGCGAATAAATGATGTGGAAGACATCTTGGGGGCACCAAGAGGCATATTTGCCGCTGCCACAAGACGTTGGAAGAAAATGATGACCTGCACCAATTTGAAGTAGGCCAGCATTTGCTACTTCGCTCTAGCATTGGTCAACAGTTAATTCAAGAGATCGCTTAGTGTTATCTAGGTTACCATTCACGTCTCTGTAGGCTAAGCTTTACAACGAAGTATTTTTGTATAAACCATGGAGATCAAAGGATTTTGCCACTTTACAATCAGCATAAATGTCCAAGTTAGCTCTTTCCTACGGCATGGGTCAACGGCCATCATAAATTATTAATTCTTTCAGTGCGGGGATCGTCTTTAGACGTCAGATTCTGACGTCTAAAGACGATCCCCGCGCTGAAAAGGTTATTCTCATCGACAGACAAATACAGGAGGCACACACCGCGGAAGCGATAGGAGAGATGCAATAGCATTTTGTCACCAGAGCAAATGCCTCAAAAGTGCTGGATCTGTCATGGCGGAAAGGAGGAAGGATTTGAGGCGTGCATGCCTCAAATGCCTGGCCAGCTGTACGTATAGATACTACGATGAGTTGGGGATTAAATGAACTTAAAACACACCACTACATTATTTTCTTTGTCCGACCAATACATTCTAAGCCGGGAATGGAGAGTTATTGTTAAACAAGTACAGAACAATTATCATGGTAGGACTATGGTGCAATAATCAATCAGGTGTGATCGAGCTGTTGATTATGAGGGATCCTCATTATCAGTTGATTATGGTTGCAGGTGTTTTAAGTCGGTTAAAACCCTCTGTATTCTACAGTCCTAACTGTGAAAAATCCCTCGGCCTTGACCCTTTTCACAGCTAAGAATTTAAAGCTCCTCTGGCTTTATCCTATACATGGTGTTTATGTAGGTGTACAATGTGAATTCAATATATTCATATACGCCTTTATGGCATACTGACTATTTTAACGTGTTACGCTATGGTATCGTATTAGAACAACAGAAAGATTTATATGTACTTAGTCAACGATTGAGAATAAAAATATTCTCAAAATGCAAATTTTGTATAATTACATATTTCTATACTTCAGCAAATTTTGTACTGAGCATTGTGCATTTTTCGGCTGGCGATATCATACTTTGTGTCGCTGTCATCATCTCAAAACGATGTCTTAATGTCTAATGCTAATCCTCTAATTACAAAAGCATATTTTTAAATATTTTTAACATATAACTAGTTTACTAGCTCTCACCTGCTGACGGCTTCGCTGTAGACAAAGCCTGATGACGCTCGTTTGACGATCTCGAAGCAGAGGTCAGCTCCCTCCATACTACAACACACACAGATATACAGGATGAGATCATGGGGGTAGTATATGTATTTATTTATTCGCCATACACAGCACATGTATATATGAATCTCACCTTAGGCTTAGCGCCTTGGTTTATGATAAAATGATATTTTTTTTCATTATAACCAAAACAATTTGTATGGTGAAAAATGAGAAATATATATATATATATTGACACTTGAATCATTGACGCACCTTTGGCGATTGTATGTACCATACAGCATATAATTATTTAACAGTGAAAAAATCTATATTAAACTAACATAAGGACGATGCCATGACCATTGAATAATACACTCAGTATTTCATAAAAAAAGGATATTTTCACTCAAGTCGAGGTGGAAATTGGGACAGAAAAATAATAGATGCTCTTCCAACATCCTTTGTGTGTCACAATGATGTGCACAACACACGTGGTTATTTGTTCATTGTTTGATGCTAGAATTTATTTTGATTAACCACCAGGTTCTGAGCTTTCACTTGGGTCAAGTCTATGAAATCATACCATTGTCATTCGGTATAAGGATTCGAGGCGACATTTAATATTATTCATATAATATATACTGGGATAATATACGACGCGGTCAATATGTAAGTTTACCCGTAAGTAACATGGTTGTATGTAAATGTGGCTATCCTAACGCCGCGGGGATCCATAGTTTACACAGGACACGTACTACGACCTCTCATCTTGTTTACTTTGACAGAATCGTTAAATTATCAATCAGCACGCAGCTCGGCTTTCAACCTTTAACGTCCTAAAGTAAATAACTTTAATTTTTACCCACTTGAAGTTGTGTCTCGCTATCGCGACCCACAATTTCAAGTGGGTTGAAATTACTGATATTTATTTAAATTGAGACAAACAAATTGTAATTCTTGATGTTGAACAACTCATTTCATTCTGAACGACACTGAGTTGATCGGCTTATAAAACAAATTGAAACGACTATAGTCGCCCTCAGCGCTGTAAGGGTTGATATGTCTAACAGAAGAGTCAACAATGTAGGTCATCTTACAAAGTATCACCTTCTCCACTGGTGTTCACTATTTAACCCTTTAAGCCTCACGATGCATTAAAGCATCATTTTGCATATCTGAAGAATGGCTCAATTTCCTGAAAACTGGTGCTTTTAAAACAAAAAAATAACAGTATATTATTTTCATCTCTCACCCACTTCAAGTAGTAGTAGTAGTAAATCATGGCTTTACGTCACTTTTCGGCACAAAAGGTCTTTTAAGTGACATTATAATACGATAAAAACGTTGTAGTCAATTGATGAGATGAATGATGTACAGATGATGATGTGAGGGTGGGGGTGATAGGGCGTGGTGGGTTATTGAGAGCGTTTTCCTTCGCTCGCCCGATAAGGGGTTCTGGGCATGTCTAGGGGATATACCCCCAGACATGCCCAGACGGCCGGAGACTTTAGTTTCGCTGTACAATTTAATGATGAAACTCTGTGGCATTTCGTGCAGCTCCGCTATCCTCGGGTCGGATAGTCCCCAGAGTAACAATAGGAAGGATCACTCCCTCGGGGTAACTCCATTCATCCCACGTGAGAGACCTAATGTCAAACACGCTATTGCCGGTTATTTAAGGCTACCACGGCCTACATCAGCGCCAGCACTGATGCGGGTGCTGCATTGGCTCCGCTGTTGAGCGGAGGAACCAGGGTACGCCACTGGCAATCCGCCCGAAGATTATAGCCAGATACGAGGAGGCTGCAGCTGCCCTTGGATGATTGTTGTAGACTAGTGCTTCCGTACAATGCCGTACACAGCATCCAACAGACGGAACAGATCCCTAATGACCCTCCCCAGATGGGGGCGAAAAGTACTACTACTAGCAATCATCCCAGTACCCCACCCACTTCAAGTCATTTTCAACCAATACAAGTCGAGAATTGCGATAGCAATTCGCGGCTTGTAGAGGCTGAAAATGACAATGGTAAATTCATGCTTGAAAGGCTCGTAGGCCTATCTGGCACTTTGTAAAGTGGTAGGTACGATATGTCTATCTCTATAACAAACATTATGCTATCTGGGTATACCTCCTCCCTCATGCTTCACAGTGGACGTAGTAGGGCTTTAACACATTCACTATCAAACGTATTATATAGTTTAGCTTTAAGCCCTATACTTCCTTGTCGAACGTACACATGACATGTGTTTGATAAAATAAGTCATCAAAAAAAAAACGACAGCAGGGAATAATTTGTCTGGTGTAGCGGAGCAGTTGCTACACAATTTTGGGCAAATGCTACACAATAATATGTTGGTGTAGCAGTTTCTGGCATAGAGAATAGTAGTTCAGCACATGCAAAGCTGCTAAACTGCTACACAATTTTTCTGGGACAAATTATTCCCTGGATAGAATATATATAGCAACTCGAATTTGAAATAATTTAAAGTGTCCGTTATTTTTTAAAACGCGATAGCCTTAATTCAATTTTGCATGTCTAAGTGACAGTGAACGAATACGTATATTTGTAGTTCATCAATCAGGCGTAGGTAAGATATCGCTGATACATTTTATATCATCAGTGTTTGCTGCCATGGTCATCTTTTAACACGATGGGCATCGCAGATCGTTAACTCGATACCCAGATCCCCAATCAACTTTTACTGCTTTCCAAATGACGTCAAAGTTGAACGATGTATGTGTGCAACATGCATACCTGCCCCCAATAGTCGACGCTGTTTTCAATTGAGAAACAAAGGAACACAAAGAAAATAAAGGAAAACCCTGGGTACCTGAAGATAGTCAGGATAAATTCATGAGAATAGTTAAATACTATTATATATCTTACAAGACGACATCAATAAGTTTTTTATAATAGGAATGTCGACTTATAATATCACTATTTTTTATATTTGCAATATGTGATAACATTTTTTTATTGAAAGTTATTTAAATACATGTATATACGTCATAAATGCAACGAGACTTAATCTGTATCATTGTTTCACTTCGCCTGACATCAATTAATACAAAAAAATCATCACTAAAGTCTGACCTAAAAGTGAAGCTGTGATGCAGCTTAGTTACATTTAAAGAATCGTTGAGATTCAGGTGGCGTTAATGTGATTGTGATGCTCAAGCAAGATTTGCTCAATGTATAGCTATTTATATTCTATCGGCTCAATACCAAGGCTATTCTAGGCTAAAGCCGGGACCCGGGCAGATTCAGGGGGAGGGGGTGTTGAAGTTTCAGCTGTTACTACATTTACTGCCAATGAAAGCAAACAGTAGTATTTTAATAAAATAGTATTGTAATTGTGAAAAAAAATAATGGAATTAACTTTCATGGAATAGGATTTTTCACCCACTAGAAGTTGTGTCTCGCTGACGCGATCCACAACTTCAAGTGAGTGAAAATTATTAAGATACGACAAAATGAAGGCTAATTATTGTCAAATCTTGTTGATTCATGTCACGTTTTACCATTAACAATTCCATAAAGCGGTACTTAATGTGCTGATAACTAAACGAAAAAAACGACTATAATCGGGACCAGCGGTTAAAGGGATAAAAACCGGAGACTGGAGTTGATGGATTAGAGTGTGAACTACATTGAGCCTCACCGGGTAGGTGACAAGTGTGTCACCCCTTACGATTCAAGATAAGTTCATTCACTGCTTTGATAGCGTCTGGTCAACATTGATTAGTCCCAGACACTGGATCGTGCGCCAGCAGTACTTTTTACAGTGCTCCGGAGCTGCCATGCTCCGGAGCTGCCATGCTCCGGAGCCATGAAGAAATATTTGTATTTATTTCAGCGACATATTTCTTTTGCTTATAGACACGGGTATCCCTTACAACGCTGGATTATTGGTGTAAAAGCCATGGGGACGCAAGGGTTCTTTCATCTTGAAATCATCATAATTGTCTTAGCTTGCTCTTTCTGCTTCATTTGAATACATATGTTATGGGTCTACAGCCATTTAGGAATATTTTAATTCTTTCAGTGCGACGACCGTCTTTATACGTGAGAATCTGACGTCTAACAGACGTCAGATTCTGACGTATAAGGACGGTCCCCGCACGGAAAGGGTGTTCTCATTTAAATGAATAGCTGTGCTCGCCATTATTAGATTATGTGGACTGATGTCACTCGTCCAGAAAATGGCGAGCACAGACATGCATCTGTTGATATGAATTATTTAAAAGTTATCTGAGCCCTTGATCTCCTCTTCCCGGGTCATGTTATGGTGCTCAATCTACACAAATAAAAATCCACAAGCCATTGAATCCAAATCTCGAAATAAAAGTACTCGAACGACGATAACCAAAGGCATGAGCTCTTTCAAATAAACCAAACGGATAAGAATTGAGGGAGGAGAAGCATTTCTTGTGAATTGTGGACAGAGTGCCCTAATTGGGTCTTAATTAGGTCATAAGTTAATTGATAATTAAAATTTCTGAAATCCGTGAGGAAGTTTAATGCACAGGCCCGAGCTCTTTCAAACAAACCAAACAGAATTGAAATCGGATAAGCATTTCTTGTGAATTTGCATAAGCTCATCTTAGGCCTAAAGGCTGGATGAGCTAAAAATTAAAAGAACACATAGTGTCTCCTTAGCTTCCAATAACACATAGGTAAGATGGTTCACACAGCTTCCACAAACACCAGCTGGCTGTGGGGAAAATAAAGATGGCAGTGCTGTCGTAATGGCAATTACGTTTAATTAATTTAAACACTCAAAATTACACACGTATTGTTCCTGGCCTGCCATTATATATCATTTAATTTGCTTCAATTAACCCCTAGAGGACTGATGTCGACTTCAGTAGACAGTTTGTGTTTTTCTTACCACCTACAGTATATAACCACTGCTGACCAGTTGTTAAAAGTAAAAAATGCGTTCTAGCTTGAGACACTGATATATATTGAGACTTAAATTGTAGAAGTCACATACCTTCTCTTCTACAACAATCCGGTCAAGTTATTTGAATTAAGACATTTTCCAAAATTAAACGAACAAAATCACATCGATGCATATACATGTATGTATAACGCTTAACCCTTTAACCGCCGGTGCCGCATATACTCGGGTTTTCATTTTTTATTAGCACATTATGTACCACCTTTTGAACATGTTATGATAAAATGTGACATCAATCAGCAATATTTAAAAACAGTTGACCTCCATTTTGTCAAATCTGAATAATTTTAACTCACCTGAAGTTGTGGATCGCGTCAGCGAAACACAACTTAAAGTGGGTGAAAATTCAGATTGAATGATTTAGCGTTAAAGGGTTAATACAATTAACCCTTTCAACGCTAAGCACGACAATAGTCGTTTAATATCGCTATACTAGCCGACCAAATCACTTGTTTTTGCGAAATTAATTTATGTTAATATTGGCAATTGTTTGGTATAAAATTAAACAAATATGGGAAATTTTCAACCACCTAACGTTGTGGGTCGCGGTGGGGAGACACAATTTCAAGTAGGTGAAAAAGCGGGATAAATGTCAAAGAAGATAGCATGTCTATGCTATAGAACATGTAGGCCTAATCAGACACTTTTATGCTATAAAACATGCTATGAGATATCCTCCACGGAAAAAGAGGTATCAGCTAGCCGGCAACGCTGGCCCATCATTTAAACAGCCTTGGGTTAGCTTATCATGTGTGCTGGTGTGTGGTCTCATTCTCATAGGAGTGTTCGCACTTGACATGTTCCACTGCACCACGTCATACATGTACTTACGATGCCGAGGTTGTCGGATATGACTTGGTTTGTAATATCTTGTGTCTGGAGATTTTAACAGACAAGAAATGCTGGCCCACGATGGCCAAACGTATTTGACGGTGGGCCATCGTTAAGCAGCACGTCTGGATCTACTTGCATTCAAAACCGAGGAAGTGGTGGTGTGCCTTCACCCCACCTTTTCCTGGCATGGTAATAGGATCCAATTCGTCAGTACCCCACAAGGATATTGATGGATTGTGTGCAGGAAAAGCCAGCCTTGGACTACCACCTCAAGCACGCCACGAAAAACAAAACCTGATGCCGCTACTCAGCCCAATTGGAATATGGATCACTTAAAAGTTCAAACTTGGTGGCAGTCTGTTGTATTATCAACTATTAACGTTGTGCAGTCGCCGTTGGGAGCACGAGAAAGAAGTAACTGCAAATATAAAATCCTAATCTTTATATATTTTGCCAGAATAACCTTTTCGGTCTCTATGTTGGGTTGAACCCTTTCGGGCCTGAATTTATGATTGTCATCTTCATCCACTACAAGCCGCGAATCGCTGTCGCGATTCTCGACTTGCAGTGGATGAAGATGACTTGAAGAGGGTGATAAATTAGCTAAAATTGTCATGTACATGTATTAGTAAAACAGTTTCATGGAAATTTTCTTTCTAACACCCCTAGTCGTAAGAAAATTTGGTCTTTTTTCAGGGATGTAAAATGATGATACATCGTGAGGACTTAAAAGGGTTGAAGGCTGATACAATTACTGGAAAGCCGCACAAGAAAGTGTAAATATAGGTGGTGCCACTCCATGAACTGTAAATGAATATACAGTGAAGGTATGATATATCACACATTTTAATTAAATTAGTTAAAATAGATTATTCATCCATTATATTTCTACCACAATAATATGTCGAACTAAACCTATGTCAATATCTCAATTTCATTATTGACACTGTTTGATATTAAGAAGCGTTTTATTGACATTTACTAACAGATGTTCACTTTGCGTGGTTGAGCTGTGACCTCAATTAATTAATCTGAAGAATGGAAAAATGTTTGTCCATGATATCGCTTTCATACCCGTTGTATACTCGATTACAGTTCATACCAGTGGCGCTACCTGTTCAATTAACGATTACAAAGGGTTTTTTCTTTACAAGTCATTCGCTCAGTCACATGACAAGTATTAAAAATAAATTAATTGTGTTCGACCTTGAGAAATCTCGGATCGTTAAAGCCTGAATCACCGGATATTCATGTCGCGTTCTGGGCTGTGGGACAATATAGCGGAAAGTTGAATATGCAGGCTAAATAATAGAAGTATGTGATTTATCAATAAACCAATAAACAGTAAGATTGACCACGAGGAGCATGTGGACAAAAATAGCTTCTATTCCGACAGGCGCATAGAATGCATGCTGAGGCTGGGGTAACTGTGGTTACGCAAAGGGAGACGAATGCCTGAGTAGCCGTGATGCGAGCAAATTTACAGATGATTGGTTGGCCTTTTCAGAAATGCCTTCAACAGAAGACGTTATTGAAGACCTGCAGCCCCCCTGTGGGCTACTCTGCATGGTATAACACTGTAACGGAGGAAATGTTCAAGTGAAAACAATTTCGCGAAATGCTCACTTCTGGTTGAAACGCATTTAAATGTGTAGATTTTTCGAAGAAAATTACAGTGGCCAAAGATTGCAGAATGTGCCTACTACTGATCTTGGAAATGATCACGTCACTAAATCGCCCTTCCCACATCAACTTCGATCTTCAGTTAATCGCCAAAGGGTGTTTGAGAAGGGCAATTATGAGATGCGGGATCCCTAATTCCGCGAATTTTCAAACAATTCGCCCTGTACTGTAGCTACCTAGAGGGTATGCCAGCAGCCAGCAGATCCCAGAGAAAACAACACGGCTGACCAGGAAGCTCTTTATCATGTTTGCCGGCACCGCCACCAATCATACGACGCTGAACCAGCGCTGGTTGAATGGTGGGCCGGGTCGGCCCACCATTCAACCAGCACTGGACCGCTGACTCGCCTTACAGGACAGCGGCCATCCATCTTTCATTGCCTACTCCTCCCTGCATCTTTCCTTTCTTAGGCTAATACAATCCCTCTAGATGATTTGCTGCTTAGCAGGCCATCGCCGTGTCGGCTGGCGTCTGTTTGCAGTCATCCACCTATACAGCCTTCACATCAAGGACGTTCTATACGTATAGAACGTCCTTGTTCACATACAGCTCTCACCACATTTTCTGTCCGATGGACGACTTTTCAAGACTAAAATAACGCTAATTAATTATTTTTCCAATTTTACTTTGTTTACAACGTGAGCTTGGCCATACAATTGCCCGATTTTGAGGTGTGGCCGACTATTGCATCGATTACTGCATCATATATTTCACGAAAACATTTTAAAGCCTGATACCTAAGTTCATTTCAGTAATTGGTAGGGCATCCAGATAAACTCTGAAACTTGTTCCAGTCTGGCCAATACTTTGCATCTTTCTAGAGGGGTACAACCTCTCACAAGATGGATGACGACTCCACCATCTAAATTGCAACAGTAGCACAAAGTTCAACTTCACAAACCGTTTTTGCCAACACTGCGTAACACCCTCGCTGTGGTGCCGTGCGAATGTTAGCTGAGCAAATACACAGCATAGCCCCGATGATAGACCGATGCTGTGCCAACGTCTGCGACGTTTGCACAGCATTGACCCATCATTGGGCCGATGCTTCGTGTTCGCTGGGGTTCAATCACTGTGATCCAGCTTCCACAACTAATCAGTGCTCACTTGTTCTCGGTTAAAATCAGATTACCGGAAACGAGCTGAGATTGTCTCTGCTCGCGGACAATAACCTACTACGTCAGGCTGACAATATGGTCACCATGGCAGTAAAGGAGCGTATCTGCCACTTCACAAAGTGGCAGATACCACCCTTTAATACCAAGGTTAACATGTGACTTCAGTATGTGTCTAGTGTCAAAAAAGAACATCCATTATACACTACATTATCATATATTCATTGTTGTCATCACCCTAATCCTGCTGATCACGACTATAGTCGTTTTTAATCTGTATTATAGTCGACCAAATCACTGTTATTGGCAATGAAATGTGTTGAAAACATCAAGAGGTGCAAATATTTTTGTCCAAATTTAACAAATATGAGCAATTCTCAACCACTGAGTTGTGGGACGCGGTAGCGCGACACACCTTCAAGTGGCTGAAAATGTAAGTAAATTAACTTAGCAGGATAAGGGTTATATGGCAAAGTAAACCTGATGATAGTGAACATACGTGTCTCGTAACATTTCTTGAAATCCTTTTATGTGACAATGTCACGCACAATTCTATTGAGTTGTCGGTTCACAAAACGCTATTTTAATGGTTACACCCATGGTTAACAGCATATGGGTACTAAAAAGTGTAGCAATATAAGAAATATATTTTTATAATTATCCACTCAGACGAAAAAACTCACTGCTTAATCACGAAATTACTGCAAAACCCTGCAGCAGGAATAATTAGACTGACAATTATGGGTACACACATGCCATTGTACATGCAAAAGAGTAATTATTCGGATTTTAAACCTTTAATCACCCATGCCGCATAAAGTATTACACGCCACATCCAGATTTAGGATACAATGCATTCGTGACCGGAACAGTGCGTTCTGTCGAAAACAGAAGTCGCCAATCACTGTAGCGTGATATGCGAAAGGTTCCTGCTATCTATGAGGAGAATCCACAACAACATAACAAGGGACACCGCCCTGCACCGAAAAATAGGTTTACAACAAACAACAATTTCTTAGTGGGACTTCGTTCGACTAGAAATTTTTTTTTAGTCTTTTTGTAAAAAAATCTGATAAATTATTTCTGAGAGCGGTAGCTAGCGACAATTTACTACGTAAATCCATTTTCTGTCATCAACGTCTGCGGTGCATGTGCCCTCCTGATTAATGTACTGCCAGCAGACGCGTGTTCTGTCCAGCGAACAAAGACGCTGAACGAATGTTGTTTTATTGTTGGCCCACCGTCGGAGACGGCGGACCAACATTAACACAACATTCGGTGATTGCCAGGGTCTGACTATGACCTGATCAGCGAGGACAACCTCCCAACAGGAATATATTAATAAAAGGAAAGAGGCATGCCGACGTCTGTAGAAGATGATTATATTAGTCTGGTACACAGAGTGGCCGACTAAATGTAATCTCGAGGTCAATCTGACCTAATTCTGTGCCAGTATTGCGAACAATTTTATATTAGCTTCGTCACGACCATCACTGCCTAATTTAGTACTGCTAGATGACTAAGATTATCTGTTATTTGCTCTGATGACAAAAAAATTCTAATGATTATTGCGTAAAACCGTTCATAAGCAGGAGAGGCATTTTCTCGTCGTCCCATCCATTGGTTATTTTGGCCCCTGGAACACTGAGCTATTCAATTTGAATTTACAGTCACTTGAAGTTGTGTCTCGCTACCGCGAAACACAACTTCAAGTGACAGAAAATGTATGTGATTTGTGAAATTTAAGACCCAACATATATCAGTGTTTCAAGATTGAAGGCATATTTTACTTTTAACAACCGGTTATCAGGGGTTATACAGGTGCTAATAAAATCACAGAATGTCTACTGCAGTCGACATCAGTGCACAAGGGGTTAAGGTCCTAATACATTTATTTCAGGATCTTATTATCCTATATATTATTATCCTATCTATACGATGGCCAGAATGCATTGTCAATTTCCACAAGAAAAAAAATCGGTTAACTGTTTGTGCAAGTTGAGTTTGCATACAGGATAAATAGACTACGGAAATATTCATTGCCGTTCGGCCATTTCGCCCATCCCCGTTATTATCAAACAGAATTGTTTTTCATTTTATGTCCCGTAAAGCAATATCTAGTTATAGGCGCATCGCTTCTCTCATGAGCACAATCCATTGTTGACCATATAATATTTTGATTTATGTTGTAGTATGCAATCTGATTCCACTGCTGAAGTGCTACAGACTATGGTATAGTCCATGCATTTGACATATTTGAAGCAGGAATAGATAACGCGATTTCACGCTTCAAAAGATTGGGAAAGACCATAAGTTGAAGAGTTAGATGTCTCGCTAAGATACACACTAATGTTCTGGGCAAATGTAACTACCTTTCTTTAGCAGCTTGTTTCTTCACTAGCTTCACTCGAAGATTTTTTGTAGAAGGTCCTTACATAATCATAGACTAAGATTGGAGTGCGTTGGTGTTGAAGTTTGTCGGGACCAAGAAAAAAATTAGATCAGCTAAGCTCCATACATGTGTAATCTAAAATATGTGACTGCAGTGTATTAACGAGATAACAGCAGCCACAGGGGACTTGAATTCAGAACTCCACAGTTTTACAAGCAAAGTGAAAGCGGGTGTCGCTTGGCATATCCGAGTGAACGAAGTAATGCTGTTTTAACGTTGGTCCACCGTCTACGACGCTAGCCCAACATTAAACCAGCATTGTTTCAATGTATGGTGTTGCCAGGGATCCTCGCTCGGATATCCTCTACACTGTTTTTCGTGTTCAGGTAGAGCACACTGGTATATTTTATTCATGGCTGACAATGAAGATCAACACAGCCAGTTCTTCAGATCCTGAACTAACGACGGCTCAATGCTGGGCGAGCGTCAGAAACATCAACTGAGATAGCTCATGCGGGAACAACATTAAAACAACACATGAGTCAAAGTACTGTGTTAGCTGGGAATGAATTTACGAGATGCAGGTAGTAATATTTTCTGTCGGTCTGGGAGGATTCCTTTACCAGCAAAAACAGCAAACACGAGCCGTTCGCCCGATGCTGTTTCAATGTTGGGCCAGCGTCACCGACGCTGGCCCAACATTGAAACAGCATTGGGCTAATGTACCGTGTTTAACACATTCACTCGACGTCGGTCTAATTTTGGCCTACCGTCTGAACAACATCAACATCGGATATACGCAGTGTTTTCCTGGATTTACACCAGATTTACGCCTGCAGACAAATGAAGATCTACACCTAGACACTGTGAGGTTACCATCTTCATTTCCAAACAAATTGAACATAATTGTAATCATTTATTTGATTAATCATTTTTCCCGGACAAGTACCGACAGGAGTAACAAATCAAACAGCAGGAATCTAGCCACTATCCCTTCTGCACAGAAATCATGCAACGATGCGTCGATGACAGAAGCGCTGGCCCTATAATCTAAATCCTTCTCATCCACAATATACGATGCCTCGTGTGCTTTTGAATATTAGACACGTTCTTAAATATAAAATCACTGTTAACTATACATTATGCTAACGATACATGCTCTGTGATTTTATTCCAACTTTAAGTGAAGCCCGTTCTTAGTACGATTCATCTTCCTGTAGCCTGAGATTCATAGTCCCCTCATGTATGGCATAGCTAGGCGGGATCACCAAGGCTTTCACTCTCAACATTACGCAAACAGAACCCCCGCTAAATAACCCAGGGGAGATCTAGAAACAGCCGACAGTGCTTCAACTACTATCAACCATGGTTCAGTGCTGTGCCAACATCTGAGACGTTGGCACATCGTTATAGTGTTAGACAGTGACTGTTCACAGAATAATTGCTATAATATATACCTTATAATTAGCTATCGCATGAATCGTCATGATATGATTCTTGCATGGGAATGTATACCGCTACACCGTCAATAATGCGGTCTCTACACATAGTACTTTCTCAGCTAACACAAAAAGTTATCCCGATGTTGTTTTAATGCCGGGACGTCGTCGTGGAGGTTTGTTCAACAATAACAACATTGGGTTATAACGTATTATGTGCGTTGGAGTTGGATACATCGACAAGTCATGCTGCTTTAAGGAGCTGGCTGTTTCAATTAAACCGGATCAATAAACTTCCTGATGACAATTCATTTGTCCATATAATGATCGTTGTATATATGTACATCTGCTCCCTAATCAACATTGGAAGGTACAGTTATATATAGTCACATGAAGTGGAACTGGTGAAAAGATTGACGTAGTTAGCTGATCGCGAGCTTTTCCATTACCTTTTTTATGATAAATGAAATACTCTAACTATATCAGTCAAATTCGAGTTGCCAAAAACACGGCATAGTTTTAAATATTGGTACGAAATGCAGATAAAAACAACAATTAGAAGATTACCCCTTAGAGCACTGAGCTGAGAAACTTAAATTTTCAGCCACTTAAAGTTGTGTCTCGCTACCGCGATCCACAACTTCAAGTGCATAAAAATTTGTGTGATTTGTAAAATTTATGTCCCAACATATATCAGTGTTTCAAGATTGAAAGCATAATTTACTTTCAACAACAGGTGATGCAGGAGCTACTAAAAAAACAGAATGTCTACTGTAGTCGACATCAGTGTGCTGAGGGTTAAACCTAAATACAATCCCGCTATAACATGTGGTGTAGGCATACTGGTAATAAAATACACTTACTAACAACGAATTGATCATTTCTAGACATTGTGTTCACACTCCAAACACAGAAACCATACTTCTTCAATATTCATATCGTTCTTCAGATAAGATACATGTCCACGGATATAATACTAAACACTTGTCATAAACATAATGATTTGTCGCGCCTCTGAGCTCAGATCACCCAGGATTTAGCCGCTCCAGGAGTTTAGTCATCACCTTCTTTCCCAGGATTTCTGTAGCCCCCCCCCCCCTCGAATTTCGGTTATGCTTTGTCGTGCCTGTCAGCTCGAATCAACCGAGGATTTAGTCGCCCTAGGAGTTTAGTTACCACCTTCTTCCCCAGGATCCCGGTAGCACCCCCCCCCCCCCTATCCATGCCCCCCACTGTCCAGCATGGATCCCGGTAGCCCAGGTAAGGCATCCCGCGGGCCGCTTTTTACGGCCGCCAGTACAAATAGAGCATGCCGTCACTCATAACGTGCTGATGAAAGCCGCCGAACTGGATGATTTCTCATCGTGTGACGTGACTCGCCTGACAAGATGTACGAGCGCGTCCCTGCCTCGCAAAGCTAAAAGGCAGTAACTGCTTACATGAAAAGTGAGCAGTTACTGCCTTATGGCTTTGCCCGGCGTCGCTCTGGGTGCGTCTCTGTACTCCAAAGCCATAGGCAGTAACTGCTTACTTGAAAAGTAAACATTTACTGCCATTTGACTCTGCAAGGCGTCTCTCTGGATGCCCCATCAAAGACGAGGCTGGCAGTCTGCTATCCCACTGGAAGCTAAGGTTACTCAAATGCGCGATTCACATGCACGCCAAGTCACAAAGCGCTGTGGCGATTTGCGATTTAAATCATGTACGCGATAGAAATAATAACGCTATGCGCATGTGAATTCATATTTTTATGTGAGATAGAAATATTGTTTATAACTTGAATGTGCTAGTTATCAGTGGTTATTGTGAATTCAATATTATTGTGAGATGTGCTAGTTACTCAATTATACGATTTATATGCACTGCAAATTACAGACCGTCCAGCCGATTCACGATTAGGCCTGGCTGCATGTGAATGGTGTACGCGATGTAGATAATACCTCTATGTGCATGAAAATTAATTACTTGCGTGATATAACTATGGCCACCATGTGCGTGAATATCATGTATGTGATAAATCCATAATGGATAAATGAGCATTCTCGTCATGTATGCGATTTAAATCATAGCCTGACATGCATTGCAGTCGTGAATGCACACATGTATACATGTATAATAACGATGTGGCATAAAAACTCATAACAGCAGGTAAGCTAGGGATTTCAAAAGCATTCGAGAATGTACATAAAATATAATTACTTCACGAGGTTTAAAATCATTTGCATGTAAATCAGGGCATTTAATCATGTGTTTAACTCTTATTTCACTGACCTATTCAATTTGAATTTTCAGTCACCTAATGTTGTGTCTCGCTACCGCGACACACAACATTAGGTGACTGAAAATTTATGTTATTTGTGAAATTAAAAAGTCCCAATATAGATAAGTGTATCAAGGTTGAAGGCATATTTTACTGTGAACAGCTAGTTATCAGGGGTTATACCATTAAACTATCTGCTACAGTTGCATGGTTATACAGGTTCCGATAAAAACACGAAATGTCTGCTGAAGTCTACATCAATGCTCTGAGGGTTGAGATTGAAACAGGTTAATCCACTTAAATACGGGAACACGAACTGTAAATAGATGGTTCTTCTTCTATCATTTTGTGCCTCGATTCTCGGGATATTTATTTCAGGGGTTTTATTTCACATAGTGGTATAAATGCATTATGAACGATACCAGTTAATCAAAGTGTATCATATCAGCCATATAAACTGTAGCTGTACTTTGTTGCTATTTCTATCTTTTAATGTGAATCTCAGGAAAATGAAATAAAGTTTTTTCTGGTACATAATTTGGTGGAGAATTTAATTCTTAGTTTGCTACACAATTTTGAGCAAATGCTACACAATAATATGTTGGTGTAGCAGTTTTTCACATGTTTAATAGTAGTTTAGCACATGCACGGTTGCTAAAATGCTACACAATTTTTCTGCGACAAATTATTATCTGCCTACATATAAACAGATTTAAAACAACCTGGAAACGACCCATGAGATTCTTAAAATAAACTTATCAGTGATCACTCTCCAATCTAGGCTGGACTGAGGACATAAACGAGAGCACAGAACTAAGCCAACAAATCAGGTGCAAATATTCACATCATTTCACGCTATCAGATAGTCATACTGTGTGGAATAACAACACACTATTATAGTTAATTTCTGCTTGCCGACACATTCCTAACCATCGAGTCAACTCTACTTTTTTAATGTCAAACGGCGACCCAACATTAAACAAACATAGAGTAACCATCTTCACGTCTGTCTAGTCACACTTTTTTCAAAGACTATAAACATAAAGTAAGTTGTTGGCAAATGAGAAACTGTTGTATTATGTAGATGCGGGGTATTTAATTAGGACGTCGTTATGGTAGGATACAGCTGGCCAGGTGGATCGATACCACGAGGAGCAGTCACTGTCCCGACCTGTGTCTACAGGCGCCGGAAAGGCCAACCAGTCGTGCAGGACTTATCTAATGTCAGGCCCCATCAGCGACAAACCAACCTGAAATAATGCACGCTATTTTCTGGAATCTAACGTGTGCCAGTGGTCAAAAAGTTTAGCATTAGTTAAGCAGTGATCCTGGAATATGTGGCATGTAACGCAGCAGACACAAGACTGTAAATCAATGTTGGTTTAACGTTGGTCTAACGTTGGGCCAACGTTAAACCAATATTGATTTAATGTCTTGTGTCTGCTGGGAATATGTGATAATAATGTATTTATTGTATTGCAAAATCAGATATCACACAACTTTTAAAACGTACATTTGTAGGTGAGAAAAACCTTCTGTTATCCGAATTTAAATATAATTTACAAATAGTGAGAAATTAATCCCCTACGACATATCTGATTGTGGCCTAATTTAATATTATCCACTTTGACAGCACGTCGGTAACGTCGGTGTTTTTTTTCCAATTTCCTGCAAGCAGAAAATCTATTGATACTGTATTGGTGTTTCAGTTGATCATCTCTTTTTTCTCCTCCATATACATCTGCCATGTTGATCCGACAGAAGCTGTAAATATTTGATGTCCATTTCAACGTATTGTTATTAGCATGGCTAAGTCCAGGGTAGCTAACCCTTCTTGCTTTTCAGTTCACGCACAATTTATTTCCCCCATACTCTAGCCAGAACTTAATAATCAAATATCACTTCGTGTCGGCTACGTATTAAATCCTGGCTAGAATATAGAAGAAAATAGTAGCTTTAAGCAGTGAGATAATCTAAAATCGCATCAAAGTCTACCTGGTACCGTGTCATTATTATTCACCTTGGTGAGGCAAGGGTGTCGTTAAATTGTGTTCGGCACTACAAGTGTCGCCGTGCATAACATTGACAGATGTGAATAGCCTGCCAATACCACACTTCACCAGTCTGAGAGATTAATGCTTTATGTAGCACCAGTTTATTGAGTGAGGTTCATCATAGCACAAGCTCTGGTGGTGCAGAGTGAGTGAGTGAGTGAGTGAGTGAGTGAGTGAGTGAGTGAGTGAGTGAGTGAGTGAGTGAGTGAGTGAGTGAGTGAGTGAGTGAGTGAGTGAGTGAGTGAGTGAGTGAGTGAGTGAGTGAGTGAGTGAGTGAGTGAGTGAGCGAGTGAGTGAGTGAGTGAGTGAGTGAGTGAATCAGACATTGATATTTATATTACGATATTGTGTGATATTACTTCTGTGTTGGTGCTGCCCCGATACTCTCCCCGTATGTAACTGTTGTTCTAACTGTTAAACCACATTATGTTAAAGAATTAATAAAAACTTTACTGCATTTTGATGCAGTGTAAGCTGCCTTTTGCCAGTATGAACTCACCGACTTTCATCAATATCCAGCGCCTAGATTATTCATGGACAGGCTAGAAGCTAAACACTATTTCGGTCACCTCGTTCTCGGAGGTCAATTAACAAGCAAAATCACATTGGGCGAGTACTGGACAACGGTATAAATATAATAATGATGTTCTGAGACACCTCACACCTAGTTTGTTACTTGTGACAGAGTTAGTAATCGAGTAAATCGAGTGAACAATGAATACGGACAGACAGACTTACGTATGGGACGGACGTCCAATAAAAAACAAGTATTAAGCATCCGTAAAAAACAGGGAACTCCTTACATGGTAGTAACGTATAACTAGAAATGACTTTTACTTTTCAAGTAACAGTAAAGTTTGGACTTTGACTTTTTTGCCTTTTTGCGCCTTTTTTATTTTTTTGACTTTTTTGAATTTTTTTAACATTTTTGACTTTTTTTGACTTTTTGACTTTTTGTTACTTTTTGAATTTTTTTTTACTTTTTTTGTACTTTTTTCGATTTTTTTCGATTTTTTTTGACTTTTTGTGACTTTTTTTGCTTTTTTTTCACTTTTTTTGACTTTTGTGACTTTTTTGACTTTTTTTAAGTTTTTTTGACTTTTGTGACTTTTTTGACTTTTTCTGACTTTTTTGACTTTTTGTGACTTTTTTTTAGTTTTTTGACTTTTTTTTGACTTTTTTGACTTTTTTAAGTTCTTTGACTTTTTTTGACTTTTTTGACTTTTTTGCCTTTTTTGACTTTTTTGACTTTTTGTGACTTTTTTTTTAGTTTTTTGACTTTTTGACTTTTTTTTGACTTTTTTGACTTTTTAAAGATTTTTGACTTTTTTGACTTTTTTGACTTTTTTTGACTTTTGTGACTTTTTTGACTTTTTTTTAAAATTTTTTTAGATTTTTGTTTTTTGATTTTATGACTTTTTGCCTACGCTCTTCCTCCTTTCTCTACTCCACTGTCATATCATTCATCTCACTAACCTCAGGAGGTTCTCCTTGTCCAGTTTAGCCTGTATGTGCACAAAGTTGGCTTAAAACTGCATTGATTCATTCCCCCTGTAATTACAACTGTTATTTTAATAGTTAGCATTTAAAATGTTATTATTAAATGGTAATGTGATGAGAGGGTTAAGTCGCCAATACAATGACCCATTGTGAGAGGCGGCCGGCCAATACAAAGAGCCATTGTGATGACCGACTCTCCCATAGAATTTATCAATAGGTTACCATCCGCCATGTAAATCACTCTACCAACATTAGAACACATATTGGATTTACAAAATCCAGAATAATTCTGGATCCACTGGCGGGATCGCTGAAAAAAGCTATAGCCTGGTACCTGAATACCTAAGGAGCATTGTGCCAAAGTTTGACGTCGATTACTCGTAAACTGAGTGAGAAATAGCCCTTGCAAAAATCGTCAATGGCAGTCCATACAGTGGATCGACGAAATCGGGATCAGGATCCAGATCCACTGGCGGGACAAATGAAAAAAAGGTCTAGTCTGGAAGATGTATACCTAAGGACCAAAGAGCCGAGGTTTGAAGTAGATTACTTGTAAACTGTCTCTGTAATCGCGGACTAAGAAAGATAATAATAATAATAAGATGAAGAAAGTTGCTTTGCGACTCCAACATGTTTGGACCATAAGGTCCAAACATAATTATACGCGTCATATCTCGAATAAAATTAATTAATTAGGAAATGCCACTACCTATTGAAATTTCTGGCGTTTTTTATTAATTACATTTTGTTATTTTATAAAATTGAGTGATTTACATTCATTGTGAGATAGGAATTTTAAATCACAATGAATGCAAATATGATGAAATTACTGGTTTAAAAAGGTTAAAAACGAATACTGACTGGCGATCAAAGGGTTAATACATGTAGTGTTAGGATCCAACAATAGAATGAGGATTACCGTAGTCCATTTTGGGAGTGCTCCAGGTGGAAGCCCATCTGAGCCAGCACTTTCTGTCTGTGTGCCATAATCCGGGCTCGATCATCACATGGCTGAGATCAAAGTATCCAGATTATCCACGTGTATCTCCTGGTCCAGTTCAGCCTATATGTGCACAAATGCGGTCTAAACCCCGATTCATTTCATTTTGTATCCACGTGTGATGTATCCAGTGTGTAGAGGATCCGCCTGTCCATACAGGACGTCCATACAGGGACTACAATCCCTGGCCAGGTGGACTGGCACGGGGCGGCATCTGACGCTCTGGGCAAACACGAGGCGACGTCACAACCAATGTCATGCCCTGTATCTTATTGTAGAGGCTGCCTGCCTCGCCACACAGCATGGCCTGCACCTCATGCCTGGACTGATCCCTCCCAGGCCAACAAACACAAATACCTGAATGAATCCACACCTGATTGTCATCACCCGGTAAACACTTTCCCCCTATGTCGTTTTTAATGTTGGGCCAACGTCGTAGACGGTGGCCCAACATTCAAAACGACATAGGGCCGTGCTGATGCATGTTGGTGTAATACTGGGCCAACGCCGTACACGGTTGGCCAGCATTACACCAACATAGGGTAAATGTCTGGGATTGATCTTTTAAAATCCACTGCTGTCCTTTAAATCCTGCATTGTTGTTTATCTTGACGTGGCGACCACAATTATAGTAATAATCCCTGGATACGACACACTATATGAATTGAAAAATCCATGACCGAAAATCCAACAATGTCATGGGCCATGGCAATTTACAAAAGGGTATTGACGAATTAGAGTTGCGTTGGCATTTATATGAATGCAAAATTGCAATTTGCCATTATATTGAAGCTTCTATTGCTGATGGGTTTTGGAAATGAAACTAGCGGGGTTCCGTTTCTCACTCTTAGAGTGATAACAGTGGGTTGTGGATCCAGCGAACAAGCTGGATTATTTGTTGGATCACATCATGCGACGCTGGCCCGGCGATACACCAACATTGGGGCGAGACTGCCAGGTATGAATTATACTGTATTTATTACTCTACCACAGAGTCCACAGACAATGTCTCCGTAAAGAGCCGACACGCTCTGCTGTGCATCGCTCTGTCTGCAGGCTGCATGGACAGGCGAGCCGCCAGCATTACACATAAAAGCATGATACGTTGACCTGGTGCTGCTTTAATGTTGGGCCAGCGTGAGACGCTGGCCCAGCATTAAACCAACACAGAGGTCCACATCTCATCCTTGCTGGTTGTATACTGTTAGTGCTGAGCCATCAGAGCTCAGTCACCATGACCGGCTGAGGCTCAGTCATACTGTTTAGCTGTATGTATCCCTGGTGTTTCTGGTTCTCGGAACACAAGGGAGACATACAGTTAAACAGCACATCGATGTCAACCACGCAAAGCGCCAATTGAGGATGCAGTAATTACATAATAATTTGTATTCACGTATCAAACAGCTACATTTTGATTGCGAAAACGAGGACACTGTGTTTGGCGATATGTAGCTTGAGTCAATAACATTGATCAATAACATGGATCAAATTTCCACACATCCGAGAAATTTTGAACAACTCGGAAGTTATGTAAGCCCTTACAATGGAACAGCGCTATCCAAACTGTCGAGCACGTGGATTTTTCTTAATGCAAAGGTGGTTGTCATTTTTGGACACATTTTCAAATATTTATCGCAGCCATAGAATCTAAAAGTCTATCCACACATTTTACATAATAACACTTTCGAGATGAACGTAGAAATTTTGCAGACAGAAATCCCAGTTAAGAAGCAGAAAAAAATCAAATTCCACACAAAACAAACGTAATCATTCACGGAGATACATGGCGCTAATAAGCCTGTGCTATCAGAGGAATTCAGCGGTATAATTGAGCAGCTAAGCTATCATTTCCCATTGTTAATCCACCGGGAATGATGATTGCGCGTCATAAACAACTGTATGACAGTCAGAACAGAGAGAACAATAAATATGATATGAACGCTGTAGCTTCACACGTGCCTAATGGTCCCGGCCCGGGGCGGATAATGAATTCTGTCATAACTTTTACGCATACCCTGCAAAACGAGATGCTTGTCCAGTGTTGGCTTCATGTTGACCCAGCGTCGCAGACGTTAGGTCAACATTAAACCAACTTTGGGTAAAAGCCTCGTGTTGTATGCTATATATTCTGCAGTCCCTGGTACATTGACTGCATGGCAACAATTACTACACGGAATTATCTTAGTTCGAGAAGTATTTCAAGCTTCTACCAAATAAAATCTGGTCCGTGTTTTAAATATGCTCTATTTCAATTTGACCTGCAGTATTAACCTGTTGATGAGGTTTTTGATATTTTTTCTTTGAGTAAATGGGTAATAATTTTGTTAATGTATTCTTCAGATAAAACGTACAGAATGAGATACTTTGATTTCAGATCCTAGCAACACAGACCGAGTGCATTCCCAACAAATGAGAAACACTGGACAAAAGCTGGTGTAACTTTAAACAGACGTTTCCAAAGTTGTGGCATAATTTTGCCAAATACCAGTCCCAGTGGAGGATGCTTTGAGACTTGGTGCGTGTCAGGCCGCCATTACACCATTGACAAGGTGGGCAGACCAGCCCGGGACAACAAGAGTGATGTGACAATGATCAAAGGTAGAGATCGGTGTGCGACCGCAAACTGACCAGCAGAGACGTATCCCAACAAACACAAGAGGCTCAACCAACGTTGGATTAATGTTGCGCCAGCGTCGCAGACGCTGGCTCAACATTAAACCAACATTGTTTGAACATCTTGTGTTGACTCGGATACCACCGACGCCTAGGCTGACCAGCCCCCAGCGACCTAGATGTACCACTGCCATAAATACCCAATGTGAAAAACAATACTGCAGTACAAGACCATTTTGGTCTTCTGATTTTTTCTTTGTATCCGTTGAATTTGTAACAAGAAGAGAACACTTTTCTTTTGTATTGTTTTTTTTTACGAACACGCGCTGGATAAGAATCATGCAGAGCACGTACTAAAAGGAAAACATACTAAAAACCAGGGCAGATAAATAAAGCCACGACACATTATTTTTTAAGTATAGTAAACAGAGCTTGCAAAGCAATTGTTTTAAATTTGTAACCTATAATGCCCGAAGATACATTTCTGAACTTGTTAACGTCCTTGAATTACCCTATCAAGCGGATTTCAGAATCATACATTTTCTAACTTTGAAAATGGCTATTTAAGTCGATGAATTCCTTCCATGACGAAGTATATATTCCGTGTTTGAAGCAATGATCTGGTATTCCGTGAGTTAAAATCTATATAAAATCCACACAGAGCACGGGTAGTTTAAGCTTGCTGGCAGATTTGAGCACAAAACAAGGACAAGATAGAGTTAGCATCGAGCATTCAGCCATCATTTACAGACAAGCAGCACTTCTGATCAACGCATCGAGTATGCGTGAAGATCACCAGATAAGTGTCGACTGCCTTTAATAATCCAGGGCGGATAACAACAGAATGGATGTCGCAAGTTAGCAGGAGAGAAGTGAAATACAGTCTACCCATGCCAGTGGTAGGTCACCTGTCAAAACCAGTGTCAGTGACGCTAGGAGTGCATCATGACAGTGTCCATACTGTATTCAAGGTGCACGCTGTTTCCTGATTGTATATTTTGGTGTCAGAAGTGGGATGTAGTATACCATGGTACCAGTAGCGCTAATTCTCATGTCACCTGTCACAACCAGAGTCAGAATCACAGGGAGTGCACCATCATAGTGTCCATAGAGATACTTTAGGCATATTCATGGTGCACACTGTTTCCTCATTTTATTGTGTTGGTGTCAGAAGTGAGATGTAGTATACCATAGTATTAGTAGCGCTCATCGTCATGTCACCTGTCACAACCAGAGTCACTGGGAGTGCACAATCATAGTGTCCATACTGCATTCATGGTGCACGCTGTTTCCTCATTGTATTTTTTTGGGTGTCAGAAGTGGGATGTAGTATACCATAGTACCAGTAGCGCTAATCTTCATGTCACCTGTCACAACCAGAGTGAGTGATACACAGCGTTATGTCACCTGTTGCCCAGCGCGGGGTTGTCATATCTCCATGATAATGCGTGTCATCGGCACACTTATCTCACTAACGAGTGACAATTACAGGACAAAAGCCACCCCTCGACTACCACACCTAGCTGCCTAGCATGCTGATTAAACAGCTGAGTCTCTACGTAACACAGGGCCTTACAGCGCTACAAACGCATCTGACGGTGCAGAGCCAGCTGGGGTACCGCCCTGTCTTTGCTGTTGTGGTTTCCTGAAGCAAAGAAGGTCCCGCGCTGCCGCAACCAATCTCATTCCATCAGCCCACCCGACAAACAAGAAACGTTAACCCAACGTTGTTTCATGATTGGGCAAGCGTCGTAGATGGTGGCCAACATCACAAAAAAACATTGACTGGACGTCTGGGCAAGTTTCAACCATCGCATCATCTCAACGTTTATCAAACATCAGAGAAGGTGGGCCACCGTTGAGACAAAACCAGGCTTGCCTGGATACCACGCTACAAGAATCAGTATCAGCAATCCCGTGCGAAGGTAAACAGCAGTAATTGCTTACTTAAAAAGTAAGCAGTTACTGCTGTTTGCCTTCGCTGTTGTGGGTGTGGCCAACTGGGGCGCATCAGCTACAGAATGCATTCATGCTGATTCTTCCCTGGTTACTGCCTGCAGCCAAACAGCATTTCTCCGCTGCCGTTGCTGATGCTTCCTACTAATTAGTTTTTTCACTGTTTTGATGCTGTTGATATATATGTTGATTATCGTTACTGATAATTCATCACAGCTCGTTCTTTCTGATAAAAGTTTATGGTAGGGTTGTTGTCCATATTCGTCTTTGTAAATGCTGTTGTTGTTGCTCTTGTCGCTACTAATAAATCCCTTATTATTATTATATCCTTCAAAATTATTACATTGAAATTCCAGCGCATATTCAGAATTTCCAATTGTCCTGATTCAAGAGAATGATACTGCTCTTGTTATTGCTGGTATTTATTATTATTTAAAATAACCCGACATTTGTGATATTTATGCCTGTGTTCTGTGCTGCTGTTGCTGTAGATTTAATAAGTGATGCGCGGCAGTTGCTGGTACACCCTTTGCTGCAGTTGTTGCTGCTGTTGTTTTGGTTACTAATCATATCTTGTCAATCCAGCATGCCACATGTGAATCCCGTGACAAATATTGTCAATCCCACTGGAATTATTCCTTTAAGTGGCACCAGCTGAGACCGTCCATGCTGCTTATCCTCATGGTATATAAAATATACATGTATTCATATTTTGGGGATTACTTCAAAGGTCATGATTACAACAAATTACAAGCCATTTTATCAACGCCGGTTTAGTGCTGAACCAACGTCCTAGACGTTGATCCAGCACTGAAACGGCGTTGAATAAACATCCCGTGTTTGGATGGATAAACCTCATTATTCATGTACAGCTATGCAAAAAAAACCGCATAGCTAACGCGTTGACTGCTAGTAAATAAAATAAAAAAATCGCTGAATAATTCAAATCTCAGGGCTCGCTTTGTCAACCAGTCATACTATATATCCTCCAGTTGGTACCAAACTGTTATGACATGCGTAGGCTTTTTACAAGTAGCGGATATGACCATCTCTGTCTAGGTTCTATCATTTTCAAGTCATACACGATGATCCGATGCACTGAAATCCTCAAACTAAAGATCATAGAGTCTTCTGTGTCACTTTTAGCTATACATTTTAGGCACTGATTAGTCTACATCGCCATGAATCGACCAATTATTATAGATCAAACTGAGGAAGCATAGCTGCCCAAAATATAATCTCAATTGTGTAACTCTTATGGCCATTTCGAACATTTGTATAGGATATTAGAATAATGAGTACATAGAGAACAAGGTATACTATACATCTGCAAGGGAAGTTTCGACTAAATAAAAAAGTCTTTATTGTCCCATTTCCACTCACTGGCAAGCAAAATATCATGTCCATCAAAGATAACTGGTAACGATCTTGACCTTTATTAGCACCAGCATGATCGCAGTTCAAACACTCATTAATGTTTAATAAAACACGGACATGTTTGCAAGGTCCAGATAATCATGGACAGATTGTTGAGCACTCGTCAGATAGAGTGCTCAGCAATCACTGATACGCTGACAATTTCCGCAGATTTGGTACAGATCTCTAATGCGCTGGCCACTCTCTGGACCAACCTAATCAGGGTTGGAACAGTATTGAACCAATGCTGTGTGGTATATAATCATGGGCGGTTAAACGGAAAGCAACGGCCACAGAATCAATGGCTGTCCACCATGAATAACCACATAATGCACCATGGCACCTCCCGGCTAGTTATAATTCATTACTGTCACAGTTTACACATGTAAATGGCCGGAAGGGCATATGATATGAAAAATATAGACCCCAAGTAGTATTGAGTACCTTATAAAATAAAATTAAAAATAACAATTTGAATGTTTTGTATGCACAGGTCAGTATGATAAATGATTATTAGGGAATACAAAAACACGTGTTTTGTGTGCCTATTCTTAATATAATACATATATAGCACCTGTCTCACATGTGAAACCCTATCTCACAAAGTCCTATAACCTACTGCATGACAATGCCACCATGTTATTGTGTTACAAGTCACGAAGATTAAACTTCAAACTACAGTGGATGTGCAGAGATCCCAATTTGATATTATATATGACACACTGAATGTCACTATTCCAGACATTGACCCAAGGCTGGCTTAATGCTGTGCCTGGCCCAACATTAAGTTAACTTTGGATTAACAGATTAACGTCTCGTGGTTGCCGAGTGGTAGATATGATAAGTTACGGTCACCAGAACAACCTTTTACGGTTGTGCCGCGTGCACACAAATCACCAGATGGATAATGTAGTTATCATATCCCTCTGACCAACACAATCACTGATTACGGTTGATATCAATGCCTCTCATATGAAATAATGCCATATTTATCTGAAGTGTAATAGCTCGAAAAAAATAGCTGACGTATAGTAAAATAGTCACAATATGTCTGCCCAAAGTTTTGGCCTTGTGTCAAGAACGTGGCAATAACTGGCGTTCACGTGTGTCAATTCTTGACGAGAAATATTGTCATACATCGTCGTAGTAAGTACCATGAATCCACATGATGTGGTCTGGGTAGAAATTGTATTTAGAATATCCTTCCAACCTGTCAGTTTAGCCATATGTAGTAAGTGTATCATACATGTATGTAGAGTCACATTTCTGTATAAATGCAGTTATTTCGTGCCACCTTTGTTATAGCTGCATAGATGATTCTATAGCGAGATGATTCCATCACTAGAAATTCTATCGTGTATACGAATTCAATACAGATTTCAAATGAAGTAAATCTTCAACCATATAAAAATATAGTTATATCATTTATAATGTGTACACACTTGAAGCTGTGTCTTGCTAAAGCGACCCACAACGCTAAGCGCGTAAAAATTAGTTAGGACAATTTGAAGCTAAGCATACTGTATGCTTATCTAGCAAATGTAAAGTTCATTTGTCAAATGTTTTTGCTTGAAGATACATAAACAAAAGTACACTCGACAATAGCCTCCCGCCATTATTGAACTTGTCTGAGAACTGGTTATCAGCAACATGTACAGCAAATTTGTGCATAATACATGAAAAACTTATCATGCCGATAATGCCGAACTTCAAGAGGCCCCTTTCTTAAATTAAAAATTACAAGGCATGTTAAAAATAAAAACTTAAAAAACGGCTATAGATGTGGTCAGCACATTCATTTAAACTACAATAAAATGGTAACGCATAGTATTCAAAATTTAGGAGATATATAATTAAGAAATTTCATCCTGTACCGCTCATGGCGGTAAAATACTTCGGATGGATAATGTAGCATGGAAAAGTAGTATTACCTTATAATAAAGGCATGTCAAAAATATTGGTCTTCATAGTCAGTTCAGCTGTTCACAATACAGCTGTGCTGCCAAAAGACTGTAACTGATAGCTTGCAAAGTTATTGTCTTTGGTTTTGCATGTCACTGCAGGAATGTTTATGTAAATCAAGATTTTGTATAATTTGCGAATAGTAACCCAACATCGGAGCATTTTGAGTTGACGTTTGCCCAGCATTGGTGTTTGATTTGTTGGCCATTGGCTCGGGCCTGGTGACACTTCCTGCTCGTTATACAGGATTATGGCCCATTCGCCATGTCCCCACACTGCCCACTACACACACGCCAAGGTCACACACACAGCTTATTGCCCACAGTGATCGAAAGTCAGCACAAATGACCAGAAGTTATTATATCGACTGTGTACAAATCGGAAAGACAGGAAATTAATTCATTATCTCTGATCAAATTAACAGTAATATGGTGGAATGTAAATAGGCGAGAGAAGTTATCAATAATATATATATTTGAGCAAGTGTGTTTTATGCACCAAATCAAGATCAGCAAAAGCTCGGTCTCAAAACAACATAATGTTGATAAAATATTTGGTGGTAGATGTTAGTTAAGCAAATAAATAAATCTGCGACATGTGTATTACAAATATATATTTATATTTCGTCATTTGAAGGTGAAAATTGTATTAGCAAAAGTCAAATGAAACATCAACATTATTAATTAATTAAGATGGAATTCGCCATTTTTGCATGTGCTATTTTCAGTTCTACGTGGTGCCCTGCATAAATGCGAAAAAAACGTTATCACATGTTTAAATCGATACAGGTAGGGCCTATATTGAGATTAAAAGGACGTATACATTACAAAGTGGCAGATATGCTTACCTAATTAAATGGAAAAAAATGTTTTTCAATTCAACCACACACATTGTCCAGCTTCATATTCTGTAAGCAGTAACCGATTAGTACATGCTTAACCCTTCAAAGGCTGAATTTACCATTGTCATTTTCATCCACTACAAACCGCGAATTGCTGTCGCAATTCTCGACTTACAGTGGATAAAAATGACTTGCAGCTGGGGACAAATGAAAAAATATACTGTTATTTTTAAAACAGTTTCATGAAAACTTTTGTTCTAAAACCACCAGGTTTCAGGAAATTAAGCCATTCTTCAGAGATGCGAAATGATGCTTTAATGCATCGTGAGGGCTAAAAGGGTTAAATACGATAGAGATAAGAACACCTATGTTCATATATAAAGCCACCATCTAATACCAGTTGACTATTGTGACGATCATTTCGATCATGATTCACACAGGTGGTCTCACTGTGGCTGTCTAATTAACCTTCAAGGCGCTGACATATTTTTGCATAAGCCATGGGATCAATTTCAATTCAAAATCATCATAATGTCTCAGTCAACTCTTCCTGCTTTATTTGAATACCAGGTCATTACAAATATTTCAGAATCTGACGTGTGATTCTGACGTTTTCAATGTCGATCCCCGCACTGTAAGCCTCCAGAGCTAAAGTCTCTACTACTAGTATTACCCATCTATCCTGGACAATGTCTCTCCTTGTGGGAGGGAGACGACTGAGATGCCTTGCTCAGGGAAGATGCCATTACCACAAACACTTCTATATGGTGACGTGCCACGGACAGAGCAATGTTTATAGCTGACAGTTACTGCTACCTTGTTTCCTGTAGCTGAAACCCAACTAGCAAATACAAAACGTTAAACCAATGTTGTTATCATGTTGGGTCAACGTCCGCGACGGTTTTCCAACGTAAAACCAAAGTAGATTTGTTGATAGTTGGGCTACGTTCCTTTATTGCCTACATATCATTATGTGAACCAACATCGTCAGGTAACGCTGTACAAAAGTATGTTGGCCCCAAATCAATATAACGTTATACAAGATCACCTGATACAGCATATCCTGTCACAATGTTGACATACAGCATACCCTGTCAAAATGCTGACAAGATCATCTGATACAGCATACCCTGTCACAATGCTGACAATATCACCTGATACAGCATACCCTGTCACAATGCTGACAAGATCACCTGATACAGCATACCCTGTCACAATGCTGACAAGATCACCTGATACAGCAAATCCTGTCACAATGCTGACAATATCACCTGGTACAGCATATCCTGTCACAATGCTGACAATATCACCTGATACAGCATATCCTGTCACAATGCTGACAAGATCACCTGATACAGCAAATCCTGTCACAATGCAGACAAGATCACCTGATACAGCAAATCCTGTCACAATGCTGACAATATCACCTGATACAGCATATCCTGTCACAATGCTGACAAGATCACCTGATACAGCAAATCCTGGCACAATGCAGACAAGATCACCTGGTACAGCATATCCTGTCACAATGCTGACAATATCACCTGATACAGCATATCCTGTCACAATGCTGACAAGATCACCTGATACAGCAAATCCTGTCACAATGCTGACAAGATCACCTGGTACAGCATATCCTGTCACAATGCTGACAATATCACCTGATACAGCATATCCTGTCACAATGCTGACAAGATCACCTGATACAGCAAATCCTGTCACAATGCTGACAAGATCACCTGGTACAGCATATCCTGTCACAATGCTGACAATATTACCTGATACAGCATATCCTGTCACAATGCTGACAAGATCACCTGATACAGCAAATCCTGTCACAATGCTGACAATATCACCTGACACAGCATATCCTGTCACAATGCTGACAAGATCACCTGGTACAGCATATCCTGTCACAATGCTGACAATATCATCTGATACAGCATATCCTGTCAAAATGCTGACAAGATCACCTGATACGGTACAGCATATCTAGTCACAATGCTGACAAGATCATCTGATACAGCATATCCTGTCACAATGCTGACAAGATCACCTGGTACAGCATATCCTGTCACAATGCTGACAATATCACCTGATACAGCATATCCTGTCACAATGCTGATGACAAGGAAGTAAGTCTTTGATACAACTACTGTGCTGTGCAAAGCCAAAAGGCAGTAGCTCTTCACTTGACAAGTAAGCAGTTACTGCCTTGAGGGACCGGCCCCGTTTCCGGTTGTGTGTGCATATACAGTGCTCCATACTGTTTAAAGGCATGTAGTGTGCAGTGATGTCTGTGGTACTGTACACTATTAAGTCATTAGATAAGAGTAGTCCCGGCTTCGGGCTTCCTTCCGTCGCGATATTGTCATGTTTGAGCAGAAAGCGACGTAAAGCAATATTCACTCACTCGGCAGTACTGGCGTTCTTTTTCGCGTATTTTCTGGGATTATAAAGCCCTATCACACATTGGGCGATGCTATCAGATAGTATGGTAGGTGAAAACTGGGAGTACAAGCTCAGCGAACAACGTGTAACCAATGTTGGCCCACCGTCTGCGACATTGGTTAAACGTTATGTGTTTTCTGGGCGCGTCCTGCTGTGCTCAAACAAAAACACGATGTATCAGTCCCTGCCATGAGTTACATCCAATTACAGCAGTGCTGACAATAACAGATGTGTAGAACGTAGCAAATCATTGTTTAACCCCTAGAATTCTGATCTATTCATTTTATATTTTCAGTCACTGGAACTTGTGTCTCGCTACCGCGATCCACAACTTCCGGTAACTGAAAATTACTGGAATTTGTAAAATTGAAGAACATGTAATGTTTATGTCGTTTTTAACACAAAGCTGTCAACGTTTCCGGCTGCCAGCAGATGGACATGGGGTGATGCCACCACTCTTCTCTGAGCATATTTCCTCATTCTCAGTATAATTATTATCACATTGTCTCGTAAAAAGCTCTGTATTTCAATAGCTGTACAATTCAATTGCAAGCAAAAATATCAAATATTCAATTCATGGTGTTATTGGGGAATACTGGTGCGCAAAGCCGAGAAGCAATAAATGTTTACTTAGAGGCGTTAGCAGTTACAGTCTCTTGGCTCTGCACGGCAGAATTGTCTAGCGCTCGGTGGCCATGGTAACGAGGGTTATTTTGTTTTGTCTTCCCCCGAATAGGCCACGTCAAGCAATAAATCACTTTCTTAAGATAGGAGAGAATTAGCTGATTAGTAAATGGCGTGTTCTAGCCGATGGGGAGGTTTTCATGTGCTGTGGCATACCGTCGACATAATCTTATTTAATTGTAGCAAAATATCAGATTATAGTGTTAAGTTTTTAAGTGCGTTTAACCCTTTCAAGCCTGAATTTACCATTGTCATTTTAATCCGCTACAAGCCGCGAATTGCTATCGCAATTCCCGACTTGTAGTGGATGAAGATGATTTAATGTGGGTAAAAAAGTAAAGAAAATTACCATATATAATATTGGTAAACCAGTTTCATGTAAATATTCATGCTAAGCCTTTGATTGTGGGAAAACTAAGTCTGTTTTCAGAGATGTAAAATGATGATTTGATGCATCGTGAAATTAGGTTATTTTTCAGAGATGCGAAATGATGCTTTAATGCATCGTGAGGGTTTAAAGGGTTAAAAGCTTTACAACATTTATTTCACAAGAAATACATGTATTAACGTACATGTATTTGAATCCATGGATCACGACCATAACACTTTTTACTGTCTGCTTACATGTATGGAATGGGCTTATATTTCGTCTGTCTGTATTCACAAAGGTTGACTGTAACTTACTAACCAGCTAACTTTGTGTTCTGTTTTACTTTTTCATTTAAATATCAGAGCCACGAAAGTGCGTGCGGGAATGTGGGTATTCAATGTAAAATGATAATTATGTACTTAAACTCTTAAAGCGCTTAATTATTTTTGTGTACAACATGGAGACCAACGGTTTTTTTCCATTTGAAATCATCATAAATGTCTTAGTTAGCTCTTTCAGATTCAATTGAATACCTATGATATGGGTCTACGGCCATTAAAAATATTTTTACACTTACAGTGCGGGGATCGACTTTAGACGTCAGGTTTAAAGTCGATCCCCGCGCTGTAAGGAAAAATATATATGTATGGATGCGTCTCAGTGTTCTGAAGCCATTATATGCCTCTTATATAGTCGTATGCCTCTTTCGACCTTAAAATTAATCAGCTAATACCAGAGAGAAAGAAGTACACCCCCAAGTGGAGCCAACACTGGTAATTATCGCAGCGGCTGACCTAGATCTCGGGTCACATGATAGGTCTGAGATATAGGTCAACCGCTACTGCCCAGCAAACACGATACATTGAGCCATTGTTGGCTCAATGTCGGACCGACGTCGTAGACGGCGGGCCAACATTGATACAACAATAGCTCAATGTCTCGTGTTTGCTGGGAAGGTCCTGGCCTGTAGAAAACATTAAAATGCGGCGACGCACATCTTCCAGGCAGTAAAACTTTGGAGCAGATCCTACAAATTGCGCCCAGATTCCTGCTGATATGTCTACCCTGCGGAAACTTACCAAGCATCTTCTACTACAGCTCAATTAGACGATAATACCTTGAAAGGTTCTGTATTAAGACGAAAGCTGTAAAACAAGCTGCCACGCCGATGTTGAAGAGGCTTCGCTCTCACGAGACTCTCACCCTATCATGGGTCAACGCTGGCCCACCGTCTGCTACGTCCGAACAGCTTTGAGCCAAGACATGGCCACCATTTCGTGCTTGCTGGGCTACTGAACGGCACTCTTTAAATCCTGCACGCCACTTACAGCCCAGCAAATATGATACATTCAACCAATGTTGGATCAATGTTGGGCCAGCGTCCTAGACGGTGGGCCCACATTTAACCAACAATGGGTGAAATTGAATGTCTCATGCTGGCTGGGAGAGGAGTTATCCTTATTTCAATTTTCACCCAATTGAAGTTTTGTCTCGCTACCGCGAACCACAACTTCAAGAGAGTGAAAATTACTCATATTTGTTAAATTCGAGACCATTTGCAAATCTTGGTGTATAAACACGCAATTCATTCCCAATAAATTAGTTATCCTGCTAATGACACAGCTAATCGTACTAAGCGGTGAGAAGGGTTAAAACATTTCAATTAAATATGCAGAATACAGCATGATTCAGAACAGCGAGAAAGCGCACGTCAGCAAATACTTGCACTATTTTATTAGGGAAAAGGGAAAAAAGTCAGTTACAATATTTGACCAATACAGATGCTCTATCGCAGATAACTGTGTGCATTTGGACTGGACAGTTGCAATATATAATTAAATTGGGTCATTCGGCAGGAGAAGTTTGTCTCCAACACTCCACCCGATTCACATTTGAATGGGTAACAATAAGGAAAGAAATGGCGATGTTTGTGTACGATTCTACTCTACTACTAGGCAACTCTCGTTTTCAATTACGCTACATTGTTCTAAGTCACGATAAACATACAATATCACATTATAATTAAAATAAAACCCAATGTTCATTAAACTGATGGGTAAAAGTAATAGGAAAAGGTAATGGTCCTTTTCTTATGCGGTCTTAATGTGACACTTAAACTACCGCGACCCGCAACTTCAGGCTTCTATATACTGTGAAAATTATCACAAGGTATATATCTGCGTATCTCCATATTTAAGCAAACCTGAAAAAAATGGCCCATGAATTATTTGTAACTTGCGTCGTTATAGTCTAATCATCCATAATGAAGGTGAAATAATAATTCAAATGAGAACAGAAAAAGTCAGGTATTAAACTATTAAGCATATACAACGGCCACATCCCAGCAAGCACACGTAATTGACCCAATGCTGGTTTACCGCTGTGTCAGTCTACGACGCTGGCCCAACATTAAGCCAACATTGAGTCAATATCTCGTGCGTGCTGAGATAATATCAAAACATAGTTTTCAGTAAACGTAGCTCTGTAGGAATCGCTTAGGTCCGTTATTCTTAACATTTTAAAGGTCCGATTATATATTATTTTTCCTTTTTTTTATTAGCAAATTAAATAGCAGTTTTTGAACATGTTAAGGATAAAACGTCACATATATCCACAAAATTGCTAAATCTTTGACCTTAAGGCTTAACCAGACAAAGAAAGTAATCCCTCTTCTGTAATATCAACGCATGATATTACTAGTACTAGTACTTACCAGTATATATTTCTCCTGATTTATTTGACATCACATTAAATTGGGCTATGTTACTAGGGATTACAATGTCGCATCTACCACATTACAAAGTGATAGACACGTATAATGTATATATTCAAGCAAGTTTCATATTATTTAAATTTCACAGACATTTATTAGTGCCAGGGGCCCATTTCACTAAGATTATCTGAACTTTCTCTCATTGCCATTTAAAAATTAGGATATATCCTAACTTTTCTAATGAAAAGAAAATGAAGTTAATATTTAATCTAAATTTTAAGAATTTCTGAAATGCCAAATTGCAATAGCATTTTTTTGGTTCAATCTGGCGAAAAACAATAACTGACAATTCGTACTTTTCTCATACTATTTCTGGATACAGATCATTTTTCAATTTTGATCAAGTAACGAATCTGAACAGTCATTGAGCACTGAAGATCGGGCGAATAGGCCTCTAGTTTCACGTAACCTTTGAAGTTCTCGATTTCCTGGGGGAACATATCACGACTCATACTGTGACATAGAAACCCGAAACCGGGATCAACTCTGCGTGTCCGACCAGAACACATCGTTTATAGTACAAAAATTCGTTGTGATTTTTGGCTCGCTTTCTTAAACCCTTATGCTGCTGAATTGTTTGTGAGTATTTTTCATTTATTTGAAGCTGGAATTGCTAACGCAATTTCCAGCTTCAAATGAACGAAAAATAATATTTTTTTCTGAAAAATAGACATCTCCCAAGTTTAATTATTTTAATATAGCTGAGAATCTACCACAAGGCATGTTACACATTTTAGTGGTATTTTTTAGTCGCGCTTATTTAGCGCTGTGCCAGTTTAAATAAGAAAATGGCAAGCTGGAATTTAAGTGTACATATCATGTCGATATATATATATGATTCACAGAACTAACTATGCTAACCATGCTGTACATATTATTGTATATATACATAATATTTATATGACAAGTAAGTCAGCAATGTCGTATGACTTCGAGTTATGTCAGTAAAACATTATATGGTCTTAGCAGAACAAGGGTTAACCCTTATCCTAGTAAAATAATTTATTTAAATTTTTCAAACATTTAAGGTCGTGTCTCGCTACAGCGATCCACAAGTGGTTGAAAATTACTCATATTTGTTTAATTTGGAACAAACATTTACAAATCTTGATGTTTGAACAGTAATTTCACTCCCAATAACAGTGATTCAATCGGCTAATAAAACAGATTAAAAATGACTATTGTCGTGATCAGCAGGCAAAGGGTTAAATATAGTCTGATGTACTAGTACATCAGACTATATTTATTTCAGATTATGCCAGCCTGAACCCTGTATTAGTGTAGTTGACTCAGGTAGCACTATAATACACCGACCCTACCAAATCACAGTAATATAATCTGCCAAACCATGGTTGGTACAGATTGAGCATTAGCAAATTCAAGCACTTTTCAAAGGCTTTAATGTCGTTTTCAAGCACCCATCCTAATTAATAAGAACACTCAGAAGTAAAACAAATTGTTTTTTTAATGCGGAGATATAAGTGAAATTTCAAATTAAAAATGCTGAAAAGATATTATCCGCTCCAGATTTATTTCTATATTATTATTTTAGAGTTTGCACAAAAATTGTGCGAGCCCCGCGAACGCTCCAGAAATAATTATCAAATTTCACAGACGTTTGTACAGCAAACGTCGGCTGAACGCACGGCCAACGTCGACGCCGTTGGCCGTGCGCTCAGCCGACGTCAGCACCATCGTGTTTTTCTGTGATGTATGACTGGGGGCTGACTCAGGCCGTTGTATCATTACGGACTTCTGAAATATTAATGATCACCTATACCGGTAATCCCGAACAGGAAATCAGCTCTGTCGAGTCACATACACCCCGCAGTGGAGGGGAAATCACATTAGATCAGAGAGAAACAATGCTCAAACACACATGATGTATTGACATTTTGACTAGCCTAGCTCTGTGGGACGTGTCAATAGATTTGCTTGGTGGAAACTTGAAAAGGGGACGACCAGGTTCCGCAAGTAAATGTCGCATCAGTGGTGAAGAAAATAGTATTACGTCACCTTGGATATGAAAGGGTGTATCTGCCACTTCACAAAGTAGCAGATACACCCTTTCATATCCAAGGTGACGATTACATTACAAAATGAGAGAGAAATGTTCAAACACGGCGGATGCATTAATATATTCGATCCATTAACTCTGTGGGATGTATCAACATCATTTGCTTGGTGGAAACTTGTTACAGGTTCCATTACGGCCAAGCCCCCCAATCGCGTATAAAAACTGTGACTTGATTCTTTCTATAGTACATGTATACCCGCCGTCAGATTAACTTGTATCGCATGTTTTTCGCCGATTTCTCAGTCAATTCTCAACCGATTTTGATAAAATTTTGCAAGGACTATTCTCGAGTCAGGCGGCGACTACCGCGATTTTTTTTATCAAAAATATATAGTTCAAAAGTTAGACCATTTGACATGAAGTAAATTTGTAATTACGACGTCCCTCTATAAACCCATTAAACTGGTTAAATTAAAGTTTGTTTTAGCCCTGAATTGCATTACATGCCAGATGGTCTAACTTTGTAGCTATACAATATTTTCCGATGGAAATTTCACGGGAGCGCCGCGTGATACAAAAATTTCATGAAAATCGGTTGAGAATTGACTGGGAAACCGGCGAAATACATGCGTTAACAATTAATCTGACGGCGGGTATATGTAATATACGACGACATGAGCCACAAAAATATCTCAGCGAACGGAATTCGTTCAAAGGGACGACATTTGATTTTAGAATCTATATATGAGCGATTAAAGCCTTCTTTTTAAGTGCGCGACTTGATGGTATAACACTAAAAACGACCGATGCCGCCATTAACGTGATCGCCTAGTCACAACCCATAGCAAACAAGTGAATTCAAGCCAATGTCGGGTTGACGTTGGACCATCGTCTTCGACGCTGGTACAGCGTCAACCCGACATTGGTTTACATTCCCTTTGTTAGCAGGGAAGTGACGTATAGACACGGCACCTTTAAATCATGACTGCCATCTCTAGTGAATCTACAGGTCAATATCCTGATATCTATAGATCTCTCCCATGGTGTACTAATTGACAGCGATAATCAGAGGCAGTCTCGGCTCCTTAATCAGCCTTCTGGTCTTACAATGTGGTAAAGCACATGCAAGATGATGTACATGATCATGGTGACAATCATGTATTATTAAGCTGGAGATGTTAATACTGCATCGGGAAGTCTAAATCATGGCTGCGATCTCTGGTGAATATACGTGTATCAGTAACACATTTATCTCACACTGGTGTACTAATTGACAGTGATGATCACAGGCAGTCGCGGCTTGTTAACCAGCCTTCTCGTCTGGTGGTAATGCACATTCCGATGCATTACTAAAACTGGTGATTTTGTCCAAAGACAAAATCACCAGTTTTAATACTGCATCGGAAAAGTCATCAACAAAGAAAGTGCATCTTTATGCAAAATATCACAGAATAATGTCCGAGAAACAATGTGCAAACCCTTACTGCCAACATCGCCGATCGAGAGAATGACATGATAATGTGTGTGTCAAATATGAAATCTGACAAAGCAACGAGTCAAAAAAATAGTTGTGCAATTCACCAACATTGTGTAATAAAATTATACGTTAAATAACCCTTGTCCTGCTAAGCCCGTATATATATATGGATTCAAGCATGTTTTAGAGCAATAGAAATATCACTATATATAAATAATTTATGATAGAATAGTTTTTGGTAAATGCTTCTAAAAGTTAATCCAATACTTCAATATCGGTGATTTGTGATAATAGTATTTTTCATTCTTCTGAAGCTGGAAATTGCGTCAGCAATTCCAGCTTCAGAAGAATGAAAAATACCCACAAAAAATACAGCGGTATAATGGTTTAATCGAGAATTAGGAACAGATTATATAACCGCTTAGAGATGGGGGAATTCAACACAGCTCTCAAAGATACCATAACAACATACATTATCCCGGTGGATGTGTGTATCTTAGCACGCCACGATACAAGGCAAATAAAATGTTGCCTTCAGCTACGAATGCCATGCAAACACTAGACGTTGACCAGCCCAACATTAAGCCAGCATTGAGCCAACGTCTTGTGTCTGCTGGGTGTCACGTGTAGATGGATCATCTAGAGACAGGATCATGCCCTTCTTAGTGTAACTGAGACAAATAACGCAAGTTACCGCAATTCATGATTCATTTATGGCTCATTTATCTTCGTCTGAAGATCGATTTTTTTCTTATTAATATCTGATTAGTTTGTCCAACATTGTGTAGGCCAGCTCTCAGGAATGTCCATTATGAATATATTTTTTGTAAAATCAAAGCGAATAAAAATGTACAAAAATATAATTTGGAAAATAAGTTTTCCTAAACCAGTTTACTAGACTACAATTTACTAAGACAACCCTATCACATCAAGTAGCAAAGAGTTTTTTTTAAACTCCACATTTATACTTCTATAAAACTACTAGCTCAACTCCCCAAGCGCTGAAATATTTTTGTATAAACCATGGAGACCAAATAGGTTTTTTCACTTTTAAATCATCATAAATGTCTTAGTTAGCTCCTTTCGTTTCATTTGAATACCTATTTTATAGGTCTACTCTAGTCCACGGCTATTATAAATATTTTTACTCTTACAGTGCGGTGATCGACATTAGACGTCATATTCTGACGTCTAAAGTCGATTCCCGCGCAGTAAGAGTTATATATGATACCAATGATTTCCCCTAGGGTGCGAAAAGTCACATATGCCATCAACTTGCCATTACGAACTCTTACTCCCAGAAGAGCAATACCACCCCAAACAATACGAGAGATACTTCACAATTTGGTGACCTGGAGGGCCACCTGGTGACTGCTTGCGTGATCAATCCCATCAATCTTCACCATAGGTCGCCTGGAGTCGGCCCGCCGTCAAGGATTGATAGCAAGTCAGGAGTGAGTAAAATGCCCCCTGCGGCGTGCTAAATCAGCGCGACCAGAGATTCTGCCTTTAAACCATAACCTGGGAATCCGTTTACTGCAGCAATCCATGAGAAGCAACAAACCAGAAACTAGACTTTCTTTCAGCAAACCAGAAAACTAGACTTACTTTTATCCGGAAATGCCACATCGAAATTGTTCTAACGCCTGAGGCGCTGACAAAAATTAAACCCTCCCATTGTGATCTCCGTTTATTCACCTTGGGAAATTTAAAAGGCAGATTTAAATATGTTATCGGTAAATGACATCAATCAATAAGACTTGAAAATAGTTTACCCCCATTTTGTGAAAAAAATCTGAATAATTTTCACCCACTTGAAGTTGTGAATCGCGCCAGACACAACATTTACAGCTGTTTGCAGAACAATTGTGGGGAGTGTCAAATGATTTTTTTATGAGATATGCTTGTTCCTTTTTTTCTACATTTTAGAAACTCATCGATGAAATTCATCAAATTATTTCAGTTCAAAGAGCGATGTGTTCATGTATTTGAAATTAATATGTCTCCACTACATTATACATATCGTGAAATGTAAAACTTCCAAGAAGATTTGTGATAAACAACAATGTTGCAATAAAATCCTGCCTGCTTCACTCCAATTGAGGTTATGCATACACTCGCTGAAAACAGGTTCTTAAATTAGCTAAATACCTCGTTGTCTATAGTCCCATCATGGATGAAACAAGACTTGAAACTAATGTTTTATTCATCGATTGCGCCCACTCAAAAACTTCGCTCTGGACGATCATATCTGAGACTTAACTCTTTCAAGCCTGACTTTACATTGTCATCTTCATCCACCACAAGCCGCGAATTGCTGTCGCAATTCTCGACTTGTAGTGGATGAAAATGATTTGATTTAAAAATTAACGAAAATTGCCATGTATTTGTAAACCAGTTTCATGGATATTTCCGTTCTGAAAACCCTGGTTGTTGGTAAATTCAGTCTGTTTTCAGCGATGTAAAATGATTCTTTAATGCATCGTGTGGGCTTAAAGGGTTAATTTAGCCGCAATCCACGGCGGAGGTTCAAACTTCACGGTAGAGCTTCATCCACCACCCACCTTTCTACTTCGTGTACACCATGCAATCACATAAATTACGTATTGTATATATATATGGTTCAAATATAAAAACGTCAGTCAAGTGATTGAAAAAAAACAAGCTATGGCAATTCAAAGATATTATACCACCCTTTAAAATGTGCAGTCGCAGAGACGAAAAATATTGCTAAACACGAACCATTGTGAGATGCAACAGAGCCACCTTGTGAATGCTGTCTACATAACGATTCAAAACATGTGTTGATTTCATAAAGCTCAGCGGCATTTGACGTGCAAAGCCAAAACACTGTATCTGCTTACATCTACTCTCCAAATAAACAGTTACAGTATATAATGCTCTTACAGTACAGTACAGTACAGCTTTCTTTTCAAATAAGCAGTTACTGTCCACGGTGTTCTGTGTAACCAGTATCGTCATAATTTAGCGAACTAAAAGGAAAAAAATCAAATTTAAAATAAATTTCTTATGTTAAGATTCAATATAATTTGAAGGATAAGACAAACAAAATAGTGACAGAAAAATATTTTTTTAAATAGCGGGAATCTGTTCACGAGATAGTAAGCTCTAAATTGCCCACGGAAAGCTCTGTGAATATAACAATAGGATTAGGAAGACCTCATTCCACAATCACAGCCCCACCTGGTGGTGCTCCAATTCTACAATACCCAGCAAACACGGGGCGTTGAGCCAAAGCTGGAGCAATGTTGGGACGACGTCGTAGACGGCGGGCCAACATTGCCCCAGCATTGGCTCAACGTCTCTGCTTGCTGCGTAAGGGCTTCGAATGCAATCCTAAACAACTAAGCTGCTAAGAGAGACAATAGTCGTCTCAATTTCGCTTTATTTGCCGATCAAATCACTGTTTGTTCTAAAATTAAACAAACGCAGGTAATTTTCACCCACTTGAAGTTGCGCGGTAGCGAGGCACAACTTCAATGTGAAAATTTAAATTATTTAATTTGGCGCATCAGTGTTTAACACGTTGCGCTCCAAATACACTGTTATATTAGCCTGTATCAAGATAGACTGAAAGACAGCCCTACACATGGACAGATGACACTGCTGAAGGAGTGTAGTATCAAGACTATTCCAGCAAGCCCAACATTGTATAAATGTTATACAAATGTTTTGTGTTTGCTGGGTATTATAACAGTTATCTATTCTCGTCTGTATGGATAAAAACCAAGACAAAGTTAGTAGATAGTGTACTTACTACTCGAACACCATATATAGCATGCCATCTGAGCTGTACGTCTCCAGTAACTCTACTATGTGAGGGTGCTTTAACATGTGACATATACTCGCTTCTCTCTTCAAATCTGGAACAAAAAAATCAAGATTTCAGGATGTTTGGTTTGTAGCTAACGGCAGAAATTATTAGCATCCATACAATAATGAATCAAACTCTGTGTCTACTTAAATGCTCAGAAAAAATATTACTTCTATTTCTCATGCCAGAATACAGTACAGAGACTGTTGTGTTCAGAATCGCAGGTATTTCGATGACAGATCCAATCAAAATCATTTCAGTACACATTTCGTGGCAAATAATATCTTTTTAAATCTCCAGGGACCATTTTGTAGAGTGAAACATATATACTGTGTATCTTCTAGATGAGTGTGCACAGAAAATATAATATACATATGCAATTGTTGGTAAAGTGTAACCTTCAAAACAAAACTAGATAACTGATGTTTCTCCAACACATGCATTTTTTGTGATGTCAATAACAAAATAACTTTTGATATACAAATAAAAACAACAGACTGAAAAATAAAGCAGACAATGACATAAAAAGTACACATCGGGGCCTGGCTACCCAGCAAACACCCAGTGTTGTATTAATGTTGGATCGACGTCGAAGACGGCGGGCCAACATTAATACAACACTGGGTCAATGGCTCGTGTCCGCTGGCTACAGGCAACTTACAACGCTGAATTATTTTTGTTGAAACCATGGAGACTAAGAAAAAGATATCTACATGTATGTACCTACATGTATGTTATGGGTCTACGATCATTGTAAATGTTTTAATTCTTTCAGTGTGGGGGTCGTCTTTACTGACGTATAAAAACGGTCCCCGCGCTGCGAGGGTTAAAAGATCTGAGGAAACAGACACTGCCAGCAAAAATAATTATTCTTATGATATTATGTCATAATATGATGTCCTGCAGCTTGCCTGGGGAATAACACCATGTAATGGTACTTGATCACAGCACATTTATTTATCTAAGATAAGAAGCCAGTCATCACAATGTTAACCTTAACCCTTTAACCGCCGGTGCCGCATATATTCGGGTTTTCATTTTTTATCAGCACATTAAGTACCACATGGTAAAGACTAGATATGTGACATCAACCAGCAAGATTTGAAAAGAGTTGACCCCATTTTGTCAAATCTGAATAATTTGCATTCACGTGAAGTTGTGGATCGCGTCAGCGAGACACAACTTCAAGTGGGTGAAAATTTAAATTGAATAATTTGGCGGGTAAAGGGTTAAAGCGCTGAATTATTTTGTATAAACCATGGAGACCAAAGGTTTATTTTCAATTCGGAATTATCATAAATGTTAGCTCTTTCTGTTTCATTTGAATACCCATGTTATGGGTCTACCCGACCATTATAAATAGTTTCACCCTCATAGTGCTGGGATCGACTTTAGTCGTCAGAATCTGACGTGTACAGACGTCAGATTCTGACGACTAAAGTCGATCCCCGCGCTGTAAGGGTTAACCCTTTATACGCAAAGTTATCTGATTTACATTTTCACCCATTTGAAGTTGTGTCCCGCTACCGCGACCCACGACTTCAAGGGGTGAAAATTACTCGTATTTGTTTTAATTTGAGACCGAATATTTGCAAATTTTGATGTTTAAACACTCATTTCGTTCACAATAAAATGAGTTAATAGGCTAAAAAAAAAAAAAAAAAACGACTATAGTCGTGCTTAGCACTTGAAGGGTTAACATTCGGTGTACCTTGCTTGTATAAAGAACTTAACAAACGCAAAGTGGTGCGTTTACACACAGGAGCCTGCTATGGTTGGTAGGGTGCGACATCTGGTGAATACGTAAGTATTGCAACACATAGTTTTATTCACTTGGTGGCGCTAGAAAATACAACGTTCGCTTATTCAATACATAGCGCGGAGGGCTTTACACTACTGTCAGTCAATCAGCAGGTCGCAACCAGCAAATACGATGGTTCAATGTTGACACGATACACTGACCCAATGATGGTTCAATGTTGGGCCAGTGTCACAAACGCTATAACAACATTGACCCAATATTGGATGAGGGTCGTTTGAATAGCTTAGCATTTTTGATAATGTCTATGCGTGGCCGATGCCTCAGTTACCCCTGCTTGTAAGTCAATAATCGATTCGTCACGCATTAATGAAACAAACGCTACATATTTCTATCAATAACTTCAAATATAACTGAGACATATAATATGTCCAGAATTTCATTTTGCCACAATCATCTTCAGAGGATTTTCCTTGGTATGACCAGAAAAACACTCAAAGTTGCCTCTAATTCTAATTTTTCGTAAATAGAGGTAGTAGTTTTCATTCATTTGAAGCTCAAAAAAACGTTAGCATGGGTGGACATTAGCAACGGCCCGCCAGCCAATAGCCGGTGATTTTAGCCGCGGGCCGGTAAATATGACCTACAACCTGCCCACATGTCAGGTAGAATTTTAACAGTAGAATATATTATTTCATTTTATCGCTTATTTGATAAAAGGTGTTGCATTGCAAATGTAGAGTTGCATCTAAAGTACAGCTATCTAGAGTGTTTTCTACTTCACAATAAACAGGATAAAAAAACGACTAAAAAGAAAGTTATTGGAATAAGCTAATAAAATTATGGCAGTTGAATTTGTTTGCGGGCAGGTGGAAATATTTTGCCATCCGGCTTCAAGAGAAAAAAAAAATTCTCAGCCCAGCCTTAGCAATTCCAGCTTCAAATAAATGAAAACTAGTGAGAACAATTCAATAGGAAAATGGTTAATACCAAAGGCAGCCCATCACTTCTGTATCCTGTCATGCATTAAATAAATAATCATTCAGGTGAAGCGATAAATCGGAATGTCAACATTCCAGGCTGACTATAGTATATAGTGCAGCGCCCGGCGAATTAGGGTAATCAAATCTAAAACAAAAACGATGGTCCAATGTCTAAATTATTAAGATTAGTGGCTGTGACGTGCATTAACCCAGCATAGGTAGCTATTTCTCGGAGGTATCACATCACTGGCTTGTCAGTTTATGTGTGTGGCGTCATATCTGGCCTGATTGATGGACCATCCCAGCAGCTACTCCATTGTCACAGCCAAAAGGCAGTAACTGCTTACTTGTAAAGTAAGCAGTTACTGTTTTTTGGCTTTGCACAGCCGCAGCAGCTGACGGTTGTTGTCGCCTGAACATACTGAATAATCTATGTCAACGACCCAGACCCTGGTCCCGGGCAGCTATTCCCACTGCTGCCAACGACTTCATATCCGCTACCACGGCAACTCACGGTCCTCAACAGCGTGTTTTATGTACACGTAGCTGTTCCCATTCCCAGGAAACTTTTTACACTTTGGTTTCAACCAAACAACGCATGCCTGTCCGGTATCGCATCGCATTTCTATACACATTTTTGGACGCCTACTGCGATGCAATTTTAGCTAAAATCGCTGTTTTGACCATGATATTTTATTTATCTATGCTCACACACAAGCTTCTGTGCGTTTCGATATTAATAATTTCAGACAAATTACCCCCTGCAACGCATGTATTGCACATGTATTGCCTGACTCACTGAACACATTCACAAGCATGATAATCAGATAATGAAACAAATGATTCGAAATTGTAAATAGGTGATATATGTCGTAATTTGGTGAGAGAAAGAGCTGGACAGGGAAACAACTAGCACTGATTACGATTGAACCATATATAAAAGTCGTGTTCACTACTATACTGCCAAAAGCCAAACATTATATAGATCTGCTTAACATTCAAGTATTAAATCAGTTACTGTCGTTTAACTTTGTAGGGTTGAAAAGTGCGGCAAAAATATTTATACATGTACTTTCGAACAAGACCGTTTTATAGTGCAAGCATTAGGCTGGTATTTGGATGGCTGGTTACTTATATGAGTAGTGGGAGATGCGCCATTAACACGTGAAAAAATAATAAAGCAACGGCATCTTTAAATTTTGCACATTTTAATGAAATTATACATGGCATATTCATCTGGAATCATCCTTATTATTATACAGCGTCAGATCCAAAGTACACGTCAACGATTACTAATGTCACACAGTACATTGTCAAAAGTCAAACCAATATAAACCAGAATATAAACTAATAATGCGCACAACCCAGCAAACACCCGAGACGTCGACCCAGTGTTGGATTAACGTTGGGCCAGCGTCGCAGACGGTGGACCAGCGTTAATCCAATATAAAAAAGGGACTACTACATGTAATGGTACATCATTCTAGTACTTGGAATGTTACTGGAAAAAGACAATGGCAAAAATATTCCAATATAACAATAAAAGTGTAAATGAGTTGATTCCAATTCCTGGACTATTCCATGTGTATACACTACACACTGCAGGCGTTGGCACAGCGTTGTACCATTGTCTTGTGATTCCAGCTTGTATCTGAGCACCGCAGTGTAGTACTGGATATAAACCAGTAGTATGGGACTGCTATCTTGCCCCGGAGCATCGGGTTATGCCAGGCAAGACCCGCCAGTAAAACCTCCATTTATAATTCAGAAGGCAGTTTAGACCTCTCTCCCAGGCTGGAGCTGCCATACAGTCCTCACTGGAATCGTTACCCTCACTTAGACGGGTGATCCTACTTCTCAACAATATTACTCATGTGTATGAAACCAAAATACAGTAACTGTTTACTGTTCAAGTAAGCAGTGACTGTTTCTGGCTTTACATGGCATACTTAATTAGCCAAAAATTAGGTCAGTGGGCGATTTTAATAAGTATTTATTGTCAGTTTTTCTCGGATGATCATTAAAGTGATTTTGTAAACCGTTAAAATCAGTGCTATGTGGAGTGTAAATGACAAAATAAGGGTGACGTGACTGTAATGAAGATAACAAGATATTTTTTTATAAAAAGAAAATGATTGCTGTTATCATGGTTATGGATCATTGCGATTTGCAATAGGTAATAATAAAGTTAAGTTTTAAAGACAGTAAAACATTAATTCGCAACTCTGTATATAAACGGGTGTATCTGCAGCTTTGTGAAGTATGTATTGTATGTACACCGTCCACAACCCAGCCTTACCAGTAGTATTAGTACTTGTAAAAGTACTTGTAACAAGATGCATCCTCTACTGAAACCTCACAATTTGTTTTATAGTAATGGTGTAGCTATCTTGAGCGGTTTTCATGATATTCCGCAAAATCTTTCAGTCGGATTTACCGATGTTATAAATTAGGTCAAAGTGCTGGGTCAATTCCAAGGTCAAGGTCCAAAAACCTGAAAAGGCACAACTAGGGACCTTAGAGAACATGTATGTGCAATATGACTGTCATCGGCCCAGTACTTTTCGAGATCTGCTCCGGAAACGAAGTGCGCGTCAAAACGTCTAAATAGGTCATAGTTCTGAACCAGAAGTAGGTCAAAGTTCAAATACCCCAAAAGGCACAACTAGACCCCCTAGGGGTGTTGTGTGTAAAATTTGAAGACAATCGGACAAGTACTTTCAGAGATATGCTCCGGAAACGAATTGTTTACGGACGGCCCAACGGCCCAACTAGGGCCAATGATTTTCCGCGATCGCGGAAAACGGACGGAATTCGCGGAATATACCCTGTGAAACGGAATTGAATATTTCAAAGTTCAAACGGAAACGTCATTTTATGAGTCCAAATCCACTTATTTCACTCTGTTTTTCATTGAGTTTAACCCTTATCCTGTTGATCGCAGCATTTGCCGTGACTTTGACAGTGCTGATTGCGGCATATGCCGTGTCTACATGTGATCGCGGCATTTTTCCGCTTCGGAAATCCATTGCAATGACGTCATTCAGCTTGACTAATTTTAGACATTTTAATTTTAGACAATTATTCCCGCTAGTACGGGATCGGTTCCGGTACACGACGCATGCGTGAACATTATGTAAATGAGCCGGAGCTTGCCGAAATCGGCCGAGGACTCCCGGATCACAGCATGCGTGGTATGACTTCATGTTGGGCCAACGTTGGCTAAGGTGACTGGGAAATGAGAGTACAATCAATACCGTCATGACTGACAGCGTTGATGAGGGGATGGATGGGTCAGCACTTTTTCCATCGGCGATTATTATACTAGTCATTTTTTTTATTATTGCTTGATGTTTCGTTCTGTTGACGATTTTGGCAATCAACAATATTGTGTTGTTATTCAATTACAGATCTGAGTTACTTGTAGCACACTCAGTCACTGTATTTCAATCTGTGAAAATCGCGCTGAAACGGAATGAAACGGAATTCACCAAAACGTGAAACGGAAAATCAATTTTTTTGAAACGGAAAATCATTGGCCCTACCCAACGGCCCAACGGCCCAACGCCGTCACATCATCATTTTCTCCTCTGCAACCTTGCGTATTGAATTCAGATTAAAAATATTTTAACCCGTCCATTAGCCACCTGGGAGTAACCCACATACCAAAAATTGTTATCCTAGCTTATTTTCTCACAAAGTTATAGGCAAAAGAAGAGGCCAAAAAAAACGGAGGTAGAATCCATAGCTCCCTTCGCTCACCTACGGTGACGGCGGGAGCTAAAAAAAAGTCGCACATATCCCAGCAAGCATGAGGCGTTGACCGAATGTTGGGTTAATGTTGGTCCAGCGTCTTCGACGCTAGCCCAACATTAACCCACCATTGAGTCATAGTCTCGTGTTTGCATAATCGTGGCCACTGATATTGATGTAACAGCTGTTGCATATTGTCAACAATACGCTAGGGAAAAGGAATTGATATGAATACTTCAAAAGATGACTGGAAATTACACTAACGCCGAGGGAAGAAAACTATAGAAAGATGTCAACCAACACTCATCTTCCCTACATTTAGCAAGGCCTTGCTTCTCTAGGTCATAGGCTTGGCCTGCGACCTAAAGAAGCCCAGACTTGCTGTAGGGAAGATGATAACATTCTACCTGCAGATCTGTTTATATATCAGTGAGATGAAAAAAAAATTATATCACACAAAACTGTACAGAAACAAAGTATTTACCGATTTACAACAACATTACACAGAATTTGGACCCGTCATTAATGAGATAACGGTATGTCACTATGCGTGCAAACATACATTACACTGAATGATGAGATCGTCACAGCAGCAAACTGACAAATGTATTTAATAATTCCCCATTGAAAACTAAAGCTATTATAAACGGTCGGTTTTTTGTGACGGAGTAGATGTAATGAATGCCAAGCACGTGTAAACCCAACGAACACGGGACATTCAGCCAGTGCTGTTTCAATGTTGGTCCACCGTCTTCGACGCTAGACCAACATTGAAACATCATTGGGTGAATGCCCCGTGTTCGCCGGGAAGCTCACAGTCACTCACTTCTTATTAATAGCTGTACATGCTTTCATTACTTCACATTGGCGCCGCGTGAAGCACAAACGCTGATCAATATACCCTATCTCACTCAGTGCAAAAAAAGTTACTCGTACTTTTTCTCCACTTGGGTTATGTTTACACAGAATGGTTACAGATTTTGCTTGTTTATTGTTTACTTAGAAGATAAGTAAGAAACAAGAATTGGCTGACCAGCAATATCGATGAGACTAACGTTAGGCACAGGAAACATTAAAGTATCTAAGGTTAATCCTGACCCGCTAATCAAGATTTGCAAATGCTTGGTCTCAAACTAAACAAATATGAGTAATTTTCACACAATAAAGTTTTGGGTCGCGGTAGCGAGACAACTCCAAGTGGGAGAAAATTAGAATTATTTAATTTAGGGCTTTAAGGGTTAACAATTAACAATCAGCTCTCACATAAAAGTTATTGTTTGTGGTATGATAAAGAGTATGGGAACCAATACATTATTATGAGAGGCTTAGTTTTGAAAGTAACAACTAGAAACGTATCGGGTGTAACGCTAAAATCATAGCACGAATCAGAATAAAAAGCTGTTAGTATCGCTTTGCATTGATCTGACTGTCAAGATATGGAGAATTGTGTGTGGTGGGCCACAAGTGTGAAGCTAGGTGACTGACCTAGAGAGGGCCTAATGACGCAAGTCACTCATCCGCGGCACAATGCCGTGACCTCTCATGGTGCGCGGCTAATATCCTCATTTGGAAGCGCTTGTAGCAGCACTCCCTCTGAAAATCTGATTGGAAAAAGTGAGATTTCAGGCATGTGTACCATGTTTCCGTGTACAGCTCTACATGTTAACTGAACGAAATGTATCACTAAACCCGGTATTTATGTATCTATATATACATGTAGTTGTCCCGTGTATAGGAGCAGCATTTTGTTGAGCCATCATTTATATAAATTCAGTGCCAGTCCTAGTCAGTGATGGCCAAGTAGCCATTGGCAACAGCAGACAAATTTAGCTATTAAAATTTAACTTTGGTTATTAATTAGGCCACATGCCAAACCCCAATGGTCGTAATGCAAAAACTGACTACTAGATAAGTCCTGTTTGCAACTACCATAAAATTTAGAAAATATACCATAAAATAATTAGAATACCGACGTTAAAATTTGGCAAAATTTTTTGAAATTTATTTTGGCTAAGTTGTCTGAGCCAGGATGAGCAATGTAAATCCTACATCCAATGGGCACATGTCGTTGTATCAATATTGATAGTTTGAAACAACGTCGTGGGCAAATGTTAAGTCGCGTCTCTTCAAAAGCAGGATTTGCGAAGGTGCTACCTGAATTAAACATGTTAAACTATGGTCTAGTCATGAGCTCATCAAAAGCATTCTGTGACACTCAATGACCTTGACCTCCTTTGTTTTCACCGAGCTGGCTAATATAATGAAGTATGGGGGAGGGGTCTTATATAACCTTGTTTTCACCGAGTGGCGTCACTGCGTTTCACAGAATAGTTTGAAATCTTGGAGGAATGCTCATGGTCAGTCCTGTTCAACGAGTACACTATATTAAATCTAGCCAACAAACTCGAAATATTCACCCAAATGTGGCTCAATGTTGGGCCAGCGTCGCAGACGATGTCCTAACATTTGATTAAGCCATCATTGGGTCAACGTTTCGTGGGCACGGAATACACAGTGCTGTGGTGACCTCGGTCACACAGTACGCTGTGATTTCACTTGTGTGGTGGCCTCGGTCACGGAATACACTGTGACTTTAATTCGTGTGGTGCCTCGGTCACGGAATACACTGTGACTTCACTCGTGTGGTGGCCTCGATCACAGAGTACACTGTGACTGCACTCGTGTGGTGGCCTCGATCACAGAGTACACTGTGACTGCACTCGTGTGGTGGCTTCGGTCACAGAATACACTGTGACTTCACTCGTGTGGGGGCCCCGGTCACGGAACACACTGTGACTTCACTCGTGTGGTGGCCTCAGTCACAGAGTACCCTGTGACTTCACTCGTGTGGTGGCCTCGATCACAGAGTACGCTGTGACTTTACTCGTGTGGTGGCCTCGGTCACGGAGTACGCTGTGAATTCACTCGTGTGGTGGCCTCGATCACAGAGTACGCTGTGACTTCACTCGTGTGCTGGCCCCGGTCACAGAGTACGCTGTGACTTCACTCGTGTGGTGGCCTCGATCACAGAGTACGCTGTGACTTCACTCGTGTGGTGGCCTCGATCACAGAGTACGCTGTGACTTCACTCGTGTGCTGGCCCCGGTCACAGAGTACGCTGTGACTTCACTTTTTAGGTAGCCTCGGTCACAGAGTACCCTCAGACTTAACTCGTGTGGTAGCCTCGGTTACGGAGTACAGTGTGCCTTTACTCGTGTGGTGGCCTCGGTCACAGAGTACGCTGCGACTTCAATTGTGGTGGCCATCACAACAAGGTCACACCAGAAGCCCTCAGTTTCCCGCGCTTCCATTTGGGGATGACCCTGTTCGACCTTGACGAGTCCCCAAGGTGTCACAAAGCGGCGGAAGGGCGTCACTTCCAATTTCCAGTGCCTGGCAGCTCCTGTTGTTAGAGTGGACAATGCCGCCGTTATACTTGGCTTTACCTTCTGACACCATTCACAGGATATCCATCGATTGGCAATTACTGAGGACGGTGACTCTCCACTCATATCCTTTACGGGAGGGCGCCCGAGCGTCACGAATCAACCACGCGATGCCCACAGGTATTGTCAGGTTTGATATTAAATACACTGAACAATCATACTCCAATTATCCGGCCATTCACATGTTAATCCAAAACAAACATGTAACAGGCGTTTCTAAAACATTAGAGGTCATCTAGATTGTGTCTTGGCCATAAAGTGTTGATCTGGCAATCAAACCAAACGGAAATAAGTCAATGACACTTTAATTAGGTGTGAATAACTCATGTAATACATCGTATATTATATCATAACACTTATCCTGACATTGGGACACTTGCTGTTCTTCTGAGGATGATGGGCACAGGTTGAGATACATGTACAATGGATTATGATGATCATTCAGGTTTTTTAATTCCACTCGTGACCCTTATATTTTCTTAAAACTGAAATTGTTAATGATATTTCTAGCTTAGCCCCACGTATTCGTAAGTGTTCAAATGTCGAACATTATCGTCGGTAGTTTAAGGTTTTACCACGGCCAACACCAGTGCCTGCCCTGGTGCGAGAGCTGCGTTCTGCCCTGATGTGAGAGCTGCGTTGCCACAGGGAGCTGCATCGGCACCGCTGTTGAGCGGAGGAACCAGGGTAAGCCGCTGGCAATCCGCCCCAAGATTATAGCCAGACATGCAGAGGATGCAGCAGCCGTTGGATATTCGCTGTAGACCAGTGCTTCCGTATACTATGCCATGCAGCATGCAACAGACGGGAGATATCCCTAATGATCAACCCCAGGTACACGTAGGGGCGAAAAGTACTAATACTAGCTACCATCCCAGTACCCCTTCAAATAAAAGAAAACCGGACAACATTGATCGCTAAAATTATATTGCTTTATTTCTGACAAATTTGATAAGGTTTATTCATTTTATTTGAAATATTTTTAATTTATTTAAAGTGGTCTGTAGGCGTTATCAATCAAGCTCCACAGTCGAGAAATTGAACATATAATATGTACATGACATTTAGGAATATTTAGTAGATTATTCTGGCATTGTCTAAGGTTTCCAATTTGTTAGTTCATTAGCTACATATCGTCCCTTTGAGATCAAAGAGATATATTTTCTGCCTTTGCCACTTCGTGAAGTGACATAATATCCCTTTGATCCCCAGTGCTTCAATATTCAGCAAGCACTCTGGTGTTTGAGGATACATTGACACATTGTGTTTGATGTTGGCCCACCGTCTGCGACGATGGCCCAACATCGAGCATACAATACAGTAGGTCAATTTTTCGTGTTTGTCGGGTGGTTCTGTAAAGTGGTCACAGACAGGATTTACACACCTCTCCTGTAATTAACTGTCAGTAGTAGTTTATAAAGCTGATTTAACATTAAAGGACTGTTGATTCCCTGAGCTGCTGTATCTAAAAAAATGAAATGAATCGGGCTTTAGGCCACCTTTGTGCACATATAGGCTAAACTGGGCCAGGAGAACCTCCTGAGGATGGTGAGATGATTGAGATGACACTGTCCTCCAGACACAGGATTCGAAATTCGAGCCCTGGCGGTCTGAGGCCGAGCACGCTACCTCTCGGTCACGGAGGCTCCCCACAATACTAACTTTCACACGTGGATGGGGAAGAAACATTTTTGTTTCTTTCAAACCGCCGAGACCGGGAAACAAACCCCGAACTCTGGCGTGAAAGGCAGCGGTGCTAACCACTACCCTAGGGCCCCCGCCCCTGCTGTATCTAACTCTGTTTTGCTGTATCTATACATGTACCATATGTAAAGATGTAAGTATCACATCCTCCTGACAGCAAGGCTCGCTGCTCCCGAGGTCGCAGACCGAGACCTTGCTGAATGAGTGTTATTATCCACCTATTGGGGTAGGGAGGATGATTTAGATATTGAATATTAATTAATTTTCCAACAAAATGCCAGCTCAATGTTGGCCCACTGTCTGCCCACTGTCTGCCCACATTGGCTCAACATTTATCCAACCCTAGCGCATGTAACGTCTCGTGTATGGTGAGATGTGGTGGGAGCTGTCTGTGATACTTCCTGTGAAATTCTCGGCCACCATGACATGTGTCTTTTAATGTCGGGCCGGCGTCGTAGACAGTGGCCCTGCATTAAAGCAGCACTCATGCCAGAGGTCAAACTTGTGTCAAACAGAAAAAATCTTTCTCGAAAGTCTCCACTCCAATAGATGGTTTTAACACTGATTCAGCAAGGCCTCGGTCTACGACCTCGAGAGCAGCGAGCCTTGTGTGGGAAGATGAGGTATCACTGCCTTACCAGCAACGATTTATCTTACACAGCAAACACGAGGCATCGACCCACTGTTGTTCTAATGTTGGCCCGCCGTCTTTGACGTCGGGCCAGCATTAAAACACTATTGGGTCAATGCATCGTGTTCGCTTGGTACCAAGTAAACACAAAGCATTTGTATCACATTTATACAATGTTAGATCAACGTCAAAGGGACCGACATTGTAGAAATGCTATCTAAATGCTGTTTGTTTACTTGGTACCCCCGGAACAAAGTTACGGCTTTATTGACAAAAACAAGGCACTATCACGTGTTTAGTTATTCTGAGAATCCAATGACGTCACCCACTTTGTAGATTACAACATCTATAATGATTGGATGGGTTTAACCAATGGCAAAGCTTAATACAATCGTACTGAAAGCTATTTAAATAAACACCCAAAATCAGTGTGGAGTACTTGCATTGACGTACCGAGATACTACGATCGAATGACGTACGCCGATCGTACCACGGAGCGGAACTACGATCACGGGTTCTCTTCGATCTGCTTACAACTGACATAACGATATTGTACTTGATTACTAATACTACATGTAATACGATGGTGCTACTACGGTACTACCAGCACTACCATTCACCAGTCTAAACGAATTTTCGCAGGATATCGTGACGCGATACCGCGGATTACTAGTTTATATAATCGCAGTTCCATAACATTCTTCCCCATCAAGAGCTTAGCGTTTGCAATGCACGCAACCCAAGACGTCCGTGGTGTAACTGGGCCCCATTATGCAACATGTCTTAACTAATCTTCGTCAAAAGTACAACCACTGCCGAGAGGTGTTGAATAAACCAGACCTCATGAAAATTCAACAGGTGATTACGTGACGTGTGCAATCACAGTAGAGAGGACATTCACTTGGTCCTACTAACACACTCAATGCTGGCCCAATGTAGATTTGATTGCTGGCCCGTCGGCCAGCAATCAAATCTACATCGGGAGAATCCTCTGCTGACTGCAGAGGCCAGGGGATTTGGTCAAACCCTGGTTGTGGGTGGGTTGATTAATCGTCCCTCGCCGTTTCACTTTGCCTGACCGGACTGTCTATTGCTAATAAAACCAGTAGTTAGCCGCTCCATGTAGAGACAGGGGACACGATGGTAGGTAAATACCCCCACAGTCTGAACAACTCATGGCTTTTAGCTAGTCTGCTGCACAGAAGAGATAAAGTAAGTGCATCTTGTAAACGTATGTACACAAACTAATTACCACTGCTTCATCAAATGCAGTGATACAGTTAATATCTTACTTTGTATGAAGGCCTAAGCCTTACTAAGGACTAGACTTAATATCAAGGCTGACTGAGGAGACCAGACTGCAGCAATGTCATGGTTCACCTAGAGATTATTAAAGGAAGAGTTGATGAATATTGCTTTATGTAGCTACATGTATATGCACAATCATGGTAATATCGCAACAAAACAGAAAGACACATGAAGTCATTCTGTCCTACTATCAACGAATAATTTCAAGGTTTTTTATATATTGCCCAGTTCACAACACCATAGACAGAACTTCACACAGAACTTTCCAGGTCCTTGAACAGTTTGGAGCACTGTGTATGTGCAGCTTCGATGACACCTGGTCGGGATTTGAACCCAGTACCCCTGGGTCTCAAACCACAAGGGACCGAATGAGCCATCGGCGTCAGCTATCAATAAAAGAATCTCATCATATTAAGTCTTAGAGCACTGAGCTATTCAGTTTAAATTTTCAGTCACTTGAAGTTGTGTCTCGCTACCGCGAAACACAACTTCAAGTGACTGAAAATTTGTGTTATTTGTGAAATTTAAGTCCCAATATATATATCAGTTTTTCAAGACTGAAGGCATATTTTATTTTTAACAACTGTTATCAGGGGTCATACAGGTGCTTGAAAGCAGAGAATGTCTACTATAGTCGACAACAGTGTTCTAAGGGTTAACTATTGAAGGTTTATCTCATCGTAGACAAACGGCACTGGCTTATAAAACACAGCAAATACACTCTTCATCCACCGCTTCACACATTTACTGATTCATTAGTCTCAGCCGTGGGGGCATGTTTTAGGCACTGATATATGTGCTTGGGTTCGCAAGGCGGGGATGGTGGGAATTTACCAACAACAGACAATGATATGGTTATAGTCAAATGCTGAGACGGCTTACTGGCGGCTGAACTATACAGACAGTGGTGAATATTGGCGAGAAGCTAACAATCTGAGCAGTGTCTGTGATAGCGGCACTAGGGGTGAACATTACACAATGACGGAATCAGTTCTTGATCGGTTGTACCTAGTACAAAATCATATATCTTGGCGACGCATACCGATTTATGACAGTGTCAAACAACGGGGAGCTCGTGTTCCCAAAACTTCATTTTTTTGTAATTGTGGACATTTAAAACGGAAACGAGTCGTATTTACATTAATAGGATCAATTCCTTATAAAGCACTTGTAAATCTGCATGTACATGTATGAAAGGGAAATCTTTTCGAGCAAACACCAGCCAATCCAACATTGGATTTACGTCTCCTCTTTGTTAGTTAAGCAGTCAGTGGGAAGCACACGCTGAGAACACAGGGTCAGAGAACACATTTCAAGATGTTGAACCAATGGTGATTTTGTGCCGGTCCACAGTCTTCAACGGTGGACCAGCACAAAATCAGCATTGGTCGGACGTGTTGTTGTTTTCTGTGGCTGAGAGCACACTGAGGGTCAGCAGGCAGCAGAATGGCCCATGCTGACCTTGACCGTGACGTGTGCTGTGCTATGACAGGGTGACAGTGAAATATCAGAAGGGCATCTCCTCAGTAATGTGATCACATCTCCAGCAGACGATATCACTAACAGAAACAACAGGCCAGTCGGTCACCATAATCCCCCGCCCCGCCCGCGTGACGTGGCAGCCGGCTCAGATCACCAGCAGAAATAAAACCCAGGGTGCGTTTCCCTAAGAAAATCTCATCCTAACTTTCAGTCATTTCCTATTAAAAAGTTAAGATGATCTTAATATGATCTAAACTTTTCCATAATAAATGATCTAAACTAGGTCAAAATTAAGATAAAATTTTCATAGTGAAAAGAGCCCCTGGGGCCCACCCCACTAAGATTCTTAAAATAAAAAGTATCTTAACTTTCTCTCAGTCTCAATTAAAAAAAAATTATCTTAACTTTTCATTAGAAAAGTTAAGATTTATCTTAACTTTTTTATTGAAATGAGAGAAAGTTAAGGTTATCCTAATTTTAAGTTTCTTAGTGAGATGAGCCCCTGGCCCAGCCAGGCCTCAAACGTTCACCCAACATTCTCCCAACGCTGTCTTCCACGCTATCTGAGAGGTTACCATCGATGTCATTGAGAGCAGCAGCATTGAAATCCAGGGAAACTTTGTTAAACCTTTGGCATGTTTAAACCTTTAAACCCGATGAAACAATGTATTTAAATTTTATTTAATTTGCCGCTTTAAGTAATCGAACTTCGCGACTTGTAGTGAATGAAGATTTAACCCTTTCAAGCCTGACTTTACATTGTCATCTTCATCCACTACAATCCGCGAATTGCTGTCGCAATGTGGATGAAGATGATTTGAAGTGGGTGAAAAATTAAAGAAAATTTCCATGTATAGGCAAACCAGTTTCTTGGAATTTTTTATTCGAAAACCCTTGGTAGTGGGGAAATTAAATCTGTTTTCAGGGATTTAAATTGGAGCTTTAATGCATCGTGAGGGCTTATAAAGGTTATTAAATTATAGATCAAAGCTTGAAGGAGTTTCGGTTTTGAAATATTACACTCAAAATCAGATCTGATCATCGGGAACTACACGCTGGTTTCAATAACGACACACAACATATAGTGAAAATACAGTGATAATTAGCAGTATTTCAAATTGTATTATACAAGGTTTGAATCACCAAGCAAATGAAATAACTTTCTTCCTAACTACAATGACTACCGAATAAATGATGCAAAACAGAATCGATCAATACATACACAATTATATTTGAGTAGGGTTACATTTTTTTCTATCAGTAATCCGTGATTAAGATGACATCTCTGGCTTTAATATTTACCCTACCGCAATGTTTCCGGCGGCGTCATCACATCAAAAACCCTGTTCTAAAAAGCCAAAAGGCACTAACGGCTCACTTGAAAAGTAAGCAGTTACTGCCTTTTGGCTGCGCACACCAGATATAGGGTTAGTATCGACAATACTGCCACCCAGTGGTCGGCTTGTTGCTCCTATTGGATTTCTGTCAGCATCCAGCCTTGCGCGCCGACAAATTGCTCGAACCCGATCAGATAGGAAATGAGGAATGAAGGATAGGAAATGTGGATTAAGTCGGGGTTGCCTTGGGTTTCGGCTTCCATCACTTTCCCTGACCACACTCTTGATTACGGGGTGAGAAACCAGAGAGAATCACTTTGTCTTCAAAGACTTTGCAGCAGAGTGGCCCTACTTGACAGCCAACCAACAGCCAGCCAACCAACCATCAGACGAGACCTCCCGGCAAACACGAGGCTTTGAGTCAATGTTGTTTAACGATGGGCCGACGTCGAAGACGGCGGGCCAACATTAAACAACATTGGGTCAATGCCTCGTGTTTGCAGGGCTCTAAGACCTGTTTGAATACATGTAGATCACACATGGAACAAACCACATAGACGAGTGGATGTACTCTATTTTTTTTATTTTCAAAGCGCTGAAGTCTGAGTGGCCTAAACTAAAACGGAAATGTACATGTAGGCATACAAAAAATCACAGCACGACGATGGCAGTGTTGAGATCATACCCGAATTTTGTAAAATGATGGTCTTTTTTCCGCGGAATGACCACAGACCTATCTTGAAAATAGCCGTTTCACTGAGGATCAAAGGGTGGAGTCTGTCACATCAAGTGGTAGATTCCACCCTTTGATTCTCAGTCGGCGATACTATGATTTTATGCACCAATATTTCCAGTTCTCAGCCATACGCCCACAATGAACTACAACACTGCCCTGCAAAGCCAAGCAGCAGTAACTGCTGACTTTCCAAGTAAGCAGTTACTGCTGTTTATCTTTGCATGGCGACCACAGGATCACACGGTCATAGACACGCCAGCAAACACGAGCTATTGAGCCATTGTTGGTTCAATGTTGGCCCGCCGTCTACGACGGCGGCCCAACATTGAACCAGCAATGGCTGAAGGTTTCGTGATTGCTGGGATAGGCCTCCAGCAATGCTATGAATAGAGCTTTCTCTCCCCACGTGCTCGTACTTCACGTGGCTGTAGACGTAATGCACTGGGTGGACAGAGAGAGGTTGATTATCTTCCCGAGCGAACGAATCACACCCTATGGAGTGATACGTAGAGGAACAAGCGCGATTTGAGGGTCACAAAACACGACACGTCATATGTACTGCTGTGCAAAGCCAAAAGGCAGTAATTGCTTACTTTACAAGTAAGCAGTTACTGCCCTCTAGCTCTGCACAGCTGTACCTCCCACCACTGAATAATATCTGACACAGAAAAAACTGATAGTATTGGTCAAATATTAGTTCAATAGATTGCAACAACACCCATCAACAAAATCGAAATATGATTGAAAATGGGGCACATATTTTAGTAGTTTTTAAGTGACAATTCATTCCAATCCAACCAACGGTTCATAAGTTATTTAGGCAGCCATCTTGGAAAATGGCCGCTTATGGCTTGGTTCCAAAAAAAATATATGGGATGAATTGCCCAGGCACATAGGTCATGTCTGTAAAAAATTAACAAAATTCATCAGTTAACTTTTTAGTAAGAGCTGAATTTCTGACTTCCCGCCCGCCCGCCTCTGGTGATCACTATACACCACAGCCTTAATGACTGAGGGGCAAAAAACGGACAAAATTAATATTATTTCTGGAACAACAACCAACACAATCAGCTTAAAGAAGCACTGCTGAGATCAATTGCCTATTTACACTGATCTGTTCAGAGTTAACACTACATTCATTAACCTTCAGAACACTGATGTCGACTATAGTAGACATTCTGCATTTCATGGGCACCTGTATAGCCAGTTGTTCAAAGTAGAATGTGCTTTCAATTTTGAGACACTGGTATATGTTGGGACATACATAAATTTCACAAATAACACATATTTTCAGTCACTTGAAGTTGTGGATCGCGGTAGCGAGACACAGCTTTAAGTGACTGAAAATTTAAATTGAATAGGTCAATGTTCTAAGGGTTAAACACAGTGACTCATTTGAAAAATATATTTTTGATACGTCATATGCTCATATATCACACCATACAAGGATCCACGAAAGCCTCCATGACTGAAGATGGTTTATCTGATAGTATCGGACTGTCCGACAAGTACGTGAATTGACCTGAAGGGTGGAATATTCTCAGCGACAAAGTCAGACTGGACTTCATCCTCGAAGACAATGAATGCAATTGCATATATTTGACAAGATGATGGATGCACACAATCATGTAACCAGTGATTGTATGCAATATATTAACTATATTTTAAATGCATGCACGTTGAGATATTCTTTAAATGAAAGTGGCCTACATTTGTATTTATTCGCTCTGATTTGACTGAGTGTTAAATATAAAAGCTGGTAAATAAATCAGTAACGTTCCACGCAATCACTATTTATAGCATACGGTTTGTGGCATTCAATAAATATTGCTGGCTATATAATACTTTTCATAAAACAAAATCCAAAGAGGGTGAAAACACCACTTTACAAAAGTCTGAACAAATAACTAAGAAAATTTCCAGTTTTCAGTCTCCCCTTAATCTTCCAAAGAAATTGATGTGAGATGGCAATCCAAACTATCAAGTAACATATCAAGTAACAAAAAAGTTCAAATAATAGAAGTTTGCGAGTAAACAAAAACATTTTCGTGGCGGCCATACCAGAAAACAACAGCCGTCCCCTGAGCATCAAAAAGGTGGTAACTGCCACTTTACAAAGTGGCAGATAAGATCTTTTGGTCCTCTGTGGACGCACGGCGTGTTAAAAACCTGATAACTTGTCATGTAGTGACAGGACCTATCAGTATCACTGGTAGTTTCCACATATCTTGCCGCGCATCGGGGAGCGGCCGTTAATGGTAATATTCATCACATCCCAGAAAACACGAGACCTTGGCCCACTGTTGAGTTAATGTTGGGCCAGCGTCTACAATATTAACCCAACATTGAACCATAGTATTGTGTTTTCTGGACAGCAGCATAGCACTATGAGAGGCGACAGGCGTTACCTCCGCTCCACATACACAATCAAATATTCACCGTGGTCCAGAAAGATGAGCCAGCATTCAAACACTGTTGGACCCCTCCATAATGTAATAAGTGTTAGACGCAAACGATTTTGTCACCACCGCTTATACCCCGCGGTGTGGGTGTTAGTGGTAATGACAGAAAATTATATATAATGATGCACGTGGTCATAATAAAGGCATTATGCGTTATAATTAATTAAACGGTGATGGATAATAGACCTGAACGTGGGAAATACTGAAGGTGATGGAACACGCGGGGCTGCACACCTCGCATAACAGTACAACCTCGGATAAAAACTCAATAAATAATTGTCAGTTGCAGAATTTGGGGTAATTGTCATGATGAGAGGTAATATAATATGACTCAATACAATTAGTGTAACCCAGCAAACACGGGACATTCACCCATTGCTGTTTCAATGTTGGCCCACCGTCTTCGACGCTGGCCCAACATTGAAACAGCAGTGGGTGAATGTCCCGTGTTTGCTGGGAAAGTAAAGCTATAAGTATACCGCACATCACACTGTTTCGTAGTACTGCCGTCAAAATTTACCACATATGGGCTAGGCTTATAAACAATCCATAAAGAAACGCCAGGAAATCAATCGTTACCTTGGGGTTACTGGATATCTACCATTGAATATATAAACACAGATATCAGATACCTTAGAATAAACTAAATTTAGTTTGATAAAATTTGAAGTATCTTCATGTGAACAGATAAAATGTACAAGTATACGACCATATAATTATTGACAAACTGCCCAGTAAACACACAACTTTTTATAATATTTATACAATGTTGGACCAACGTCGGAGACGTTGTATAAATGTTTTACAAATGTTTTGCGTTTGCTGGGTATAGAACCAAAAGTCTATGTACAGGAAAACATTCAGAAAGAAAATTGGGATCAAATCATTGAGATTTGTGACTTGATTAGCTGTATCGAATTTTATTTATAGATGTAAAGTTATTGGTTGTATCATTTAATACTGGAACAGCAACCAAGAGCAAAATACTTCCTACATCAGCATAAAAAATAGGTTACCTTCAGTAAAATTGTAAATATTTCGATGTGACTCACACCTTAATAAGCATAATTATATCATGAATATCAAATATACATGAGACAAATAGCGATTTGATAAAACAAATAACAGTAGGAGAGACTATATTGAGGGTAAACAGTACATAACCCCTTGGTCACCAGTATAATAGCAATATGAAAGCTATCCGGTTAAAGGTTTCGAGATATCATCCGGAAACGAAATACAGACAAACAGACGCATGACTGCACGACCACACATGGTGATGACAATATCCTATTTCATGGGCGGGGGATAAAAATCCTTTCTTCTCCTGATTTAATAAAATTTTGTTTAGTACTTTAAGAGTTAAAATAACCAGCAGACGTAGCATGGTGTATTTGTGGTATGATTGCACTGGTATTGAATATCAGAGACCATTCGTACACCCCCCTTGACATCGAAGGGTTCTACCCAGCAAACACGACACATTGAATCAATGTTGGTTTAATGTTGGCCCACCGTCTGCGACGCTGGTCCAACATTCAACCAACATTGCTTCAATGTGTCGTGTTTGCTGAGTACTTGCTACTTATAGCAGATAAGACCCTTTCGTTGCAAGGGGCTGTAAACACACATGGATGTCCTCACTGGGAAGGCACACTGTCACATGAGACATTGCCGTGGACCAGGATATAGATGGTTCTGTGTGAGTGGTAAAGGCAGAGTGGTTATATACGACTGAGGCACATGGACTGAATTAGTGCGGACTCTACACGGATCAAGTGAACCACACAGCATCACATAAATATATATATACGGTCACATACACGGAGGGACCCCATCTGTTATGTACCCAGCAAACAAGAGACTTGCTGCCAATGCTGACTCAATGTTTGGCCACCGTCGTAGACGGTTGACCAACATTGAGCAAGCATTGGGAGAACGTCTCGACACAGGCAGACTGTGCAGTAAGCGACAATCTCAACCCAGAAACATGAGACGTTGTCTCAATGCTGGTTTTCTGTTGGGCCAACGTCGTAGACGGTGGACCAACAATAAACCAACGTTGGGCCAACGTCTCATGTTTGCTGGGTAACTCAGACAACAGTGTTCAGTTTGCTCAGTATCGCGCGGACTGAAAAGCTACACAATGTTAGCCATTTGCTCACAAAACGTATTAATTAGCGAAATATGACATAAATTATAACAGGGGAAAATTTGCAACTTTGTTCTAAACCGCTACACGCACTTAACAATCAAATCAAATTCAACTCTGCAACCTCAGACGAATAATAACTCTTTGTAAAATATTCACATGGGTTGTCACATCGATGATATCTATTGATATCTATGAAGCTGTATCAATTGTGGCTCTGGTATGTAATGTGACTTATAAAAATGTTACTAGCACGGCAAGGCTGGTTGACATTGTGTGACATTTAGCATGATTTTTCGTAAATACCATTGTCGACATGCTGCAAAAATGCTCGAGAACACTTGGCATCAAACGATATGAGCAGTTTAGCCCGTAAAGCGCTGAAATATGTTTGTAAAACCCGTGGAAACCAAAGGCTTTTTTAAATTTTAAATCATCATAAATAACTTAGTTAACTCTTCCCGCTTTATTTGATTACCTATGTTATGGGTATACGACCATTATGAATATTTCAATCAGTGCAGAGAAAGTCTCTGACGTCTACAGACGTCAGATTTTGACGTCTGTATCTGTATCTTTAGTCAGCAGTATTCCTAGTGGAGTATCAGGCTAACGGGTGATGCTGCTTGGCGTAGTCTTTAGGCAGTTAGGCGTGCTTTAAAGGCATCTACAGAGGGAGCTATTACGGTCTCTTCTGGCAGGTTATTCCAGTCTGGAATCGTACTGCTGTAATAACTAGCAGCTGTTCAGCTACTGATGTAGCTGACCAGATATATAGTTCTTATCATCATGTAATTTTTTATATAACTACATGTCCTATAATTATACGAACAGCATTATGTCAATTAATGTCACCATTAAGATAGATACAAAATAAAATAGAAATGACTAGAAGCAAAATGCAGTTATTGATCGCGTTATGGACAACTGGATTTAAAACATTAATGCAAAAATAGAACCAGTTATTTATTTTTGTAATTCAGCGTGGAGATGCCTCCTATTCTGTTTTGCCAGCGGCAAACAAATCCGTTTTTTCTATCTGGGAAAGCCATCTATTTGGTTATTAGCTCTTGCCGGAGTTTTGCTTATAGTTATTTTAGTACCAATAAATAAGGCCAGCTAATTTGTAAATATTGGGCCATAATTAGCGACGCTAAAAAACGGAAATTGCGCCGAATATAGAGGTCTAATCATTACAGTCACAAAGTATGACGCCTAAATATAAACCATCGAACAATACTGATCTAGTATTGGACCAGCGTCTATGACGTTGCACCAGCATTAGGGAATAGGTGAGTGTTGGTTCAACGTCTGGCATTTGCAGGGAAGGCATTCGTACTATTGTGTATTCTACCGAGTTAGAGGCGTTGACAGAAAGGTAAAGATATATGTTTTGTCGCCTGGGGAGCCAGCAAACACGAGGCGTTGAACCAATGCTGGCTTGATGCTGGCCCACCGTCTACGACGCTGGCCCAGCATCAACCCAGCATTGGTTCAACACCTTTGGTTTGCTGAATAATGTAGGCATTCACTCTGCAGCCCGAGTCAATTTATTTTTCTGTGAAGCATCTCGCCAATGAATATTGCATATTCTCATCCATCAAACGACACTCGTCGAGAGAGAATAAAAATGGCCCAACCCAGTGAACATTACAGATAGAGCCTCCTGTGGCGGGTTGTGTCAGGTGTTGGCCAGCATTGAAACAACAACGGGCAAATGACTGGTGTTCATCACTACACACATCATACGGAGCGGTCAATAAGTACCAATCTTCACCACAGGCCATTTTTTTTAAAACGTTCATATTTAACCCTTTCAAGCCTGAATTCACCATTGTCATCTTCATCCACTACAAGCCGCGAATTGCTGTCGCAATTCACCACTTGTGGTGGATGAAGATGATTTGATGTGGTTTAAAAATAAATATAACTGTCATGTATTGATAAACCAGTGTCATGGAGAGTTTCGTTCTTAAACCCTTGGTTGTAGGAAAATTAAGTATTTTTCAAGGATGTAAAATGATGCTTTAACCCTTACAGCGGGGGGATCGACTTTAGTCGTCAGAATTTGACATCTGTACGTCTGTAGACGTCAGATTCTGACGACTAAAGTCGATCCCCGCGCTGTAAGAATTAACATATTTCTAATGGCAGTAGACCCATAACATAGGTATTCAAATGAATCAGAAAGAGCTAACTAACACATTTATGATAGTTTTAAATCGAAAAAAACACTTTGGCCTCCGAGGTTTTTATAAAAAAAATTCAGCGCCTCAAGAGCTAAAGGGTAATCGATGATAGCATCCTGAGTGTCGTATGTAATATTCTGCTTCATATAGGTCGATATCTAGCATTAACTCGTAACCCACACAACGCGGAATTGTGTTGTATTAACCGAGGCCGGTATAAGACTGACATCACGTGGGCAGGAAGTATCTTGTACATGTACGTATACTATGTCATACTATACTAACTGCTGCTACGGAACCACTAGAGTAAACCTACACGTAACGGCGAGTTAACCTATGTAACGGCCAGCTAAGATGTCTCACGAAGCCGACAAAACTGTAAAATTAAACCACGGTTCCCCTTATGATCTTGGATATGAAAGGGTGTAGCTACAAGTGGCAGATACACCCTTCATATCCAAGTGGACGACATAATGACATAAATAATACTAAGCACAATCAGTCAACTCTCCTCTAACGCGGATAAAACGATGCAATATGGTAACATTGTATAAATACATAGGGACTCAGTATATTGAATAAGTCGGGCTTTGATTTAATCACATTTACGGATTCATTAATAATAATTATTATCACTAATGAATTGTGCGCGATGTCGCAGAATTGACTTTATTTTGATTTTGTAATCTACATATCATTGGATAATGAAATACAAGATTTTAAAATATATATCAAGAAATATTAGATGTTAGATCTAAACCTGGAATTAAAGACCCATTGTTAAGACCGGACTTTACACGAGCATCACTGATCAGAGGTCAGAGCAGCTGTGGATTAACAGGTAATCCAGAACGTTGGCCAACGTTGTCAACTTATTGGTCCAAAATCTCTGGCACCAACCAGCATCTAGACAACGTTAGACCAACGTTTAGTGTTAACTGGATACTATCTTCCTAAGATTATATCACACAAGACAGGATAGATTACAATACTACATGTACAAGTATGCCGTGCAAAGCCTAAACATGCTAAAGGCAGTAACTGATTTCTTGAAAGTTCAGTTATTGCCTTCAGGCTATGCATGGCAGGATTAGAGACTAAACGTTTAGATCGTATAACAATTTCCTATTTACCCTTTCCAGACTCTTCCATAATCTGATAATGACTCCGTAAAATAGTCAGCAGTATGGGAAAATAAATACTACAATTTACAAACTAAAATGATAATACTGTTGAACATAGACGGAACTGAACAGACATGTGATGGTGTTAAATCTAGCACTGAGATTATGATTTTTCGCAATATTTCGGTGGGAAAATTGTTAAGGCGTCGTGTCTGCAACTGACTGGCAGAACCACTTCCCTGACCTTGTCACTGCTTTAGACGAATACGACCAGCGGCGTTTTCAGGTTTCTCTCACCTCAAATTTCAGAGCAAGACAGAAATAGAACTTTCAACTTGTACATGTCATGTGTATACATGTAGTACACGATCAGCCTGTTTTTATCCACCACAAATCGTGAAATAAATACAAAGCTCAGTTGAAAGAAAAAGTCAATTTCTTCAGATGTTTACAAAAATAGTACTATTTTTCGTCATTTTGAAGCTGGAAATTTCGTTAGCAATTCCAGGTTCAAAATGACGAAAAATAGAAACAGAACGAGGGTTAACTAATAACTATGCAGGTCCTGGAAAGGGTGAAAGGGTGTATCTGCCACTTTAGCAAGTGGCAGATACACCCTTTCATATCCAGATTTTTGCCGCTTTATTGGAGAACTTGAACCAACACATTCCATATTTCAGTCTGCCTGTGAAAATCAGTGGGAAAACGCCTGAACACGTCGCCTGAGCTGAAAAGGGAGTGGAGGAATAAAAGCAGGGAATGGTAAGACTAAGGACAGCGCTCAGCCTTTAGAAATGTCGTGTGACATTCAAGCAGAAGCCAGAAATGGTCAAGTACCATCAACCACCACTCACCCGTGCTCAGCTCGCAAAACACATTATTTCCGGCAGGTTCCAGAGAGGGTGAGTGGGCGAGCATTGCCACGACTCCAGGGCCAATGTCCCTTGGGTTGGCGCACCGTTCAGATGATCAAAATAAATAAGTCAACGCCACTTCGTTGTAAGGGGCGGAGCAGATGATACGTGAAAAAATTGTGTTCGGGAAATCGTAGGGAAAAAGTTTTCTTTTCATGTATACAATCATGTCGACAAAATTCCAGTCGTTTTTTATATACATATATTGACCGATGTGAAAAAAATTGCTCGCCTTGTAAAACGCATGGCCCCGTCCTCCTGGACACATAAACACATACAAATACTGTGTCATGTCATGATCTGTATTCTCAAAAATATATGCTTATTTTCCTAGGAAAAGGTCACAAGCGGATTTTAGAAATGACGACTTACCAATTTTACATGACCATGAAAACCTAAAACATTTATATACTTTATCACCTTTTCTGCATATTCTGATCTCATGTAAAACGACCGTTAAGGACTGGACAGAGAAAAATTGAGCACTTAAAGTGACTACAATATGCTAAGTTAGTTACAAAATAAGGTTTGGCCAACGTTAAAGACAGTTGACCATCATTATATCAGAATTATCTCAGCATTTCGTATTTGCTGAGCAATGATTTTACAACCTGATTGACATTGCGGCCAAGAGCGGTCACTATGTATAGCCCACTCTATCAAATAGGAAGCTTAGTTTATCAAGCGACCTGCCGTGAATACCACATGGCAGAACAAGCTGGACGGGATAGGGACTGTATTTCTGTTATTATAAAGTTTAGTTTGAGTTAGTTTACGATTGACAACATTGCGTCATTGCTGTTGTACTGACATTATTATAGCCTCGACATGGCCCTCTTAAATATTTATCCCAATATAACAAATCGCAGGTGAAAGAAACTTGCCTAGGACTTCCTCAAGTCTCGTAGTACAATAAGTCAGTTGGTTGGTTGTTGGTTCAACACTCTTTTATGAACATTAAAAAGACGTCATCGATAATATTTGGCTCAGTTCTTCATGCAATCAAAACATACAATAATGAAACAGTTTAAAACTAAAATCCCCAGTTGTTGAAAAGTTACTCGAACTATAAAAGCTCAGGTAAGACTGCTAAGTGTCGTTATTCTAACCAGTTACCAATTGAAAACAGTCGTTTTATCAGTGAGCAGTTGAAACCAGAGAGAGAGACGTCGAACCAGTGTTGATTTAATGTTGGCCCACTGTCAACGACGCTGGACCAGCATTTAACCAACGTTGGTTCAGTGGCTTCAGTGCTAGCTGGGCAGAAACTCTGTGACACGCGGGAAGTTTGTGAGGTTTCATAGTACAATGCCCTCATCAGTTCATCTGCGACCTGGGCCAACAAATCAGTGACAGTCAGCAATACTGTCTGTAAAACCAAAAGGCAGTAACCATTTCCGAGAAAAGTAACAAGTGACTGCTTCTTGGTTTTGCACGGCAAAATAGAACTGCCCTTCACTAATAATAATTATGTCCTGACCGCAGCACTCCCAGCAAACAAGAAATGTTGGCCCATTGTCTACGACGCTGGAATAATAATAAAACATCAGTGTTCACGGGGTAGCAACAAAACATTGTGTATCAACATATACATGTAGTATTGGTGATGCTTCCTGTGAGAGGCACATCAGATGAGAAGTACATGAGAAAACGTCTGGCTCTGTAATGCAAGCCATACCCCTGAATGACACTAAAAAAGTGGACGATACAGCAAAAGTTTTAGTAATACAAAAAATCTCATCCATCACAAAGTCCATCTTTTCCAAGATGTCGGTCGTCAGCCATATTTACATAAAAGTAAATTTTACAAAATAGTGGAAATACGGTAAATCAGAGGTGTGTTATTTCTTAATGTCTGCGTATGGTGGCATAGAAAATGCATGTTTGCAAATTACTGAAGGATAATTATTCGCAGCTAAAATTGATGCTAATTATTTTCCACCACTCTCTCGTGTAGGTCGGCTAAGCGGAGTGATCGTAATACGAGGTTCCCTTGTTCCGTCTCATTTAATCACGACAGGGCTGATACACCAGAGCCTCTGGCAGACAAATGAGAACCCTTCAGCTACACTGAGCATGCCGATGATTGTCCACCCTAAGTTTTCCGGCTGAATAGCTTTTAGCCGAGAAGAAAGGTCGTAACGTTGGTTCGCATCATTTGATCTAGCCACTGGCGGTCAGTGGCATACATTTTACATGGCACATTAGCATTACCTAATTGAGCACCTCTCAAAAGGCCTCAGTCATACCTTTCTTTAAAGCCGAAAGGCTGTCACTGCTGACTTGAAAAGTAAGCAGTAACTGTCTTTTGGTTTTGCACGGCGGTCTACTGCGGTGGTACCACCATCAGTATTCATAATGTGATTCGACTCCTGTTTGCTTAGATAGATCATAAACTTCTAATCAAAGTCAAGAGTCGTACAACACTCTGCAAATCCAGAAATTGATAATTGAGCATGTGACATTCTGTGAAGAAACATTGCAGGGACAGGAATGCTTGAGTGGGGGGATCCAAATTGGGTGGCTGGGTCTGGCAGTCCTACTCCAGAAAAAAATAATAAGTTGAGTTTTAAATTGTAGTGCTTAAAATTGGTTAATTCAAAAGAAATTACAGCCATATGGCAGAAAATAATTTACTTTTGAATGAATAATTAATACTTCTGAATCTGCAAGTCTCAGCCAAACTGATGAGATGGAAAAGCCGACACTAATGCTGCAACAAGTCAAGTTCAGCTAGCTTACAGCTTATGGGCTACTTACATGTACTTTCTCTGGCAAATCAGTGGCAATTGGCGTCGTGTGGTGGTCACTAATCACACGCTATAAATCAAAATGTCCACGAGATGTTCTGTCACTTACACAAAACACAACCAATCTCCTACACTTCTGACCAGTGAATTAGACAGAAATCAAGGTCAATCTCACCCTGAATGCTCCATCATGAATCACCATCACGTATTCTAAGAATGCTTCAAGCTGGGTCTCGTTTTTAGCTCGGTACAGCCATTGTCAATAATACCAGAAATCAAAGTCTTGTTGCAAACGGATTATACGTGTTTTCTTTTGAAGTCGTGCTATTTTTCCAAACAGCGAGACGATTATATTATATTTGTCTCTGAAAAAGGAAAGCAAGCGGAGTTAACAGTGGTAACACAATACGCCGAATAAACATTGGGCCAGAGTTCTGAATGATCTCAGTTTGCGGAGCATAGGGAGGGACTTGGCATTTAAATTGATCATGGATAGGTCTGAACTAAGAAGAAGGCTCGCGTCAGCTGTGGACCGATCCTGTAAGCGTCACTCTTATCAGGGCTGACCCTCTCTGCCCTGGTGGATCAATATGACGGGGTAGGCCTGCCAGTGAGAGACGAGGACTCTCTCAGCTCATCCATCTACCGCCTCCAGAGAAGCTTAACCCTTTAAGCCCTCACGATGCATTAAAGCATCATTTTACATCCCTGAAAATATACTTAATTTCCCTACAACCAAGGGATTTAGAACAAAAAATTCCTTGAAACTGGTTTACCAGTACATGGTATTTTTTTTTAATTTTTAAACCACATCAAATCATTTTCATCCACAAGTCGAGAATTGCGACAGCAATTCGCGGATTGTAGTGAATGAGGATGACAATGGTAAATTCAGGCCTGAAAGGGTTAATTTGCTTTGAATGAATTTCTCAAGATAACAAGGGCATTGAAATGAGGGCATAAATCTCAAACAATGACATTTTCGACGTCACCAATACAATTACATCTAGAGTTCTAGTGAGTCACGGTCATATGAGCTATAAACTTTAAATTTTGTCAATTAATACCTAACGATAAGTTTTTCATGTAAATACACGTCAACGGTCATAGTACTATAGTAGGCCTATAGAGCCTGTCGATGTTCTCGAATATTCAATAGGATTTCTGTGGAGTGGCTCAAGTTGTGGACTACTCAATAGGCTAGGTTTTTCTGACAGAAAATTACGTAACAGTTTCTCTGTTATAAGTACTCCCTGTTTGTCATTTAAATGTCAATTTTAAACCATCTGTACCGTACGTATATAAATGTGCACATATAATATTGTTAACTATGTACATGTATTGTAGGTGTGTACGATTGTTGACCCTTAGAGCACTGCGCTATACAATTTAAATTTTCAGTCACTTGAAGTTGTGTCTCGCTAGCGCGACACACAACTTCAAGTGACTGAAATTTGTTTTGAGAAATTTAAGTCCCAATAGATATCAGTGTTTCAAGATTAAAGGCATATTTTTTTTAACAACTTGTTATCAGGGGTTATCAGCTTCTAATAAAAACACAGAATGTCTACTGCAGTCGACCTCAGTGTTCTAAGGGTTAACTGTACATTGCAGGTGTGCTAACATCTTACTAAATGAGAATATCTTAACTTTCACTCATTTCCAGTACAAAAATTAAGATCATCTTATCTTAACTAATGGAAATGGGAGAAAGTTAACCACTTAGATCACTGAGCTATTCAATGTAAATTTTCAGTCACTTGAAGTTGTGTCAAGATTGAAGGTATATTTCACTATTAACAACTGGTTACCAGGGGTTATACATCATACATGTGCTAAAAAAAACCCACATAATTGCTACTGTGGTCGACATCAATGTTATAAGTGTTAAGATAATTTTAATTTCAAGATGCCCAGTGGGATGGGGCCCAGATCTGTGTCCATGTAACGTTGTTCAGGATTCACGACTGATATGCTGGATAAACATGCCAGCAAACACGGGACATTGATCATGTACTGATTCAAAGGTTTAGCATTGAACCAGCAATGTGTCAACTAGCTCAAGTTCTTTATAAAGTTATTCAGCTTCATCAATACACAGAAACATAGCGGTGGTTCTCCCTTACAAAATATTGAAATATTGTATTTAAACCATGGGGAACAAAGACAGTTTTTTTAAATTTGAAATCAACATAGTCTTATTAGGTCTTTCAGTTTCACTTGAATACTTAGTATGTTATGGGTCTATGGACTTAATGCATTTTAATTATTTGCAGGCTTAGTGCGGGGATCGCACATATAGACGTAAAATCGGCCCATGCACCGAAAGGACTAATTTGAATACCAATAACTGGGTAATTAAATTTAAAATGTGTCCCCGATTTAAAGACAGATTATACTCATACAATTGAAGGCTTTAAAGTGCTGTTTGAAGCTAAACGTAAATGCCAAGTCAATTAAACATTCTCATAATCTCCGTGGAGTGGTTTTAGTTTAAACAAATCAATGAATAATTCTAATTAAGAGGGTGAACGAGAGGGAGTTTTAAAAAACGACGGGTCCCTTTCCACCGATTTCTAATGATTAGTAAAATGGTAGATTGGTTTCTAACAAAAAACACACATTGGTTTAATATTGGACCACGGTCACGCTTGTTGGTCCAAAATTACCCCAAAGTGGGTAAATGTCCCTTGTTTGATGGAACGGCGCTGATCCACGAGGACTTGACTCAATGTTGTTTCAATGTTAGGCCACCGCCTACGGCGCTGGCCTAACATTGAAACATTGGGTCAAGTCCTCCTGTTTGCTAGAGACTCCACAAATATATCCTGTGATTCATCATAAGGAGCGATAATGGACTGACTGCTGGCAGCCCAGTTCCCACAGCAGGTGCAAAAAATAGAAAACACCAGGGATTGCTGATAAACGAAACGCTACCTAGTACCTACTCTGTAATGAATTGCATGATAAGCATGATAAACTATTAGCAGCCCAATCATGTTAACCCTATAATCCTTACAGCGTTGAATTTTTTTTGCATAAACCATGCAGATCAAAGGGTTTTTTCAATTTGAAATCATCATAAATATCTTAGTTAGCTCTTTCCGATTCATTTGAATATCTATGTTATGGGTCTACGGCCATTAAAAAATATGTCTACTCTTTCAGCGCGGGGATCGTCAGCATCTGACGTCTACAGACGTCAGATTCGACGACTAAAGTCGATCCCGCGCTGTAAGAGTTAATCGCAAAGTACAAGTATATCGTTTTTAATCGGTCTTACAAATCACTGTTATTGAGAGCCTAAACATCAAGATTTGCAAATTTGCGATCTCAAGTTATGATTTTGAGTGATGTTCACCCACATGAAGTTGTGGGTCGCGGTAGCGAGACACAACTTCAAGTGGGTGAACATATAAATAAGACAACTTAACGAGAAATGGGTTTTAAACCTTTAAAGTCCTACTTGAGCACGTCTAAAGCCGTTTACAACCTTTTTATTTAACATTCAAACTAACAATTATTCTAGGGAGAAATAAACATTGAAATTTCCCAAGTTCAAAGTCATGTTTTGATTTAAATTGCAGGTTTTTTCAGTATTTTTTACTCACTTGAAGTTGTGGGTCGCGGTGACGAGACACAACTTCAGGTGGTGGTAAAGAATTTAATTATATAACATCCAGTTGCTGATCGTGGTGGTGTAGAATATATCCATCCCTCGCAGAATCTACACCTCTCTCCAACAACTGTAATATTATGCGACGCTCCCAGAATCTACCCCTCTCTCGCAGAATTTACCCCCCCCCCCCTTTCAACTACTATATGCGACACTCCCAGAATCTACCCCTCCCTCTCGGAATATACCCCTCCCCTTTTCTACAACTATGTGCGATATTCCAAAAATCTACCCTGATGTCATTGACGGTGACCCAATTTTGATTAAATTATTATTGGGTCACACTGATTCCTAGGTGATAATGGCGCCTCTACATGACAAAAACACGAGGGTACGTTCAAAAGTGTGTCTGATTCCACCTAACCAGTAGGCCTCCGAATTGTTGTCACTGCACAGATGTTTCTGATGATAATTATGATGTTTACTTCCTTAATCGAGATCAAAATTATGGTTGGCATGTTGGCTGACATAGCTTTCAAACTAAAAACCTCTAATAGTGTCATAAGCCAATACCAGCAAGTAGCAATTTCTAAACTACAAACATCATTTTTGCAACGTAATGGCAAAGTGAAGTTTAACAAGTGTTGTTTCCAAGACATGTGTACTGGAAAAAATAACTGGCAAGCTGGGGCAGACCGTACCAATCAGTGTGGTCGGTCGGGTGGTTCGGTCCGAAGTGCCCCAAACCCAATAGATAAACGCTCCAGATGCAGCAAGTACAAGTCCAGACCTCAGTGACTGTTCAATGTTATGACAACGTCGCAGACGTTGGCATAACATTGAGCCGTCACTGAGGCATCGACGTGACCAGCTGGTGGAGTTTCAGCATGCCTTCGCTTTATTCACACGCAGTATCACGTAGTCTATTAGTACTTTATTGCGAGCCGGACCTGCGTGGCCAGGAAATGGCCGGCAAATGACCCAGCACCAATCCTGCGGAGCACTTCCAGTCAGAGCTCTGGCACTGCATCCAGCCCAGGCTTGAAGCCTTACATCTGGGGTGTAAGCTATACCGATGGATTCCGCAGTATCTGGATGTAGATACAGAGATGACCCCGTGCGTGGGATCAGTGAAAGACATGATCAGACGGACGAGTTCCAACCACGCAGCGCTCGGCAAACGCATCGTTTTACTCAACAAAATAAACAAATCGTGCATATCTTCAGTAAAACCGTATCAAACACTTTCAAGTCACGGTCTAACTAACTAATCCATCTAATTTTATTATTATATATTATTATTATTTAATTAACCAAGCACCAACAAATATACACTAAACTGTGTTGTAGTCAGTGCACGATAAAATACCAGACCGGAACAATAAATGGAAATGGCTTGTTGACAATAATGATGATCAATAAACTAAGAAGACAGACCCATTCAGTTGAATTGTTTAATGGAGCGCTGTATATTAGATAATTCAATACAAATCCGTCTTGAATGTGGCTCCATAACAGTCTGCAATGAAAATGAATGGGCCGACCTGCAAATATATTCTGGCAGAAATATATGTATTTCTGATACAAATTGGGCCACCGTCACAACATCTTGCTTTGCACAATATTATTCCGCTCAGAACGCTGTGTTCGCATATCATCACACTTGTATTCACCCTGAAAGCGTTGGATTCTTTGTATAAACCATTGAGACCAAAGGGTTCTATTTAATCTGAAACCATCTTTACATGTCTTAGTGAGCTCTTTCCGGCTCATTTCAATACCTATGGTATGGATCTACTATTAGCATTTTTTTAATTCTTTCAGTGCGGGGACTGTCTTTATACGTCAGAATCTGACGTCTAAAGACGGTCCCAGCGCTGAAAGGATCGTATTTGCCACTTTACCAAGGTGATGATATGTAACAGATCATCTGAACAGTTGTACGTGGAAACCAGAGACTCACATACAGCACTGTGAACTTCCCACGTGTGTATTCACACAATCCTGTGCGCTTTTTCCGCGCGTCTGCAATCCCAGAGAGCGTTAATGGTGTCAGTGATACTTCCCTGCAGCAAACACAACACGTTGACCCAAAGATGGTATAATGTTGGTCCATCGTCGTAGGCGGTGGCCCAACATTCAATCAGCATCGGTTTAACTTGTTTATGCGTGTTGGATTTACACTTCTCTCGCACGCACGATCGTGGTAAACACTTACCTGCTGCCGCCAGATTTATCACATTTTCTACATAGGCCTATACATCGTTTGTGTCTCAATGTTTAAAACTGTAAAATTTATTTGAGATAATTTCAGATTTGCCAGACCTATATACTCTGAAAGACAAAAAAGGCACACAAAACGTGCCTTAAATAAAATTTGTCTTAATCATGTTTATGTTCAATTGTGTCGCTCCGACATAAACAAAGGTGGATGCTTTGAGAGAAAAATGTTTGTCATTGGCGGATATTCCTATCATATTATTAATGTGAAATTTTTCTTTAAAATAAACACTTTTTTTTCAATAAAACTGGGAAATTTATACATAAATTTAACAATCGTTTACTCAAAAAAGTAACATCTTTGCAATCCAAAATAGAATTGACTAAATCCCCTATTTATAACTCTGTGGAACACACACTAAAATCACATGAGCACAAGGTGAAGTACATCCATAAAGTGGATGATTCAGCCACTGAAGCCCTCCAGCAAACATGAGACGTTGGCCCAATGTTGGGTTGAGGCTGGGCCGTCGTCAAAGACGATGGGCCAACATTAGACAAACATAGAGAAACATTGGGCCAACGTCTCGTGCTTGCTGTACTTAGGGCTCGCACCTAAACAGATGTTTCTTTCCAGTGCAGATTAACCTAATCTCTTCTCCCAACACGTTTACTTGGGTTTTGTCGACAGTGAAATCTTTTTGATAAAAAGGTTGTACTCTGTATGTAGCCGCAAGCTTCCACATCTGAAGTCCATATCATTTCTTCTTCGTCAACCAGTGCGATTGATTAGCACAACCTGATAATACGCTAAACTGTGGTGTTTTGTGTGAGAACAAATAGTTATCATGGTATATAAAGGGTGGTATCTGGGAGTTTGTAAAGTCGCACATACAAACCTTTAACACCAAGGCCTCTAAAAGGTAAACGAGAGGTTGTTTCACAGTTTGCCTAATTTATTTACGATGGAAAAGCTCCTGTACACATGGTACAATATTATATAATTATTTATTATTTATCAGTAATAATCTAAGTGGACAGAATACCTCTCCGAAAGCATTTACACAACGTTGTTTCAATATTGTGTCAGTGGTAGATGTATTATTTTTGCATTATTTTGGCACATCATTGAAAGAGTTGGGGTTCATTATCGTGTCGTTTACTGGATTATTCACGTTATTTCTTCCATATCAATTAAAAGACGTCCATCAGCATGATCAGTAAACTGCGTCTCCTGTAAGACGACAATATCAGGTTGGCAATTCTTGCATAGGCGACGAAATAAATATTAAGGGATTTATTAAAAAAAATCAAAACAGATTTCATGTAATTGCATTAACATATTTCAAATAATACCGGTAGTATATCTTGAGTGACAGAATGGGGTAATGAACCCACTTAATACAGATGACATTTATACGGCAGTTATGCAGACACTGGCCTGCAGCTGATTGGTCAGACATGGCCTTGGGATCATTCCCAATAAACACAATACGTTGAATCAATATTGGTTTAATATTGGACCACAGTCTGCCACGGTGGTCCAACGTTAAAACAACATTGAATTATGGTCTCTTATTGTCTGCCTTACTGGGTTCAGTGACTTTGCCTACAAATGTGCAGCCAATCCTTATAACCTGATCAGACGTGCTGCTAGGTCAAGATGACCTGTTTATTATTATATCTCTATTGTAGTGTACAAAACAAAAAGTATAAATACAGGCTACATATACTTAGATGTACGTTAATCTTTTCTGTTAAATATGATGCAATTATTTTATTGAATTGTTATACTATAGATGTGGAACTATTTGCGAGGTTTTAATTTTCGCGAATTCAAGAATCCCGCGAAAATTATTATTAAAATAGCGCTACTAAAGAAAAAAAAAAATTCGCGAATCCTAAACTTCGTGAAAACGCCGAAAATAAAAAATTGGCGAAAATTGAAACACGTGAAAATTACCAGATCTACAGTGATCGAATACAGCCTCTTGGCTATTCTGATTGATTGATTTATTGATTGATTAATTGATTGATTGATTGATTGATTGATTGATTGATTGATTGATTGATTGATTGATTGATTGATTGATTGATTGATTGATTGATTGATTGATTGATTGATTGATTGATTGATTGATTGATTGATTGATTAATTGATTGATTGATTGATTGATTGATTGATTGATTGATTGATTGATTGATGGATGGATTGATTGATTGATTGATTGATTGATTGATTGCAGTATATTTGTAGAGAATGAAGGTTTCTCAAACTAAACATACCATACGTAATGATGGTAATAAATGCGTTTTCTCCTTTACAAACCATGCACCCAGTCTGTTTACCTTGGGATCTGTTGTTTCGATAACTGGTGCACATAACCAGATTAAGCCACCAGTTACACAGAACAGACAATGCTGTGAGAGATCACAACATATTTTGACCCAAAATGTTTTACCGTGCTGAGCAAGGTAAATCCTATCAAAAAACAAATCTTCTCCATGTCAAATACATCATACACTTGACCTGTTACGCGTGTCTGTCAGTTCAACATTTTCCAACTCAAATCATATTGCTCAAATATTGTCTAACATAATAAAAAATGCATTGTTATGCTCAATGAAACTACCGCCATATAATATATAATATAATTATAAATGTGATCGAAGAGTTATACGAATGCAGAAAAAAATATTGAGCTGGTGAGTGATCACTCCAAAACACAGCTTGACTGATTTGAACACTACAGCACGTAATAAATTAAAGCGCGAAATCCGTAGAAAAAATATATACGTATGATATGTGGTACATTGCATAACATTCACTCCTGGGAGTAGCACTCTAGGTACGACTGAAAATAAAGTTGACCGACGCCGGCTAAACAGTAGGCCAAATTTTAAATAATTGGGACACCAATTGGCCAGTGTAATATCCAACTTCATATGACAAAAAATATTTCAATTTATGAAAAATGGACTTCTTACCTAATTCCGAATCCATTATTTTCTAAACTGAACATCGACCATTATTATTCTATAAATTCAGGTGTAATTTTCTTTGGTTGGAAAATTTCTTGAAAGTTCACCGTTACGTATAAATGTAGAGTATTATATATGGGTGTACAACTAGTAGGACGTGGGTTAAGCCTTGTCCTACTGAATTGTTTCAATTGCATTTTTCGTCATTTCCAGCTTCAAATGACGAAAAATATGACTATTTATGAAAAATAAACATGTGTGAAAATTACCATTTTGATTAACTGAGCATCTATCGAAATCTATTTCATAGATTTCAGTGTCATTTTATATCCTCTGAAACTTACACTAAACCGGATATATACAGCTCCAGCAGCACAACGGTTAATTCTTACACTGGCAGCGTTATATCACATCACTATCCCTCATGAACACAGTCTAGACATCCTGGTGGGATCTCCCATGCGCAAATTACACACAACATTTGACCCTATCCAGAGATAAACCTGGCACATGGGGATTGGTAAACGTGTGTGGTAAAGTGGCGAGATGCAGGGTGCGATCCCAGTACCGGTAGAGTAAAAATATTTATACTGGCCGTAGATCCATAACATAGGTGCGGTATTCAAATGAAGGGGAAAGAGCTAACAAAGCCATAATTGATTTTTTATATATATATAACTTCACAAGGTCAAATACAAATTAATTCTTGACGTAAAATGACAAAAATCAAATTAAATCGGCCATTTTGAATTTGTTTTCAGCCATTGTTAAACTTGTCCAAGAACTGCTTAATAGTAATATGCATAACACAATTGAGCAGGATACATGAAAAACTTTTTAAGTTATCGTGCCCACAAGTTACAAGTACATGTTAGACCCGACGCCGATGACGCCGAACTTCAATTGCAATAACCCACTTTTTAAATTTAAAATTAAAAGGCGGGCTAAAAAACCCTTTAGTCTCTTGGTTTATTCAAAAATATTTTAGCGCTTTACGGGTTAACCCTTTACTACCCAGATATTTCATAATATTGTCATCCGTCATATTTATCCCTTCACAAAGCGGCATATTATATAGTCATTGTGTCATTATGTGATTTCTCGCTTGAGCACCTCGGATCGCGTGACGTAACAAGGTGGACAAACTCGCGAGTGCGGCTGGGGGGATCTCCGCGGTGAAATGTGCCAGGGGAATTACCCAGCAAACACAACGCCCTGAACTAATGCTGGTTTAATGTTGGTTCACCGTCTACGACGCTGGACCAACATTAAACCAGCATTGGTTCAGGGCGTTGTGTGGCGACCGGCGGCTCCATTATGACTGCCAAGTCAATCATGAACACCTCGTCGCACGTGGCATAATGCAATCACGTCGAGGTGGTCCGCAGAGGAGACCGCCACAGTCATAAACACACATTATCTCACGCGTCATTCCGTAAGTCTGCGTGAGGTAGTACGTCATGGAGTGACACAAACTGCCGTGCAAACACGGAACGCAGTAACTACTTACATTTCAAGGTAGGCATATACTACCTTTTACCATGTTTACATACATGTAGCATAGATATACGGGCATACCAACACCGGCGGGGAGATCGGCTTTGCCTAGGGTGATGTCGAAGGTATAGGAGCTTTCAAGAATCTCCCAAACCAGATAATGACATGACCGTCATCAGATCAAGTAAAAGTTCTTGATCAGATTATCATCGTGTTATGTGTGAGAAATTAAATGTTTTCAATCAAATAATCATTAACTTGGTAACAGTTGAAGAAAACCTACATATGCAGGGGTTAAAAATACGTAGATGTATGTACTAGTATATTATGTAGCGTCCATGTGCATAGTATTGGCATAAAATCATGAAGAAATGAAACACGAACATTTATGGGCTTACTAAGTTACTGACCAAACACAGACAAAGCCACGCTGCTCAACTATTAGTTAACCTTTCCAGTGCGGGGAACAGTCTTTATACGTCAGAATCTGACGTATAAAGATGGTCCCCGCGCTGAAAAAAATAGAATATGTATAATGACCGTAGCATAGGTATTCAGATGAAGCAGAAAGATCTAACTAAGACATTTATGATGATTTCAAATTGAAAAAAAAAACATTTTGATCTCCCTGATTTACACAAAATTAATTCAGCGCTGTAGGGGTTAAGGTGTACATTATTTGAGTTTTTCAGCGCTCGCCATTCATAAGGTTCGTGTTGTGTCATCATAGGTCTTCCGGGAAGCTGGAGCAATGATCGTCTGGGGAGCATCAGGACTGAGAGTAGAGAAGCACGAAATATTCCCAGAAATGATCGTCACAATCCCTGTCATGTGACGTGGTATTGCCCGGAATTATCCCGGCTGCCAGGCAACCAGAGTCTCTCATCAAACACGGCGTAGCCGGCGCGAAGACTCGCATCGCCGTCGGCGCGAGGTCGTAGACGTCGCGCCGGCGGCGAGGCGAGTCGCGTGCCCGCGGGGCGACAATTTCCACGGTGCGTATTAGATTGGACAAAAAACCGGGGGAATTGAATCAACAAGGTCTGTGTATCAAGTCTGGGCAGACAGCGTCACCGTAATCAGCCAACATGTGGCCGTATCAAGCTCTGAGTCTCAGAGCAGAACATGTCACGGATACTTAATAACTGGTGTCCTTACTGTGTCCTAGGCCCTAAAGGGTGCTATATGCAACTCAATAGAGTGATAGATAGGACACTTCAACTCTAAATGGCCGATCTGTCAAAGTATATATACTAGTATACTTGGGTCAATCTAGACATCAAAAGAATTTTAGAAGCCTAAAAATGTCCCAAAACGCCAGTGTGTTTAAGCAATTCACTGACAGTTGGTAGGCCTACTATGATATAGTAGGATGCAAGCTCTCAGTGAAAAAAACTTTTGTATGAAAACAGTATCTGAGATTTCTTATTATACAGACAACTTGTATGCAATGTAAAAATATGGGCGCAGCAAAATATTAAGCAGCTGCACCGTTGTCCAGTGATCCAATGTGAGAATTCTAAATACTGTTGACGCTGCTTTAAGCTACTGTGTTACATCATAATTTGTCATTAATCATGATAATACTCGGAATGATTCATTAATTTGTCGTCCGCAGCAGAATATCCATTATCATTAAAATTTTCAGAACCATACCCCAATTATTCCCTGCTTTATAGGCACTTTCCAAAAAAATGCGAGCAGGACACGATGCCAACGTTGGCATAATCGGCACAACATTATTTAAGCCAACATTAAACCAGCATCATTGTGTTCAATGCTACCGTACACTGCAAAGCCAAAAAGGTAGTAACTGCTTGCTTTACAAGTCAGCACAAACTGCCTTTTGACAGCACGATGGGTTTATGAAATTTGCTCTGAACATAAGCTTCAACATGTCGTCGCCTCGGAGCTAAAGGATCCTATCTGCCACTCTAGCGAGTGTCAGATAGGATCCTTTAGCTCCGAGCTGTACTGGGACTAGTACGGTAACAATCATGTCTATACATCATTTGGCATAACAATGGTAGATATCATCAACAATACCACAAAGCATCATAGCACTCAACCCTACAAGTCCTGTAGACAAGCTATACATCGTATAATATAGATTCTGTGCTCTCTCACATATATAATTTATATTATATACGTCATTATTTGTGGTCATTCTCAAGGCTTGTCACTCATGATCTGTGGGATTCTGAAGCGAATGCCTAGTTGGAATTGTATATTGATCACAAACGCACACATTGGATATCAGATGGTGTAAACCCGGCATAATAGGTGGGCAGATAACCTTAGCTGGGATCTGGATCCGCCTTGCCCAATCTGCCACAACCATCCTGCTATCATACAGTGGGGATATGGCGAGATACTGTAGATCTAGTAATATTCGCGAGGTTTTAATTTTCGAGAATTTCGCGAGGACAAATTCGCGAATTTAAGAATCACGCAAAATCATTATTATTATAGCGCTACCTATCATCAAAAATGTTAATTGGCGAATTCTAGACTTCGTGTAAAGTCCCAAAATCACAAATTCGCGAAAATCTAACACGCGAAAATTACCAAATCTACAGACTTATACAACGCTGTCTGAATGCTGGTCTACCGTCGCAGACGTTAGACCAGCATTCAGACAGCGTTGTATATATCGCCAGCATCCCGCCGTGGTATGCCCCAGCTCGTCTCTGTGATGAAAAACGAGCAACAGGACAATTGGGTGGTTCTGCATATCGATGACATCGGCATAGCGCCACCCGCCGTGTGACTTCTAAAGAAGTCGAATAAGTGCCAACCGCGCGCGGGCGCTATGGGGGGATCCCGCTGACGGCAGATTGTGGAGGATTTTACGGGCTGCTAAGGAACTGCGAATTATCTGAATAATAAGCTCCCCGAATTTACGCGAAAAATAAAATATATCGCAACAACGTGTGGTTTGTGTTGAACGACTGATTTTGTCGAGCAAACATTTACATTAGGCAAAGCCCAGACGTTGAACCAATATTGCTTTAACCCTTTCAAGCCTGAATGTACCACTGTCATCTTCATCCACTACAAGCCGCGAATTGCTGTCGCAATTCTCGACTTGTAGTGGATGAAGATGATTTGATGTGGTTTAAAAATTACAGAAAATTGTCATGTATTGGTAAATCATTTTCATGGAAATTTTCGTCCTATAAACCTTTGTTGTAGGAAAATTAGGTATGTTTTCAGGGATGCAAAATAATGCTTTAATGCATCGTGAGGGCGTAAAGGGTTAATGTTGGTAAACCGTCTGGCACGCTGGTCCAGCATCACAGGGGAACTGGTTCGACACCCCGTGTCGTTCTCGATGGTTTATTAGCTTCGGCTGTATTTCATAATCCAGAGGATTCGGGCCGTATCATGATATGAACACATGAACATCATAAACTTAACGTACAGTGTTCACTGGGCATTTGTGACCTATCGATAAAACGTGATATTTTAAAAATAAGATAATTCCACCGTGAGAATCGGCCGGATTGAAACCACGTGCTGCCAGCCTGCCGCTTATAAACGTAGTTATTGAAAAAATCCCCATTTCAAGCGCTGAAGGTTTTTGACATTGAATGTGTGATTAACTTGTAAACATACATGTAATGGTGAACATTATCCTTTAAATGACAGGCCCAGGCTAAAATCATAAAAAAAATCGGTGATTTTATTTTGGCTTCTTAATATGACCATATGATGTAAACATGTCCACAGACTAGAGCGGCAAAAGTTTTTTTAATTTTAGTGCTGCACATTTACCAGTTAGGCTAGATATAGAGACGAAATTCCTGATTTCTAATTTTGAACAACCATATCAAAAATAAGAAATACGGGGATTTTGTCTCTATATCTAGCCTAACTGGTAAATGCGCATAAATTTTTTTTTTAAATGTTTGCAGTTCTAGTCTATGGACATGTTTACATCATCTGGTCATATTAAGAAGCTGAAATAAAATCACCGATTTTTTGATGATTTTAGCCTGGGCCTGTCCCCTTATATTAAGAGATCTAAATGAAAACTGAACTGTGAATCAACACAAAAGTGACACACAAATCCTAGCGATGTTAGCAGACTATTCAAGACACATGGCTGACAATAAACTGACTGGCCATGCAGAAAGATAGTCGTGGGTGTAATGTGATGGATTCTGTAAAGCCCACACCGGAGAAAAGGCCTACATTGATTTCATTGACAGCGAAAACTAAAACTTACATTCCATTCAACATTCAGTTACTTTATCGTTAGTGCAAAATATATGTGAAATACAAAAAAAAGAGCACAATCAATCACTATATCAGGTCCTTCTTCTTCCACTCGAATCCCTAAAAGCCCTGATGTCCACAGACATGGTCGAACAAGCAGGAACAGTACTTCAATTTGCACGGAGCCTGCCTGCAAAAACGCGAAGTCAATGCAGAGCCACTACAGACTGACGCAAAACGTATGCTCCACACCGGTTCACTTGCGGAGAAACGTCTGTGACGTTGGCCCGTCAGTGAACTAGAGTTTGGTAAACATCTGAGACGTATTCACACATTGCGCCACTGCTTCATTGATTGCATTGCAGGATTGCTCCAGCGCACTTCTGAAGGATTCTTCCCGAGTCCAGAAGAGGCGTCGGCATGGCCCTGGTAAACGTCGTTATCGCCAAGCAGTGCTACAACATGCTACAACGTGACCGAATATAATAGCTGCTCATAGCTACTGCCATGACTTTCATTATATAGCAGCTAATTACTCGTTAATTACATGTTTTTTCTGCACATTGTGAGTTTATAATCAGTGTTAAATTATTATCTACTTATGGATTGCATAATTGCTATGTGAGGTCGTCAGTGGACACATTCATACACAGCAAATGTCAAAGAAATCACATTCCCGTACGGCTCGCTTCCCATACGAAACCATCCAAAATTATTATATCAGTCTTAAATACGTTTTTTTCGAACTTATGTGTTGCGTTTCAATCAAATACATTTAATCTGGCAAAATAGTGCAATATTGTAATCATGGTAATATTGTGGTGAAATAACATTAGTATACAGTGCACAACTTGTAGTGGCTTCCCCGATTGAAAATAGGTTAATTTTCCTCAGTTCTAAATGAAAAATAACTGGCCAACTTTTAACAATTCCTCACACTAGAAAACCATAAATAAATAATTTACTTCAAGAACTGTTCTGTATAAACATGTGATAAAAAATGAAATTTTCAGCTCGCTGCCGAGCCGGGTTGAAATAAGAAATTTGCCAGCGACAAAAAACTCCAGCCCCCCCCCCCTGGATATTGAATGGTGGCCCCAAAATAGCTATGATAACAAAATGATTGAAGACATTAATATAATAACTAAATAGGTTACTGGTGAGGGATATGAAGATGATCTTAGTAATAAACAATTTTCCACTCTTAAAACAAAGTAGGCGTTTTTCATGACATGCGATTTAATCGACTATTAGTATGACATTATGATGTACATAAATATACCAACGTAGGCGTTGTCACGACTTCCATCCAAGATAAATTAGGCGATTTATTGGATTGACTATGACCATAGACTACACGATTTGATAGCTGAATCCCTTACGCGAAAGCAAACATTAGAAAATAAAACATTTTGAGAACACTTGTTTTCATACTCTGTATGCCATGACAAATAACAAATGCATAATGATATAACGTCGTCCTCTGAAATATATCGTATATTCCACTGTACAAAGTGACAGATAACGCATTTTAATATACATGAACCGATACGTAAAATACTTTATAAATAATACAGAAAGTTGTTTACATCCAGACAAACTTCCCATGCTACCGGTCATTTTTCATTTAGGGCAGTCTCTCTTTTTAGCTGACACATTATTTTATCAGCTAAGCCTCAGGATATGCCGCCTCACGCATGGTTGTGACAGGACATCTCGGGTCCTGAATGATAGATGCTGAGGGAGAAGTCTGGTGTGTGTCATACTGGCGGCCGCGTGTCTCCCAGCAAACACGGGGCATTCAGCCAATGCTGTTTCAATGTTGGGGCAGCGTCGAAGACGGTGGACCAACATTGAAACAGCATTGGGCAAATGTAGTGCCAGATAGTTTGACAGTCCGCAAATGGTGCATATTGTCATCAGTGACACGCCATATTGAACGGGACCGTCCCATTTCGACCCATCTGAAAAGAAATGCGAAAGAGCACAGACTTATTTACAATACAGAGATCACCATGTGCCTGTGGTAAGATGAAAATGCAAACATTCAACATGCCTATCAGAGTATTGACAAATGGCATATCATATGAGTTCATTGTGAGTCTGTAGTTTCATATCGATCTCAGTATTGCTGGATGCATCCAGTACAACCTCGCCCTGTCGAATTGCTCATTTCTATGTTTCATTCACTTGAAGCAGAAATTGCTACAACTTCAACGCAATTTTCAAACTTTAAATGACGAAAACTTTTTTGATAAAATGAAAAATACACAGATCGCACACTGATTTTTTTCGCATTAGTATGAACGTTATAAATTGATGTATAACTTTTTCAGACAAGCAAATATGTGAACGGGCATTTATTGTTTTACTGTACATGCTGTAGGCCCTAATAGTCTAAATGTGTTCGAATTTGTAATCCATTTGGTACGGACCAACGCAACGGAGAACGTTCATTGGTCTAAGTGGTAGTGGGATGAACAGTTTTGTACTGGTCTGCCAAACCAACACAAATAATTTTAAGTCGAGCCAGCATCTATGACGTTGTAAAAAAGTTAAATTAGCACTGTTTGTGTTGGGAAGATGTGCGGTTTCTACTTCTAATGTCGGTGTGAGGTTGGTTCACCGTCTACGACGCTGGAACAACCTCACACCGACATCTTTCACTGTTTAGTCTTTAAACCCTCACGATACACAAAAGCATCAAAGAATGACTAAACTTTCTACACCTCTGGGTATTTTAGAACAAAATGTATTGTGGAACTGTTTTAGTAATACAAACAAATAATTACATTTGCCTCCCACGTCAATTCATCTTCATCCACTACAAGTCGAGAATTGCGACAGCAATTCTCGGCTTGCAGTGGATGAAGATGACAATGGTAAATTCAGGGTTGAAAGGGTTAGTTTAAATTTGCTGGGATGCGTCAGGGCTCTAGACGCCCCATCCTGCTGGGTACTCGTGTATCCCTTGGCGACGAAAGCCGACTACGTGAAAAAGTACACCTCCACTGGAAGTGACGGCACTTAAATTATCTATGAGAGCACGATGTCTATCTACGTGTTTAACAGTATCCCGGCAAACACGACACATTTGGTCCTGTGCTAGTTTAATACTCGGCCAGCGTCGCAGACGGTGGACAAACATTAAATTACCACAGGACCAGTGTGCTGTGTTTTCAGGGATAGTGAGACAGTATAGTCCGAAGCAAATGTGGCCACAATCTTGACACGATTATAAGCCTGACCAAGAAAAGGCGTTTTTTACGCCGCGACACGGCACGGCAGCCTTGCGACGATGTGTGTGTTAAGATGAAATAATGAATTCGGCTTCACATCATTCTCTGCACCCTGTGTATGTAGGACTAACATTGAACCAACAGTGGTTTATAATGATATAGCAATATCCCGACATTAGGAGCCTGAAGTGAAAACCATGTCGAATGTCAAAAATATTGTCCTGGTGTGACACAGCCGACTAAATGAGTTGGAATTAGGCTGAAACACTGTTCAATATTAAGGGACCTTCGCAAAAGTTAGCAATTAATTTAAACAGTATATCAGATAAACACTGTTTTTATTTTAGATTTTGGAAGAACCATGTGGTAACATTGTTATCCACTGGCTCAGTAGACATAGTCTGTCTGTAGGCGTGCTTCTGTACACTTTCAATTCTGACTACACAGACAAAAATTGTTGAGTACCGGAAATAAACTGATATTTCAACGATTCACCACACGCAAAACCATGAAAACACAGATGAAAAATAATAACATTTGTTATCAATACGGTGGCTCGAAAGGGCTCTTTCGAGCCACATGTTTCTGAATTCAATGTCCCGTAGCAGTCTGTTATTAGCAGACTAGGGGCCTACTCTAATAAGCGCTTAATCTCTAGATGAATATTTTTCACCCACTGCTCTTCTCTAACACATTCTTTTACAGACAGAAATTATAATCACGTGGCTCATTTTATCACATGACCCGTCGTTCCGACTGATATGAGAATCGCTTCCCAAATTGCAGTTATGTGGTCTGTAAATCTTACCCTCTGGCCAAGATACTTAGATTTCTCCAGCCAAGACCAGACCGTATTTTATCCAATATTACAGGGTAGGCCGTCGTTATTTTTCGCGCACCACTATCATCTTCGTCCATCTTTGCACCATGCAGCAGGCCTTATGGCTCAGATTTTCTGGTGGAAGATGGCATCTCAGTGAAAGACGATCACCCGCCGTCACCCACAATAAAATTATCGTCTGCTAGAGAAGATTTTTCTCCGTTTTACGTGTGAGAACCCGGCAGGCGCAAATTTAGCGCGTCCTGATGGTTGGGCCAGTGTCACAGATGTTGACCGACGTTGAGCCAACACAAGGTTAATGTGCTTGCTTTGAATGATCATCTGAAGAAGAACAAACACCTTCTTTTGCATTGATCGTCAGGTAAAAAAAGGCGAAAAATTAGGAATTTTCAGCACATACCTCCAGAAGGGCTCTGTCTATTTATAAGTATGCACTGGAACAGGTCACAGCTGCGCTGTTATGTAATTAGGTTTATTGTAGACTTGCAAAGTGTCTGGAGATACAGAGAAAAAGGCCGTCTGCCAGCAGATGCCAGCAAACACAAGAAGCGAAGACTCTGCGACCTAATACAGGGATATCGCGGGGGGACGGTGGCACAACGTTAAACTAACATATCCCAGCAAACTCATTGTATCATGCTTCCTTATCCCTTACAGCGCGGGGATCGACTTTAGTCGTCAGAATATGACGTCTGTAGACGTCAGATTCTGACGACTAAAGTCGATCCACGCACTGTAAGAGTAAAAATATTTATAATGATCGTAGACCCATAACCTAGGTATTCGAAAGAATCAGAAAGAGCTTACTAAGACATTAATGATGATTTTAAATTGAATAAAACCCTCTGATGTTCAAGGTTTTTATAAAAAATAATTCAGCGCTTTAAGGGTGATTGTTGGAACAGCGTCGCAGACGATGGGCCAACTATAAGGCAACATCGGTATAATTTCTGTAATTTCTAAGATAGACTGCATGCACGTCGCGTACACCTACTTTTGAACATGAAAAAAATACTTTTACTTTTTATCTACAAGCTTTCACCACAATTATCAGACAGTGCACTGATTGATATTTACTGTGCGCTTTCCATTCGTTAGTGCTTCAAACGACGACAGTTGATACTGATACAAAAATCTATATACATGATATAGGGAATATATATTCTTCTATCATTCTATCATGTATATATATGCCATTAAAATTATTATTAATTAATTATTATTGTGTTAATCGCTTTAACAAGAACAAAGTCGGTTTTTAAGATAAGGAATTATCACAATGCCACAACCTGACAACTTCAGCAAGATATCACCACGACATCATGAAAACATGCATTATATCTTCCCCGATCTCCGACATTTCTTTGTCGCACGCCAATCAATCTTTTAAAATACATCCCTCATTGTTATCCGATGTTTACTTTCTTAATCGTTGAAGATTCCTGTGTTTCCACATGACAACTAACGTTCAATATCGCTACGAGCCCAATTTGGAGTTTAAAGTTGGTCCACAGTCTACAACGCTGGCGAACATAAAACCGGATTTTGTACAACATCAAGTGTTTACTTGCAAAATTCGCCGTATATGGTCTACAAGACAATTTCTTGAAAGATCTCATGACAGCGAGAAAAGATGTTATATCTCAGCCGTAAATGGATGGCAGCTTTGTCGTTTCATTAAGGTGACCATTAATTATCCCCGTGGGCTCGCTCAGCAGGCTCTGATGTAAAGCAATCACCGCTGGTAGCGTAACCAACAAATTGCCTGTAATTCACCCGTATCCCTACAGCCAATCACAATTTCATCATGACTCCGGGGCCGCAGCAAATTGCAGAAAGGGCAGCCGCTCTAAATTCGCTATGAATCTGTTAAATGCCCTGATTCCGGCGTTGGTACTTATATCCATGTAATATAGCCCTACTGCGTATTATCAACCTGAGTAACATTAGTTTACAATGATATAATTTCATTTTTTTTTTGGTAATTGTGAACTGTGATTTGCTATCGCAATTCCCATGTCACAGTGAAAATACACCATAATTTGATAAAATACTCAAAAGTACCGGAAAACCCAAGTCTCCGGCCGTCTGGGCATGTATGAGGGTAAATCCCTTAGACATGCCCAGAACCCCTTATCGGGCGAGCAAGGAAAACGCTCTCAATAACGATAATAACCCACCATGCCCTATCACCCCCACTATCACATCATCATCTGTACATCATTCAATTCGTCAATTGACTACAACATTTTTATCGTATTACAATGTCACTTAAATGACCATTTGTGCCGAAAAGTGACTTTCACTACTACTACATTGTACTCAAGCGTACTGGATAAGCGGTAACATTTCAATTGAAGCTACAAACGTCAAGATTTCAATGAGTTAAAGGTCATTTTTATAAAATTAATTACATAGTTCTAATACGATTTCGCCAGGTGAAAATGGACTCGTTTTAATAGACACTCGAAACAGTCGGGTCTCAGTTTCATGGCACACGAGTGTCGTTTTTACACAGTTGGATGTGTTCATAAAATGGCGGTCACTGTCACCGGGTCTGTGGCGAAGTGAGTTAGGCGGCTGGGTCATGCAGAGTATGAACACACCACATTTTGATAAACATGATAAAATACTCCAGCGTACACGACCACGGTGAAATATCAAATTGAAGCTGCAAACATATAGATTTCAGTTGGTTGAATGACATTTTTATCAAACTAATATTATTCAAAATATGCCGATGACGCATACTGCCATCACTAGCAAGTAAAAAGCATTTCGACGGCTGCAAATGAATCTGCAAACAAGCATCGCCTCTTCAAAACTAATTGGCGCTATAAAAGTCGATTTTTTAAGGACGGAATGTTCACCCAATGTTGGTTTAATGATGGTCCACCGTCTGCGACGGTGGCCCATCATCAAACCAGCATTGGGTGAACATGCCGTGTTAGGTGTACGTCATAGCTTACCGTCTGTACTGAGGCCTGGACTGGATGTGAACTTGGCCACGTCTACCACTTTGACAGCAAAATGCTGCGCTGTCTCCCTGTGAACGCATCTCCTCACAATGCTGAACGGACCCCTGAAAAAACAAAACACACAAATATTAATAAATAAGTCATCTCTAATGATCCTCTGAATAACAATATGCACAGACGGTGACACTGGGGATTTGTATTTGAATGTACTGGTAGTGGCGGAGTCGACTATTCAAATTTAACTTCCCAACGTAGCCGTCTGGAGATGTTAAAGTAGGTGGATCTAAATAAACACTGTGGGCCAACGGTCAACGGCCACACGAGTAGGGCCCCCCGAAATGTAAATATTATGGTTCAGTGAAGCAAAACGATCCCTTGCAGATGGAACGACGACGGACTCTATATAAGTATTTAAAATATATATAGAAGTATAATTTATGTTTATAAATTTTCCGAATAAATATAGTGAATCGCAATTTTTTTAAGAAGATTGCGACCTTCCTTCTCCTTTGGGGAAAAAAAATCAGCGAAAATTAGGCGACAATGGCGAACAATTTGTCACCAACTGTTCGCTGATTGAAATGTACATGGTGTCTCTTAGTGTGCTTGCAAGATGCGAGCATTTGATAATACACAGATACATGGCGAATGCCAAATTTGAGAAATTACCAAAAGTTTTCACCAAACGTTCTCCTCTTAAAGTTTCGCCAAACGTTCTCCATGTTCACAACGTTCTCTAAATGTTCGCCCCAAGTTTTGGAAATTTTCAAAATTCCGGCGACAATATATTCGTGGTCGCCAAAAAACAGAAACAGTTGGAATGGAGAATATTTGGTTATTTTTTTCGCTGAATGTTCGCTGGAAATTCATGTAATAATAGCCACATGTACCATTTGCTCATGAACCTAGCAGTTTATAAACAGTTGGCGAAGCAATCAAAATGGAAGGAATCGGCGAATAATTGGCGAATTCAGCAACGATAAGGTGATTGCTTTGAGATGGTTCGGCAAACATTTGGCGACTAATTGGCGCGCATGAAATAAACATTTTGAAACTATATGCTCTTATAATAATTAAATCGGGTCATTGCTTGATATTAATAAGAGCGTTAATGAACTTTTCTTGGTTGTTGATCGTAATATATATTGAATAGTTGGTTTGATGGAGATTATAATGTTTCAAGAGGAAACAAAAGGAAACAAAATGCCCAGAAGAATTGAATGTATTATATATGAAGTATTGCCAAACAGAAGTGCATAGATTTGTTTGCTATTTAGAAAATAATAACTGCGGCGGCGGCGAAAAATCATGTGGAATACAGTATTCGATGTCTTCCTAAAATTGATTTGACTGGTTTTACCAATGTTTCTTTCCTCATCTGTTCCTGTCAACCAATGTTCATGACATGATCACAAAATCAATGCTCACGAAACATGCTTCAAGCATGTCTCAAAATTTCACCTTCGTGTAGTATTATCTAATGAGACATATATTTTTTTGTCTAATCCAATTGTCTAATCGAATATGTTTAAAGTATTACTAATGGACCATACGCAAATAATAATTATGCATTATATCAAGTTATACAATAGTTATATTGTCACAAACACTTGGTAATGAGTCGAAGGTCAACACGAACATATGAATAAAATATAACATGCTACAGCTAGAAGTATTGGTTTATTCCCCCCGGACAAAATGTAGTACTGTTCTGTAAAGCACTAAGGCAGTAACTGCTTACTTGTAAAGTAAGCAGTTATTGCCTTTTGGCTTTGCACGACGGGTGCATGTCCAATGACCATGTCAAAACGACATACAAAACACGTGTCCGTATATATATTTAATGTTTACAGGGGCGAATGTCTCTCACTTGTCGACGCACCACCTTCATATGCGTGTATATTGGTAATTCCCAGCGTGAGGTTCGTACTAATATGCACTAAGTGACTTTCTCGCTGCGGGAAATTCAGACTAACAAACTGAAGCCGCGTACAGAGCCGGGTCAACAAGTGTCCCACTCTCTATAATAGCCTCAGCTTTTCAGCTGTAAGCAAAAAACCAGCATCACATTTGTGTCAAAGCGTGGCTGTTTGCGATACATCATAGCTACGATGCATGTCTACGTCCACATAATTACATTTATCACCACAATATTTGGCTTCAGCCATAAAAAGGGTTCAATGCAGTGAATGGCAACGTTATAATGGACATAACTTAATAGCTCAATTTGTGTTTATTTTATTTCTACATAAAAAAAATGTTCTTAATAATTAATCCTGGAAAATTTTAACATATCATAATCAGCTGGTAGAATAACCAGCTGTATAGGGAATGTATAAATCTATAAATACGTTACTTTCCATGCCCTGAAGTCATTGCTTCAATAGCAAAGACATATAAATGATGTGGGTGAATATGGCAAAAACCAGACAGTGTTGCTCGGAAACGAACACGAAAGCATCCCTCTGTTACGTCCACGTTTACTCAATTATATCAAAATTTTGTCATGTGTTCAGATTTTTTTTTTTTTTATAATATTGAGAAAACAAATAAATGCGGTGGCGACTAGACCATGTGAAATACAATACGCACATCCTGCCAGTGAGGGATGTTTACATGCATGTATTCTGTGCATTAACAGAATAAGGGTTGATACCTAATGTTATTTTTATACAACAATAAACATACAGTAGTCGAGTGTAGGGAGTGTGCGGCATCATTTTTTAGCATTTCACAACTTGCTACCCGGGGTGGTGTAAATAATGCACCCTGCACAAACTGCTGCTGCGATGGACGGTTAAATAATGCAGACTGGTGATTCTCCACGCTCTCTGTGGACCAATAGACCCGATACTGAAGCGTGAGCGGCCATACCAACAAACAACGACACATTGGCCAACGATGCATTGGCCAATGTGACTGGCGCATGAATCCTTGCTGGGACGGCATTGAGCTCGCAGTCAACCTATGCTCTGATCTCAGTGGCTGAGGCTTCATGCGGCGCAGTTAAGATAAAGCTACTTATCCTATCATAGTTCAGAACTTGAGATGAATGTCATTCTCAAGACGTTCTGTGTGAAAGATGCCTCCGTCTGAAGATGCATCGTTCTCGAGGGCATTATTATTTATAATGCTTAATGCGTGTATGCCTGCACAGAATACCGTCCATAGAAATTTATTAGGGACGTAACTTTAACGACATATAACATAACCTGATAACCGGGCTGAATTTTTTAAAACAAAACCAACACACACAAAATGTAACACTTTTAGCATACCCCAGCAATCACACAACATTAAATGAATAACATTTGTACAAAGTCGACGCTGGACCAACATTGTACAAATGTTATACAAATGTTTTGGGTTTTCTGGGACGCTCGGAAAATATATTAAGCTACAACCTGTAGAGAACTAACATGCCGCCATCGGCCGGTCCCGATGGCTCATTCGGTCCGGTTATGGATCGAAACTCGAGGTACTGGGTTAGAATCCAGGTCGGGTCCGATATTTGTCATCGGGGTTGTGCATTTACACTGTGTCCCAGACTGTTCAAAAGTATGGAGTGTGTAGTGTTGTCTATGATACTGTATACTACAATGAACCTTTGAAGTCATTCGATAAAGAGTAGGAAATAGTGTCGGTTTCGGGCTTTTTTCTGTCGCGATATTGTCATGATTGTGCAGAAAGTGATGTTAAGCAATATTCACAACATGCCGCCATCAACACTTCTGTTAAACTTACGTCACCACAATAATTATGACAAAACCTTCTGTTCAAAGTGCCTATCTCTGTTCAGTAATCGTTTCCCAAAGTAATCAAATATTCAAAACACCAATCATAATAACATTAAATCCCAAAAATCATGAGCTATTAATAGCCAGTCTGTATATGTCAACATATTCCTTTTGGATCCCGTAACAATTCAGGATTTAACGCATCGTGAATAGTCACTTTTTATGCAAACATAACAAGTTGTGTGTCTTGGGTCTACATAAAGACATGACTTTGTAGTTATGAGTTTAATTGAGTTACATACTAGGAGAATTCAAAATAATACGAGAAGAAAAGAATGACTTAAGTGAAATACAATCCCGTTCTCAATTCGCAATATCACACAAACCTTTTGATATGAAATTTCATTAAAATGTATAAACAAGTGCACATCAACCTGTCATATCCTGAATTTACGCCACAAAATGGTTGTTAAAATACAAGAGATCGTTGGTAGTTCTGTGACGGTGACATAACAGATGGTGATTGAGCGTGTTCAGTGCTCACCAGACACGGAGCTAGCGTGCAGCCCTAATGTCAATCCAAACCATTCTCATTCACCACAAAATACAGGGCAAATCTTCCGGGTCAGAAATCGCACACGCGATTATCTCTTAACTCACACAACGATCACTGGACACAACACGCAGGCCCAACGGCGTCCCAACGTCGGACGACGTTGGGCCGCCGTTGCACCGGCGTGTTGGGCTTCAGCTTGTCCCAAGCGAGCTTTCTGCAGTAATAGCGGAGATTTTTGCGTGAAGACAGATGCATTCCTGTGGAGCCTTTGAACCGATCGGTCACAGGTTTGGCAAGATAAGCCCTTTCCGCGTGTACAGAGAATTACAATTCGTTTAAGTAGGATCCCGCTGGTACTTTAAGCGGCACTCTAGAAGCAATACAGAGCCGACGATTTATGCATACAGAATACACCGATGGTGTAAGAGCAAAATCTCCCGTGAGATCCTGATCAAATCAATTGAACGTTTAAAATGAGTATATTTATCTCAGGATAGGAGCGGTATATACTAAATAACATTACTTTACAGATTAAAAGGCTTGTGAACGCTAATCAAAAACGTCTTTAATTAGTTGTATCAGCACATCAAACAACGATTTAAATGTAGATTATATGGAATAGTTGGTTTAAAAATTTGTGCCGAATTAGTAAAATTAGATGTCAGACTTCACAAATGTGAGTATTATCATCAGATACACTTGAAGTTGTGTCCCGCTAAATGCTACCCTCAACTTAAAGTGGGAGAAAATTTGAATTATTTGTAGCTGAAGTTGGCGCGTCGAGGATTTATAGACCAAGTTCTCTCTTTAAGCCTTGGTCACATACATGTATACAAATATTAGAAAACCCAACGTTAAGGTTACAGGAAATAGAGCTGGAATTAGATAAGCATGTTAGGAAGTCAAATGTGAAATATATATTATTTTAAACCTCGCACTTCGGCCACCTATTGAGAATCGCAAATGGCTGGGGATTGGGGCAGGTTAACTCGGATTCCGTTGCTTACAACAAACAGCCCCTGACGTCATGCCACTTTCCCCATAGACATGATAGATAAATAGATAAAACACTGAGTTTTTCATCATTAAAGCAGAAATATTATGAGTATTTATTCTCTCATAAATATTCATCGTTGTCTAAGGAATACACCCTGTCAGAAATAAACTAAAACCCATCCATCAATCAGGGACAAATAAATCTCACAGTCAGGGAGGGGAATTTAAAGGCAATTTCTGGCTGATATCCAAAACGCCGGTAAAGCAAGACGCCTGAATATGATATGCCAGCAAATATGCTTTAAATATTTTATAACATGGTTATTGGTTGCTAGCACTGACAGAAAAAAAGACAATATTAGTCAAAACATTGTGCCAATGATGGACCAGGGTAATAAACATTGGGACAAATTGACGTACAGTCCAACTCACGTGCTTAAAAATATAACTTGAATAACTCCCCTGTGGTGCTGAGAATGATAAGGGCATCGTTGTGATGGATATATTGATATTGCTACGGTACTTTTCAACGTAAAATCATTTTATCATTTATATGTAGCGCTCTGCAAAAACTATTGCTCTGGAGTAATGGTGCCATTCATTTTGAACATTATACAAAGCAACACTATTGATATCTGCATCGTTGAGAATGCTCATAACTTCAGAAATAAAAACAGCTTCAAACTTGATAGCTATATTTGACGGATGAAAATAATTCATTAGCATGCGATTGCCATTCCAGCGATTGTCTCTTACTGCGTATTTCATTTTGATCGCATTTATTGAATCGACAAAATATATTGCCGCAGTAGCTCGGTATGTAACCCTATACACTATTTCAGAGGAACGATTCAAATCATGTGCCGAGAACCGTGGACAGTTTGATAAGTTTTGTTCCTACGGACAGGGTGGGCAGACATTTTATCTGGGATCATTACGCCTCGTAAGTCCAATCCGTCTGGACCACGTTACACTTACGTCTTATATTATTAGCTTGCAAGCTGAATACCAAACGTCAGTTCAACGGTGGGAAAATATTGTCCTTTCCAACGTTGGACACTATCGAACCACAGTTATTGTCTAGAATAGAAGCGTAGTTTCTAAACAACTCTTGAGTTGATGGTCGGATATGTCTGCACAATATTGGAACAACGGTCGGTGAGCCAGAAAGATATGCACACGACTGGGTGATTTTAACGACGAAATCAATATCTCTTGACAAGAGGTCAACCTGAAACTGTCCAACAGATGAACATCAACATAAGGCCGATCTCGACATTCAACAGCTGAAAGCTACAGTGCACTGATTGTCGTTTCCGGTTTTAACATGTTTAAGTCCATTTGATCTTCTCAGCTTCATGTTATAATAAGCAGAAGACTCTAAAGTCACAGACAGAGCCAACATCAAGCCAACATTGGTTGATACTAAGAAGATTATCAAGGATATCAGTTCATACATGTACCTGATATAATGCAATAATGCAATATTTTTGCGATGAATTAGTAGTACACGTTTCTATTTTATAGATTATTGTAGCAGTAGACTAGTAAATTATTGCTTCACATCACTTTTCAGTTTTGAATGACTTTGTAATAGGTAAAAAGTAGTAGTAAAGTTTTGTTTTACGTCACTTTTCGGCACTAATGGTCATTAAGTGACATTGATTTGTAATACGATAAAACGTTGTAGTGAATTGATGAGATGAATGATGTACAGATGATGGTGTGAGGGCGGGGGTGATAAGGAATGGTAGATTATTGAGAGCGTTTTCCTTCGCTCGCCCGATAAGGGGTTCTGAGCATGTCTATGGGACTTAACCCCAGACATATAGTGTCTAACACGGCCTACAACAGTGCCTGCACTGATGCGGGAGCTGCATTAGCACCGTTGTCGAGCGGAGGAACCAGGGTAAGCCACTGGCAATCCGCCCGAAGATTATGGTCATCCCTTGGATGATTGCTGTAGACTAGTGCTTCCGTACCATGCCATAAAGCATGCGACAGACGGAACAGATCCCTGTGACTTTCGCACAGCTCCCTATACTCGAGTCGTCACGTTCCCATAGTAATAATTGTTGAGGGTAACTGCATTCATCCCACGTATTGGTAAGAGACCCACATGTAATAACAACCATTCTATTGCCGGTAGCTTAAGGCCCGCCCTATGCAGGGCGATATGAGAGTCTGCATTAGTAGCGCTGTTGAGCAAGGGTAAGTCGCTGGCAATCCACCCGAAGATTATGGACAGACAACTGTAGATGCGGGTTCTCTTGAAGGATTGTTGTAGACTAGTGCTTCCGCGACATGTTGTACAGCACACAAACAGACGACGACGGGGGGGGGGGTACTACTACTACTATTATAGCAACCACCCCAGTACCCCTGTATATTAATGTGCATGTACCGGTTCCCATGTGGTTCAGTGCTTTCTTTTTTTGTTTGTTTTATATTAGTGAATATATCGGAAAAATAATACAAGAGTATCGGGGTATTCACAATTAAAAGCTCTGCCTGTTGTCCTTTAAAAGGATATTCATTCAAATTCCTGACGCCTGGGCCAGTATTCTCGCAGGAATCGGATGGGTGCGAAACATTGTAACTTTTACGAGAATACGCCAAGTATATCTATATCTCACTCGACAGACTGCCGCCATTTTTTTAAATGCTCGAGAATTGATTATTAATAATATGCCTAACACATCTGAGCAAGATACATTTGTTTAGCCTTTTATTGAACTTGTCCGACAACTGGTTACTAGCAACATGCAGAACAAATTTGAGCGTGATACATGAAAAACTGTTGAAATTATCGCGCAAGGTAAATGTTAACGCCAACGCCGACGCCAACGACGCCGAACTACAATAACAATAGCTTACCTTTTTTAATTAAATATTAAAAGGCGAACTAAAAAATGTGAACCTTTAACATGTTAGATCCAAAGAGGACTTATTATTGAGATAGGAAGCCGTTGATCATTAATATGATTCATCAGACTTTGCCATATCACACTCAGTCAGTCTGGAGTTTGTGGATACTGGCGCTGACAAAATAGATTGTCAAATCACGCTCTGCGCCACAAATCATCACGCCTCACTCTCCTACATGGCGCAGTTCCGTATGTAGTCATGGCAACAAGTCACGCAATTCTGTCTGGTCCAAATTGTATTCATTCGGCGGATCTTTCAACCACTGTAGAGAACTGCCATAAGCCATAAGACACTAGCTGCTTAGCTTACAAAGCAGTCACTGCCAGTTGAAAACAGAGCAGAATAGCAAGATTTACGACGTATATCTGATATTAATTTCTCCCCCAGCTCAATCAATCTAAGCAACAAATGTGTATATTTTATCCCATTTATATAATTACGAATTGATCATAATCTTGTGAAGTCATATAGGTCCTACAAACTCAAGACAAAGAAAAGCATTAAGCTATAGTAGTGAAAGTTGAACATGAGGATTTAATCGATGCTTCGCTATATAAAAAAAACATGCAAAATTTCTTAGTTTGTAATGATTGAAATAAGTGTATCATGTGAGTTTTATAAAATATGGCTTTCCTGTGTGTCAAGATATCAGTGACGTGTGTATAATTTACATAGTTTATTTTCGAAAAAATTGTAAAAGCTTTAAAATAAAATACTTAATTGTTATATATGTAAATACTTAATAATCAATACATACTTAATATTCTTCTTCTGAATATCACACTTTATGGGTAACAGTTTGGTGATGGTATACATTAGACGTTTTTTCAATATGAGCTGTAACCAGGTAACAGATTCGTACGATATTATAAATGGTGTGACATAAAAACTGTGCGCATTATGGTTTAAATATACATGTATGTAACTGTAAGTATTTATATTTTTATCAAAGGAACTCCTTGGGATGAGAATTGTTAATTTTTAGTGTTCAAAATTTACTTATAAATATGAAGCTATAAAGCCTAAAAAATCTGAATAAAATACAAAAATATGAAAAAAAATATTAAACCACTGAAAACGAAACTAGTTTTATTTCCAAGCCGTGTATATTCATGATATTGTCATGTCAACAAAACTGCCCTAGATAACTACCATCTCAGATGGCATGATCAAAGCAACCACCTGGTTGCATCAAAAGCCGCCGTTAATTGGTCTGGGAACGCGATGATCGGGGGTGCCCCACCCCCCACAGCAGCGAAGGTCTGCTGAACGCTGGGCCGACGGCATCAACTTGTGGCCCAATGCTGTGCTAGCATTCAACCATCCTTTAGGTCAATACACTGCATGTTTGGGTTATTCATAGATTCTTATAAATATTGTTATATATATTAAGAAATGTTTTTGAAAATCTGAAAAATTCGATAGAATTCAAATAATTATCTGTAGGATACACTACTTCATTAGAAAATTAAAAACGAAAATTGATGTGATCATACGGAGTCGCTTTAATCAGTCATTAACATGTATATCGTGTGGGAGAACTGACCTTAGATAAACACAAATTATGCCATGTGTTCACGACCTTAATGAAATAACTTATCCACGTTATCTTGGCCTCAGGTTTCTCATTAATTATGTTCCAAATACACATACTATATATATCACGTATAGAATACAGATCACCATGATCATTGGCAAATCATCAAGTAAGATTTTTCAAGGTAAATATCAAATTGTCATGATTATCTGTAGATACTCATGATAATTACTGCTCTGTCGTGCAAAGCCAAAAGGTAGTAGCTGCTTTCTTTTCAAATCAGTAGTTACTGTTTTTTGGTCTAAAATGCACAACAGTATTGTTTTACACATGACAATCAAACCAGTACTTACAAAAGGTTGGCAACAGCGTAACAGGGTATGTGAACGATTGACTGTGTACTAGTACCTGAGTACGGGAAAATGTAAAATCACTTTCAACACAGCCTGAAATGATCATTTGAATTCTCGTTGTTTAGTGTTGCTGTCAACACCTATTTCACTCAAATTCACATGACAAGAAGCATCAGGTAAACCTGATTTTGGGCGCTGACAGACAATAGCTGACTGCGTTTCGTTCAGGAATAATTCCCCTCCACGTTCACTATATGTAGTAGATAGCAAAAAAATGTTCTTTAGTTTTAACCCTTTCAAGCTTGAATTTACCATCGTCATCTTCATCCACTACAAGCCGCGAATTGCTCTCGCAATTCTCGACTTAGTGGATGAAGATGACTTTGAGTGTGTGGCAAATGAAGAAAATATACTGTTATTATTAAAACAATTCCATGAAACTTTTCATTGCAAAATCCCTAGGTTTTAGGAAATTAAGTCATGCTTCACAGATGCAAAATAATGCTTTGATGCTTAAAGGGTTAATGAGCCCTCACACCACTAAGCACGACCACAGTCGTTTTTAATGTTTTATTAGCAGATTTAAATTGTACAGTTTATATTGAGAATGGGATGAGTGTTTAAACATCAATATATTGCAAATGTTTGGTCACAAATTATAAGAAATATCGAGTAATTTTTACCCACTTAAAGTTGTGCGTCGCGGTAGCGAGACACAACTTCAAGTGGGTGAAAATTGATGTTACATGTAGCGCTTTAAGGGACAAGCTTACATGTACGTCAATAATTCTGTTCACGGTGCCTATTTTGATTCAGTAATCTCTTCTGGCAGTAAGAAATCATCCAATCATTTATCAACTCACAAATGAACCATCATATTAATCATACACATAACACAGTTTATCCCAAGTACGTTGTCAACTTGACTTCTTCCATTAAAATTACCCAGAGGTGACATATCGCAACGTCATATACATGTACAGTTAAAAGCAGATATAAGACAGATATATATAAACTGCATAATAGACAGATACATGTATAATAGACAGATATTATAGATTACTGCTGCGGTTTAATTATTCATCAACATTATATATTATACCAATAAAATACGTTGTTTTCACTTTCTTTACCAACTGTGAGACAATTGAATGAGTATATGACATAAGTTTAAATAAAGAAAACCTGCGTACATGATAATCAATTAATACCGAAAGTGCAGCAATATACTGGTCAGCGTAGACTAGTGTAATTTGTTCTCAGATAGGGAATGTATTTAGTAGCGTACTTTATTGCTAGATATTTAACGAGCCTTTGTGATTCTGTAGAGGTAGATGCGTGTTACGCTAAAATAGTTTCTTACTAAGTATATGCTTACATTCAGACATCTCTACATGAAGTTGAGCTTCCGTGCATTGCTACTGATACAAACAAAGAAGTGTCCTCGTCATGTTCAATCAAGGAAGCTAAGCAGTTCTGGGGAATTAGAGATTAACCTTTATCTAAACTGGAATGTCATCGCAAATAGGCGTGATTTAGAGATCTGTAAAATGTTGCCCCGACGCTGGTCAAGATTTGCAATATCAACTGACTTCGATATAGAATAAATACCCGGTTTTATAGACTCTGGGAAACTGCCAGCACGCAATGAAAGGTTGGGAATGTCAGCCTGTAATCCCCGTCGCAGGTTGTCGCAATGCTGGGCCAACGTCACAGACGTTGGCACAGCATTGGGACAACCTTTGACCAAAAGTCATTCGACATGAACGACGTATCGTGTCGGCTGAGATAATACTCATGCATCTGGTGTCTGTGCGAACATGACAGACACGCCATATTCTTGTTCAACTGGGCTTACATCAAGGGAGTTATTTCCAGAATTCCAGGTTACTTAGGTACATGTACGTGAGGACCTGTCTGATGTCCTGGGCTACCCTGAGATTCCTGGAAAATCAATGGGGCCTCTGGCAACATATGTACTACGCGCTTACAGGGAGAGGGCCTTTGAATCAGGCCGTCGAACAAGACGAGGTATTTAAATACCTGCGGATCTGAGGTGCGCCGAAAATACATGGTTCGCCAATTTATGTTATTGATAACCTGGCCTCTAAATTACCACCCTGGTCAATCATGACAATCACTTAAACTCAACAAAAATATTTTTTTCATTTCGAGGCCAGGCAGTTTTAAAAAATCCCCGGCATTTTCTTAAAAATCGCAGAAATGTGATTAACCGCGACAAAAACCTTTTAATTCCACAGGTACGTAGATTAAGTGTCTACATGCAAAATCAAAAAGATTCTGATGAGCGGTTCTCGAGATATCGCGTTCACAAACTCCTGAGAGGGGCCGCTATCATAATCTAACGAACATACACATGCATGCATGCCGGGGGATGTATCATGATGTCAAATTTGATCATTCAATTTCTCTCCTATTTAAAGAACTAAAGTGTTTCACCAAACTAAAAAGCTGTGTTATGCCTCGCCACAGCGACCCCCAACTTCAGGTGGGTAGAAATTAATAAATTAATTGAATTATATGACATTTAAAAACTAGCTGGAAGCTACTGGGCGTGTAAGCAGGTCTGGCACGTCGTAGAATATCTATCGCTATAAAAATGTCGCGTGTTTCCGCGATAGTACTGGGTGTGGTAAGTGAACCCAGCAAGACCAGGCAGAGACCTTAAATATTCACTCTTCACTTAAAACTTTTCAAAGTCATCGTGGATTAACAAATATATCATTTTTATAAAGTAATCATCACATATTGAATGGTTTGCGTTCAGTATCGCAAGATACTGGTGTGTCAATAATACATATACGTCGCAGTTTAAAATGATGCCTGCTAAATAGCAAGATACTGAAACTGGTATGCTCTCTAAGAACATAAAGGAGAGAAATTACCGGCTCGGTCTTAGCAGTCAATCGGTTAAGCAGTATTAAATGGGTACGCCGTCACGCCCATTCAAAACAAAGTCTGCAGTACTATGTACATGTATATCCTGCAAAGGCCAACAGCAGCAACTGCTTGCAGTTGCTGCTGAGCCCTGACTTTTGCACGACAGAGTACCAGAATCCCAGCAAACATGATACATTAACCCTTTAACCGCCAAATTATTCAATTTGAATTTTCCCTCGCTTGAAGTTGTGTCTCGCTGACGCGATCCACAACTTCAAGCGAGTGAAAATTATTCAGATTTGACAAAATGGAGGTCAACTTTTTTCAAATCTTGCTTATTTAAAGTTACATTTTATATTAAACATGTTTAAAATGCGGTGCTTAATGTGGTAATAAAAACTGAAGAAACTGAATATATTCGGGACCGGTGGTTAAAGGGTTACCCGTGTTAACCCAATACTGAGTCAATGTTGGCCCACAGTCTGCGACGCTGGCCCAAAATTGACCCAGCATTCGGTTAATCCTTGGTTTAATATAAAGTATTTGTCGGGATACGGCGCGGTTCCAAAATCACTCCCATCCATCACTCAATTCGCATGTCATTCGCATGATGTATGCCGATTGAATCTCAGAATATACTGGGTTCAAATTCGAAAGAGTTTAAAATGTGAATCATGTGTTGCACAGATTTTTAAAGAATGCGATTTTTCACTCTGGGGACAATAGGAACAATAAATTCATTGACTTACATTGCTTACAAAGACTTAACCTGTTATTAATCGAGGTACATAATTATATGAGGCTTCGACATCAAGGTCTGTAGATTAACCCTCTGAGCCTCGAGCTTGAATTTACCATTGTCATCTTCATCCACTACAAGCCGCGAATTGAAGTCGCAATTCTCGACTTGTAGTAGATGAAAATGACATGACGTGGGCGAAAGTTCCATGAAAATTGTCTTCCTAAAACCCTGGGTTTTAGAAAATTAGGTCATTCTTCAGAGATGCAAAATGATGCTTTGATGCAGCGTGGGTGTTTAAAGGGTTTACACAAGATTAAGCAAGTAAGATGACGAACCCTCTCATCCCTAGTGGTATATCGGTTTACTGCTTTGCAAAGAAAAAATGCAGTAACTGCTTACTCGTTTTAACCCTTTCACCACTGAAGCCCGTTTTATGTGCTGAATGCCATAGCATTCAGCACATAAAAACGGGCTTCAGTGGTGAAAGGGTTAAAGTAAGCAGTTACTGCCTTTTGGCTTTGCACGGCAGTATATTTCCCTGCAAACACGAGACCTTGAACCAATGCTGAGGTAATGTTGGACCAGCGTCGGAGAAGATGGGCCAGCATTACCGCAAAATTGGGTCAACGTACCAGGTATCGTGTTTGCTGGGTCATAAACTAAATCATAAACAGATTAACATTTAAAAATATCACGTTTGTCGTGATACCATTAGGCTATGTTTATCCGTTCAAGAATGCAGGTGATTTCAAAGATCACTAAATTATGTTTTCAGGATTATAGGGCCCATTAATATCCATATACAAATGAAAAATTTTCACCGAGCACACCACAGTTCATAGATTAACTGTCTGTTTACTAATTGCTCGGCATCTTAAACATGGTCCTGACAATAATGTTAACATATCACCAGGCCTTATTTCCTGGCCTTCAGATATATCGTCACTCATCCAAACATGTCAGCGGCTTGGAAAACGAAACACTGGCACAACGATGGACCAACGTAGGCCCAATGTCTAGGCGTTGTCCCAGCATCAAAACAACCGTAGGTGTACAATGTACGTGGGGTGTGCAGTTCAGTGGTGTTGGTATACACACATACCAGGATAGACTTCTATGCCGTGTTTTGTCTATCTGTGGAACACAAATCGTTGGCGCGATGCACATGATGCAGGGTCAATATTGTGCCAACGTCACGGACATTGGCAAAACATTGAGTCAGCATCGTGCCTCACATTTTCGTGTCCCAGTTTAAACATGTCCCAGGTGTTTCCCACAACTTGGGATGTTTTGTGTACACCTGTGGGGGACGTAAAACAACACTACAAATATACGTACATAGTGCACATTAGAATACAGTGTGTACACGCCCATGGATACTATAAATACCCAAATGTAATGTATTGATGCATGCTCCAAGAAACACGAGGCGTTGGCCCAATGTTGGATTAATGTTTGGCCAGCGTCGGAGACGATGGGCCGACATTAAGCCAACATTGGGCCAACGTCTTGTGTTAAGTTGTTGTTGTATGATGGGATTGGGGTCATATTTTGCTATCCTAGAGCATTATTTACGAAGGACTGCCCAGCCATCCCCAAACCTGTCCATACATGATACTTCGTTATGACCATTATCATACTGGATGATCACATCCAGATTGTAGTCCAGAGCATATTATTCCATAAGTTTAGATGGAGATGAAAATACCCCCGCTGCCCAGCATGCGACTAAGGACTTGTAGATGTACATGTATGGTTTTTACAACGTCACACATCTGACGCATGCAAAACATATTCAATCTATCTAGCACCTGGGCAAGTGCACTTAACTCATTTTATCACATGTTACTGCAAATCAAATCAATATTAAAGCAAATAACCATACTAGAACACGCCAAGCTGGTTTGCTTCCTTTGCAATATTTATCATGTTTATCAGAAACCACAATGTACATGTATGTACCATGCATACAACGTAAAAACGATAACATATTTTTAATTCATGATTTTCTTGCTTCATGAACAGGTGTCATACTTTGGGCTAATTAGCATGATTAGTAGAACACAATTTTTAAATCACCTCATGCAGTAACAATCTCAAAAATCCTTATATTCCCATGATATTTATAGCGAAATTTATTTAAGTGAGATTGTAAATGTACATGTGCCCCTTTCAATTAAAGTTACATATGTACAGTATATGTCCCCTGATTTGCTAGCAAAGCCAAAAGGCAGTTATCTGCTTACTTGTAATGTAAACAGATACTTTAACTACCTCTTGGCATTGCACAGCAGTACCCGGTAGGCCTACTGTCCGCAACTTCAGAGGGTAAAAAATAAATGTGGGAAATCAATATTTTACTTGAACTGTGTACAGTTATTAAAACAGGTAAAGACCTAAATAATAATAAATAATTAACACTGATTTGTAATGGATAGTCCGACACTGTGGTATTATACAGAGAAAATAAACAGGTACAATTTTTAGATCATGTAGATACTTGGTACATCTGTTTTTTAGATGAAATTGCCAATTAATGCAATTTCCGGGAAAAAACTAAATAATTACACTAAATCTCATCAATATGACAACTTCCAGTACTGCATGATGGAAGCAGAAACTCAGGATCTGTAGCTAACTCTTATCGGACTGCTGATCACAAAAAATTGTCGTTCTCAATCGATTTTATTAGTCAACCAAATCACTGTTACTGGGAATGAATAATGATGAAATGTGTGTCTAAACATCAAGATTTGCAAATATTTGTGCCCAAATTAAACAAATAAATTAAAGTAATTTTCACTCACTTGATTCGAAGTTGTGGTTCGCGGTAGCGAGACACAACTTCAAATGGGTAAAAATTTAGATAGATTAACTAAAGCAGGATAAGGGTTAAACATATATGCCTGAAAGCTTCATTATAAGCTATATAATACCCACAGGACTCGGTCATCATCTTGTACAACAGTCAGGTCAAATGCAGGCTTCAAAGTGCAGGGTTTCCGCCATGGGGGGTGCAGGGGGGTCCGGACCCCCCACACTCAGCACCAATGGAAAGGTTATCCCCCATTTGTTGGCAAAGAAAATAAAAATATATTCCATATTTTGCTGTCCTTTCAGTTGAAATAGCCCATTTTGGGCACTAAAAATTAGAAAATCTGATTTTTTTTCTCCTGGGGGAGAACCCCCTCACCCCCACCCATTTTAAACTCCCCCTCTCAAACATTCCTGGCGGGAGCCCTGAAGTGTTCCTATAAGAATGGTCTTTGTGGACGACTGTACATGGCATACTAGTAAAGCTGAACACAGGAAAAAACGGATGCTCCCCTCCATTCAGTTTTATTGGAAAATCAATGACAATAAATGGTCCAATGTCACACATTGCGCATAATAAGTACATGTATGCTTGCACGGTTTATTTACTGAGAATTAGAAATTCATCATGGACACCTTTATGGATCATGGATCAACAATAGTTTAATCATGAATTAGAATACTACATACATGATAAATAATCGGCAACTATAAGTGCATGAGGTACAAAATATATTTTTTTTAAATCTCAATCAAAATTATTTGGAATTAGACAATATGCTGCTTATTTATCTTCAAATATCAGGCCAGCCTTAAAACTATGTTTGTTTCGGATTTCACAGCAGCTAAAAAGTCATGCAGGAGGGAGGTAATTATTTTATTTTTCAGCTGCCAGACCTTTCTTTTAGACGAAACCCAATCACTGCATGTTCACCGATTTTTTGGAAAATGACCCCCAAAAAATATTAGTTTGGGAAAGCGTAAAGAAAAGTTTTTCACCTGCAGCATTTATGCCCACCCAACCGGGAAATCCGAAACAAGCTTAGGCCTATTTCCAATTTAGGCCTAATGATAAAATGATTATACAAAATGTTTACATCTGAACTATTACAATTCAAAAACATTAAAAGCATCCCTGTTAGACATGTTAAGACATTGGCCAGTCCCTCCAAGAAAAAACTTGCAATAATAAATAACTTGAAAACTGAAAGCTTCAAGTACAAATATACTAAGTTCAATCATCCAAATGCCTCCACCACCAATGTTGATTTTTGTTCAAGATGCTGAGCCGTTTTGTTTTTAATGGATTCTGCCCAAAAGTTAATTAGATCATGAAATACCTAGAAGACCACTACATCAAATTTGAATGGAATCCAACCAACAGTGCATAAGCTTTCATATCAAAAGAAATGCCAAGTTACACTATAAACCTTATGTATTCGGGATGCTCAATAGAAACAGACTCCTGACTGTACATAATGTATAAATGTACAGTAGTGCTGTAGATAAAAGAGTTCTCGGTGCTGTATACTTGTGTGTAAAATTATACTCAATTACAAACAATTTAAAAATTCATATGAAAGCTGTTATTTATTTCCCCATGAAAAAATCCAATTTAATTAACACAACAGCACTCCAAATAATACTTACTTTCCTATAATCTCAAATAGCTCATAGACATCATCAAACAGCACTTCCTCCGAAGCCAGCATACTGAAGCTGCTTATGATGCAAGTGTCTGCAACAATCATGCAAAGGCAAATAATAGAATGATGAAAAGAACTCATATTAGCAACATAGTAGTAGTAGTAAAATGCTCCTACCCTTGGAGTTTTTACATGAGAAAAACATGATAATTGCTGTGCACTCCAGCGCTTATATGCCAAACATATACCTACGCACAACCCAATATGAAACAAGACTACATAAGTCCAGGAGCTCCCGCGACGAATTAGAATTTGATTTAAGCAATTTTGTGTAGGGTTTTTAATGTAGTCCTAGGCTAGGTCAACAAGACGCAAGACAACTAGGTCTAAGAAGCCCAGTCTAAGAGTGGGATAAGAACTAGACAGTCTGTCAGAGATTGCAAACCTCTATTGAAATTAATGATCCTAATCAGTATCCCAGTAATGGTCTACCTATCTGGCACGGTTTACCCTATATCAGGCCAATCGAGGTAACTAATAGCTGATTTACGGTCATTTTGAATTCGATATAAATTAGTCAAAAACTTAGGGTGCATCCTCCCCCGAAACCTCAAATTTTGTTTTATAGTAATGGACTAACATCTAACACAGTTTGCCAAATATTGGGCATGTGAAAGTAAATAATGGCCGATAGGGGGCCATTTTGAATTTGAACGAGTCAGAATTTTTCAAGATGCATCCTCAGCTGAAATCTCACATTTCATTCTATAGTAATCGTCTAGCTATCTAGTACGGTTTACCAAATATCGGTCATGTGAAAGTGAATAATGGCCTAAAGGCGGCCATTTTGAATTTGATCAAGTCAAAATTTTCCATGATGCATCCTCAGCTGAAATCTCACATTTCATTCTATAGTAATGGTCTAGCCATCTAGCACGGTTTACCAAATATCGCCCATGTGAAAGTGAATAATGGCCGATAGGAGGCCATTTTGAATTTGATCAAGTCAAAATTTTTCAAGATGCATCCTCTCCTGAAATCTCACATTTTGTTTTATAGTAATGGTCTAGCCATCTAGTACGGTTACTAAAAACCGGCTATGTGAAAGTGAATAATGGCCGATAGGCGGCCATTTTGAATTTGATCGAGTCAATTTTTTTCAAGATGCATCCTCTCTTGTAATCTCACATTTTGTTTTATAGTAATGGTCCAGCTATCTAACACGGTTTACCAAATATCAGCAATGTGCAAGTAAATAGTGGCCGATAGGCGGCCATTTTGAATTCGATTGAGTCGAAAGTTTTTAAAAGGCATCCTCTCTCGAAACGTCACATTTTGTTTTATAGTAATGGTCTAGCTATCTAGCACAGTTTACCTGATATCAGGCCTATCGAGGTAAATAATGCTGATTGTCGGCCATTTTGAATTCGTAAGTTTAAAATTTTGAGGGTGCATCCTCCCCCGAAAACTCACACCTTGTTTTATAGTAATCAGGTAATGGTCTAGCCATCTAGCACGGTTTACCAAATATCAGCCATGTGAAAATGAATAATGGCCGAAAAGGCGGCCATTTTAAATTTGATCAAGTCAATTTTTTTCAAGATGCATCCTCATCTGAAATCTCACATTTCGTTTTACAGTAATGGTCTAGCCATCCAGCACGGTTGACCAAATAACGGCCATGTGAAAGTGAATAATGGCCGATAAGCGGCCATTTTGAATTTTATCGAGTCAAATTTTTCCAAGATGCATCCTCTCCTGAAATCACACATTTTGTTTTATAGTAATGGTCTAGCCATCTAGCACGGTTTACCAAATAACAGCCATGTGAAAGTGAATAATGGCTGATTGGCGGCCATTTTGAACTTTGACAAAATGATTTTTTTCAAAATACATCCTCTCCTGAAGCCTTACAATTTGTTTTATAGTAATGGTGTAGATATCTTGAGCGGTTTTCATGATATTCCACAATATCAGGCCTGTCGAGGTGAATAATGGCTGATAGGCGGCCATTTTGAATTTTATCAACTTCAATTTTTGCAGGATGCATCCTCTCCTGAAACCTTACAATTTATTTGATATTAATGGTGTAGCTATCTTGAGCGGTTTTCATGATATTCCGCAATATCAGGCCTGTCGAGGTGAATAATGGCCGATAGGCGGCCATTTTTAATTTTATCGACTTGAAATTTTTCAAGATGCATCCTCTCCTGAAACCTCACAATTTGTTTTATAGTAATGGTGTAGCTATCTTGAGCGGTTTTCATGATATTCCGCAAAATCTTTCAGTCGGATTTACCGATGTTATAAATTAGGTCAAAGTGCTGGGTCAACTTCAAGGTCAAGGTCCAAAAACCTGAAAAGGCACAACTAGGGACCTTAGAGAACATGTATGTGCAATATGACTGTCATCGGCCCAGTACTTTTCGAGATCTGCTCCGGAAACGAAGTGCGCGTCAAAACGTCTAAATAGGTCATAGTTCTGAACCAGAAGTAGGTCAAAGTTCAAATACCCCAAAAGGCACAACTAGACCCCCTAGGGGTGTTGTGTGTAAAATTTGAAGACAATCGGACAAGTACTTTCAGAGATATGCTCCGGAAACGAATTGTTTACGGACGGCCCAACGGCCCAACGGCCCAACGCCGTCACATCATCATTTTCTTCTCTGCAACCTTGCGTATTGAATTCAGATTAAAAATATTTTAACCCGTCCATTAGCCACCTGGAAGTAACCCACATATCAAAAATTGTTATCCTAGCTTATTTTCTCACAAAGTTATAGGCAAAAGAAGAGGCCAAAAAAAAACGGAGGTAGAATCCATAGCTCCCTTCGCTCACCTACGGTGACGGCGGGAGCTAAAAAGTGTCATGAATCATTGGTGGCAAAATAAGCTGCACACATCCTTTACAAGGTAACACTCTAGATTATTTAAAAGATAAAGAATTCCTATGTGACACGGACAGAAGTACAATAATTGAAGACATTTTTGGCAAGGATGGATGGGTTTAATAGTTGAATCTGATCATTTTCTTGTGTTTGACTGTCGTCTAAATGCAATCCAAGAGATGTCTGGCTACAAAGTTAAAAAAGATATTTCACAGATGACATTGTGTCATTACTTTGATATCAACATTTAAAAAAAAGCTGGCTTGCTTCTCCGCTTGAGCAGTTGGACAAACAACATTTCTGAGAGTATGTTCAAGGCAGCAGTCGGAGCACTGTTGGCGAATAGAGGGAGGAGACCATCGTACAAGACGAGAAATTTATCCTGAACTCACAAGATATTTATATATATGTAACAGGCCTTCAGATTTACCGTGAGCGATTGCTCACACACACCATAACTCATGCAGTTATAAAGTCAAGAGTGTGAAATACAGCTCACCTCATTGTTGTCAGATTGTTTTTTTTACAGAAAATTTAGTCTTCCTTCAAATTTTTTTGACAAGTTTGACATTGCCATTGTGGTTAACTGTGGTGAGTGATCACTCACCTCACCACTTTGAGGTGAGCCTTTTTTAACTCGCTACCAATTTTTAGAGGCTTGATGTAAGATCCAGCACTCTGATCAAATACCAAGGGAGCTGCCCAAAAGAGAGTATGGGGTAGCAGTATAAGTGACGGATTTTCTCTCCCCCGGACACCAAATGATAATCCTTTAGAATAGGGGACGTTATTTTTATGACGTTGAGACCACATTTTCTGTCTTATAAAGCGAGGAAAATGTGGTCCCACTATAATGGGACCACATTTATTTTTAAAATACACTATTTGTACTTGGGACCACAATCCGTCTGTATAGTGAAGAAAATATTGAGATGCCTGGGAAAGGCTGCACTAGTTTGCCCATGGTAAAACCTGGGTGAAGTTTTGTTTGCCTATCCTGCACTTCCTCATGGGGCGCACCGAGGGTAAAAATGGAGTTTCATAGCTATAAGGATGAGAATCCATCAAAATTTGTCTTCTTCCATGAAAAAAAAAACTGGGGCCGGAGGCTATGCCCAAATTTCTGATTGTTATCAGGTTAAATGTGATATATTTGCTCTGTTACCAGGTTACAGTATTGCAGCCCTGCACTCATTGGGTGCCCTGATGTATCTTAAAACCTGATATTATATATGGATAGCACAACTCAGTAGTTTTATTCAGCTGCTTCAAAAAGTTCAAGTGTCTGGGTGATGTTTTGGCTTCTGTATCCCTGCCGGAATTTGCTAAATTAAGGTCACAGCTTTTGGATGTTTTTATCATTAGCTCAGATTTTGATCTGGCCAGCACCGCATTTTTCTGGCGAGCAGTGAAAACTGTGGAATGTGGTCAAATATTTATTCTAGCATGTCGGCAGTTATGAAAAAAGGCTCAGCATAATTTTATTGGACAATTTTAAAATTTATTGAATCTACCTACACTACGATAAACCAGCTCAGTGATAAAAGTGCAATTCAAAACAAATAACTCCTGGTGGCTTTATTTCTACCAGTAATAGTGAGCAAAAAGAAAAAACAAACAGAGAAAAATATGCCTTTTATTACAGTGTCTTTCAAATTCACATATAAGGGTCTACTCGCCGTCACGTTAAAAATGACCAACCAGGATCGCATGATTTTAGGCAATTTATCAGCTAATTCTCAACCGATTTCTTTCAAATTTTGCAAAGGCCATTTTCTATTCAAATCCTAACAGCTCTGAAAATTTCGTAAAATTATATAGCGTATTTTAAAAGCTAGACCATTTGACATGTAGAATTGAAATTACAACACTCAACTCAACACTACAACAGGCCCAACGACAACGTCTGCTTGTAACTTACTTACTGCCTCTTAAACTTCCTGATGGTTGCTCTGTGAGTGTGACCTAGGCACGAAATCAAGAGCTACTCTATCATTCAAGTCGCCCGGCGTCGACCCCTGTCACAGGGCACAGAACATGCAGAACTTCAGAAAAACTCAAAAGTGAAAAGGCAAGCGACGGAAGGCGAGATTCTGAGCATCAACTTCAAAGAGAAAATATTTAATATCTATTCACACTTACGTCTTGAACAAAATTAAAGCATAATCCAAATGTGAAAAATTAATCTTTAAAATAGTGGAACACTGTGATAAATGTCTTAATCCACAGGAAAATAGCTTAGTTCGTGTTTAATCCAACTGAGACTTGTTCTTTTCTCGCCATCTTTGGCCGGAAGCAGCAACACCGACATCTCCCGAAATCCTATAATGCGGATTCAGAAGTACAGATAGGTCTTGATTAAAAAAAAATGCCTGTCTGGAAAAAATGCTGCGTACACAGACGTATTATCACATAACATGTCTGTGTTTTAGCCTAATGATCGTGTCCTGAATTAAAAAAATAATGTTTGCCAAGCTGTATTTTACCCAATAGATCCCTAAAATCGCACAATAAAATAACCTTTGTTTTTGTGAATAAAAAATGTGAAATATGCGTTTTGTTTACGAATAACAATAGAAGACTAGACCTAGACATGAATTGTGACTTTTCAAGTAACAATAATATTTGGGCTAGGTTTTATGAGTTTTTGTGGCCGCCATTTCGAATTTTGTTGGGTTATTTTTATTATGACAGATTGATTCGAATTTCGCGTCTGAGGTTTTTGGCAGCCATTCTGAGCGGGAATTTTAGACTTCGGACTTCAGACTTCAAATTTCATAAGTCTCCACTGAGCTTTTGCAGTTTTAAATAGATATATATTTGTTTGTCAAATGGAACCAACATCAAAACAATATTGATTTAACGCTTTATGTTTGAATAGAATTGCAACTGTTATTTTAAGTGTAGCATTTTGGAAAACTTTTAACTGTCCATACCAAATACACAATATTGGTTTTATACTGTGCCACTGTCTGCGACGCTGGCCCGGAATTGAAACATTGGACAATCGTATTTTTAATTTGAAATCTATAGACTATAGGGTGGAGTCATTCTGCACATAGGGCGGCTCTGTTCACCCTCCTGGCAATGAATGGAGAATCACCCGCCATGTACACCACCCAGCAAGCACGAGACATCGACCCAATGTTGGACCGATGTTGGGCCAGCGTCGTAGCCGGTGGACCAGTATTGGTCCAACATTGGGTCGATATATCGTGTTTGCTGGGCATGGTACCTACTATAGGCATACTGCCGTGCAAATCCAAAAGGTAGGGGAGACTGGGGCACCTTGAGATATGGGGGACCTTTCAACAGGCCTGTTTGACACAGATATTATTTTGCGAATTGTGCGCCATCTGGTCAATGATACCAACATTTCGATTTTCCACCCTATTGCTAATGGCTATTGGACATCCTTGGCATGCATATAACCTCAGGCCCATTTTTTACATGAAAAGTAGATTTTTGGGATGATCAATATCTGGTTGTATAGATCACATAATACTTGATTTCCCTATGATTTTGGTTGTATCTTACACCTGTGTTATCACTGTATAACTTATGTATAATGGTTTGCTTCAAATACACCCCACACACAAGCTATGATATAGGATGTGAGGTCAGTCAGGGTGGGGCACCTTGAGACGCTGTTTCAATGTGCCCCGAAACTGTCTCAAGGTGCCCCAAGTCTGTCTCAAGGTGCCCCGAAAGTGTCTCAAGGTGCCCCCACCTTTTTTCAGGCACATATTTTACTGCAACATCTAACATTAGCCAACTGCAGACTTTAGCTACAGGTATATGTAGTATTCAAATCTTGATTTTAGTTAGATCCACGTTGTTTTCAAGTACCTAATTTTGCGTCTCAAGGTACCCCATGTGGTGTCTCAAGGTGCCCGAGACACTTTTTTGAAAATCTGTTTTGTTAAAAAATGTAAGGTTACACATTTCTGATAATTTTCAACTCTTGCTCAAATATGCCCCACTGGATGCTGTATCCATATGTGTCGTCAAAATATTTTATTTTGAAAATTAAATCTGTGTTTGGGGGTTTAAATTTTTCCGTCTCAAGGTGCCCCAGTCTCCCCTAGTATCTGCTCACTTTACAAGTAAGCAGAAACTGCCTTTTGCCTTTCAAGAGTAGACGAATCCGGATAAATCCGGAAGAACATGATGGATGACTTAGAAAAGTCATAGCGGTATACCTGACTACTCTGGGAATATCGTGTCCAAATTTCATGTTCATTGGATAAGAACTCAGGGAGAAATAGGGCCGCAAAAAACCTGCACAGAATAATAAGATTAAAGAACCAAAGAGAAACCAGAGCCCAAATATAACTAGACATGAATTGTGACTTTTCAAGTAACAATAATATTTGGGCTAGGTTTTATGAGTTTTTGTGGTGGCCATTTTGAATTTGGTTGGGTTATTTTTATTATGACAGATTGATTGGAATTTCACGTTTGAGTTTTTTGGCAGCCATTCTGAACTGTAATTTTTTTACTTTGGACTTCAGGCTGCAAATTTCGGAAGTCCCCACTGAGCTTTTGCAGTTTTAAATAGATAAATATTTGTTTGTCAAATGGAATCGCATTCAGGGTGCACAGTACACACATTGACTTGTCTCTGACTTGTTGATTTAATGATGTATCACTATCCGCGACGCTAGCCCAACATTAAAACAACATTGATTCAACGTTTTGCGTTTAAAAAGAATTGCAACTGTTATTTTATTTGTAGCATTTGAAAGGTTTTAACTGTCTATACCAAATACACAATATTGGTTCAATACTGGGCCACCGTCCGCGACGCTGGCCTAGAATTGAAACATTAGATAAATGTATTTTTTTTATCAAATCTGGAAACTAAAGGGTGGGGTAGGTCTGGACATATGGTCACCTTGTTCACCCTCCTGGCATTGAATGGAGAATCACCCGACATGTCCACTATTGAACCAACATTGGACCCAATTATATACTGCCATGCAAGCCAAAAGGCAGTTCTGCTCGCTTCACAAGTAAGCAGATACTGCATTTTGCATTTGAAGAGCAGCATGGTGCAGTATCTGGTCACTTTACAAGTAAGCAGAAACTGCCTTTTGCCATTCAAGAGTATAGTGAACCAGAAAATCCTGGATGGATCCAGAAGAACACGATGGATGTCTCAGAAAAGTCATAGCAGAATACCCGACCACTCTGGGAATGTTGTGTCAAAATTTCAAGTTGATTAGATAAAAACTCATGGAGAAATAGCGTCTTACAAAAACGTGCCAAGAATAATAAGTTTAAAGTTCCGTTGTAAAATCAATATATTTGGGAATATAACTAGAGAAGAATTGTGACTTTTCAAGTAACAATACTGTTTGATGCATTTACAACTGTTAGTTCAATGTTAATTTGTAGCATTTGAAAGGTTTCTATTGCTCGTATCAAACAACCAATGTTGGTTCAATGCTGAACATCCCTCTGCGACGCTGGCCCCACATTGAAACATTATTGGATATAGGCTTCTGTATTTTAATTGATTAAATGTAGAGGGTGCTCAAAGGGTGCAAGCCGGTCATGTCCCTCTGACAGTGAGCCCTTATATTGAGTGGCCAAGATTCATTCATGGGCTTCTTCCGACATGTACATCAATGTGCCAACATTGATCCACATAGTGGTCCAGAAAATCCTGAACAAATCCCGAAGAACATGACGTATGACTTAGAAAAAGTCATAGCTCACCTCCCCAAAACATAAGGATCATTCTGCCAAAGTTTGAAGTCGATTGAATAACAACTGAGGGAGAAATAGCCCATTATAAGCCCCCGACATGTACATCATTGGCCAAACATTGATTAGCACTTAGTAATCCAGACAATCCTGAATAAATCCGGAAGAACAACTGGGAATTCTTAGAAAAGTCATAGCAACAATCCTACATACCTCAGGATCATTGTGCCGAGGTTTGAAGTCGATTGGATAAAAACTCAGGGAGAAATAGCGCACGGACATAGAAGATAAAAAAATTGAGATCCAAGCAAAACTCAATATGTTTGGACCACAAGGTCCAAACATAATGATACCGGTATTGATTTTAGTAGGCCTAATTATATCTGGGACTCCCAGCATTGTTTGCGCAAGTTTTCGATGTTTGTCAACTAGTAGGCCCCTATGTGCAAATAGTGTTTAATTTTAGTATCACAATATAATATGGTAAATGAAATTATACAATCTTATTCTTTTATGCGAATTTTTCCAGAAATTATGGATACCGATGTGTGAAACAGTGACTTCACAACCATTTATCTGAATAATTTTGCACATTTAAAATTAATACTGTTGATATTTGTAAAATCATGCTAAGGGTGCTCACCATTTTGGTTTGTGACTTTTTATTTGTAAAAACATGTTAAGTGAACTTATCCCTATGATGTAATATGTGTAACACGTTAGGCCTACCGCCCAGCGTACGTGCACCTTGATGTCAATTCAACGTCGATAAATAGTCAAAATTTTATTGATGTCAATTTGATGTTAATTAAACGTCAAGATTTAATCAAAATTTTGTAAAAAAATATTTTAACTTTTTTGCACTGTAATTAATCTTAATGTTAATTGGATGAATATACAAAGCTAAGAGAAACCGACAGAGAGACTGACAGATATTTTATTGACAGAAAGAAAGTTATTACAGACTTATTTGACATAAAAATGAGAGAGATATATGTATGTATATACAAGATTGGTAATTTTTCGAAATCGGATGTTACAATATACATGGTATGACATATGTGACTAAAATCATGTCAATACAATGTCTTTATATTGTACATAGGCAAAAGTTTGACGTTCAATTCACGTCAAATCGGGGACATCAAATTGATATTATTCATCAGACATCAAATTGATGTCAATTCGAAGGCAAGGTGTTGACCATTCCTTTGAAATTATTATACAGTAATACATACATATACATATTTTTAGATTGTATAGACATATATATATATGTATATTTATATGTAATAGGCAATATGCAGTATCTGCTTACTTTACAATAAGCTGATATTGCTTTTTGGCTCGGTGCTGCAGTATAGACTACACATTTACAGTGGTGAATGATTTTCGCTGATTTCTCAGTCAATTCTCAACCAAATGTTATGAAATTTCACGAGCGCTATTCTCTAGTCATGTGGCGACTACCCTGAAAAATAGAGTATACCTTAGTTAGTCTATTTAACATGTAGTAAATAACAAAAATGTCAGCCTCTATAATTAAACCTATAGCTTCGTCTCGGAATGCCATTACAATCATGTCAGATGGTCTAACTTCTGAAATACCTTCTAAAACTTCATGACATTTAAAGAGCACATTGTGTGTTAAAAATGTCATGAAATAGGTTCAGAATTGACTGAGGAATCCGCAAAATGTATTCACACTGTTGATGAATTTGTTGTGAATCTGACTGTCAGTGCCATCGTCCCCTTGTAACCAAAATGTTGCATGTGTCATCAGTTTGTGATTTAAAAGCTGGGCTGCAATGCCGATGAGTTGATATCAGACCTCTGTATAAAGTGCATGCAAGTAAATAGCAAGGGTGACCTTGAACTTATGCCCCCGATTTAGCAGCGTCCCCATTGGCTAAATAGGCAGAGGCGTCATTCCAGTGTTCACTTGCTAGACCAGACCAGGCTCAAACCCCACAGGTGGCAATTATAAAAAAAATCTAAAAAAAGATTTAAAATTATCGTTCAAAATACCATTTTTTTCCAAGGGTTTATCTGTTCTTTAGGGTTTTTGTGACATCAATGTCTGAATGTCGAATTGACGTCAAGGTTTTAACGTCAATTTGTCTTAACGTAACAGTTATGTAGTAATATTCACTGGTAAATGCTCTTTTGACAGTTTTTTTTTATAGTGAAATATGTTTTACTAAGTGCCATAAACATGTACTTTTTTCTGAGAAAAGTGCTTTATAATGTACGTATAGGCCCTAGAGCCAAAAAAGAAATTTACATCAAAATCTTCCCTACCTCAGCACCTTATATCCGTCGTTCTCAGCAAGGTAATGGCGCTTGACAGATTATTACATTGAGCCCTTAAGTTGTGTAATAAGCTAATGTAAATTAAGTTAAAGGTAAAGTTGTTTAACAGTGCTTCGGAAGCTTAGGGTGGTTAACAGGGCTTAGGAACGTAGATCTGAAGTAGATCTATGTTCCATGGATATCACAAGATATATATTACTTCGATGTCATATAGTCCTAGTGTAATTAATATTAAAAATATATACCATCACAAAAAAGGCAATCACATAGAAGGTTTTTCCATTACGAAACGATGTAAAAAAAAACGGCTGAACGTAAAAAAATAATAGGCCCCTCCTTACAATCATTACACTTCATAGAAACAGCACATGTGCCGCATTGGTGACACGCCTACCAATTAAACACAGCATGACCAGCTGATCATTTAGAGTACAAAACACATGTCCGTGGTAATAAAATTAAAAATGTTGATGCCTTATTTGGCAACCACTGCCTAATCTCTAAAAAACGCGGCCTCCTTTAAACGACTACCTGTCCTGAACGGCCACTTCTGGCTTGCTATAGTGGTGGTCGCTCCAAAGAGGTTTATCTGTAATCAAACATCGGATAATTATGAGAAAAATTGCCAGCACATAAATACCCAAATTCTTGCAATGTTGGTGCGTTAAAAGTGACCCTACCATTGCAACTCCTCCTTTGATTTTTAAACAGTGCTAAAAAATATTCGCGCTGATACTTGGTGACGCATAGAACTTGTACATCCGTGCAAGCACTCACGGCTTTCACAAGTCAGCTTTTGTAGGGATTATCACTTTTACCATAGGGTTCTTAGAATAATAAACATCAGATATTCTAAGAGATATTCTAGAAGATTTACTGTCAGGCTACTGATAATAACGTTTTTCTTTATGTCTCCCGTAAATGTGATATCGGCGGATTATAGTTGTTTGAATACAAAATAACTTACTGTTACTGATAATTACATCGTTTTCTGCTTCCTTTAAATATGTTATCTTCGGATTAGTTGTTTAAATAAATATATCTAATAAAATATAATAAAATATATTGTTCTTGTATTGTTTCTTGTCACACATACATACAGTTAACCATAACAGTAAAAGAATACACTCGTTTGTATGTAAAATATGCATCAGCATTTAATTATCTACAACAGTGGATAAGACACCGTCCAAAATGCAATTAACTTGACGAATGAATAAAACACTACATAAAAGAGATCACCCACAACAGTAGATACAAAACATTCGTACACAAGACTAACAACTCATCAAAGGGTAAGTATACATTTCATCTGCTAAACATTAAAAAGTGAATATTGATATGAAAGGCCGGTCCCGAGGGCTCAATCGGTCCGATTGTGGCCCGAAACTGAGAGGTACTGGGCTCGATTCACAGCCGGGTCGGATGTTTGTCATCGGGGTTGTGGATAGACAGCGCTCCAAACTGTTTAAAGGCCTGGAATGTTTAGTTCTGGTGTAATGTGCACCATAGGGACCCCTTGGAGTCATTTGATAAGAATAGGATAGTCCCCACTTCGGGCTTCCTTCTGTCGTGATATTGCCATGGTTATGCAGAAAGCGACGCAAAGCAATATTCATTCACCCAAAATCGATATAAAAACACTTTTATTTTGTTTAAATTGAAATTGCAATCGGACGTCTATGACTCCCTGAATTCATTTTATATTCATTTATCATATTGATATAATTACCATATAATAAACAGTAACTTGTTTTGTAATCCATTCCAACATTGTGGCGAACTTTCCTATGATAGTTGTAGCGAGCCTTTCAAAATCTGTGGCGAACCCACCAATTTGTGGCGAACCTTCCCGTGGCAAAACTTCCCTGCGGCGAACTTAACTGAGACCTTTTCGAGGTGCCCATATAAAACAGTAGGCCTACATAACAGATTAACGAATAATATAAACAATTTGGGCAGGCTTTGTGCTGAGGAAATATATCTATACTGACATAGCATCAGATTATGAGATCGTAAATATTAACTTGACAAAGTCAAGTCAGGCTATTTCTGCCAAATAATTTGAAAAGTCCCCTAAATTTGTCAAGATATATTTTTCTATACTTTCTTGATACTGTCAGATTATCTGCAATAGGCTTGTAGCGAGAATAACCCTTCAGCCACGGCATAGCGTTAATTTCCACCCCTGCCCACTAGTATAGGCTATATAAAAAAGCCTAGGCTACCTGTCATTCTTTGTACGTCTAGCTTCTGAGAAATTTTCTGCCACATATTTCTTGTCCAGATTTGGTCTTTGTGTATCTTTTTCGTTTGGTTGTACAAACCGGGGTTCGACCAAACAATCTCTTGCACTCTCCCAGTTCCTTTTTTAATAGTGTTATGCTTTTGTTTGCCATATTTGCAGATTATCAGGTGATTATATGTCGGAGTTAGGTATATCATCACAAATTTTGCAAAACACGTTGTGATACACCATACACCATATGCATGACCTCATTTTCTGGAATTCCACATGCGGATTTGCCATGCGGTGGGGGGGGGGGGGGATCTAAGATTGTTGGATTTTCTACCCACGCGGCAAATCACACTCGCGGTATCCGAGTGTGATGTATTTAATAAAGGCTAGATAATATGGCATCCGCACAATATGAGCAAAATAAAGAGCATAATATATAATATATATATATTATGCTCTTTATAATATATTGCAAATAAGATATGAACTCTTTTTAATTGCTTAACTATATGACATTTGAACCAATTTGAGGCTAGTAGCCTAGCTAATGCTGGTGAAATGATCAGTTTCAAACGGATGAAAAATACAAAACCTTTGCAAACATGACCTGTTATGACTTAGAAAGTTTAACCCTTACAGCGCTGAAATATTTTATACAACATGGAGAGCAAAGGGTGATTTTCAATTTAAATCGTCATAAATGTCTTATCTAGCCCTTTCCGCTCCATTTTAATACCTATGTTATGGGTCTACGGCCATTATAAATATTGTACTCTTACAGTGCGGGGATCTACTTTAGACGTCTACAAACGTCAGACTCTGACGACAAAAGTCTATCCGGATTCCGCGCACCGTAAGAGTTAAAATATACATACATGTACATATCAATAATTATGGTTGCCATAATTATCTTTTATGGGTCATAAAATCAAAATTGTATTTGTTTGCTCTGTAATAAATTTTATTGTTGTTAATCATCTTACACACAGTGTAATTTGCTTGATGGTACTTTTAATTATGGTGAGCCATAAATTGGTTTTGTGAGGCGTAATTACAACTGTGTCTTATTTTAATTTATATAACTTTGATGGTCATTTATCACAAACACTGTGTAATTTGTTTGACGGTACCAGAGACGCTAAGCTCTGTCCTTCTATTTTACGGAGGCTGTTTTATTACCATATGACCTAATGAGCCGAGCCAGGCTAATTTGCATATTTAGCGTGGGTCAGCCTTACGCTAGTTCGACTAGTTTTTATCCCCCGCCCGTAGGGGAAGGGGGATTTTAGTCACGCCAGGATTCTGTCCCGCGTCCGGCCTCCAGCATCCTGCGTCCGGCGTCACGTTTTCTTGTGGGCGCAAAAACTCAAAAACTGCTGGTCACTTTTTTTTGAAATTTTAACATGACATTCCTAGCTACATGGGGCAGACCTGTCAACCCTCCCGTTTTCGGCGGGAGCCTCCCGTTTTGGAGGGGCATCTCCCGACCTCCCGTTTCACGTCATTTCCTCCCGTTTTAAAATTATTTTGACCTCTGGAAAATAAATGTTCTGTTTACCAAAATAACTTTGCTTATGATTGTATCCTATCATTCAGGCTATCGTGCCTATGATAGTGAGGTCAGACCATTTTTTTCATCTGTTGAATTTTTTTTAAATTTTATGGAAATTTGGAAAAAAATTGCAGAAAACAAATCAGAATTTTTTTTTGTAATTTCAATTTTTATAAATGTTATGAAGGGAAGTCTGATTGTAAAAAGTCATTTTTTTCGGACAGGGTGTAGCTGTGTTCAGCCTATTTGCGCTCCACTTCACACGAAAATAAAGTGAATTTTTCAAATCTAGAATAAATTTTACACAAACCTGTAGGCCCTATCCGGCTTTCTCCGTCACTTATTTGCAAAACCGAAAAATTATCTTTTACAAAAGGAAATACCTCAAATTTGACAGACGTTTGCGGTTGCATTTGACGTCCCTACTTATAAACGAAAACCTGAGGGTCTTATTAGCCTAGTCAGCGTGGGGATACACAGGCCCGAATGCCCAAAAGGTGTGACTGGTGTATGTATACATCCACCAGTCACACCCTTTGGACATTCGGGCCTGTGTGACTGGTGTATGTATACATCCACCAGTCACACCCTTTGGACATTCGGGCCTGTGTGGGGATAGAGAATGGCTTATTACTTTCTCAGTTAAAAAATGTTAGAAATTTTTCATTTTTTCTACTTCCCCAAAACTACTAGTGAAGTCTCTGATCTGCGTGGAATTATCAACTCTGCGACTTTGTGCCAATTATGCCCACAAAACCAGATCGCTGCAATTATCAACTGAATCTTTGCAAAGAGCTTACTTAAGTAACATACATATATGATCTGTATATTCTGGTGGTGTACGCATTGCTCATTTTTTCTCTGTTGATGTGTTTGATCATCAAAACCCATAAGCTGCTGATTGTCCGTGGTGAAGAGTTTCCAATCACCTCTTTCAGATCAACTCATTTCCCGAATGACTTTGCGATGACAAGGAGAAGTACCATCACCGGAATTTCATGCCTTTATTTTATTTGATTCAAAGTCGACCCTTGTGGTTAATAAAACAAATGAAAAAAATAGTTTGTCGCGACAAAAGTTTGTTGAAAATGTGGGAAGAAGAAGAAAGTTTGTTGTCGAAATTTATAAAAAATATGTTGACCAGAAAAACCACCAAATGGTAACGCACATATTAGAGAAAGCATGCAACAAAAAAAAAAATCTTTTATTTTTGACGAAACATAAAAAAAATTGTCTGACGTTGATCGCCAAAAAAAAAATTGTTTTCTCGTGGAGGTAGAACAAAAAGTATGCAACCAACAAACGCTCTAGCCCCCCCTTTCCCCCCCCCCCCCCAGATATCTAATGGTGCGTCCCTTATCTTATCTTATCGTCAGAAAACAAACTGGAGTCATCACATTATTCTATTTATTTTCAATAACATTATTAGATTTGAATGAAGCGTCATTCAATACCAATGGCCAACACATATTTTAAAGGGTTTTTGCACTAAGGACTTTAGTTGTCAATTGAAGTAGCCTAATAAGCAATATCGCAGCAGAGCTTCTGGATTGTTCTTGATGTCTGCTATAATAGCAACATCCCTTTTGTGGATCTTATTGAGATGTTCTTGCGCTTGACGGACACCTGACTGTCAATGAGATTCACTTTGATAGAGAATTAACCCTTTTACATTTCGCTCCAGTGCCTGAGGATCCGTGGTCATTAAACATGACCATACATACATAAACATATATATTTTTGCCACTCTATTGTAGGTAGAGAACTATACACACAGGAATCAAATCGGGGGAATCAAATTGATAAAAATGTTCACTTAGGTTCAATGCATCCATTGCAGCAGTCAGTCATTTTTGCTCGGTTATGATATCTCTTTACTTATACATGTTATAATGTAGGCTTCTACTAGATTAGCTACACAGTCTTTCAAGATCAGATACGCTGTCTTTCAAGACTATGGGTGTGATTTCCTCGATTTTTGTGTTAGCATTGACAAATTGTATAACCATTGTAACAGTGACACTGCTATTTACAGTGTATATCAGATTCTACCAAAGATTGGTTGAAGACACTGAGCACTTTCAACAGAGCATCACGACGTACACAATATTATAAAACTTTACTCCATGAAACCTTAATTAACTCCTTGTTCATTTGACATTGGTGTGATACTATTACCACTGAATTATACAAAACCCAGGGAGGTATATATTTGGGTTTTTAAGAATATGATTGGATTGATAAGCCTGGTGATGAGTGGGAAACTGGATCACTCGTGGACTGAGATGATGGCTTTCTCTTTAGGGACCGGGCTAGTTTCCACGCCTAACTGGGTTTAGTTGCACCTTCTAGTTCTGTTTGATGGACGGTTGGTTAATATTAAAGTAAGGGTAAGGTGAGCGAATTGGGGACTGGCATTGATTGTGCATGGATTTAATCGAGTCACAATTTGCGTTCTTATGTACGTCCATGAAATGCATATAAAATGCATAAAATATGTCATTTTTGGGGTATTTATTTGTTTTGGTATATTCCAATCGATTCCCAGCCTATACAAACACATAATTAGACACAAAAAACTGAAAATCTAATAACTATTTGCGAGATATTCAGACAAATAAATATCTGCAAATGTAGCCTATGTCAACATTCATGGCCGCCATTAATTCAAGATAGTCGCCAACCATATTTTTTTGTTAGATTATGATATATGCTTCCGAAAAATAGAATTTCGAAAATGTACCAAAAAATTCGACTAAATCACATAACAGCATATAGATCTATACAGGGCCTACTAAATGGTTGATTAATAACTGGCAATGATACAATGACTTTTTCTTTCGTGAGATCAGTCAAGTCCAAAATTGATGTTGAATCTTGGCTTTGATGATAATAATTAAAAAGAATTCAGAATTTATAAGTGAATGTACCAGGAAACAGCAGGAATGCCCTCAGAAAAGACTTGGAACCCCTGAGCTTTCGGGGGCCTAGGCGGCCCCCGCACCCCTCGCCTAAGTGAGTGTACGCGGAACCAGATAAAATCTCCCTGTTTCAGATTTCTCAATGTTGACAGGTATGATGGGGATATGCAAGTGATTTTTTAGAAATGCTAACAGAATTCAAAATGGCCACCAGAGGTCAACTCTAAAACATTTTGTAGGCGCAAAAACTCTAAAACTTTAAGTCAGAAATCATTCACCATGATATGGAGATGTGCAAGTTTTACTGAAATTCAAAATGGCCGCCACAGATCAATTTCATTTTTTTTTGGGAGTGGAAAAACTAAAATAAATTGTCTGGTTTGGTTGAACTCTGATCGACGAAGCTACAAGCAGAGGTACAATGGTTTATATGGGCCATTTTCAAAATATTTGAGCAAAAACGGTGAAGACATTTCTTCAACATTTTTTAAAAAGTTTGCATTATTTCATAATTGTTATCATTTTATCAGATAAAGACATGTATTTAGAACTAATATTTTTTTTACAAGCATTTATCTTGGAAAATAAAGTTTTAATTCGATATAATATGCTTGATTTGTCTTCATCGGAGGTGTCCAAAATGGGTTTGCAATTTTTTTAAATTAATTACGTTATTGCAATTCATGACAGGTTGGTTCAATTTTTGGAATGCAAATGTCTTGAAATGTCTTGAAATGACAAGAACCCATAATACTTATTATTTCTGCAAGTTTACAACAGATGGCTCTAGCACATAAATTCATGGATCAAGTCAACTATTTTTTTCTTAAAGTAAACAAGATTTGATTTATGGACAAAGATAACTACTATGTAGGCGGGAGACCGGGCACGGTGTTCGGATTTATTGTTTTTGGACGCCCTATGCGACTTATGGGAAATAAGTTATCTATTTAAAGTTGTGTGAATGAGGTCTAAAAAGGGTAATTACACAGTGTGTCATTTGTGTGGTTTATGTTACTACAGCCATTTCTATAGACAATTGAAAAAAATGAAAATCATGATCCACTGTGCCCCACCCCTGGGGCACAGTGGATCACTCGGTGGGGCACAATGAGTCCAAAAATAAATAAACACACTTGATTTCATTATAAGCCAAATATATGTTTATAACATTATTATTCAATATACCCATGCAATGGCTAATATAATCATTTTTAATACACAATATCATAGGTGGGGCACAGTGGCCCATCTGTGATAATCTGATAATGAACCACTGTGTCCCGAACCATTGCTCCTCAGATGTACCACGTGGACATTTTAGGCTAAAAAATGGCCACCATGAATTCTGAGTCAAATTGCACTACACGTTTACATTGCCGATATACAACATTACTCATTGGTAAAGACAATATACTGTAGTCATAGTTCTTCTATAGATTATCAGGCTCGATATCAGGTGAATTTTTTTACTTTTGTGACTGAAAGACATACTTTTTCTTATAAAATAGAAACAATGTGGTCTATCCTCTTGTTAATTGTGTGGTAAACAGGAACTTTCCTTGGCATCAATTGATGACGTCATCGCGGATTTCCATGGTTATATTTTTTTAATATAGCCACGGTATCACTGTGCCCCTGTGTCCACTGTGCCCCGGTCCCTAAGTGTAAAATAGGATGTCACAAATGTAATGTCACAACAATAGGATGTATTTACCGTGTGTCTAATAACCTTGGTTGAAAAATTAAATAGCTGTTCCAGATTATTCTTGTCATTAGTACATGAAGAAAACAACGTTGTGAAGTAAAGAAAATACACATATCCAAATAGTGTGTCTTTATCGTTATAATGATTTGTCTTTACGATTATAACGGTAAAGACTGACATAAAACAGTAGAGACAAATAATACTTTAAAGTAAGAGATCTGTGGTAATTTGATGTCCCTTAGTCATACGATATGGAAGCTGCAAGCAATTATACGGAAAATCAGGCCTGCTATATAAAGCTTATAACACCTATTTATTCAACATGATTATTCTTTACCGTTACAGCAACATCATTAGGGTTACAAAACCGTATATACCGTTCAATGTTCTATCTTTACTGTTATAAAATTGCCTACTATTTGAGCCATAGCGGTAAAGACAAAAAAAGATTTATATTATGGTCTCTAAAAGTGCTAATATACAATATTCTGCTTTGCTATTACTCACTGGTGCTTGCCATAGTATCCTATATACATACATAACATTCAAATTCACAAAATCAGAATTAGCTTTTTCTCAAAAATGGCTATACCGTTATTGCTCAAAATTGTTTTGAAAATGGCCCATATAGACAAATACAAAATCAATAATAGCATAATTTTTTTAAAGTAGTTTTGTATTTGTTATAGTTGTACTTTATTTATTTTTTTAAACTATGTTTTATGCCTAGTTGAATTCTTCATTCAGGCAACCTATATCTTTGGATTATTCGAAATTTTGTCCCCATCCCTGGAAAAACACATCTTGAAAAGTCTACAGGCTACATCAATAATAAAGAAAAGATCATATCATAGACAACTCCTTTCCATCACATTTGAGCCCAACTGTATAGACCAGGAGAAAGAATTTGAAAATTTGGTTTCGTTAAACACCAAAAGTAGCCAAGGTTTGACTAGCTAGGATGATGGTATGAACATTCTAGAACAACACCAGGTATTGTGTACACTCAAATTGTGGTGGCATAAAATATATGTGGACAATTTTGTGCTGGGGGGGGGGGGGGTGAGGGGAGGGGGTGGTGTATTGGTGGTACTGTGTCAGGAATTGGAATATGCATACAAAAAATAATACACAAAATTCTATCATCAAAACGTAATGCTTTTTAATGGTTTATGTTTATGTAGAAAACATTTAAAACAAGTCATGTGTAAGTCATGAAGTTCAAAGAAGGTCACACCTTATGAAACAGCGATATTAGCAGATGTTTCGTTATCACGCTATATGTACTTTAGTATCATTTTGTTGAGCACTAAAAATAACCCAGGTTGTACTTGATAGAATTATAGTATACACTCTACAATAACCTCAGCTAGAACTAATCGTGGATAAATATTTCTGTAGGCTTTTTTCAATGTAGCGTGTGTCATATGCCATAATCTGTGCTATTGATTATGAGTGACAAAATTATCAATATATTTGTGAAAAGTTATTCAAATGTAAAGATTATGTCACCAAAACGTCAAACGTTTAACGAGCTGTATACATAAGAATGAAAAACAACAAAATTCACCAGGTTTTATAGATCATTGAAGGTCAAATTATCATACGATGTTTTTTTCTCTTTTTTTGTTCTGTTATAACGTTGTTTCTATTTTGATATTACTTGTTAATTACCCAAGAAACCAAGGTTTGACCTGATTATATGACGAAATAGAGATTCCAGAACAAAAACTGAAGGAATCTATAATAAACTCAATGTATATAAATGTATACGGTTTATTTCACGCGGTGGTATATGACATGCATAGTCTGTGATACAGAGTAAAATTACATATATGGCCATATATTTGCAAATTCTCAATCAAATTTTACGATTTTAGTACCAAAATGTGAAAGTTTTGATGTGAAAACTTCGATGAAAACAAAGTATGAAAATATAAATTTATAAAGGTCTGCAAGAGCAAAAGTCCATGCCACAGCGGTCTGAACAGGTGTTTTTTCATCATATTATTTATATTTGTACGTTGGCATATTTTCCTCAAAACCAAATTTGACAAATGTTAAAATTGATGGAATAAAAAATTCTAGCACAATCACCCGTAGCCTGTATAATTTGAATACATAATGTTTTAAAACTGTTGAACCATTTTGTTTCTTCTGGTTGGATATAAAATGACACAGTCTGAATCATAGAGTGTAATGACATTATTGACAATATATTTGACAAAACTTGATAAAATTAAAGTATTTTAGCATCAAAATTTAAAGGTTTTAATTTGCATTATTTGATGAAAAAAAAACTATTTATATTAATTGCTAAATTTCAGAACCAGGAAAGGTCAAAGCCTCATACCACACCGATCTAAACAGGGTTCATTTTGTCATCAAGTGATTTATACGTTGACTAAATTTCCTCAACATCAAAACTAACAAAGGTTTGAATTGATGAAATTATCAGTTATCATATATAATAATAAGCGTACGTAGTATATATACAGTCAAATTAATATATAAATCATGTTTTATGGCATTTTTTTCATCTGGCGTGTATCAGATTAAACAGTCTGATTAAAAAGTTTAAATAATATAAGTAGCAAAGTATTTTCCAATATTTAATCAAATTGAAATAATTCGGTTCCATATCGTCAATTAGCTATTAATGTAACAAATGAAAGGAAGTGCTGATAATAAAGATCAGCAAAGGTTCAAAACGCATGCCACATCGTTCATAACAGTTGTTTTTCATCACACTATGAGTGCAGTGAAATATATCCCTCGACAGCAAAACTTAAATAACTAAATAACTAAATAAACTAAACTAAAATTTGACTTTAGGGAATGATAACATGGGGCATATCAAGAAAACCATCCCATGTAGCAAGTATTATTAAATTGCGCTCTAATTAATGTGTTAAATACTTGTTTTTCGTGTGTAATAATACTAACAAATATCATGATATGAAACAAAGAGTTGAATGGTATAATAGTAAAAAAGTGTCAATAATCAATCGAATGTATTATTTATGGTATCAAAATATCCACATTTTTTTATTAGGCTATATATTAAGTAGCAATAGAAGTGACACGGCTATATAAATCAGGTGACATTTATCTAACCAGTAGTTTCGTTATACAACTATATATATATATAAATACTATTTTCTGATATATTGTCCCTCGTATGCCTGAAATAAGTTGAAAGTTAAAATGAATTATGGATTCTCATATCACACAGCTTCTTTGTCTTTGACTAGATGCTACGTGATCAGTTACAGTTATGAGCTGTGGAATGTAACGTCAGTTCAGTGTACTTTTGTAGTTAATAATGTTGCTTCGCCCATGAAAAGTCAATACAAGCTCACAGCTCTTAGATCTTGTATGACACTTCACAATGGATTGCTTGTGTGACTTTTGCATACTGACAGCGTCCAAAACATACATACAATATTGTCTGTTGAAAGTATATTTGACAAATAATGAGCCTGGTACTACAAGACATATGTTATATAAGATAATTATATTTAAAGCTGCATAACTGTTTTGTTTGTTTTATTCAAAAGATTAATCCATGGAGAATGGTGTTTTATTTTTTTAATTTACTGCTCTGGTTACTGAGTTATGAAGGATTTAGGTTTGTTGTTTTTAATATTGTTACCCCACTAAAACAAACCTGATCACAGGGGAGTAAGACATACTGTTTGTATAATCAGGACATTAAAAGTACCAAGTGGCAAATAACGGTCATCATTGAAAAAAAGTGGAAGACTATCAAATGTATTCTTTTTTTTTAAGTGATCATAGATACATTTCACAGTACAAAGTGTATTGTCTCATGTCATTTAGACATATCTAGTAGTTATTACTCTGTGTGATACGGGTGATATCTGCATGTAATGTCATGTTTGATTTCGTCACCGGTATGGAGGATGTCATTCATTTGAAAAATTGAACTCTATTTTAGTATAGTACTTTTAAGTCTGGGCCAGCATCTGAGCCTTTGCCCCGCCATTAAGACGTCCTCTCCAGACCGTGGGAAATTACCGTCGGAATTAGCACAAAATTCAGTGATGTACATGATCTTTTTCGCTCTTTTGATTTTAGTGATTTTCTTGAAAAACATTTGCATTTTATTATTCGGTATCTCATGGACTTTTCAAAATATAGTTAAAATGCTACTAGACAATATCAGACTTTATTTTATTCTATCATAAATCATCACATAGGGATATACAGTGATATATATCGTGCTATGCGTAAAATAAAATAATACTTAAAAACATCAGACTTTACTGTGACCGATTTGGCCCAGTCTCGGCATCTAGATCTTAGGCTGGTTATGTGGGCTTTGTATCTAATCTAACACGAGGCATTGATCAAATGGCAGAATAATGTCGGCCCATCGTCTGCGGTACTGGCCCAACATTATGTCGATTCAGCTCAACGTATCGTGTTTGCTATTAAGGGGGTGGTTTGGTGTTAGCCAATGTAACATTATAAGGCGAATTTGCTTGGAATGAAAATAGCTTGATGCGCCTCAATGGCAGCTCAGCTGTATATCTCCCAGGAGACTGAGTTGGAATTTGAATGATAACAGGCCTTGCTAAGTTACTCTGGATGTTCAGCGCTCTGAACAGCCGCCGGCTGGATACATGCGCTATATAAGATTTCATTCATTCATTCATTCATTCATATTGGCCCATAACCTTACCACTATTACATACATATTGTACACAAACCGAGTCCCTACTTTATAAAACTTGATGGTGTATCGCATGGTGAGCTAATTCCGCTACACTTACCAAGTTTAGTGCATTTATAAGGCCTTGAAATCAATATCAATGATTGTTTTGTACATTTTAGGGTATTTTTATCGAAATAAACAAAACAGTTATGCAGTTTTAAGTTGATTTATGTTATAAATAAGCTTGGTGTATATTACTATTACCGTCTTTTTTTTCAAGACATGATTGCAACAATATATTATATCTTTCCCAAGAAAACTATTAATTGCATGGAGTAACATCGTGTTTTCACTTAAAGGTACACACTTCGAAGTAATCAGACTATAAAATTGGCTATAAGGCCTGATTTTTCTATTATTAATATTTATTTTGATAAATATCTCCGCCAAAACGACTTTAAAATGCAGTATTGTCATTCAACAATTCACCAATGTGACCCACAAGTTGCGGGACATTATCAATCAACAATTGATCATGCATGTCATGTGCCGATCATGTGATCACTGGTGATGTGGCCGTGTCTATTTCTGACAGTTCAGTAAACAAACCAGCAATGGAATGGCTGAGCCGTTTTTCAAGTCAAAAGTGGCCTACACTAGACAGGGTTATTACGGTTAGATGATAATTGTGTCTTACTTTAACTGAGATGTTAACATATCTATAGTTTCAGAAGCCCGATGTGGGGTCGGTAGGCTATAGGCCTACCTGTGGGGTTATCTGCAGCTGGGTAGGCCAACTGTCATGACTGTTGGCAGATTCCCGCCTTGCGGCACAGACTGACTGGCGGTAGCGCGCACGGGGCGAGGACGACCCTGCCAACAACAACACGAGGCATTCACTCGATGCTGTTTTAATGTTGGGCCAGCGTCGACGACGGTGGACCTACATTGAAACAGCATTGGATAAATGCCTCGTGTTTGCCAGGTGTGTATTGGCGCGTATTTTTCATACACATTATCAACCATACAGCTGTCCACATGATAGCTGCATGCGGCGGCATAGGTGTGGGTCTGTGGTGCTGTCTGGTTGTACGTGTATCTGAGCCCACCTGAGCTGGCAAACTATCAAGCCTGTGTTCTCACTGGGCACAGAATCTCAGAATCTGTGATGACGATGAGTTTTTGTCAGGCATTTTTAAGTGAACTGTTATAGTAGGCCCTATATTCAGATATTCATTCTGTGAGAAAGGCAATCTCTCCCTATCTCCCCCTACAGGCTCGTGGGTGTGGCGCTGGTGACAGCATGATGTGGTTGATGTGTTTACAACTGAACTTTGTCAGACTCTCTCGGTTTGCGTACGCCGCGTTCACGTGACCAAAATTAGCATATGGCGTGTTTACACAAAATTCAAATGGCGACAGTTTGAATATCATTCGGCCATACAATCATTAAAACCTCTTATATGAGAGTCCTGAATGATGCATTATCGCCACATATACACGGCATTTTGTATCATAATTAAACTGAAAGTCATGTTTTGGAAACTCTATACCAGAACATACTTCAATGTAGGAACATTTAAGGTTGTGTCTAAAAAATGATGGGGGATAATAAGTTATTATGGCCTATGTGAACTTGTAGGCACATAAAGGGAATTTTTTTTAAAGCTGGTAGGTGAAGTAAAGAAACTACTGGCCCAATTGATGTCACTCGATTTTTCATAGCTTTGGCACGTCTATTACTGCTTACAAAATATTAAAAATAAAATATAGCAGTGTTGGTGCAAAACATTGTTACTTATACACACTGTGGCATGGGCTTGTGACCTTTGTTGACCTTCATAACTTTGTTTGTTTTTAAATAATGTGTCTATGTATATATATGAAACATTACGTTTTGTTTCCTGAATCTTTAAAATTGATTGAGTATAGACAAAGATAATGCTAATTAGGTACACATACTTCAATGTTTCTTGTGCCACCCGATAATAGAACTACGTCTCCCATTTTAAGATGGCGATGTCTAGCTGACTGATTTTTTTCTAGTTGTCATTTTATTCACCTATTATCGCCCATCCCTTAAATGTTTTTTTATAGATTTACAGGCCTATGCACAGGACATATTTATTTATTGAAAGTGGTGCTTATCTAGATTATACTAAAAGAAGACTTGACATTGCATGGTGAATAGTGCTGTATTGGGAGTATATATATTAGAAAGAACACAAATTAAAAACCAAATAAAAAATAAATCATAACCGCAAGAAAGTCAGCTAGACTATCAGAGAAAATTAATTCCTGAAAGGGATGTATTCAAATTATTATTGATGCTTATCTATTTTTTAGGTGTAAAACTTTGTAAAATTAATGTTTTTCACAACCCATATAGCTCCCAACATTATGAAATACCCCACTATAGCTTCAGGTGTAATATTGAATCCAAACATTTTACTCAAATATATAGCTTTAAAATAATGTTAGAATTAGCAAGGCAGGAGCTGGAAAACCAGATTCCTTTTTAGACTAGATATACATGATTGTACTTGATAAAATACAGTTAAAGATAATAAGGCAAAACAAGACCAATCACCATGTTAATATGATGGATATAAAGTCATCACATTTTATTGATACATTTGAAAATATAAAAATAGTTCACATAATCCATAAAAACAAAATAACCGAACCTTGAAAGTTATATAATGCAAAGAAAACAGTTTTGTATTATTGCATTTATAAATCGACCATTTACCACATTCCCTTATCATGCTTATATGAAATACTTTTTAAATACAGATTTTTAGTGTTTATGTCTTGGATAGATGCTGCAAGATAAAAAAAAAATAATAACTGTTACTGTTAGTATATGAAAAAACTCATCATGGAAATACTGGATCACCCATCATACAAGAGACATTAATCCAATATTGTTGTAATGTTGGGCAACAGTTAAATACGTTGATAACAATTTACATCAACACTTTCTTACAAAACCAAAAGGCAGTAACTGCTTACTTTTCAAGAAAGCGGCGATTGCTGGGTTATTATGACTGAATGACTGACTGGGTTAAAGCTCGAGATAGAACTGTTGAAAATAAATGTTAATACATGTAATATTAACAAAACCATTATATGATAAGATGCAAGATATTCATAGGTCACACTATCAATTTTCTTTTTAATTCTTTTGGAAAAATAAACTGTTATTCAACTACATGTAGAGTAGAACATGTAGACATGTTCACTCATAGTAATTTTATTTGTAAACTGATGAAGCTTACATGTTACTTCACAACAGAAATCATTAAACTTCAACAGTGCTCAATACTAATGATACTGGTGATATCATTACGGTAGTTTTATTCTGCTTTTTGAAAGCATTACAAGATATACACAGAAAATCGTAATAAAGATATAAATGTTTCCTCATCTAAATAACGTATCTGCCTAGAATGTTAAAAAAACATATGCACATTCTTGCAGGTGTTTGATAGGCCTACTACAAATATTTTAATATTAGGTATTTGAAAATGAAAGTATTTTCATTTAATAAATACGGTATGCTGGAAGGCAGTTTAACTTTATATGTGGATATGATAATCGGCAAGTGAGGTAAATTTGCATTTCACCTTCCTTTTTTTTGCACATAAGAAGTATGTAAATATGATTGGTGATATGAGAAATTATTAAATGTAACAAATATTTTAGTATTGATTTATCTTCTAATTCCTATAGGATATAATATTAGAAAACACAACAATCCCATGCTATCATCACACATGTTCCAATCACTTTACTCATTTATTTTGACAACTCTGCCTATATTGTTGCCGCATTTGATATTAAATCGGAAGAAATGCTAGTGAAGTGCTTGTATAAATGTTTTTTAAAGAATAAGAAATATTTAATCTAGCATAGAAATAAAGATATTTGTAAATACAATGACTAAAGTGTGATGTGTTTATAAAATGAAATTAAATAATACTTGAACCTTGGGGAAACATTGTCACATTGTCACATTAAGCATTGCAGCAAGCACCCATTAACTTCATTAACTTAAAGATAGACTTTCTGAATGGGAGATATATGTGATTCACATGATTCACACAAACAAATTATACAGGTATGTTTAATACTCTTATTGCAAAAAAGTCCTGAAATTATCAATATATCATATCACAAATGAAAAATAAGATAATAATCAAGTGCTTACCATTAATAAAAAAGTTGCCATTATATAATAAATATATATATAAATTGAAATTATAAGATCCAACTGAAAGAAATAACTTATTAGGAACATCATGACTGAGATATATTTAAATGTCACTTCTGAGTCATGGTATGCCATAAATAACCAATGTACCAGGTCTAGGTTAAAACATACAGATAATAGGGGTCAGAAAACCTGAATTCAACAGATAGACAAACTCAACATATGCAGCACATTTGTAGAATATAAAACTTGAATATTTAAGTGATTTCTGACAAAATTTGTTCAAAGTTCCAACACTCTACCAGTTTTGTGTGAGTTGCTTCTGAAGATATTGATGTAACAGTTGTTGCTATACAAGATCTTATTATCCTAAAGTAGGTGGGTCATCACGATTCATTGAGTAAACATTGTGGGTGCATAATGTAATGGCACCCATACACAGCATGGTCAACATCCACAGGAGTGGGGTCTGCAGTGCTGTAAATATTATGGTTCAGTGAAACATAACGACCCAGCTGTTTAACCCTTTAGGTTCTCACGATGTATTAAAGTATCATTTTACATCCCTCAAAACAGGCTTTATTTTCCTACAACTAGGGGTTTTAGAATGAAAATTTCCATGAAACTGGTTTACCACACATGGCAATTTTCTTGAATTTTTCACTTATTTCAAATCATCTTCAATCACTACAAGTTGAGAATTGCAACAGCAATTCGCAGCTTGTAATGGATGAAGATGACGATGGTAATTTCAAGCTTAAAAGGGTTAATGTACATAGCTTAGTGATGTACATAATACCATTGATGAATGAATATCATTTACAATGGCTTGGCTATATAATGTATATCAAAACAAGTAGACATTTTTTAACTTTGATTCAACACTGGCCAATCAGATTTGAAACACGTTCGCAGATAAAAATAGATAAAATGATCAATGCAAGAATTTCCATACACTCTAGTTAGGTATTTTAGGGAAAGTTGTCATTTACAGAGCTTTAGAGTGAACATTATTCACTGAAGTATGAACTCCTTAGTCAAAGAATAACAAGTGCAATATTACACTACTGTATAAGGGAAACATGTAAAACTGTAATATCATTGAAACAGACAAAAACTTAAAAAAATATAATGACAATAAATGTAGAGGATAATATAATACAAATGTACAACAATGTTGTACAAAAATAATTGAACACAATAATCAAATATATGCCATAAAGGTTAATAAACAAACTTGAAAAAATATTTCTGAGATTGCAAATATATAATAACTCTTAAAAAATAGACTAGAGTTACAACGGGACCTTCTAAGCAATACTTTAAAACATTTCGTGTACTTCATCAACTTCATATAGATAGCTATAAATCTGATTTTTTATGTAATTAAGATGTTTCATTCACAAAAAATACCTTAACATTATATTCAATCAGAATACATAAATAATGACATAAATATGAAAGCATTATCATCCTTAAAGCGACCCAATCAGACAAAAATCATAAAAAAATGATTTGTATTTTTATTTTCGCTTTTTAATATGGCCATATGACGTGAAAATATCCATAGACTTGAACTGCAATCTAAAAAAAATTGTGTTGCGCCTTTATCCAGTAAGTATAAAAAGATGAAATTCACGATTTCTTATTTCGGACATGCATGTCCAAAATAAGAAATACAGAAATTTAGTCTTTATGTCTCGCTTAACTGGTAAATGTGCAACACAATTTTTTTTTTTAAATTGCAGTTCTAGTCTATGGGCATGTTTACATGAGATGGTCATTTTAAAAAGCAAAAAAAAAAATACTGATTTTTGAATGATTTAAGCCTGATTGTGTCGCTTTAATCCTCTGCGTCCCCAGTGAGACATAAGGCTGCATAATTATCAACATAATTATAAGAGATCAGTACAAGACTACAGATTGCTTTAGAGGCAAAAAATATATAATTGTGCAATTGAGACAAAGGGTCAAATCTTCTACTTTGGTAGATTCAATATTAAATCTTCCCTTTGGTAGATTCAATACTAAATCTTCAACTTTGATAGATTCAATACTAAATCTTTCACTTTGGTAGATTCAATACTAAATCTTTCACTTTGGTAGATTCAATACATTAATAAACAGGACAACATATAGTGATAATAAAACAATTTGAGCAATATGAAGGTGACACAAGACATACAACCTATTATACGTGCATAATAAAAATTAAATTTACTGGGTATATTTTAAACTTCTATCTGCATGTGTGAAACTAAATAAAAGAGTGAAGAATTTTTTTATTAGCGACACATTATAAGTATGTAGTTCATTGATATGAATGTTATTTTCATTTAAAACAAGTATTGAGTGACTTGAAGCTTGATTTGGATGCAACTGACAACCTGAAATATTGTTGAATGTCAATGGGGATAAGATTAATTTCTCAGCAAACGAATCAAGCCATACTGTAAAAGACATTAATGCCCTCTTGAACGATAAACAGTCAATTCCTTTTGACTTTGGCAGCATACATATAAAGTGGTACCTTGAAAAAAAGAGACATTGAACCAATGTTGTTTAGACATTACACCAGCATCACAGTCAGTGATTCAGAATTGAAACAACATTGTTCTCATGTTCGCTGGGCAAAATAATCATACACATAATTTGAAAAAAAATTCATTCTATTCACTGTTCCATCTCACATTGCAGAGGCCGAGTTGTTCAACTCTTCATTATCACACCATGGAGACCAGAGGGTCTTTTCAATATGAAATCATCATAAATGTCTTGGTTACCTCTTTCTGATTCATTTGAATACCTATGTCATGGGTCTACGAACATTATAAATATTTTAATTTTTACAGTGCGGTGATCGTCTCTAAATGTCAAAATCTGACGTCTACAGACGTTAGATTCTGACGACTGAAGTCAATCCCTGCACTGTAAGGGTTTAATTTGTTAGTTAGGCATATGTTCGGATTCAAATTGTACAGTACATATGACAGTATCATTTCCACCCACAAAAAAGGGAAGTAGGACACAACTTTGGTTGGTGAAAATTTCATTCCGCAACTTTAGGGAAAACAATCCTTGCATTATCACATTCTGGAGAAATGTCACCAATGTATTCATCCTCAGTTTACCTATTTGTTATATTATTTTCTACCATAATAACTTTTTTAAAAGATGTATCAGATTTTTCATCTTTTTTCTCTGACATATTATCTTCAATAATAATTTCACAATTTTTATCACTGTTGTTTTTTCTATTAACTTCACTATTCACATCACTTTTACATCTTAAACCCTGACCCGATTCACTTATCTGAAGATCTGCTTGATGAACACTATCTTCCTCAATATAAGCCCGTGAACCATCCATTATTTTATTATTCATATCTTCTCCCATACAATCTGAAGATTGATCATCATAATACTCTGTTTGCTGACAATTATGTCTTTTATGTCCATTCTCAATGAGAATGTTAACATCTTCTATGACTTTTTCACATTCATTGTCACCAATGTCACAAGTTTGTTTGTCATCATCTTCTAATTCTGTTTCATGCATACTCCCGATCATGCCATCATCATTCCACTCTTTTGGCCCAATTGATGGAACATATACCTGACAATTTCTTTTTAAAACCTGTTTTTGTGTGATCGCCGCTGAGACACTTAGTGAAGAAAGAGATGCGTTGCTTAATCTGTCGGGCCCATGAGATTTCTGCAGACTAAATGGTGCAGGTCTGAAACAAACATTATCAATTGGTGGTTAATCAGACCTTCGAAAAATTATCTATTTTTTTTTTAGGAGCTGAAATTACAAATAAATATTCCCGGTTTATTAGGTTTCACAGATGTTCACTATGAATATCCCAGCAAACACAAACCATTTGTATAACATTTGTACAATGTCAGACCAATGTCTTTGACATTGGTCTGACATTGTACAAATGTTATACAAATGCTTTGCGTTTACTAGAATATCAAATGTCAGACCAATTAACCCTTGTGCCGCTTGATTGTTAGTATTTTTCATTCATTTGAAGATGGAATTGCTTACACAATTTCCAGCTTCAAACGTCGAAAGAAGTCGATTATTTGATACGCTGAGTACATAACACAAAATAATTTGAAAGTTTAAAACTGTATCCACAGTATATGCATGGGGGTTAATAAATATATGCACATACCCGGTTATAACCAAGGTGATAAAACTCAAAAAATACTATAACCTGCCCCGTCTAAATAACTATGACTCTCTTATATATAAATACTCACCTGTAAGCTGATAGAGATCCATTTTGCTTCCCAGAAAATAAATTTGCAGCACGTGAAGGACTAGGCTCTGTCGGAGTGGCTACTATTCCAGCTGAACCCTTCAGAGATCCCATACTGTCTGCACGAGCAAAACCTCTCTGGCCTCCTCCTGTTGACAGTGGAGACATGGACATACTTTTGGGAGCACCATTAGTATCACTGTGTGTCCCTGATGATGGCAGAAAATCTGTTGGCATGCTGCGTATTGATGTGAGGCTATCACGCCTTAAGTGAGTGTCCTGTGGGCGAGAGCCTACAGAATACTGAAGGTTCACTTTCATGTGCTGTCCCAACTGAAACAAAACGAAGCAGTTTCTTAGCAGCTTTCACATTTTCCTTCTTTAACCCTCTCATTGCTAATCGCGACTATAGTCGTTTTCAATCTATTTTATTAGCTGATCAAATCACTGTTATTGAAATGTATGTATAAAGACAGTCCCCGCATTGCAAGGGTTAAATCGTTCAATAAGGTGGAATGTGGGAAAATGAAGATATGTGTATAAAAAAAGAGGGAAAGACTACTCTTTTACTCTGTTAGGGTTTATGAGGATTTGTACGCATATGGGCTTCATTACGTTTTTGCCTCGGACAAAATTTTTCTCAGAATACTAAATTTTTTCCATAATAGCTAATTTCCCAGATGATCAAGCATTTCCACAAAATTGTATTTTTTTTTAAATATACATTTTTTCAGATTTGGCGTCGACTAGAGTTTTATTAGAACAAAATTCATAAAATTTGGGTTAAAATGATGAGAACAATAATTGTTCTTCCTAGAATACCAACAATTTCAAAGGTAAAATTTCTGTAATTCATCTGATTCCTGTATGTCATGTCACAAATATAGAGACTTTATCTGAGATTAAAAAAAATGAGAACATGAGAGCTTGTGTTATAGATACATACTTACCTCATAGAGACCAGGATTGAATAAAGTGAAGGCCACGGCTCCTGACACAGTGGAGCCCACATTACAGCACCTAGTAATCAGAAATAACAACACAGATAAGTAGCATATATTACACTTGTAAACAAAATTATATACCGTACAGCAATGAAATATTATAATCTATATCACAGCCTTGTTCAATAGTTGGCTTTTTTCTGCTTCATCTAAATGCTTATTTTTTTGTTATAGCATTATTATAAATAATTATTTTTTTAGGAGGGGAGGGGTGGGGGGATTTACTTGATGCAAGATAATAAAGAATTACAACCAGAAGAAATTATTTTGAATGAACACAAGAACAGCCAGCCACCAACTGTTTTTCAGATTTGGTGTTTCTAATTGTTACAGCTCAATATAACAACCAATCAGATGGTAACTTTTTCTCAAACGCATGAACAAAGCTCTACACAAGCAAAAGATTGCAACTATTTTTACAAAGCTCTATCCTTGCGTCTCACTGGACACTCTTTTTTGTAGATAGTAATCTTAGTATTGAGCACAGATTATATAAAAAGGATGGCAGATATTTAAAATTGATTGTTATGTAATTTCATGAACAAACTGTAAAAAGATATAAATATAAAGTCTCTCAGGAATATAATGTAAAAAAAGTGTGCTTATAGAACAAACATTAAATTCAAACAATATTATATTTTCATAATATTATTTTGTGTGACCTACCCAAGAGGTAATGAAGGTTGATGGCAAATGACAGAATTCATCACATTTTTAATACTTCTTTTGTAATCATCAGATTCTTGTGCTGAAAAAAGTGTTATACTTCACTTAATAATGGTTAGTTAAAATTAAAGAGCAGAGTTAAATTAAAAACATGAATTAGGTACAAACAATGTGCCATAAGACACAGATTCTAAGAAACGTGGGAAACCACAAATCAGTTGGAAATTTTGACTCAGGAAGAACACTTCATGACAAAAAGGTTGGAAACTATGGATCCAAGGAAAGTCTGGTACATAGGGTATGTATCTTCAGAAATGTTGATCAAATATCTTATGCTTGATCAGAAAATATAACTTCATCGTCAAATTTACATATTAAATATTGCGTAATCAATTGTATAATCAATTGCATAATCTGAAAAAATATTCAAAAATGCTAAATTAGGGCGAGATTTAAGATTCACTCATACCTTTTTGCTCCTGCAATGCTTTATTTGGATTCCAGACAAGGCGAAGAGATGTGAACTCCGTTAGATTGTTTTTCACAGTGTATTTCATTGCAAACCTGGAAATGAAATGTTTTATTACCTAATATCGAAGAAGCGAGGCTGGAGACTAAGCGTCAATATGTAAAAAAATAATTTAGAGGTAATTTTCAAGGTTGTTTTAGTGTTAACCCATGTCCTACTGAATTGTTTATATTGTATTTTTTATTAATTTGAAGCTAAAATTGCCAACACAATTTCCAGCTTCAAATGACAATTTTTTTTTATATTCTTTGAAAATATACATCTTCTCAATTGAATAATTTCACTAGCTGAGCATCTACCACAAACTATATTATCCATTTCATTGACATATTTTTTGGTTTAAATCGGCTTAAAACTGTATATATATGGGCGTAGCAGAACAAGGGTTAAAACTATTATTTTTTTCACAACACTAACAATTATGTAGTAAAATAGCCGGGCATCGTAGCAGCGTATTATGCAGCTGAAATAGTAGTAATTACGGCAGAATCGCAGGGGTTGGCATCTCTGCTAATGGATTATTATATAATAAAATTTATACTATTATATTCACCTTTTTCTACAGGTAGGTGAAGCCTCTGGACAGGCTGTAATCAGCAGCTGAGGCCTCTTTATGGTGATCTCCATCAAACTAGGCAGCAGAATAAAGTATATTATTAAATATATAATTTTACGGTAATATATGTTATTTATTACCTCTGCAATTTAGTTTTGCATGCATATAAAGTGAATTTCACACGATCAAATCATTGACATTTTATTACTGATAAAAGGATTAAACCTACTAAATTGGATACATTTTGGATTACTATTATCATTAATATGAATTATGATAAGTACATTATTGTTAAGAAATGAATCTACTCACTTGTAACTTGTGATGGTAGGATCTATAACTTTGCTAGTATTTAATTCAGATTTTTTGACTCCAGTCCACTTAAGTTGACCACTTATTATCCACACCTGAATATTAAAAAATAAATCATCAAAGTAGTCACTTATAAAAAAAACAAATAGTTAACCACTTTCTCATGTGGCACCGTACATGTTTATTAATCAAGTTTGTTTTAATAAAGGCATGTGAGATGAAAAGTAATGAGCTTCAAGCAGATGAAAATTTAGTTTCACAGATTTTAAAAACAAAAAGATTATTCAATGACGGATTGGCAAATGTTCAAAATCTACAGCATAATAATGTAAGCATGAATTAATGATTATATTAAGTTTTATATTAGGGCCTAATGGTATAACATGATAAAGCCAATACAAGATTATTTCCAACTTTTTTTTGAAAAGTTGTTTTTAAGTCAAATTGTTACGTCATGTACATTTTAGGTTTGACACATTAACACATAAAAAAGTGGTTTATTTCAAGCGCTAATGTGTTTCAGAACGTCTTTACAATGAAAAATAACTGAAACGCGCCAAGAAATACAAAACATACCCCCTTTCAAATCAAGGGGGAAGATATAATAACTTACCTGGGGTTCTATAATTTTATCTGCGTTGATATTTAGGTGAACTTGAAAACAATGACTTTCCATACAGTCCAGCTGCAGTGAAGTCTTCTGGGAGTCAAATGAATTTGTAATGGTGACAGTCTTGTTAGCATCCCCAAAAAAACTGCAAAAAATACAGAGCTCACTGTTATTATACAAATACACTAGAACCTGCTATGAGCAGCCACCCTTGTGACACAAAAAGAGGCCTTTTAAGGCAGGTGGCTGCTCATAGGAGGTTCATTTATATAGGAAATGTCATTTTGGGGAATAACCAAGTGGATTTCCATAGGAGGTTGGCTGCTCATAAGAGTGGCTGCTCATAGAAGGTTCTACTGTAATCATATTTTGAGTGTGCATAAGACACACACTACAGTAGGGAAAGCAGCAGGAAAGCAGTGTTCGAAATAAGGTTTGACATATCAGTTGAGCAATCAAGGTGCAGTGGTAGGCAAGGACATCATGACAATCGCAGGGTGTGAATTTAGTTTTTTCAACTGACTATCTGAACTTATGTTTACTTTTAAAGAAAAATAATCACTGGCCCAAGATTAATGCAAACTAGTCTATATGATGAGGAATGCAAAAGAACATTATATTACCGTACCCTGATTTTTATACACAGTTCATCAAATAATTCAATTTGTGATATGCTCAATTTTCATAAATAGATATAGGGGCTTACTTTTTGTTATTTGGAGCTGGAAATTAAGTTTAGCAGTTTTAGCTTTAAGTGAATAAAAAATAGAAACAAAAAAATCAGCTTGACAAGGGATAGTAAACATTTTGTTTTTAAAAAACAATAATAGAAATTGATCATGTCAATCAACGACAAAGAAATGAATAGGTCCACAGCTGATCTACAGTGACAGTTAGGCAGCTGAGGTCACAAATTCTATATAAACTTAGACATGTATTGTACATGTATTGGTATATTGAAGGGATGAGAACAAGTTAAGAAAAACACAATTCACAAAAATGACCTTCGCAAATGTTAAAAACTCGGGAAACCGCGGGTAATTCTCATCCCCTTGGCATTAAAGGGTCGTATCTGCCACGGTGCAAAGTGGCATATATGATACTTTAACCCTTTAACCGCCAAATTATTCATTCTGAATTTTCACTCACTTGTAGTTGTGTCTCGCTGACGCGATCCACAACTTCAAGTGAGTGAAAATTGTTCAGATTTGACAAAATGGAGGTCAACTGTTTTTAAATCTTGCTGATTGATGTCATATTTCATTTTCAACATGTTTAAAAGGTGGTACTTAATGTGCTAATAAAAAATGAAAACCTGAATATATGCGGCACCGGCGGTTAAAGGGTTAATGCCAAAGCGGTGTTTTACAAGGATTGCATTATAAAACCTATGTCTGTTGAAATGTCAAAAGCTCCAGCATATCATAATCTTGATAATATTAAAGGGTCTAATCTGCCGTTGTGTGAATTGGCAGATATGACCGTTTAATACCAAGAGTACAATTAAATATGAAATTTACCACTTACACATCTTCGTCTTCTGCATCAAGTAAAGAGTTTCCATCGGGAGAATGATCGCTAAACTGCTGCTGACATTCAACCTTTAGCTCCTGTACCAGTAGTGTCCAGGCACTAGAATTCCTTACTGAACAGTGAAAAAACATAACTGGTAGTGAAAGTTGTACCAAGAAATTGTTTCAATCACTTCATGGGATAAAATTTCTGAAAAAGATAAACTTATCCACCTAATATACATGTAGAGTGCTGTAAAAATACCACCTGTAGTCTGAGAAAAAAAGTGCATATAATTTTGCCTTTTACAAGATAAGTACATGTTGAAAATGGTTCAATTCCACAACATTTCCTGGTCAATTCAGCGTTTTTATAGGCACCTGTATAACCAGTCATTAGAAATTAAATATGCTTCCAATCTTGAAACACTGATATATGTTGGGACTTAAATTTCACAAATTTTCAGTCACTTGAAGTTGTGGATCACGGCAGTGAGACACAACTTCAAGTGGATTAAAATTTTAATTTCTTAGCTCAGTGTTCTAAGGGTTAAAAACCCTTTCAAAAATCTTTACAACGCAAATAGAGGGAAACCTTTTGTTTTTTCAAAATTAACTGGTTGACCAGAGTCCCCCACAGGAGGCAGAGCTGAGTGGCTTTGGTGTCACCCCCAAAACAGCAGTTAAAAAATGGAATGTTTTTTGTGAGATTTTGAGAGAGGGTCAAATATTATCAAGCCACACTATCTTTTGTCTGTTTTAGATCAGTGTTCACATTGGATTAAGCCTGGACATTACAGAAAAAAACATTTTTTCTGCAAGACTGAGCATCAAGTGATTGCCAATTCATTTCAGGAGAGATAAAGTAAAATGATCCAGATGTGGTTTTGTGTTCTTTTTTGATAGCCTTTTCAGAAAAATATCCAAAGCTTTTTTTTGTCACCCTCATTAACTTCCCAAGAAATAGGTCAAATGTTTTTTTGAAAACAAACCTGTGAGTGGATGATTCATTCATTCTTTCACTTGATCTTAAAATGCCAAATTATATACAGTATAACTTGTCTTGGCCGGTCACCAGTTTGAACGGACACCTCCACTCAACGGTCACCATTTGGAGTTCCAAATGCATTTTCTGTATAAATGACCTCTAATGACCAGCCACCTCCATAACGCGGCCACAGCCAGTGATTTTTTAGTAACAAGTCAATTTTTTACCTCCAATTTCCGGCCACTATATATCGGCGGCCACTTTTTGTTGGCCAATTTAATAAAAGCGTCAGCATAAATAACAGACAATGCGGCGAAAAAATGATAATTGCTGGCGTAATTTTCCCATTGGTTGTTGTAATATCAGGACACGGCCAGTGAATTTCCAGGATCAAGTCAATATTTGACCTCCAATTACCGGTAATTAGGCATAGGCTATATATGTAAGTTGAATATTCTATCATCAGCGGCAGCCACTGGCGTTAATTTTATACAGATTGTTAAACGGCCACGGCCAATAATAATAAACATCTGAACATCATATTACTGGCCATTATATATCGGTCAACAAGTCACCTTTTGACTTTCAATTACCGGCCACTATAACGGCGGCCACTATAATAATGATAATATACAGTACTTATAGTACATGTCAGTACTAAGCACTATATCTCTGTCAATATAATAAAATCGTCAGCGTGAATGCCAAACATTACAGCAAAACAGTTTAGGTGCTGCTGTAATTATAATTATTTTTTTATATTTATGAACGAAAAAATACCGACTCTATGTCGACCAATATAATACAATGTTCAGCGTGAATCGCGGAAATCACAGCAAAACATTTTTACGCCTTTTTCAAACTACTGAACTTCAATTACGGGCCACTGTGGTGTTCCATTGGCCGTCTGTATGGATAGTCACTCTGCTGTTGTGAGTGTAATAAAATTATAATAATTATGTCACTTATGCTCGCAATGTAGGTGTTAAAGACGATTGCAACAGGTCTGGACTGACCCTATGAACGCTGCGTCATCTAAATCCACTGCTGTGTTCCATGTGGAAAAAATCACATTTCACATTTTGACTATATTTATGCCTAACGTCGGAGTGCTGATATGATAGTTTGAGTAAGGTGGTTAATTAGATGTTAAATATTACGCATGCATGCATAGGCAAACACATGATACTATCCCAATGATGAATAAATGCCGGCTCAGCGTTGTAGATGGAGGACCGGCATTAATACAACAATGCAGCAATGTTCCGTGATTGACGGGGATGCCACACCTAAAATCTCGCAACATATAGCTACATGTGCGGTGAACGACGAGACGTGACGATGACCTGTGGGCGGGTGTTCTCGACCAATCACAGTGAGCCTTCAAATGATTGACAGCTCAATCAGCAGTGACAGCATGTATATGATCAGACATTCAACCAGACAGCCGTTGTGTTTTATTATATTTTCTCGCATCTTGGCGCTGAGCAGTCAAGTTGTGTGTGTCACCAACAAACACCCTTTACCGGCATCAAGCTATGAGGCCCATGTATATATTATTGATTTATAAATAACTATTATTACAGGTGGTGATTAGCAACTTGCATCAGCTGGCTGAAGTACTAAATCCATATATAATACATATTATTTAAAATATATTGTATTAATGTAATTAAACATAATTTATAAATACATCAGTATTTAATATCATGATTAGCAAATCGCATTAACTGGCCAAAGTACTAAACCCATATATACCATGAATACAGCCATATATTATTTGAGATATATTTTAATAAAATAATTGAACATAATTTTTTAAACACATCAATATTTAATATCATTTTTATTTAATATCATTAATAACAAAACACTTATCAAGGAAAGATAAAACAGATGATTGTAAAATTGTAACTGTAAGCAATGATTCCTTTGATTTTGCAACATGAAAAAATCCATAGAAAACGGAGAAATCTCCGTTGAGACTTAAAATCTAGTGGCGTTCAAAGTGTCAATTAGCACAGTCTGACGGGAAGTTACTCTTATTTTAATTACTGCAGTAAACAGGAGACTCAAACCCAATGCTAAATCAATGGTGGCCCGCTATCTGCAACGTCGAACCAGCAGCAAACCAACAGTGAGTCAGCGTGCCGCGTTCAATGAAAAGGCAGTTGATCATCGCTGTGGCAATGCCAGGTCAACAGCTCATGATGCCGGCCCAGCCTTAACACAGCGTTGTTTGTCTATCCTGTGTTATCTTGGAACAGCGAGCCCTCCTTTTACTGCGTGGCCCGAGTCTAGTCAAATCTATTTTTCGCTTGAAACATGCATTTTTTATTCACGAAATAACTACACATTCTTGGAAGGCAATATATTAATTTGTTGGCAATTGAATTTGTATACTGCCTTGTAATGTACCATTGGATTAAAAAAAAAAATTAAATATATATTCTATATACACCTAGTATTTAAAGGGTGCCGATGACCGGTCACTAGGACACACCCAGACTGCCATGTAGAGCCAAAAGGCAGTATCTGCCCACCAGACAAGTAAGCGGATACTGCCTTTCGGCTTTGCAGAGCAGAGCAGCAGACTCCACAATGAAACTTAGGTTATCGTAATATTGGGCTTATGAAATTATATTTAAATAAGAATGTACGTCAGCCTAACAGCTTTAATATCACTCATAATTGTGATGATTTGTCAATGTCAATAATAATAATTACAAACATTATACTTTACGGCCTCATCTGTGACACGCCGCCTACAACCACTGGTACAGTTAAACACAATATGGCCAGCTGATCATGTGGTATAAAAATTGACACGCCTTATCCGGCCAACACTGTCAAATCTCTAAAAAATATATTTTTTTTTAAATAAAACGTGGCCTCCTGTCTTGAACGGCCACTTTCGGCTTGCAGTAGTGGTGGCCGCTCAGAAGAGGTTCTACTGTACCTTCAATTTCTACCCAGTTGAAGTGGAAGGTGATCAGGCGGTATTTAACTGTGAATGAATGATTTATTCATTTTTTCACTTTAATAATAAACTGAGCAGCTAAATTAGAAGACAGGATAAATATTTACCTGTAACAAAAAACAGTTGTTTCCCTGCTACTTGAGCATGACGGCAATTAACAATAGGCTTCTGAATCTTCCGGCTGCCAATCACTGATGAAGATAAGACAATCGTTCAAAAATTACGACACACAAAAGCACATAACATGTACAATTTCGGTATTGGATTTCAGCCCGTTCACGGGTTCTACCTTACTTTACCCGGCAGGATTGCTAGAAATATTAATTTATAAAAATTCAAAGAGTCCATGATTGTCATCGCTAAAAATGTAGCACTGAAAAGATATTTAAACCTGAATAATACTATCCTAAAAAATGATTCATTTTATTACGCTATTAAAAGTACAATAAGGGTGAAGAAAAGGTAACTAAAAAAATTACTTAACCCGTCTCCTTTTTACATGCCTATAACATTTTAATTAGATCTATTCTGATGTGGAAAACCTATAAATATAACATGAATATTTAACACTTACTTTTCATGTCTTGGTTTAAGACTATGTTTCAAACTATACACAGGTCAGCTTTAATGTCAGGTATTTCAAATTCATGTCACTGGTTACAACTCTTTACTGAAGATTTTTCAGTTTTCAGTAAATGCAATCTGGAAAAAAAAAAAGACAAAATATTTTAAAGAAACAAGGCTTATACTAACAAATTACATTACATACTGATATTTTATTTAGTACATTTCATGCTCTTATTGAGCCACATCACAAGATTTGTACTTTAACCTGACAATTTTCAGAGGATTAGTTTACAGAAGAGGGGAGGGGGGTGATTTTCCCTTTTTGTGATTATTGAAGTCTACCTAATTCTATATACATGATCATAGTCAACCACTTTAAAGTTCCCATATTGTCACATTCCATTGCCAGTATGTTTTGGTACGTAGGAAACAAGAAAATTTGGAGGCTCCTTTCAATAAAATGGCATGCTTAAGGGTCTCAAATAAATTACATTACATACTGATATTTTATTTAGTACATTTCATGCTCTTATTGAGCCACATCACAAGATTTGTACTTTAACCTGAAGGTCTCAAATATGTCTGCTCGCTAAGGTCATTTTAATATTTTTCTTAATTTGACTATCCATGAAGTGCAGAATTGTATGTAAATGTATGTCATTTTGCTATAGTCCAATCATATATGTTGCTAAGAACAAGTACAAAACTATTATTTTGCGAGATATTCCACAGTGAACATGGCTCCAGAATTGATGTTCACCATATTTTGGATAAAATCAACAATTACCAAACATACTAGAATGACCATATCTCAAAAACAATTTAGACTATAGAACTCAAACTTCACATTAGTTCATCTGAAAAGTTTTGGAATGAACTGTAAAAATTTAAAAAAATCTGAGACGAAGTGCGAGGGGCCTCCCTACTGTCTTAGCTAGGATTAGACAAGTGCCCATGTTTCTCCCCAATTTTAGCATAACCCCCGTGCATTTCCTTTTTTATAGTGTAATTTGGACAATTTTTGCCCGTCTTTTTGACTTTATACCCGTCCAAAAGACAGGTGCACGGGTCGCTGGTTAACACAGTAGGCCTCCAATATTTTTTTTCAATTGACAATTAGCCACTACATTTTTTTTAAATCAATTGGCGGAGCGAGTCACGCCTGTAACTGTGAGTGTATACAACACAGCTATCGCCAGATGCAGAGCAGACAACAAACTAAAAAGCTAAAGTTTTTTTTAAATTTCATAAAGAGTCCAGAAAAAATAATAAGATTTATTTCACAACTCATACTAGTATAGACTATCCGACGGTGGAGGATGGTCCAAATGAAAGATAGCTTTTCGGTATCCAGTCAGTCAATTCTCAAGCAATTTATTTGAAATTTTGTAAACACTATTCTGGTCATTTGGCATCGATCCTGAAAATTTCATAAAAAAATATTGTATACATGTAGTTTAAAAGCTAGTAGACCAATTGACATGTAGTAAATGTCTATTGATGATGCCCTGAATACCGAAAAGCTAACTTTCATGTTGAAACATCCTCCATTAAGACTTAGATGAAATTTTAGAGTCTAAGTCATTTTAAGTTTAAATCTGTCACTTTCTAGTCGCATGTTTTTCGCTCATTACTCATACAATTTTCATCTGATTGTCATGAAATTTTCCAGGCCTTAGCTACTAGTTTTACGGCACCTTCCCTGAAAATTTCATAAAAAAACATTATGTTGTTTAAAAGCTAGACCATTTGACATGTAGTTTTTGTGAATTATGATGCTCCTCTATAAACCCATTGAACGCCATCAGCTTCAATCACGAAATTCCACTACATGTCAAATAGTTCAACTTTGGAAATACTAACTCTAATTTCATAAAATTTTCAGGGTAGATACAGAAATACTTGAAAAGAGTGCTTGCAAAATTTCATGGAAATTGATTTAGAATCGACTGAGAAATCGGGGAAAAACACCCAATGCTGGTGAAAGTTGACTGCAACTACATTGAAGTATACTAGACCCTAATAGTTAACGGTTACAAAATTTTGTGAGAATCGCTTGAAAATTGACTGACTGGATACTGAAAATGCCCTGAGGCCTGACCCTGTCGCTATGACATTCAATCATTGTCGCAGAGTGTCGGGCCTGTGGCTTTGAACTTTGAATTTGCTACCCCAGCAGCACCTCCTATGTGGAGTATCAGGCTTGAGGGAGGAAGAGGCTGGTGGACTTAGTCAACCAGCTGACTCTTGAACGCTGCCACAGGCTGTGGTCAGTCACTAAGTCTCAGTGTGATCTGTGGAGTGTGGCTGCCGTGGCTCGAGTTGAGGGGCCGGGAACTCAACTTAGAACTTGGAGTGAATACTCCAGCAGCCCTCCATTGTGGAGTATCAGGCTGAAGGGGGAGAAAAGAGGCTGGCAGATCTAGTCGACCAGCTGACTCTTAAATGCTGCCACAGTTTTCGATTCTATGGCAGCTGCGGGAAGAGAATTTCAATCAGGGATACATGTAGTTCGTTGCCAAAAAGAATTTTTTCCCAGTGTGGTGTTAGCTCTGATGTGTTTATAGGCCTGATTGGGCCCACCACGTGTTCTTCTATCTGCTGGGATTAAACGGTCATTGATAGGAATTTCGACTAACTCATTTAAAATTTTGGACATACATAAAAGTCTAGAATTTTTTCATCTTGTTTTCAAGTCAGTCCAGCCAAGGTTCTGAATGAAAGATGTCACACTGGCTGTTTGTCTATATAATCTGGGTGACAAATCTTGATGCTGCTCTTTGAATTTTTTATAGTCTAGACTATAGTTGTAGTCAACTCCCACTAGCGTTGCGTGTTTTTCGCCGAATTCTCAGTCAATTCTTGATCAATTCCTATGAAATTTTGCAAGCACTCTTTGCAAGTATTTCAGCGCCTAACTTACCCTGAAAATTAGGCGAAATTTGAGTGAGTATTTCAAAAGTTAGACTATTTTACATGTAGAATTTCTATAATAACTTAAAGCCGAATGAATATCAATAGGTTTATTGGTGGAGCATCATAATTCGAAATTTACTACATGTCAAATAGTCTAACTTTTAAACTACATAGGCCTAGTAGTAAAAAGTCTATGACTATGTTTTCTTAAAATTATCACCGAAGTTGCCGTAAGAATAGATTACAGAATAACCACAGTTACCTGTTTCCGTTGCTAGATGTATTAATCTATTATATAGACAAGTTGGGAATCTCACATTTTTTACAGTGATGTGTACCGAACGCCCTCATGGCGGCCAGTAATCATTATTGTGTGGAGGGAGTTCGGTACACATTGACATCAGCGTGAGATTCCGAGCTTTATATATATCTAAGATATCAAAAACGGAACCAAGCAAGCTTACAGTCTGTCCGACAGTGGAGGATGGTCCAAAATGAAAGTTAGCTTTTCGGTATCCAGTCAGTCAATTCTCAAGCCTGGAACGGGTCTAGGAAATAGGGTTTACAAAATTTCATGAAAATCGCTTGATAATTGACTGACTGGATACCGGAAAGCTAACTTTTATTTTGGACCATCCTCCACCGTCGGACAGCCTTTGGGAAATTAGGTTAGCTTTGAACAACTTCAACACATGCAAGACACTTTACTTTAGACAGTGCAACAACTTCAAGTCAAGTGAGTTTTACTTTAATTAACGTTAAAGTTTACAAATTCGTAAAGTTTAACGTTAGCCTTAGGCTAAGCCTAAGGCTAAGCCTAAGCTAAGCCTTATACCAGGATTCACATTCACCGTGGTGGATGAATTTCGCCGATTACTCCGTCAATTCTCAATCAATTTTCATGAAATTTCACACACACTATTTTCCATTCCTGTCGTGACTACCCTGAAAGTTTCGCGGAGTTTTGATAAGTATTTTAAAAGTTAGACCATTTGACATGTAGTAAATAAATAAAAATGTTGCCCTCTATAAAGCCATTAGCTTCGTCTCAGAATTTTATTACATGTCAAATGGTCTAACTTCTAAAATACTTATCAAAACTCCGCGAAAGTTTCAGGGTAGTTACGACATGAATGGAAAATAGTGTGTGTAAAATTTCATGAAAATTGGTTGCGAATTGACTGAGAAATCCGCGAAATTCAATAATCCTGGTTGATGAATTTAATGTGAATCTGACTATAGGCTAACGTTACAAGGTAGGCTAATGTGATTTTCTTTTACTTACGTCTTTGGGCATAGAGTGATAGACTATAAACTTCAGGTTAGCCATTGTGAACATATAAACATATTACAGTGCATAATTCTTTCAATTGACATGATTGAAGCAGGGAATAACATTTTAAATACAAAACAAATGTCGAACTCGAAACGAATTTTGCAAACGTCAATTTATTCGTTAGAACGGATGACGTCAAACCCATTCATTTGCAGTGTGTTTTACTGTCTATAGCGCAAATCCATATTTAATTTAAGTTTAATAATATTATTAGATCTGGCTAACGTTATTCCATTTTCCTCAAGTACGTTATACTTATAATTATATATATTAAAGTTTAATGGTATAGAGGATCTAGGTAGGCTAACAGTCCGGTAGCCCTGAATACAAGGCTATTCCGCCCGAGCTGCATAGCCTTGAACCCACCTAGATATAATACTAGAGTACATCCTGATTTAGGCCTACAGCTGTATGCGAGTCGGGTCGCTGGCTCACTATACACAGTAAATAAGGGCAGTCCAAAATACCGAAAACCACTTGATATACCGGAAAACATTTTTTAAACACCGAAAACCACCCTATATCTACCGAAAACCACACATATATTTGTGGTACTAATCCCAAATTTTAGAAAGATTGGACGCATATTGGCGAAGATATCGTAATATTTATTATTGTATGCGTAGGCCTTAGACCTAATGTTGTACATCGGCCATATTGGGAGAAAAAATGCCACCACATATACCTAAATCCCTGCAATCCCACCATCCCACCTCCTTGGATTTTTGAAGAGCATTGATGCCATGCAGGTGACGCATAACACATCCGTGCAAAGACTCACGGCCTTTACAAGTCCATGTTATCAGAGATTATCACATAGCTTTGTGTTTGTACTGTTTATTGCAACACATAAATCGCGATTAACCACAACAGAAAAGAACATACATTAGTTTGTATGTAAAATGTGTATCTGCATTTAATTATCTACAAAAATGGATAAAACACCGTCTAAAATGCAATTAACTACAACACTAGCCTACATAATGTGATTACCCACAACAGTAGATTTATACAAAACGACCGTAAACTGACAGAAACTAACATCCCCACATGTAATTGTCACAATTCTGGATCTCAACTCACGTTGTGTTACCATTATTAAACCTCACACCGAGACTATCCCACTCAGACAGTAGACACAATGTTAATTTTAATATCACACATTATTTTATAGTGTCATTATTTTATAGTGTCTCGAATATATGTAGACAACGTATAATAAATAATAGTAGGGTGGATCCAGAGGGGGGGGGGGTGGACAGGGGTCACGTGACCCCCCTTATTTTTTATATGCCCCTTTCAAAATCTAGAATATAAAATAATTTTCTATATATAATAATTAGGCCTATATTAGATGATAATGCGAGTTATTTCCCCATATGTTATTCCTTAAATAAATAGTGTATTTTGTATTTTATTAGCAAAAAATCCTCTGGCGCTCGCCTTTTATTTCATATGTTTGTGCCCTTTTTTTCTTTCAGTGACCCTGTCTTTTCCTAACCCTGGATCCGCCCCTGAGTAACGCGCGTACAGGGCAGAAGCCAGGTTTTTTCTATATGCAGCTCGTGACTGAAACAGGTTTCAGCCACTCGGTGTAGATGACATGATTGACATTGGCTGATGATATTGATGTTTTAACTGAATATGAAATGATAAATATTTGGGTCGTGTATTTCAAAACAAGTTGGTATCTTTAAAAGAGCAGCTATAGGATATAAAAATGTTTTAACAAAAGCATACAAATAATAAAGCATACAAAGTTCAAGCCCACCTAGATCCCCTATATGCCTAGGCCCTACCATTAAACTTTATACTTCATCGTATTATAGTTTCTATTATATCCTGTATTATATTTTACCATTAGTTTTGTACATATTTAGATCATTGTACTATTAAGGGCCCATTGCAAATTAGTACGATGTACTAAATGGTCTACCCTCTATAAATAAATAGTTTACTATTATTATTATTATTATTATTATTATTATTATTATTATTATTATTAATATTATTATTATTATTATTATTATTATTATTATTATTATTATTATTATTATTATTATTATTATTATTATTATTATTATTATTATTATTATTATTATTATTATTATTATTATTATTATTATTATTATTATTATTATTATTATTATTATTATTATTATTATTATTATTATTATTATTATTATTATTATTATTATTATTATTATTATTATTATTATTATTATTATTATTATTATTATTATTATTATTATTATTATTATTATTATTATTATTATTACCTTCCAGCAGGCAAAATGACGTTGTTTCAACGTTGAAAAAAGGTTTTATATAAAAATTGTTTCAACGCGATTTCAACTTGATTTCAACGTCGTTTCATGTATGACGTCGATATGACGTTGTAGGCATAGTGATGTTGCTTTTTCTTGTTACAACAACGTCGGAAATAAGACGTCGATGCGACGTTGTATTGAGGTTAACCGACGCTGCAACGTGATTTCAACATCATATCCATATTGAAATGTCATGTGTCTGCTGGGAGCTTCTCTTGCTCTAAAATTGTGCTGCCGATCATCGAATATGGAAGTGAGATTTGGGCTGCTGGTAATAAAATATAGGTGTATTATAGAATTATTATTTTATGGTAATATATATCCGTGTTTTGAAGCTAAGATCTCTAACACCAACTTTAGCTGTTCTTAGGAGAGTATGTGAATATCCAATATCAATGAAACTAGAGTTAGGAATTATTAAGTATTGGATTGGGTTATTGAATTTGTCGAATGACATGGCAAAAAATAAAAAAATTATGTTGCAAGATATTTTCATAATATTTTTCTTTCCTCATTATAGACCGTTCAACAATTAAGTAGCGCCTATATAGGGGGGGGGGGGGTTGTTAAGCGATGCGTTACGGATCGTAGACATCACAACATTAAAAAGCGTCAAATAGCAGCCTCACAAACAGGCATTCTAGACATTGTATCATTGCTTGCGTCAAAGTTACTTATTATATACATCCACTGAATGCATTATAACCATGATAACAGACAATGGTCTTACATATGCCGCTGCCTATAGTCCTACCTAGACTAGTTAGCGGCAGTTGCGGCGATAGCATTTGGTAGCGGCCACAGCAGAGGCAGCAGCTATATAGCTAGGTTGGCAGGTGGTTAGCGCTATATCGGCTTGCAGCTGCTCGCTGATATCGCATAGGCCGTTGTAACACACGGTTCTGGGTCTAATGCATTAATAAAGTCAGCGACAGGACCAGTCATATAGTACCACAGGTCAGGATTATTATGTAATCTCATCACAAAGATTAAAAAAAAACTTTTTGACAAATGATTTATTGAAAAAACTCCACGAAACACAGTAATTTTTACATGGAATAGGCTAAGTAATTCATAGTTTGAACAGCACAAGGTTTAGATTAGAATCTTTCCAGCATCACATGCATGTCCCAAATAAGAAATACGGGAATTTCGTCTCTATAACTCGCTTAACTGGTAAATGCGCAGCAGAAAAATTAAAAAACTTTTGCAATTCTAGTCTATGGACATGTTTACATCAATGGTCATATTAGGAAGCCAAAATAAAATCACCTTTTTTATGATTTTAGTCTGTTTGAGTCGCTTTAACGACTAATAGATATCTGTGATGTTGTCGTGAGGGTTTGAAAGACCAGCGATGAGTTTCCGGTTCGTGAGGGTAAAAGTTATTAGATAGAGACGTAGATTTGGACATTCGTCATTTTGTTGTTTTGCTGGTCTAGCCGTAGTAGACCAATCTACAGTAGTATCTATAGTAGTAGCGCCATGGGCAGCATCTCAAGTAGAGGTACCGGTAACATCTGTAAGACCAACCACGTTTCTCTCCTAAAGTCAACAAGGAACAGGGAAATAAGACAATTATTGTACTGCAAAGCCAAAATGCAATAAATGCTGACTTCAAAAGTAAGCAGCTACTGCATTTTACAGATACACCAACTCCAATCTAATTAATTTGATAAATGGTGAATTAGTCACTTGTCAGTCTATTTGTACCGGCCAGCACCATGATCTACATTGGTCACAGTAATTCGTTTTCTCTAAGATGGAATAATAATAGGGCCTAAGTGCAAGTCAATATATCTGGCCCAGCATTACTAATAAAATAGAGAACCGTTCATTTATTTATGTGTCTACTAGCCATAAGAAAATGGTTTAATAATAATGGGTGAATATCATTACCGCTAGCCCTGGAGCAATAATCCTGTTTGCACAGAGGATGTATTTTGATTTTCATTCATATTGACATGTAAATTGCTGCAGCAATTCATACTTAACCCTTTTAGCGCGGACTGACGTCAGATTTTGACGTCTAAAGTCGATCCCGCACTGAAAGAGTAAACTATTTATAATGGCCGTAGACCCATAACATAGTTTCAAATGAAGCGGAAAGAGGTGACTAAAACATTTATGATGACTTCAAATTGAAAATAACCTTTGGGTTTATTTTTTGGGGGGTTTATATAAAAAAATATTTCAGCACTTTAAGAGTGAATGACAGCTGAACAAGAAGTCTGACCATAGGCAGTTGTGCTGATGTCACAGAGCCTGAATCAATCCTAACAAATAGTCAGTAGAAGGGTCAGTAGAAAGATCAGTAGCTGTGCTAATGTCACAGAGCCTGAATCAATCCTAACAAATAATCAGTAGAATATATATGGTAATGATATCTGATAATGTAACGTTACTCTACAAGACAACGATAAATATTTTATATTGTGTATTATGTTCAGGTCGAGGACACTTACGGTTGCCCACTCCATGCTCCCCTTCCTGCTCTTTCTTGCCCTTGTCAGCCCAGTACATTTCTTTACCACGACACATTATCTGCATCTCTGACGTTAAAAGGGTCATGTCCGTTACCTTGCTCTCCATATTTACATTGTAAACATCATCCGCATCTTCATTCTTCTCGTTCACGTCTGCTGTGTTGTTCTGATAAACGAAGTGACTTATAAAACAATGAAATAGCAATTAAATAACACACATTTGAAGTTGTCTGTCGCGATGCTTTATCAAATATAATTGTTTGGTTTGTGTGGTGGTCATCAATTTGTTTATATTTAAGTCCTTATTTGTAAATTAGATTCATTCAATACTTTTAAAAAAACCTTATATTTATAGCAAATACAGCTGAAATATGCTATCACAAGAAAAATATGTATAACAATTTTTTTTCAATATCAAATAGTAGTATATCTTATGGCTATACACAATCATTATAACCCCACACAAACACTTATATAACATGTTTATCACAGCACGGAGCTTAGTCAGTCCATGTATTCATCACATAGTATTAGGTGACTTTAATGTTAACATTTAGTATAACCATCAGCGTGTGGGTTTACCTTTTTCCATTTTTAAACATTGTTTTCTTTAAAAATGTTGACTAATTTGTATAAAATGTGTCGTTTCTGATGTCGGATTGAGCACCTATTTTGAATCAGAATATAACTAGTTTTATTAACTTGAAAGTTTTTTGCTCAATTAAAATTAAAAAGCACGTCAGCCTTAAACAAATGAAAAAAAGCAAGTTGACATAAAGTTTAATAAAATAATCCAACTTAAAAATAACAACCAGAACGGTGTTTATGTATATGTTGTTATTTACCTCTGGCATATCCTCATACCAATCCATGTCTTCTCCTGTAGATAGTACACATATATTCTCCTTGGCCAGATACACAGAAGATATTTTCTGTTAAAACATAAAAAAATTAGCATTTTAAGACATGTTATAGTTGACCTCCATGTACCCCCCACCATTCTTAACGTGTTATAGTTGACCTATAAATACCCCTCCCCCCACTAGTCTTACCGTCTTATAGTTGACCTCTATGTGACACCTCTAAGTCTTAATGTGTTATACTTCACCTCTATGTAACCCCCACTAGTCTGACTGTGTTATAGTTGACCTCTAGGTAACACTTCTAAGTCCTAATGTGTTATAATTCACCTCTAAGTAAATCTCACTAGTCTTACTGTTGACCTCTATGCTACACCTCTAAGTCTTAATGTGTTATAATTCACCTCTAAGTAAATCTCACTAGTCTGACTGTGTTATAGTTGACCTCCAGGTAACACCTCTAAGTCTTAATGTGTTATAATTCACCTCTAGGTAACACCTCCAAGTCCTAATGTGTTATAATTCACCTCTAAGTAAATCTCACTAGTCTTACTGTTGACCTCTATGTTACACCTCTAAGTCTTAATGTGTTATAATTCACCTCTAAGTAAATCTCACTAGTCTTACTGTGTTATAGTTGACCTCCAGGTAACACCTCTAAGTCTTAATGTGTTATAATTCACCTCTTAGTAAGTCTCACTGATCTTACTGTGTTATAGTTGACCTCTAGGTAATACCTCTAAGTCTTAATGTGTTATAATTCACCTCTAGGTAACACCTCTAAGTCTTAATGTGTTATAATTCACCACTAAGTAAATCTCACTAGTCTTACTGTGTTATAGTTGACCTCTATGTTACACCTCTAAGTCTTATTGTGTTATAATTCATTTCTAAGTAAATCTCACTAGTATTACTGTGATATAGTTGACCTCTAGGTAATACCTCCAAGTCTTAATGTGTTATGATTCACCTCTAAGTAAATCTCACTAGTCTTACTGTGTTATAGTTGACCTCTAGGTAATACCTCTAAGTCTTAATGTGTTATAATTCACCTCTAAATAAATCTCACTAGTCTTACTGTGTTATAGTTGACCTCTAGGTAACACCTCTAAGTCTTAATGTGTTATAATTCACCTCTAAGTAAACCCCACTAGTCTGACTGTGTTATAGTTGTCCTATAAATACCCCCACTAGTCTTACCGTGTGTTAGTTGACTTATAAATACACCCACTAGTCTTACCTACCGTGTGTTAGTTGACCTCTATATGTAGCACCTCTAAGTCTTACCGTGTTATAGTTTACCTCTACGTAACCCTCACTAGTCTTACTGTGTTATAGTTGACCTATACATAACCCCCTCTAGTCTTACCGTGTTATAGTTGATTCCAGCCATCAGCTCTATGTAGCCTTCACTCGTCTTCTTCACTATGAAGTCAGTGTGCTTGTTGGAGTTTCTCTGAATAGTTTCCTTTTCATCTTTTTCCCCATCTTTGATGTTTGCATTCACTTCCTAATAGTGAAAAGACAAATACAAACATTTTACAATTATTATAACTGGTCACACAATCAGCCAATTTAATTTCAGAAATATATTTTCGACTTAGGTCAAGTTATTATTTTTAACTGTGACATTGTTAGTTTAATGATATATGTTTTTTAATCTCAAATGTCATTAAGAATACGGCATGGCTAAAGCCAAGTATATAGGTGTTTGTACTTACATGTAGTTAAGTACCTATTGCTTGAAAACATCATTATGTAACCAGTTAGAATGTATTGCAAATGATTCAAAACATATAATATGTAGTTTATATGTCAGGTATTTTTTATTTAAAACTGTGAAATGCCAAGTTTAGATTGTTTAACAGTAGCGAAAATATATTGTATGTCCTAGATAATTAAATAACTATGTATTGTGCAATATCAAGACGCGTTCACAGCTGATGCAAAACGATAAGACAAATAAATAAGCAAGACATGTCACTATATTACTGTCAGAAAAAAACATAAAACTCGAGCATCTGGCAAGAGACCTTGTACGACTAGAAAGTTCCAAGTTCTTTCTCTGTGGCAGCTTCATATCTCTGGAATAATCTGCCATCAGAAATTAAAACACCTGATACCCTTACAATATTTCAGAAACAATTGAAGACATTTATTTTCTTCGTGCTTTCAACCTGGTAAATCGGACCTCATCATCCTGCTTCTGTAAGCTTGGGTGATTTTGTCCATCGCGACCCTCGCAGTGGTTACAGTCCTTGGTCGCTGGCGTGACCAGAGGTTACGTGATCACCAGCGCGACATTTGTACGTCAGAATACGTTTGAGCGAGCCACAGGACACACCTATATGTAGTGTCCTCAGCTCCATTGTGTTAGCGCTGGCCGTCACGGGTTTGGGCCAGACACGTGTGTGACCTGCTGTGACGACCAGCTGGACACCGTATTCTCGGCAGAAGTCGGCTACCACCTACTCTGCCTGAATCGCTCCGCTAAGTAGCCTATATTAGTTCTCAGCACCTAATATATTGCACATTTACACTATAAACCACTAAGGTTTACACTTCTATAATGACGACCTTCGATTGGCAATGCTCGTGATATTTGATTATGTTATGGCTTTGAGGCGCGTCTTAACTTGTCTAACAAGGACTTAGGTGCATAAGAAATTATATATAGGTCTATCCTGTGCTATAGTTGTTTATGTTATTTTAATAAAAAAATGATCAGGTTGAAAGATAATTTATATAGGGGCCTACGCTGGAGGGTGTAAGTGAAATTTTATTGAACAAACACATTGAATAAATACATGCAATTATTATTATTTTAATTCTAATAATATTTAGATCTATTTTAACATTCAAATGGGTATTACTTTACCTTTGTATTTTCCTGGTTGGTGTCACTTCCCCCCTAAACATAAACATATTGTTTAATTAATGCAATATATGCCTATACTTCACGTAAGAATTATATAATTGGTATGAATGGCTATTGAAATATGAAAACTAAGCAGTGTTAACATTTCCAAACATTATGCTGGTGTAAGTGTAAGATTATATTCATTGAAGCACATGAAGCCGAAATTGTGAGCATCGAAACAACAATGTCCCAACGTTGATGGGGGAACACTTGCACTCAGCGCAATTAAACCTGCAGGACAGGCAGCTTCCAAGAACCCGAGTAAATCAAAACAAAACATTTTATGCAATTGTTTAAATCATTTTCTTTGATATTACTTGTATTGGAAAATTTCATGTGACGTTTAATATGCATCATTAGCAGGAGTTAACCATTAAAGTGCTAAGGGGCCAGCCATTTAAGACCAGAGGGGGGCATGTTTTTTTCGTAAAAAAATCAATTTATTAACAAAAATAGCCTAAAAAATAGTTCGCTCTATAAAGTGTGTGAAGAAAATAATTCGTTCATTTATGTGTGAGAAAAAAATGGATTGTACACAGCCAGCAGATCTTCCCAATTCTGCCGGAAACTGCCAGAGAAAGGCAAAAAATACGTCGCTCCGTTTTGTGACAAATACTTAAACCGCGATTACCTATGTCCTATATGTGGCCAACACCTGGAACCATCAGAAAATATCTAGCTTTTAGTGTATACCTGAGTGTTATTTCTGGGCATGGCTCACTGACTATAATATAAGCACGACTTTAGTCGTTTTTAATCCGCTCCATTAGCCGATCAAATCAATGTTATCAAGAATGAAATGAGTGTTTAAAAATCAATATTTGGAAATATTTGGTCTCAAAGTAAACAAAATATCAGTAGTTTTCACACACTGGAAGTTGTGGGTTGGGGAGCGAGACACAACTTCAAGTAGATGAGATATTTTTACTCGAATGTAGCGCTCGAATGGTTAATGTTAAAGGTGATCTATCACCCCTTACATAGTATGAATAAATTTGTGACAAATAAATAAAAGTTGCCACAAGATGGGGCACAAGTGTTTTCTTATATGGGGTGATTGGCTATCATGTGACGTCACATGATAGCCAATCACCCCAGATATATGGGGTGATTGGCTATCATGTGACCCTCTGAGAGGGTCACATGATAGCCAATCACCCTATATAAGGACATAATCATTCATACCATATAAGAGGTGATAGATCACCTTTAAACTTACATCACATTTTGGTTGAATGTTGACAACATAGACAGCTCCAAAAATCAGAGCGAAAACGAAGAGCGCTGTGGCCACAGCCGCCCATGACGTCAGAAACACATGCCGCTTGCCTCCCCGCGGCTCCTAGAAGTAAAACAAAACTATTATAAGGATTTATTGATTGATTGTGTAGGTTGTCATGTGTCACATAACGGTTATTTATAGCGATCAAATGACTGTTTTTGTGAATAAAATAAGTGTTTAAACATCACGATTTGCAGATGTTCGGTCGGAAATTAGACAAATATGAGTAATTTTCACCCACTTGAAGTTGTGGGTTGCGTCAGCGGGACACAACTTAAGGTGGGTGAAAAATTATATTATGCTACCTGGCGTTTTAAAGGTTGAATAATAAAGTGATTTTCAAAAAAATAACAGAAAGTGCTCGATCGCGATCGCCAAATATAATTACACACTTTCTGAGAATGACGTAGCGAGACACACATACATCCACAGCAGTGTCCTACTCTTTAATGATTCCAAACCACCCATGTAATTACTTTTAGTGCTTCACTCACTCACTCACTCACTCACTCACTCACTCACTCACTCACTCACTCACTCACTCACTCACTCACTCACTCACTCACTCACTCACTCACTCACTCACTCACTCACTCACTCACTCACTCACTCACTCACTCACTCACTCACTCACTCACTCACTCACTCACTCACTCACTCACTCACTCACTCACTCACTCACTCACTCACTCACTCACTCACTCACTCACTCACTCACTCACTCACTCACTCACTCACTCACTCACTCACTCACTCACTCACTCACTCACTCACTCACTCACTCACTCACTCACTCACTCACTCACTCACTCACTCACTCACTCACTCACTCACTCACTCACTCACTCACTCACTCACTCACTCACTCACTCACTCACTCACTCACTCACTCACTCACTCACTCACTCACTCACTCACTCACTCACTCACTCACTCACTCACTCACTCACTCACTCACTCACTCACTCACTCACTCACTCACTCACTCACTCACTCACTCACTCACTCACTCACTCACTCACTCACTCACTCACTCACTCACTCACTCACTCACTCACTCACTCACTCACTCACTCACTCACTCACTCACTCACTCACTCACTCACTCACTCACTCACTCACTCACTCACTCACTCACTCACTCACTCACTCACTCACTCACTCACTCACTCACTCACTCACTCACTCACTCACTCACTCACTCACTCACTCACTCACTCACTCACTCACTCACTCACTCACTCACTCACTCACTCACTCACTCACTCACTCACTCACTCACTCACTCACTCACTCACTCACTCACTCACTCACTCACTCACTCACTCACTCACTCACTCACTCACTCACTCACTCACTCACTCACTCACTCACTCACTCACTCACCTGGCTTATCTTCAGATCCTCGGCAGTCATGATGATAGAACACTGTCAGCTTTTGTTGATCTCACTGTTCACTAAGTCACCACAGAGAGATGATTGTTCTTCTGTTGGAATCTCCCTGATTTTATACATTTTGGGAGAGTGGGACGTCTTTCCCCAAAATCGTATTAACGTTTAATAATAAATGTTTTTTTATTATCTGCTGTGAGCCGTGTTCAAATTCAAACGGTCTGGTAGTCAACCATAGCCAACGTTTTACAAAAATGGGGGGGTTTTCCGCGTAAGCCCAGCTCCCCCCCCCCCCCCAATCGACAAAACATCGTCTCTCAGATCGTGACACTCGTAAAATGTTAATAGCGTTTTGGAATATATTATTATATAGATTTTCAACAATGTTTTTAACTTGTGTGACTTTAGCGGCGAGTTTAGAAAGTGTTTCTTATAGCAAAGATTTGTCATTTTCATTGTATGTCAAGGCAGGAATCGCTTTAGCGAGATACAACTTGAAGTGGGTTAAGTATTTTTGTCGCTTTTTAATTTTTATATTGAAAACATTAAACCATAATGAGCAGACACGACATCATTTTTTGTCGCTTTTTAATTTTTATATTGAAAACATTAAACCATAATGAGCAGACACGACATCATTTAGATTCTGAACAATTAAATGTATATGGCTTTGTAATTAAGCCTACAAGAAACAAAGATGTAACGTTCTTTTAGACGAAAAAATCATTTAAAATAATATTCTGCAGCAGATTGCTAATGTGTCAGGAGCGCGCAGCGCGGGCCCTACTCGAAATCAACGTCGATACCTTAGCTCGACGAGGCCGCCATCAACGTGATCGCCTAGTCACATTGAGAAGGGAGGAACAATTCTGCTTCAGAGAAAACCCCACACGAGAACAGCGGGGTTCGAAACCGGGACGCATGCATGACTGGCGAGGCAGTCAGGCGCTCTAGCCATTGCGCAACGTCCCATTCTCTATCAGATTGATGATAATTATAGCACTGTCACCCGTAGCGCTGCTTATGGGAGGCTATTCTTGTTGCGATATGGTGCTGCTCTGCTGATATTAGTATTATAGTCAATATTATGTGAATTCTGTGAAACGCAGTAACGTCACCGGAAACCGTTTTGAATGGGAAGTCGGTGAAAACAAAGTTGTATAAGACCCCTCCCCCATACTTCATTGTATTGGCTAGCTCGGTGACAACAATGGGGGTCAAGGCTATTAAATTCTACAGAATATATGTATACTACATCAGGCTGAACCGTGGCATATTGCAACAAGAATAGCTCCCCATAAGCAGTGTTATGGGTGCCAGTGAATAATAGCATGGGTTTATTCGTTGGGGTGCAGATATCCATACGGCGATAGCCAGGGGGAGCTACATTCATCAAATGCATCTTTGTAGCTATCTATAGTAGATATTACACCTATCATCCTATCGAAGAATATACGGCACAAATTATTATTATAAATAAAATTAATTCAATAGCAAATAACACTTTATATTAACCATAGTTTTAAATAGTGGGATTTTCTCTGTGGACATTTCATTTTCCATTTCTCCATGATATATAGCTCCTATAAAATCATGTCCTACTTCACGTTTAAGCATTGTTACTTAATAATGATTAGATTATTTGTAAAAAAGGATATATGTATATAAATTCAAATTGATATTGATATATATAATTTGGATGAATTACATGTCCCCACATTTACACTCTACTCCGTTACCATCATTGTAGCATGTCCCAAGTGACTAATACAAAACTAAAATTATAACAAGTGTAGTTTGACACACTGAAGGGCTTTTAACAAGTATTATCACATTGACAGAATAAATATTGTTGAGTGACAGGTATTATAAAAGCATTAGAAAATATGTTTTTGTTTCTACTACTCCGTTCCTGACATCGTGGATCTAAAATACGACTTGGTTTTATGTTTGCATGCCTCGAACTGTTGCTCTGGGAACTATTTCCATCCATATGATATATCTTTGAATTTTTGCCCATAGATTTTCATTAATCCTAAGAATACTTTTAATTTTACTACTCCGTTACCAAGAAAAGGGAACGCAGTAGTAAATTGCCTAATTGTATGGGTTTTACAGTCATAATAATTATTGTGGATGATATAGTCTTTTAAAATATTGCTCGTTGTCTGCAAATAAATAGAGCACCTATTTATGATTGATGCTATCATAAGAGATTATACAGTTTAGATTTATTTCGATAACAGTGTTGTTGATAACGGAGTTGAGTATATTTCTTTCTCTCATATATTAGCATTTTTTAAACGCAATTGTTTAGTACTATGCTTCAATAAGGATATCACTTTGAAAAGTTGAACAAAGTAACATCAATTTTGAAATGGTTTGGATTTGGTAGTGGAGTAGTGAGTGGAATGCTGCAACATTTTAGAAAATGATGTTTTTGAAGTGAAAAAGTAATTTTCCAGCGCAGACAGCGACGTGTTTATGCTCTACGGGATTAGTGCACAACCCCATCAAGGGGTTTTCTTCCTCTTTGATGGTCACCTGACAGCCATTTTTGATGCTACAAAATTACCCCAATTTTTGGTTTCAAGCCTACCCATATAACCTATGGTTCCAGCAACACAAGGGTTAAACTAAGAATGCTTGGAGTTTCATTTTGTCATATTATACACTTGGGGATATTCCATTCTAGAGTGGAAATTGCGTCAGTGAATGTAAATATGACCATACTTCCGTGTAGGTAAAGTATATTTCCCCAATGCTGGTTTAATGTTGGCCCACCGTCTACGACGTTGGCCCAACATTAAGCCGGCATTGTGACAACGTCTGGTGGTAATCGGGGTATTGTTATCAAAGGGAATTATTCCCTTCTTTTTAGCGTACTTAAGCCAGCAAACAGGAGACGTTTGCCCGATGTTGGTTTACTGTTGGCCCACCGTCTGCAACGTGGTCCCGATAGTAAACCAAAGTTAGGCCGACGTCTCATTTTTGCTAGGGAGCCTTTTTCTCAACAAGCGTCCTTTTAGAAAACTTCATGGTATATATTTAAATGTTCAAACAACCCTGATACAATGCCGGCCCAACACATCAGCTCAACACTGAGCCGCGTTTGCATCACATCTGGTCACCTGTCAACTGGGAATATTTTGGCTTTTTCACAATTTAAATAACTAACCTGGCAATTATTTGTATTGAATGTCGTAATAAGAGTTGTTGTGATAAGAAGGCCTTGTCAGGAAAGCACGCATCAGGGCAGGCACTACACCACCACATCCAACATTGATGTTTATGTAAGGTATTTGTTAAACACATTTTCAGTTGACTAAATATCTTGATAGTGTACGTAAAATGGCCCTAAGACAATAAAATGTATTTAACAAACATATTCAATAATTAATGCCAGAATTTGACGTCTGTAGAAGTCATATTCTGACGTATAGAGACGGTCTCTGCAATTTAAAAATAAATATATTGATAGGCTAATGATCGTCGACCCATTAATTAGGTATCAAATGAAGCAAAAGAGCTAACTAAGAGGGTGCACATGGGTCCTGGAAATTATGGCTTCTTCCCACTTCACTTTTTACCCATTTTTGGCC